>OY293419.1:2361902-3093651 GCA_958502065.1 Chrysolina americana | reverse complement strand
ATTTGTACAATGTTCCTTAAGGAGGACACTGTTGGAAGTGATGATTGTAATAAAGGCATTGAATATTACCCTTCATTTTGACGACTCTATTGTTGTCTGGCCGACCCCAGCACTGATGAGAGGAAATCACCTCTACGCAGGTGGAAATTTCCAACAAAATGAAGGATAATAATCGATGGCTTTATTATCATCGAGGCTATTTTGATGTCTGTAAGTTGTTCACTTTATTTTCAGCCCACAACACGGTTTTACTAGCCTTGTGGCATATTATGGATGAGTACTCTAATCTAGGAACAATTGTATCTTAAAATAAGTTTCTCAAAGGGTATGAATCTTTCGTACTGAAATCTATACCAGTATGTAATTTATGGCATACTCAAAAAAAATATATATTGCATAGTTTTTTAAACATTCGTTAGAAATTGGCGTCCCAATAAAAACATTCATGTAGGTACCTAGTCGCTGTTTTGCAGGAAATGAGCATGAGCTAACTTTCAAGTAGAGCTGCACCACACAATCGTAATACAAAAATACCTTAGTTATTGGTGATCGAAAAGCTTTTGAAAATGGTGTAATAACCGAAACTAGTCAACAAATATAAAATTATCGTGGAAAATAGAAAATAGAATTGTTTTTAGTGTATTAACCAGTCGTTAATCAGCTCGTCGACATTCAGTTGAAGAATATTTGCGATTCTTATAAAAAGGGAAAATGAGCATTTGAGAATTTTTTTCTTTTGAGTAAGTGCTAATTTCAAACGAGTCTCATAATTTAGTATTTTTCATGATTTTAAGAAGTCTACCCCTTAGGACTTACCCCTAGTAATTACTTTAGTTATTCGATCAACTGGAAATCCACAGAGGACTTTTTTCAAGTATTCACTCTTGTTCTTTGATCAACTTGAAATCCGCCGAGAATACTAATTTTATCATTCTGAATTGACTGCCGTTCGCAGAATTGCTCTATCTTCAACCGTTTTCGAGTTAAAAAGTTCATGTGGAGTTGAAAGACTTCATTTCCCTCCAAATATTTTTTTCATAATTTTATTGATAACTTTCCAAAAATTCAACCTTATCTGAATATGCACACCGAAATTAAAGTCGGTTCCAAGTCAATTGAAGATTTCATAGGCTTTTTACGAATCCTCTGCAATTTCAAGTTTGACTTTATGTAATTTTGTTGATCTGCTATCGAAACTAAATTTTAATGTATGATTTAGAATCTGCTCATTGAGATATATTCAAAGATGATTTGCGATTTTTTGAAAAATGATTCATAGGAATTTTCAAAAATTCTATTGTGCGAGAGAATTTTCGATGCTTTATTCCTTTTTTCTGCTAAACCTCGTATCTGACCATATTCAAATCATGTATTTTCGGAATCAGCATGAAATTCTGTGTATATAGTGCGAATTTCAAGTGAATCTGATGATTTTGTAATTTTCATGATTTTTTTAGGACTTTTTTCAAGTATTTACTTTTGTTCTTTGATCAACTTGAAATCCGCAGAGAATACTAATTTTATCATTCTGAATCGACTGCCGTTCGCAGAATTGCTCTATCTTCAACCGTTTTCGAGTTGAAAAGTTCATGTGGAGTTGAAAGACTTCATTTCCCTCCAAATATTTTTTTCATAATTTTTTTAATAACTTTCCAAAAATTCAAACTTATCTAAATATGCACACCGAAATTAAAGTCGATTCCAAGTCAATTGAAGATTTCATAGGCTTTTTACGAATCCTCTGCAATTTCAAGTTGGAAATTTATGTTATTTTGTTTATCTGCTATCGAAAGTAATTTTTAATATATGATTTAGAATCTGCTCATTGAGATATATTCAAAGATGATTTGCGATTTTTTGAAAAATGATTCATAGGAATCTTCAAAAATTCTATTGTGCGAGGGAATTTTCGATTCTTTATTCCTTTTTTCTGCTAAACCTCGTATCTGACCATATTCAAATCATGTATTTTCGGAATCAGCATGAAATTCTGTGTATATAGTGCGAATTTCAAGTGAATCTGATGATTTTGTAATTTTCATGATTTTTAGGGGTCTACCCCTTAGGACTTTTTTCAAGTATTTACTTTTGTTCTTTGATCAACTTGAAATCCGCAGAGAATACTAATTTTATCATTCTGAATCGACTGCCGTTCGCAGAATTGCTCTATCTTCAACCGTTTTCGAGTTGAAAAGTTCATGTGGAGTTGAAAGACTTCATTTCCCTCCAAATATTTTTTTCATAATTTTTTTAATAACTTTCCAAAAATTCAAACTTATCTAAATATGCACACCGAAATTAAAGTCGATTCCAAGTCAATTGAAGATTTCATACGCTTTTTACGAATCCTCTGCAATTTCAAGTTGGAAATTTATGTTATTTTGTTTATCTGCTATCGAAAGTAATTTTTAATATATGATTTAGAATCTGCTCATTGAGATATATTCAAAGATGATTTGCGATTTTTTGAAAAATGATTCATAGGAATCTTCAAAAATTCTATTGTGCGAGGGAATTTTCGATTCTTTATTCCTTTTTTCTGCTAAACCTCGTATCTGACCATATTCAAATCATGTATTTTCGGAATCAGCATGAAATTCTGTGTATATAGTGCGAATTTCAAGTGAATCTGATGATTTTGTAATTTTCATGATTTTTAGGGGTCTACCCCTTAGGACTTTTTTCAAGTATTTACTTTTGTTCTTTGATCAACTTGAAATCCGCAGAGAATACTAATTTTATCATTCTGAATCGACTGCCGTTCGCAGAATTGCTCTATCTTCAACCGTTTTCGAGTTGAAAAGTTCATGTGGAGTTGAAAGACTTCATTTCCCTCCAAATATTTTTTTCATAATTTTTTTAATAACTTTCCAAAAATTCAAACTTATCTAAATATGCACACCGAAATTAAAGTCGATTCCAAGTCAATTGAAGATTTCATACGCTTTTTACGAATCCTCTGCAATTTCAAGTTGGAAATTTATGTTATTTTGTTGATCTGCTATCGAAACTAAATTTTAATGTATGATTTAGAATCTGCTCATTGAGATATATTCAAAGATGATTTGCGATTTTTTGAAAAATGATTCATAGGAATTTTCAAAAATTCTATTGTGCGAGATAATTTTCAATGCTTTATTCCTTTTTTCTGCTAAACCTCGTATCTGACCATATTCAAATCATGTAATTTCGGAATCAGCATGAAATTCTGTGTATATAGTGCGAATTTCAAGTGAATCTGATGATTTTGTAATTTTCATGATTTTTAGGGGTCTACCCCTTAGGACTTTTTTCAAGTATTTACTTTTGTTCTTTGATCAACTTGAAATCCGCAGAGAATACTAATTTTATCATTCTGAATCGACTGCCGTTTGCAGAATTGCTCTATCTTCAACCGTTTTCGAGTTGAAAAGTTCATGTGGAGTTGAAAGACTTCATTTCCCTTCAAATATTTTTTTCATAATTTTTTTAATAACTTTCCAAAAATTCAAACTTATCTAAATATGCACACCGAAATTAAAGTCGATTCCAAGTGAATTGAAGATTTCATAGGCTTTTTACGAATCCTCTGCAATTTCAAGTTTGAATTTATGTTATTTTGTTTATCTGCTATCGAAAGTAATTTTTAATATATGATTTAGAATCTGCTCATTGAGATATATTCAAAGATGATTTGCGATTTTTTGAAAAATGATTCATAGGAATTTTCAAAAATTCTATTGTGCGAGGGAATTTTCGATTCTTTATTCCTTTTTTCTGCTAAACCTCGTATCTGACCATATTCAAATCATCTATTTTCGGAATCAGCATGAAATTCTGTGTATATAGTGCGAATTTCAAGTGAATCTGATGATTTTGTAATTTTCATGATTTTTAGGGGTCTACCCCTTAGGACTTTTTTCAAGTATTTACTTTTGTTCTTTGATCAACTTGAAATCCGCAGAGAATACTAATTTTATCATTCTGAATCGACTGCCGTTTGCAGAATTGCTCTATCTTCAACCGTTTTCGAGTTGAAAAGTTCATGTGGAGTTGAAAGACTTCATTTCCCTTCAAATATTTTTTTCATAATTTTTTTAATAACTTTCCAAAAATTCAAACTTATCTAAATATGCACACCGAAATTAAAGTCGATTCCAAGTGAATTGAAGATTTCATAGACTTTTTACGAATCCTCTGCAATTTCAAGTTTGAATTTATGTTATTTTGTTTATCTGCTATCGAAAGTAATTTTTAATATATGATTTAGAATCTGCTCATTGAGATATATTCAAAGATGATTTGCGATTTTTTGAAAAATGATTCATAGGAATTTTCAAAAATTCTATTGTGCGAGGGAATTTTCGATTCTTTATTCCTTTTTTCTGCTAAACCTCGTATCTGACCATATTCAAATCATCTATTTTCGGAATCAGCATGAAATTCTGTGTATATAGTGCGAATTTCAAGTGAATCTGATGATTTTGTAATTTTCATGATTTTTAGGGGTCTACCCCTTAGGACTTTTTTCAAGTATTTACTTTTGTTCTTTGATCAACTTGAAATCTGCCGAGAATACTAATTTTATCATTCTGAATCGACTGCCGTTCGCAGAATTGCTCTATCTTCAACCGTTTTCGAGTTGAAAAGTTCATGTGGAGTTGAAAGACTTCATTTCCCTCCAAATATTTTTTTCATAATTTTATTAATAACGTTCCAAAAATTCAACCTTATCTAAATATGCACACCGAAATTAAAGTCGATTCCAAGTCAATTGAAGATTTCATAGGCTTTTTACGAATCCTCTGCAATTTCAAGTTGGAAATTTATGTTATTTTGTTGATCTGCTATCGAAACTAAATTTTAATGTATGATTTAGAATCTGCTCATTGAGATATATTCAAAGATGATTTGCGATTTTTTGAAAAATGATTCATAGGAATTTTCAAAAATTCTATTGTGCGAGAGAATTTTCAATGCTTTATTCCTTTTTTCTGCTAAACCTCGTATCTGACCATATTCAAATCATGTATTTTCGGAATCAGCATGAAATTCTGTGTATGTAGTGCGAATTTCAAGTGAATCTGATGATTTTGTAATTTTCATGATTTTTAGGGGTCTACCCCTTAGGACTTTTTTCAAGTATTTACTTTTGTTCTTTGATCAACTTGAAATCTGCCGAGAATACTAATTTTATCATTCTGAATCGACTGCCGTTCGCAGAATTGCTCTATCTTCAACCGTTTTCGAGTTGAAAAGTTCATGTGGAGTTGAAAGACTTCATTTTCCTCCAAATATTTTTTTCATAATTTTATTAATAACTTTCCAAAAATTCAACCTTATCTAAATATGCACACCGAAATTAAAGTCGATTCCAAGTGAATTGAAGATTTCATAGGCTTTTTACGAATCCTCTGCAATTTCAAGTTGGAAATTTATGTTATTTTGTTGATCTGCTATCGAAACTGAATTTTAATGTATGATTTAGAATCTGCTCATTGAGATATATTCAAAGATGATTTGCGATTTTTTGAAAAATGATTCATAGGAATTTTCAAAAATTCTATTGTGCGAGGGAATTTTCGATTCTTTATTCCTTTTTTCTGCTAAACCTCGTATCTGACCATATTCAAATCATGTAATTTCGGAATCAGCATGAAATTCTGTGTATATAGTGCGAATTTCAAGTGAATCTGATGATTTTGTAATTTTCATGATTTTTAGGGGTCTACCCCTTAGGACTTTTTTCAAGTATTTACTTTTGTTCTTTGATCAACTTGAAATCCGCAGAGAATACTAATTTTATCATTCTGAATCGACTGCCGTTTGCAGAATTGCTCTATCTTCAACCGTTTTCGAGTTGAAAAGTTCATGTGGAGTTGAAAGACTTCATTTCCCTTCAAATATTTTTTTCATAATTTTTTTAATAACTTTCCAAAAATTCAAACTTATCTAAATATGCACACCGAAATTAAAGTCGATTCCAAGTGAATTGAAGATTTCATAGGCTTTTTACGAATCCTCTGCAATTTCAAGTTTGAATTTATGTTATTTTGTTTATCTGCTATCGAAAGTAATTTTTAATATATGATTTAGAATCTGCTCATTGAGATATATTCAAAGATGATTTGCGATTTTTTGAAAAATGATTCATAGGAATTTTCAAAAATTCTATTGTGCGAGGGAATTTTCGATTCTTTATTCCTTTTTTCTGCTAAACCTCGTATCTGACCATATTCAAATCATCTATTTTCGGAATCAGCATGAAATTCTGTGTATATAGTGCGAATTTCAAGTGAATCTGATGATTTTGTAATTTTCATGATTTTTAGGGGTCTACCCCTTAGGACTTTTTTCAAGTATTTACTTTTGTTCTTTGATCAACTTGAAATCCGCAGAGAATACTAATTTTATCATTCTGAATCGACTGCCGTTTGCAGAATTGCTCTATCTTCAACCGTTTTCGAGTTGAAAAGTTCATGTGGAGTTGAAAGACTTCATTTCCCTTCAAATATTTTTTTCATAATTTTTTTAATAACTTTCCAAAAATTCAAACTTATCTAAATATGCACACCGAAATTAAAGTCGATTCCAAGTGAATTGAAGATTTCATAGGCTTTTTACGAATCCTCTGCAATTTCAAGTTTGAATTTATGTTATTTTGTTTATCTGCTATCGAAAGTAATTTTTAATATATGATTTAGAATCTGCTCATTGAGATATATTCAAAGATGATTTGCGATTTTTTGAAAAATGATTCATAGGAATTTTCAAAAATTCTATTGTGCGAGGGAATTTTCGATTCTTTATTCCTTTTTTCTGCTAAACCTCGTATCTGACCATATTCAAATCATCTATTTTCGGAATCAGCATGAAATTCTGTGTATATAGTGCGAATTTCAAGTGAATCTGATGATTTTGTAATTTTCATGATTTTTAGGGGTCTACCCCTTAGGACTTTTTTCAAGTATTTACTTTTGTTCTTTGATCAACTTGAAATCCGCAGAGAATACTAATTTTATCATTCTGAATCGACTGCCGTTTGCAGAATTGCTCTATCTTCAACCGTTTTCGAGTTGAAAAGTTCATGTGGAGTTGAAAGACTTCATTTCCCTTCAAATATTTTTTTCATAATTTTTTTAATAACTTTCCAAAAATTCAAACTTATCTAAATATGCACACCGAAATTAAAGTCGATTCCAAGTGAATTGAAGATTTCATAGGCTTTTTACGAATCCTCTGCAATTTCAAGTTTGAATTTATGTTATTTTGTTTATCTGCTATCGAAAGTAATTTTTAATATATGATTTAGAATCTGCTCATTGAGATATATTCAAAGATGATTTGCGATTTTTTGAAAAATGATTCATAGGAATTTTCAAAAATTCTATTGTGCGAGGGAATTTTCGATTCTTTATTCCTTTTTTCTGCTAAACCTCGTATCTGACCATATTCAAATCATCTATTTTCGGAATCAGCATGAAATTCTGTGTATATAGTGCGAATTTCAAGTGAATCTGATGATTTTGTAATTTTCATGATTTTTAGGGGTCTACCCCTTAGGACTTTTTTCAAGTATTTACTTTTGTTCTTTGATCAACTTGAAATCTGCCGAGAATACTAATTTTATCATTCTGAATCGACTGCCGTTCGCAGAATTGCTCTATCTTCAACCGTTTTCGAGTTGAAAAGTTCATGTGGAGTTGAAAGACTTCATTTCCCTCCAAATATTTTTTTCATAATTTTATTAATAACGTTCCAAAAATTCAACCTTATCTAAATATGCACACCGAAATTAAAGTCGATTCCAAGTCAATTGAAGATTTCATAGGCTTTTTACGAATCCTCTGCAATTTCAAGTTGGAAATTTATGTTATTTTGTTGATCTGCTATCGAAACTAAATTTTAATGTATGATTTAGAATCTGCTCATTGAGATATATTCAAAGATGATTTGCGATTTTTTGAAAAATGATTCATAGGAATTTTCAAAAATTCTATTGTGCGAGAGAATTTTCAATGCTTTATTCCTTTTTTCTGCTAAACCTCGTATCTGACCATATTCAAATCATGTATTTTCGGAATCAGCATGAAATTCTGTGTATGTAGTGCGAATTTCAAGTGAATCTGATGATTTTGTAATTTTCATGATTTTTAGGGGTCTACCCCTTAGGACTTTTTTCAAGTATTTACTTTTGTTCTTTGATCAACTTGAAATCTGCCGAGAATACTAATTTTATCATTCTGAATCGACTGCCGTTCGCAGAATTGCTCTATCTTCAACCGTTTTCGAGTTGAAAAGTTCATGTGGAGTTGAAAGACTTCATTTTCCTCCAAATATTTTTTTCATAATTTTATTAATAACTTTCCAAAAATTCAACCTTATCTAAATATGCACACCGAAATTAAAGTCGATTCCAAGTGAATTGAAGATTTCATAGGCTTTTTACGAATCCTCTGCAATTTCAAGTTGGAAATTTATGTTATTTTGTTGATCTGCTATCGAAACTGAATTTTAATGTATGATTTAGAATCTGCTCATTGAGATATATTCAAAGATGATTTGCGATTTTTTGAAAAATGATTCATAGGAATTTTCAAAAATTCTATTGTGCGAGGGAATTTTCGATTCTTTATTCCTTTTTTCTGCTAAACCTCGTATCTGACCATATTCAAATCATGTAATTTCGGAATCAGCATGAAATTCTGTGTATATAGTGCGAATTTCAAGTGAATCTGATGATTTTGTAATTTTCATGATTTTTAGGGGTCTACCCCTTAGGACTTTTTTCAAGTATTTACTTTTGTTCTTTGATCAACTTGAAATCCGCAGAGAATACTAATTTTATCATTCTGAATCGACTGCCGTTTGCAGAATTGCTCTATCTTCAACCGTTTTCGAGTTGAAAAGTTCATGTGGAGTTGAAAGACTTCATTTCCCTTCAAATATTTTTTTCATAATTTTTTTAATAACTTTCCAAAAATTCAAACTTATCTAAATATGCACACCGAAATTAAAGTCGATTCCAAGTGAATTGAAGATTTCATAGGCTTTTTACGAATCCTCTGCAATTTCAAGTTTGAATTTATGTTATTTTGTTTATCTGCTATCGAAAGTAATTTTTAATATATGATTTAGAATCTGCTCATTGAGATATATTCAAAGATGATTTGCGATTTTTTGAAAAATGATTCATAGGAATTTTCAAAAATTCTATTGTGCGAGGGAATTTTCGATTCTTTATTCCTTTTTTCTGCTAAACCTCGTATCTGACCATATTCAAATCATCTATTTTCGGAATCAGCATGAAATTCTGTGTATATAGTGCGAATTTCAAGTGAATCTGATGATTTTGTAATTTTCATGATTTTTAGGGGTCTACCCCTTAGGACTTTTTTCAAGTATTTACTTTTGTTCTTTGATCAACTTGAAATCTGCCGAGAATACTAATTTCATCATTCTGAATCGACTGCCGTTCGCAGAATTGCTCTATCTTCAACCGTTTTCGAGTTGAAAAGTTCATGTGGAGTTGAAAGACTTCATTTCCCTCCAAATATTTTTTTCATAATTTTATTAATAACGTTCCAAAAATTCAACCTTATCTAAATATGCACACCGAAATTAAAGTCGATTCCAAGTGAATTGAAGAATTCATAGGCTTTTTACGAATCCTCTGCAATTTCAAGTTTGAATTTATGTTATTTTGTTTATCTGCTATCGAAAGTAATTTTTAATATATGATTTAGAATCTGCTCATTGAGATATATTCAAAGATGATTTGCGATTTTTTGAAAAATGATTCATAGGAATTTTCAAAAATTCTATTGTGCGAGGGAATTTTCGATTCTTTATTCCTTTTTTCTGCTAAACCTCGTATCTGACCATATTCAAATCATGTATTTTCGGAATCAGCATGAAATTCTGTGTATATAGTGCGAATTTCAAGTGAATCTGATGATTTTGTAATTTTCATGATTTTTAGGGGTCTACCCCTTAGGACTTTTTTCAAGTATTTACTCTTGTTCTTTGATCAACTTGAAATCCGCCGAGAATACTAATTTTATCATTCTGAATTGACTGCCCTTTGCAAAATTGCTCTATCTTCAACTGTTCTCTAATTGAAAAGTTCATCTGAAGTTAAAAGGCTTCATTTCCCTGCTAAATGTTTTTTTCGTAATTCATCCATTGATTTTCCAAAAATTCAACATTTCTTAATATGGACATCGAATTTGAAGTCGATTCCAAGTCTTACAGAGAGGTGATTTCTAGTAGAATGATATATTTTGAAAGGTTCTACTTTCTGACTTGAAAAAATGTATCACCTATGCAAATTTTCATTTAATTCACATGAATTGAGATGATTGAGATGATTGTGTTGATAAATAAATAGATCCATTTTATCTTATACGTGATTAGATAACAGTTTAATCAGAATAGCTGGGAAAAACAATATTAAATAACAACAAATGTTAAACAACAGAGCCTCTCTACAGATGAATGGAATAAGGGATAGAATATAGGGGCAGTAAACTATTTTCCAACCAAAAAACTAAAAGTAGTCAACGCTGTTAGCGACCTTACGATCATCATCGGACATTCACCAATTGCTCTTATTCTATCCGTATTCTGCTCGCTATGAAAATAATTACTGATTACTGCATAGTGATACGATCATTTCAGAAACCAAACTGACGTGGGATTAGATCATGTTCCTCTAGTTCGGTTGATTTTCGATTCGTACTTACACCAATGGTTCCAAATATTCCAAACATTCATGATAGAAATTCCAGCCAATCCATGTTGTTTCTTCAACAAAAAATACTATTCAAACGGCATGGAAAATATATATATTCAGTCATATAACATAAAAATAATATTTGCAAAATCTGCGTTCCATATTTTCTTAGGGCGCCTTCTTCACATGGACTTAATTTGCTAGGAGGAACGCCGTCTTGCTGGAAGTGCCTATGGAAAATTCCCCCTCATTTCCTGGTTTTCGTTCCATTTTCCCTTATATTATTCCAAAAACAATGAAAATATATTCGGCATCGATCGTTTTGCACACATCGAATCACGCACGAAAGCTGTACGATGAAACGTCGTTAGTTCTACTCGCATTTTCTCTTATTCCGTTTCAACGTAATACCAGGAGCTAACATAGGGAATGTAATGGCCACCATTGACGTACTGATGGTGATCTCATTTTTCGGAAGGGGTATTTTATATTTTCCATGGAAAGGTAAATACTGTGACGAGTCTGGAGCCGGGCCTGACCGCTAGTGTTCGGATAATCTAGCTCGGCTTTTTGACGAGTCATCTAGTGTTCTGAACTATTCTTAACTATCCTAGATGGCGATCTCTCACATCGTGTCTCGGCGGTTCTAGAATGATCTAACAGAAAACTGCTAAGAGTATAAATGTAGGACGCTTGACAGGATATGGAAGATTGTAGTTGGTTTTATAATGAAGGGTTTACGATTAATTAGTAATAATCAGATTTTGCAAGTGGATAGAGTTAGCATATCAATAGTGTGTGTATTTTGTTGAAATGAATTAGAAGCTACATGTTACAAGGCTAAATAAATTAACGAACCATGGTAAAGTGCATTTTCAATACAAAACTAGGTATTTAGTCCAGGGTAGATAATTTTTGAAATCATAAAAAAATTATAATAGAATGAAACCCATTGGAAACAGAAATAAATATGACAAAAATGAATTACGGGCGATCTGAGGTCGGGAAGTAGGAGGGGGTGAGTTTTTAAGGGTTAAATTTCGGTTTATCTCAATTTCCGGCAAAATTACAAGTCCTATGAAAAAAAGTTGAATGGCAAAGTTGTAGTTAATGAAAAGATCAACAACTTTTGTATGAACACTTTTTTCAAATTCCCTCAAAATTTAATTGAAAAATTCAAATGAGTAACCAAGTTTTTAGTTTTTAATTTTTATTAAAAAAAATTTTTTTCACGAACTTTGGTGAAAACTTACCTTTTTATGTTCCGCATACACTGTAATTTGTTTGAATTAAAAAAATTAATTTTCTCACCTAAGTTTGACTAAATATCGAAAAAGCACCCTACTTTTCAATCGAAAAATCTCACCGTCAAAATATCGCTTTTTTTAAAAAAGTTGGTGGGCTTTTTTATTCGTTGAAATCTCTACTTTCCGATGGTTTGAAAAAAATTCAGACTACTATGGTAAATTTTCTTAGAAAATGCAAAAAACCAAAATAACTCGAATCCGATTTTTTTTTAAACATCATATACAATTTTCAGCTATTTATTAAATTTTAGACTTTAATTACTCAAAAAACGTTATATTTCATGTTACATTGATAAAAAAAATTATTAAACAAAGATTGCAAAGACAACCAATTACATTTGTCATAGAAAATCTCATAATATATAAATATATATGTCATCACTTATCCATTATTTTTTGTCTCTTTACATTCCTTCATCGATAGATTCGATAAACCTTTCCGATTCTAGTAGATCCCGCAATCTTCAAGGCCATCACCGTCTTCGTCTCTAACATTATTTCCACTTTGCATTGGTTGTTCTGTTCATTCATAATAAGAATTGTTGGGGTCTCAGTTTTTCATCTGCTTGTTTTCAAAATTTGTTAGTATTTATAAATTAATAATTTGTGTGGAAATAATGTGTTTTCATTAATAATCAGTGAACAGATCGTCTGAATCCGACCCCTTGCCTCAATTCATTTCAATTTACACGGAATTTTTTATGCAGATTGACTTGAAAGATTTCCTTTTTCGAAAATTGTAACAGGTATAGAAAACATCCCGTAAAAGATATCATGTCGAAATATTACATAGAGGTATTCGAGAATGGTTCGAATCGAATGCCCCAACTAAAAGTTTGCGAAATAAATGCCTAATACCTTTTCTCGATTTTTGGCATGCATTCTGTGGTTGTAGTAGGTCGTGAAAAAATCATTGATGAAACTTTTTTATTTGACAAGATAGAGCATTTCGAGAAGTACATTTTGAAAAAATAAATAAAATAAATTTCTAAAATCCACAGAAATACAGGGGTGGGGCTTAGTAAATTGTAACACACTGTATGTGTGGCGAACTTTCAAGGAGACTTTTTTTGGCCGAGTTATTAAAAAAAGTATAAATAAATGATTTATTCCTCAGATGCCATACTTGCACATGGTCGTATAATTGGGGAAAGATAAAGGGTGAAATTTTCTTTATTTTCACCATTTTGCGACTCTTACTAAAACACAACTTTTGTGAAAGTTTGTATTCTTTTGCTGTTTTTTCCCCATTTTTTATTTTTAATGCTAAAGTGATTGGCCTAGAAAACATAAATAGCCGACTAAAAGTCTTCCTACAAACCGACCCAACGAATCCCATCTTTGTCGAAAGGAAGGGCACAGGGATCAATATTTAAAGAATGCCGTTGTTTGGTACATGCACAGACATGGGACAAGTCCCGCCTATATTACGGTTATGTCGGTTATGAATGCAACATGGATATTTACCAAATTGGTTGCAGCCCAGACGACAGACACATTATCTCCGGCATAATAGGATTATCGGGGATGCCGAAAATCTTAAAATGCACTCTGAACATGTTACGGGAATATCGCTATTTAAGGCCGTCATGACTAGTGGTTGTCTAGACATTTCGAAAATTCGTTGAATGAGCGAGTTATTTCGGTGACGAATTTTATGGGTTTCGTTGATGGGTCTATGATGGAATCATGATAATAATATTTTACTACCAATCATTTATGAAAGAAAGAATAATTCACAGAGAGCAAAAGAGAGAAAGAGAGAAAAGGAGAATTTTTTTGTCAGAAGAATTATCTTGTTGATAAACTCGACCTAAAAGTCAGTTTGATTTATAAAAAAATACGAGTCGTACAAGAATAAATTAAAAATAAACAATATTTTTTTATAGAATACTTTTTTCAATATCATAATATAGAATTCGTGTAAGTTATGACAGGGCTTTCACTTGACTTGAAAAATGATTTCACAGCCTTTCCATGATAGAAAATGATAATAATATTCATTTACTACCAATTATAAAAGAATGAATAAAGCACACACATGAGAAGAGGGAATATAATTTCATTTTCAAAAGAATTATCAAACGAGTGCTTAAAATTGTATCGATAATTTTTTTTTCCATGAAAGCTCTTTGCATATCATATACAGTGCGGCTTTTAATTGTCCCTCCCTGTCAACTTTTGAACGGTTTGACGTACAATCATAAAAAAACGTTCAGAGGGTTTCACTAATACTATTTTTTGAAATAAAACACATTGTGTTTGCTCGATAGATGGCACGGAGGGCACTTCAACAGAAAAATTTTTAATGGCATGGGGGGGGGTCATGTGTCACATCGTTGAAAAGATAATTCAAATCTTTTTTCAACTATGTACATTTTTTAGAATTTCGATTTTATGTTTTTTCACAATATGCATTTGAAATGTCAGAATAAGTGCGGATTACCTGTCCACGATAACTTTTGAATGGTTTGATATGAAATAACGGGACAAAAAAATTTTTTAATGGAACGAAATTAAAACAAAATTCAGATGGTTGAAAAGATAATTGAATTTACAATTCAACGATGTGACACATGATCCCCCATGCCATTTAAATTCATTTACTTGATGTGCCCCCCGCGCCATCAATCAATTTCAAAAAATAGTATCAGTGAAACCCTCCAAACCGTTTTTTATGTTTGCACGTCAAACCGTTCAAAAGTTAACAGGGGGGGATTATTAAAAGCCGCACTGTATGTATAGCTTTAATCCCAAGTAAGAAGATGAGATATCCGATATATTATATTTGTAGGGATTTATGTGGAAATCATTTCGTTTTCTCGTTTTTATACTACCCTGGTATGTGAATGAATACAAACATTTCAAAAATGAAAATATCTGGAAAAATGAAAATTTTAAAATGTTTGTGTAAGTCCCTGCAGGAGGTTCTCTGATTAACGCCTGCTAAAATTCGTACAATCTTTTTTTTGGGCAATAAATACATTCGACGCTGGTGGGGACTCCCCTGAAAGAAACAACATATATGATTCTTGACTCTATGTGTGCATAGAAATAGTTTACTAACTGTTCAGTGGTTAAAATCAACTTGAGATTTCGTATCAGATACGGAACAGAACTCAGTTTTCATATCAGTTTACTACAATGGCTCTTCCAGTTCAGACATCATATTAGTTTGAAAAAATAAGAAAAATACGACTTGAGTAACACCAACTCTTTCCTTGTTCTTCATATCACTAGGTACATCTAGTCGATTCATTTGCAGGGTATGAGTGCCAAATCATAGTAGCATCGTCTTCAATGAGTATGAATTCTCCTGCGATATATATACTCTTCAAATCGTTGCTGCATACAAGTAATAATGTTTGCCATAGTACTAAACCTTGAGGCACCCCACTATTTCGGCAATTTCCGGGCATTAGTTAATTTTCACTATCTAACTACGACTCGGCAAGCTCACTATCACCCCTCTCTAGTCATCGTCAGAAAGCTTCCGCAACAGTATTTCGTGTTCCTCACGGTCAAATCGTTGATGTATAGAAGAAATAATGTTGGCCCCTGGTATTGAACCTTGAGGAATCCCCTATATATTTCCGCAATTAATGAGCGATGGTAAGTTTTCGCTATCTGCGACAAATATAATCTGAACTAATCATAACACAGTATTAACTGCGTTTTCTTATGTGGTCTGGTACAGATTCTTAATGAACAGAGTTTGATAATAACCCCGTATACAAAAATCGCGGACAATTTATCTCCTGCAGAATTTGTGGTAATCGTGTTACGAACCCATCACAGCCTTTCATAAGTAGCACTATTATATCTAAACGATTGCGGAATAAAGAAAAATGACAGTTCGAAACAACTCGAATTTATACTCCTTAAATCATAGCGATAATGACCCAAGTTGGGTCGGAAACAATAATTAACCCTTGGAAGTTTGCTCATAAAGTGTACCTGTACAAGAAGTCTGTAACTTTTTATTTATGGTTCGAGTTGACCTCATGGTTTAGTGTAGCGTAAATACTTATAAAAACAAATATCAACTTTTGAGAATTTATTTATGCTTTTGAGGCAAGTGCACTTCCTGAATTGAAAATCACTAATATTTCCATTCAATTTCGAGAAAATAAAACTGAGTTCTAAAAAGAGGAGAATGAGAAAAGGGAAAGGGTAATCAGTATTAGGACAGAAGGGGACAGGTGTATACATTTTATATTCGATTTTTTCATCGTCTTTTCTTTAAAGCTTACTAACTGGACTACGAAGAAAAAACCTATATGTATCAACAGACGAAGGCTTATAAATTGGACTGAAATGAATGTTTTCTGACCCACTACCAATCGCGCCAACTCTAATCCTATTTTTGAGACCACTTCAAAAAAAATTAAATTCGGCCGAACCCCTCTGACGACCCGACAATGACTTTCAATCATGAAAAGTTGTAAATTGGACTAAAATGAATGTTTTCTGATACATCACCAATCGCACCAACTCGAATCCCATTTTTGAGACCACTTCAAAAAAATTAAAATTCGGCCGAACCCCTCTGACGACCCGACAATGACTTTCAATCATGAAAAGTTGTAAATTGGACTAAAATGAATGTTTTCTGATACATCACCAATCGCACCAACTCGAATCCCATTTTTGAGACCACTTCAAAAAAATTAAAATTCGGCCGAACCCCTCTGACGACCCGACAATGACTTTCAATCATGAAAAGTTGTAAATTGGACTAAAATGAATGTTTCCTGATATATCACCAATCGCACCAACTCGAATCCTATTTTTGAGACCACTTCAAAAAAAATTAAATTCGGCCGAACCCCTCTGACGACCCGACAATGACTTTCAATCATGAAAAGTTGTAAATTGGACTAAAATGAATGTTTTCTGATACATCACCAATCGCACCAACTCGAATCCCATTTTTGAGACCACTTCAAAAAAATTAAAATTCGGCCGAACCCCTCTGACGACCCGACAATGACTTTCAATCATGAAAAGTTGTAAATTGGACTAAAATGAATGTTTCCTGATATATCACCAATCGCACCAACTCGAATCCTATTTTTGAGACCACTTCAAAAAAAATTTAATTCGGCCGAACCCCTCTGACGACCCGACAATGACTTTCAATCATGAAAAGTTGTAAATTGGACTAAAATGAATGTTTTCTGATACATCACCAATCGCACCAACTCGAATCCCATTTTTGAGACCACTTCAAAAAAATTAAAATTCGGCCGAACCCCTCTGACGACCCGACAATGACTTTCAATCATGAAAAGTTGTAAATTGGACTAAAATGAATGTTTCCTGATATATCACCAATCGCACCAACTCGAATCCAATTTTTGAGACCACTTCAAAAAAAATTAAATTCGGCCGAACCCCTCTGACGACCCGACAATGACTTTCAATCATGAAAAGTTGTAAATTGGACTAAAATGAATGTTTTCTGATACATCACCAATCGCACCAACTCGAATCCCATTTTTGAGACCACTTCAAAAAAATTAAAATTCGGCCGAACCCCTCTGACGACCCGACAATGACTTTCAATCATGAAAAGTTGTAAATTGGCCTAAAAT
This sequence comes from Chrysolina americana, assembly GCA_958502065.1. Taxonomy (NCBI): domain Eukaryota; kingdom Metazoa; phylum Arthropoda; class Insecta; order Coleoptera; family Chrysomelidae; genus Chrysolina; species Chrysolina americana. The sequence continues at coordinate 3,076,033 of OY293419.1, read as the reverse complement.
GAATGTTTTCTGATACATCACCAATCGCACCAACTCGAATCCCATTTTTGAGACCACTTCAAAAAAATTAAAATTCGGCCGAACCCCTCTGACGACCCGACAATGACTTTCAATCATGAAAAGTTGTAAATTAGACTAAAATGAATGTTTCCTGATATATCACCAATCGCACCAACTCGAATCCTATTTTTGAGACCACTTCAAAAAAAATTAAATTCGGCCGAACCCCTCTGACGACCCGACAATGACTTTCAATCATGAAAAGTTGTAAATTGGACTAAAATGAATGTTTTCTGATACATCACCAATCGCACCAACTCGAATCCCATTTTTGAGACCACTTCAAAACAATTAAAATTCGGCCGAACCCCTCTGACGACCCGACAATGACTTTCAATCATGAAAAGTTGTAAATTGGACTAAAATGAATGTTTCCTGATATATCACCAATCGCACCAACTCGAATCCTATTTTTGAGACCACTTCAAAAAAAATTAAATTCGGCCGAACCCCTCTGACGACCCGACAATGACTTTCAATCATGAAAAGTTGTAAATTGGACTAAAATGAATGTTTTCTGATACATCACCAATCGCACCAACTCGAATCCCATTTTTGAGACCACTTCAAAAAAATTAAAATTCGGCCGAACTCCTCTGACGACCCGACAATGACTTTCAATCATGAAAAGTTGTAAATTGGACTAAAATGAATGTTTTCTGATACATCACCAATCGCACCAACTCGAATCCTATTTTTGGGACCACTTCAAAAAAATTAAAATTTGGCCGAACCCCTCTGACGACCCGACAATGACTTTCAATCATGAAAAGTTGTGAATTGGACTAAAATGAATGTTTTCTGACCCACCACCAATCGCGCCAACTCGAATCCTATTTTTGAGACCACTTCAAAAAATAAAAAATTCGGCCGAACCCCTCTGACGACCCGACAATGACTTTCAATCATGAAAAGTTGTAAATTGGACTAAAATAAATGTTTTCTGATACATCACCAATCGCACCAACTCGAATCCTACTTTTGAGACCACTTCAAAAAAATAAAAATTCGGCCGAACCCCTCTGACGATCCGACAATGACTTTCAATCATGAAAAGTTGTAAATTGGACTGAAATGAATGTTTTCTGACCCACCACCAATCGCGCCAACTCGAATCCTATTTTTGAGACCACTCCAAAAAAATTTAAATTCGGCCGAACCCCTCTGACGACCCGACCATGACTTTCAATCATGAAAAGTTGTAAATTGGACTAAAATGAATGTTTTCTGATACATCACCAATCGCACCAACTCGAATCCTATTTTTGAGACCACTTCAAAAAAAATTTAAATTCGGCCGAACCCCTCTGACGACCCGACAATGACTTTCAATCATGAAAAGTTGTAAATTGGACTAAATTGAATGTTTTCTGATACATCACCAATCGCACCAACTCGAATCCTATTTTTGAGACCGCTTTAAAAAAATAAAAAATTCGGCCGAACCCCTCTGACGACCCGACAATGACTTTCAATCATGAAAAGTTGTAAATTGGACTGAAATGAATGTTTTCTGATATATCACCAATCGCACCAACTTGAATCCTATTTTTGAGTCCACTTCAAAAAAATTTAAATTCGGCCGAACCCCTCTGTCTACCCGACAATGACTTTCAATCATGAAAAGTTGTAAATTGGACTAAAATGAATGTTTTCTGATACATCACCAATTGCACCAACTCGAATCCTATTTTTGAGACCACATCAAAAAAAAAAAATTCGGCCGAACTCCTCTGACGACCCGACAATGACTTTCAATCATGAAAAGTTGTAAATTGGACTAAAATGAATGTTTTCTGATATATCACCAATCGCGCCAACTCGAATCCTATTTTTGAGACCACTTCAAAAAATTAAAAATTCGGCCGAACCCCTCTGACGACCCAACAATGACTTTCAATCATGAAAAGTTGTATTTTGGACTAAAATGAATGTTTTCTGATACATCACCAATCGCATCAACTCGAATCCTATTTTTGAGACCACTTCAAAAAATAAAAAATTCGGCCGAACTCCTCTGACGACCCAACAATGACTTTCAATCATGAAAAGTTGTAAATTGGACTAAAATGAATGTTTTCTGATATATCACCAATCGCGCCAACTCGAATCCTATTTTTGAGACCACTTCAAAAAATTAAAAATTCGGCCGAACCCCTCTGACGACCCAACAATGACTTTCAATCATGAAAAATTGTAAATTGGACTAAAATGAATGTTTTCTGATACATCACCAATCGCACCAACTCGAATCCCATTTTTGAGACCACTTCAAAAAAATTAAAATTCGGCCGAACCCCTCTGACGACCCGACAATGACTTTCAATCATGAAAAGTTGTAAATTGGACTAAAATGAATGTTTTCTGATATATCACCAATCGCGCCAACTCGAATCCTATTTTTGAGACCACTTCAAAAAATTAAAAATTCGGCCGAACCCCTCTGACGACCCAACAATGACTTTCAATCATGAAAAGTTGTAAATTGGACTAAAATGAATGTTTTCTGATACATCACCAATCGCACCAACTCGAATCCTATTTTTGAGACCACTTCAAAAAATAAAAAATTCGGCCGAACTCCTCTGACGACCCGACAATGACTTTCAATCATGAAAAGTTGTAAATTGGACTAAAATGAATGTTTTCTGATACATCACCAATCGCACCAACTCGAATCCTATTTTTGAGACCACTTCAAAAAATAAAAAATTCGGCCGAACTCCTCTGACGACCCGACAATGACTTTCAATCATGAAAAGTTGTAAATTGGACTAAAATGAATGTTTTCTGATATATCACCAATCGCGCCAACTCGAATCCTATTTTTGAGACCACTTCAAAAAATTAAAAATTCGGCCGAACCCCTCTGACGACCCAACAATGACTTTCAATCATGAAAAGTTGTAAATTGGACTAAAATGAATGTTTTCTGATATATCACCAATCGCGCCAACTCGAATCCCATTTTTGAGACCACTTCAAAAAAATTTAAATTTGGCCGAACCCCTCTGACGACCCGACAATGACTTTCAATCATGAGAGGTTGTAAATTGGACTAAAATGAATGTTTTCTGATATATCACGAATCGCACCAACTTGAATCCTATTTTTGAGACCACTTCAAAAAAATTAAAATTCGGCCGAACCCCTCTGACGACCCGACAATGACTTTCAGTCATGAAAAGATGTAAATTAGACTAAAATTAATGTTTTCTGACCCACCACCAATCGCACCAACTTGAATCCTATTTTTGAGACCACTTCAAAAAAATTTAAATTCGGCCGAACCCCTCTGACTACCCGACAATGACTTTCAATCATGAAAAGTTGTAAATTGGACTAAAATGAATGTTTTCTGATACATCACCAATTGCACCAACTCGAATCCTATTTTTGAGACCACATCAAAAAAAAAAAATTCGGCCGAACTCCTCTGACGACCCGACAATGACTTTCAATCATGAAAAGTTGTAAATTGGACTAAAATGAATGTTTTCTGATATATCACCAATCGCGCCAACTCGAATCCTATTTTTGAGACCACTTCAAAAAATTAAAAATTCGGCCGAACCCCTCTGACGACCCAACAATGACTTTCAATCATGAAAAGTTGTAAATTGGACTAAAATGAATGTTTTCTGATACATCACCAATCGCACCAACTCGAATCCCATTTTTGAGACCACTTCAAAAAAATTTAAATTCGGCCGAACCCCTCTGACGACCCGACAATGACTTTCAATCATGAAAAGTTGTAAATTGGACTAAAATGAATGTTTTCTGATACATCACCAATCGCACCAACTCGAATCCTATTTTTGAGACCACTTCAAAAAATAAAAAATTCGGCCGAACTCCTCTGACGACCCGACAATGACTTTCAATCATGAAAAGTTGTAAATTGGACTAAAATGAATGTTTTCTGATATATCACCAATCGCGCCAACTCGAATCCTATTTTTGAGACCACTTCAAAAAATTAAAAATTCGGCCGAACCCCTCTGACGACCCAACAATGACTTTCAATCATGAAAAGTTGTAAATTGGACTAAAATGAATGTTTTCTGATATATCACCAATCGCGCCAACTCGAATCCCATTTTTGAGACCACTTCAAAAAAATTTAAATTTGGCCGAACCCCTCTGACGACCCGACAATGACTTTCAATCATGAGAGGTTGTAAATTGGACTAAAATGAATGTTTTCTGATATATCACGAATCGCACCAACTTGAATCCTATTTTTGAGACCACTTCAAAAAAATTAAAATTCGGCCGAACCCCTCTGACGACCCGACAATGACTTTCAGTCATGAAAAGATGTAAATTAGACTAAAATTAATGTTTTCTGACCCACCACCAATCGCACCAACTTGAATCCTATTTTTGAGACCACTTCAAAAAAATTTAAATTCGGCCGAACCCCTCTGACTACCCGACAATGACTTTCAATCATGAAAAGTTGTAAATTGGACTAAAATGAATGTTTTCTGATATATCACCAATCGCGCCAACTCGAATCCTATTTTTGAGACCACTTCAAAAAATTAAAAATTCGGCCGAACCCCTCTGACGACCCAACAATGACTTTCAATCATGAAAAGTTGTAAATTGGACTAAAATGAATGTTTTCTGATACATCACCAATCGCACCAACTCGAATCCCATTTTTGAGACCACTTCAAAAAAATTTAAATTCGGCCGAACCCCTCTGACGACCCGACAATGACTTTCAATCATGAAAAGTTGTAAATTGGACTAAAATGAATGTTTTCTGATATATCACCAATCGCGCCAACTCGAATCCTATTTTTGAGACCACTTCAAAAAATTAAAAATTCGGCCGAACCCCTCTGACGACCCAACAATGACTTTCAATCATGAAAAGTTGTAAATTGGACTAAAATGAATGTTTTCTGATACATCACCAATCGCATCAACTCGAATCCTATTTTTGAGACCACTTCAAAAAATAAAAAATTCGGCCGAACTCCTCTGACGACCCAACAATGACTTTCAATCATGAAAAGTTGTAAATTGGACTAAAATGAATGTTTTCTGATATATCACCAATCGCGCCAACTCGAATCCCATTTTTGAGACCACTTCAAAAAAATTTAAATTTGGCCGAACCCCTCTGACGACCCGACAATGACTTTCAATCATGAAAAGTTGTAAATTGGACTAAAATGAATGTTTTCTGATATATCACCAATCGCGCCAACTCGAATCCTATTTTTGAGACCACTTCAAAAAATTAAAAATTCGGCCGAACCCCTCTGACGACCCAACAATGACTTTCAATCATGAAAAGTTGTAAATTGGACTAGAATGAATGTTTTCTGATACATCACCAATCGCACCAACTCGAATCCTATTTTTGAGACCACTTCAAAAAATAAAAAATTCGGCCGAACTCCTCTGACGACCCGACAATGACTTTCAATCATGAAAAGTTGTAAATTGGACTAAAATGAATGTTTTCTGATACATCACCAATCGCACCAACTCGAATCCTATTTTTGAGACCACTTCAAAAAATAAAAAATTCGGCCGAACTCCTCTGACGACCCGACAATGACTTTCAATCATGAAAAGTTGTAAATTGGACTAAAATGAATGTTTTCTGATATATCACCAATCGCGCCAACTCGAATCCTATTTTTGAGACCACTTCAAAAAATTAAAAATTCGGCCGAACCCCTCTGACGACCCAACAATGACTTTCAATCATGAAAAGTTGTAAATTGGACTAAAATGAATGTTTTCTGATACATCACCAATCGCACCAACTCGAATCCTATTTTTGAGACCACTTCAAAAAATAAAAAATTCGGCCGAACTCCTCTGACGACCCAACAATGACTTTCAATCATGAAAAGTTGTAAATTGGACTAAAATGAATGTTTTCTGATATATCACCAATCGCGCCAACTCGAATCCCATTTTTGAGACCACTTCAAAAAAATTTAAATTTGGCCGAACCCCTCTGACGACCCGACAATGACTTTCAATCATGAAAAGTTGTAAATTGGACTAAAATGAATGTTTTCTGATATATCACCAATCGCGCCAACTCGAATCCTATTTTTGAGACCACTTCAAAAAATTAAAAATTCGGCCGAACCCCTCTGACGACCCAACAATGACTTTCAATCATGAAAAGTTGTAAATTGGACTAAAATGAATGTTTTCTGATACATCACCAATCGCACCAACTCGAATCCTATTTTTGAGACCACTTCAAAAAATAAAAAATTCGGCCGAACTCCTCTGACGACCCGACAATGACTTTCAATCATGAAAAGTTGTAAATTGGACTAAAATGAATGTTTTCTGATACATCACCAATCGCACCAACTCGAATCCTATTTTTGAGACCACTTCAAAAAATAAAAAATTCGGCCGAACTCCTCTGACGACCCGACAATGACTTTCAATCATGAAAAGTTGTAAATTGGACTAAAATGAATGTTTTCTGATATATCACCAATCGCGCCAACTCGAATCCTATTTTTGAGACCACTTCAAAAAATTAAAAATTCGGCCGAACCCCTCTGACGACCCAACAATGACTTTCAATCATGAAAAGTTGTAAATTGGACTAAAATGAATGTTTTCTGATATATCACCAATCGCGCAAACTCGAATCCCATTTTTGAGACCACTTCAAAAAAATTTAAATTTGGCCGAACCCCTCTGACGACCCGACAATGACTTTCAATCATGAAAAGTTGTAAATTGGACTAAAATGAATGTTTTCTGATACATCACCAATCGCACCAACTCGAATACTATTTTTGAGACCACTTCAAAAAATAAAAAATTTGGCCGAACCCCTCTGACGACCCGACAATGACTTTCTTTCATGAGAGGTTGTAAATTGGACTAAAATGAATGTTTTCTGATATATCACGAATCGCACCAACTTGAATCCTATTTTTGAGACCACTTCAAAAAAATTAAAATTCGGCCGAACCCCTCTGACGACCCGACAATGACTTTCAGTCATGAAAAGATGTAAATTAGACTAAAATTAATGTTTTCTGACCCACCACCAATCGCGCCAACTCAAATCCTATTTTTGAGACCACTTCAAAAAAAAATAAATTCGGCCGAACCCCTCTGACGACCCGACAATGACTTTCAATCATGAAAAGTTGTAAATTGGACTAAAATGAATGTTTTCTGATACATCACCAATCGCACCAACTCGAATCCTATTTTTGAGACCACTTCAAAAAATAAAAATTCGGCCGAACCCCTCTGACGACCCGACAATGACTTTCAATCATGAAAAGTTGTAAATTGGACTGAAATGAATGTTTTCTGATATATCACCAATCGCACCAACTTCAATCCTATTTTTGAAACCACTTCAAAAAAATTAAAATTCGGCCGAACTCCTCTGACGACCCGACAATGACTTTCAATCATGAAAAGTTGTAAATTGGACTAAAATGAATTTTTTCTGATATATCACCAATCGCACCAACTCGAATCCCATTTTTGAGACCACTTCAAAAAAATTAAAATTCGGCCGAACCCCTCTGACGACCCAACAATGACTTTCAATCATGAAAAGTTGTAAATTGGACTAAAATGAATGTTTTCTGATACATCACCAATCGCACCAACTCGAATCCTATTTTTGAGACCACTTCAAAAAATAAAAAATTCGGTCGAACTCCTCTGACGACCCGACAATGACTTTCAATCATGAAAAGTTGTAAATTGGACTAAAATGAATGTTTTCTGATATATCACCAATCGCGCCAACTCGAATCCTATTTTTGAGACCACTTCAAAAAATTAAAAATTCGGCTGATCCCCTCTGACGACCCAACAATGACTTTCAATCATGAAAAGTTGTAAATTGGACTAAAATGAATGTTTTCTGATACATCACCAATCGCACCAACTCGAATCCTATTTTTGAGACCACTTCAAAAAAATTAAAATTCGGCCGAACCCCTCTGACGACCCGACAATGACTTTCAATCATGAAAAATTGTAAATTGGACTAAAATGAATGTTTTCTGATATATCACCAATCGCACCAACTCGAATCCCATTTTTGAGACCACTTCAAAAAAATTTAAATTCGGCCGAACCCCTCTGACGACCCGACAATGACTTTCAATCATGAAAAGTTGTAAATTGGACTGAAATGAATGTTTTCTGATATATCACCAATCGCACCAACTTGAATCCTATTTTTGAGACCACTTCAAAAAAATTAAAATTCGGCCGAACTCCTCTGACGACCCGACAATGACTTTCAATCATGAAAAGTTGTAAATTGGACTAAAATGAATGTTTTCTGATATATCACCAATCGCACCAACTCGAATCCTATTTTTGAGACCACTTCAAAAAAATTAAAATTCGGCCGAACCCCTCTGACGACCCGACAATGACTTTCAATCATGAAAAGTTGTAAATTGGACTGAAATGAATGTTTTCTGATATATCACCAATCGCACCAACTTGAATCCTATTTTTGAGACCACTTCAAAAAAATTAAAATTCGGCCGAACTCCTCTGACGACCCGACAATGACTTTCAATCATGAAAAGTTGTAAATTGGACTAAAATGAATGTTTTCTGATACATCACCAATCGCACCAACTCGAATCCTATTTTTGAGACCACATCAAAAAAAAAAAAAAAATTCGGCCGAACTCCTCTGACGACCCGACAATGACTTTCAATCATGAAAAGTTGTAAATTGGACTGAAATGAATGTTTTCTGATATATCACCAATCGCGCCAACTCGAATCCTATTTTTGAGACCACTTCAAAAAATAAAAAATTCGGCCGATCCCCTCTGACGACCCAACAATGACTTTCAATCATGAAAAGTTGTAAATTGGACTGAAATGAATGTTTTCTGATATATCACCAATCGCGCCAACTCGAATCCTATTTTTGAGACCACTTCAAAAAATTAAAAATTCGGCCGAACCCCTCTGACGACCCAACAATGACTTTCAATCATGAAAAGTTGTAAATTGGACTAAAATGAATGTTTTCTGATATATCACCAATCGCGCCAACTCGAATCCCATTTTTGAGACCACTTCAAAAAAATTAAAATTTGGCCGAACCCCTCTGACGACCCGACAATGACTTTCAATCATGAAAAGTTGTAAATTGGACTAAAATGAATGTTTTCTGATACATCACCAATCGCACCAACTCGAATCCTATTTTTGAGACCACTTCAAAATATAAAAAATTCGGCCGAACCCCTCTGACGACCCGACAATGACTTTCAATCATGAGAGGTTGTAAATTGGACTGAAATGAATGTTTTCTGATATATCACCAATCGCACCAACTTGAATCCTATTTTTGAGACCACTTCAAAAAAATTAAAATTCGGCCGAACCCCTCTGACGACCCGACAATGACTTTCAATCATGAAAAGTTGTAAATTGGACTAAAATGAATGTTTTCTGACCCACCACCAATCGCGCCAACTCGAATCCTATTTTAGAGACCACTTCAAAAAAAATTAAATTCGGTCGAACCCCTCTGACGACCCGACAATGACTTTCAATCATGAAAAGTTGTAAATTGGACTAAAATGAATGTTTTCTGATATATCACCAATCGCGCCAACTCGAATCCTATTTTTGAGACCACTTCAAAAAATTAAAAATTCGGCCGAACCCCTCTGACGACCCAACAATGACTTTCAATCATGAAAAGTTGTAAATTGGACTAAAATGAATGTTTTCTGATACATCACCAATCGCACCAACTCGAATCCTATTTTTGAGACCACTTCAAAAAATTAAAAATTCGGCCGAACTCCTCTGACGACCCGACAATGACTTTCAATCATGAAAAGTTGTAAATTGGACTAAAATGAATGTTTTCTGATACATCACCAATCGCACCAACTCGAATCCTATTTTTGAGACCACTTCAAAAAATAAAAAATTCGGCCGAACTCCTCTGACGACCCGACAATGACTTTCAATCATGAAAAGTTGTAAATTGGACTAAAATGAATGTTTTCTGATATATCACCAATCGCGCCAACTCGAATCCTATTTTTGAGACCACTTCAAAAAATTAAAAATTCGGCCGAACCCCTCTGACGACCCAACAATGACTTTCAATCATGAAAAGTTGTAAATTGGACTAAAATGAATGTTTTCTGATACATCACCAATCGCACCAACTCGAATCCTATTTTTGAGACCACTTCAAAAAATAAAAAATTCGGCCGAACTCCTCTGACGACCCAACAATGACTTTCAATCATGAAAAGTTGTAAATTGGACTAAAATGAATGTTTTCTGATATATCACCAATCGCGCCAACTCGAATCCCATTTTTGAGACCACTTCAAAAAAATTTAAATTTGGCCGAACCCCTCTGACGACCCGACAATGACTTTCAATCATGAAAAGTTGTAAATTGGACTAAAATGAATGTTTTCTGATATATCACCAATCGCGCCAACTCGAATCCTATTTTTGAGACCACTTCAAAAAATTAAAAATTCGGCCGAACCCCTCTGACGACCCAACAATGACTTTCAATCATGAAAAGTTGTAAATTGGACTAAAATGAATGTTTTCTGATACATCACCAATCGCACCAACTCGAATCCTATTTTTGAGACCACTTCAAAAAATAAAAAATTCGGCCGAACTCCTCTGACGACCCGACAATGACTTTCAATCATGAAAAGTTGTAAATTGGACTAAAATGAATGTTTTCTGATACATCACCAATCGCACCAACTCGAATCCTATTTTTGAGACCACTTCAAAAAATAAAAAATTCGGCCGAACTCCTCTGACGACCCGACAATGACTTTCAATCATGAAAAGTTGTAAATTGGACTAAAATGAATGTTTTCTGATATATCACCAATCGCGCCAACTCGAATCCTATTTTTGAGACCACTTCAAAAAATTAAAAATTCGGCCGAACCCCTCTGACGACCCAACAATGACTTTCAATCATGAAAAGTTGTAAATTGGACTAAAATGAATGTTTTCTGATATATCACCAATCGCGCAAACTCGAATCCCATTTTTGAGACCACTTCAAAAAAATTTAAATTTGGCCGAACCCCTCTGACGACCCGACAATGACTTTCAATCATGAAAAGTTGTAAATTGGACTAAAATGAATGTTTTCTGATACATCACCAATCGCACCAACTCGAATACTATTTTTGAGACCACTTCAAAAAATAAAAAATTCGGCCGAACCCCTCTGACGACCCGACAATGACTTTCTTTCATGAGAGGTTGTAAATTGGACTAAAATGAATGTTTTCTGATATATCACGAATCGCACCAACTTGAATCCTATTTTTGAGACCACTTCAAAAAAATTAAAATTCGGCCGAACCCCTCTGACGACCCGACAATGACTTTCAGTCATGAAAAGATGTAAATTAGACTAAAATTAATGTTTTCTGACCCACCACCAATCGCGCCAACTCAAATCCTATTTTTGAGACCACTTCAAAAAAAAAAAAATTCGGCCGAACCCCTCTGACGACCCGACAATGACTTTCAATCATGAAAAGTTGTAAATTGGACTAAAATGAATGTTTTCTGATACATCACCAATCGCACCAACTCGAATCCTATTTTTGAGACCACTTCAAAAAATAAAAATTCGGCCGAACCCCTCTGACGACCCGACAATGACTTTCAATCATGAAAAGTTGTAAATTGGACTGAAATGAATGTTTTCTGATATATCACCAATCGCACCAACTTCAATCCTATTTTTGAAACCACTTCAAAAAAATTAAAATTCGGCCGAACTCCTCTGACGACCCGACAATGACTTTCAATCATGAAAAGTTGTAAATTGGACTAAAATGAATTTTTTCTGATATATCACCAATCACACCAACTCGAATCCCATTTTTGAGACCACTTCAAAAAAATTAAAATTCGGCCGAACCCCTCTGACGACCCAACAATGACTTTCAATCATGAAAAGTTGTAAATTGGACTAAAATGAATGTTTTCTGATACATCACCAATCGCACCAACTCGAATCCTATTTTTGAGACCACTTCAAAAAATAAAAAATTCGGTCGAACTCCTCTGACGACCCGACAATGACTTTCAATCATGAAAAGTTGTAAATTGGACTAAAATGAATGTTTTCTGATATATCACCAATCGCGCCAACTCGAATCCTATTTTTGAGACCACTTCAAAAAATTAAAAATTCGGCTGATCCCCTCTGACGACCCAACAATGACTTTCAATCATGAAAAGTTGTAAATTGGACTAAAATGAATGTTTTCTGATACATCACCAATCGCACCAACTCGAATCCTATTTTTGAGACCACTTCAAAAAAATTAAAATTCGGCCGAACCCCTCTGACGACCCGACAATGACTTTCAATCATGAAAAATTGTAAATTGGACTAAAATGAATGTTTTCTGATATATCACCAATCGCACCAACTCGAATCCCATTTTTGAGACCACTTCAAAAAAATTTAAATTCGGCCGAACCCCTCTGACGACCCGACAATGACTTTCAATCATGAAAAGTTGTAAATTGGACTGAAATGAATGTTTTCTGATATATCACCAATCGCACCAACTTGAATCCTATTTTTGAGACCACTTCAAAAAAATTAAAATTCGGCCGAACTCCTCTGACGACCCGACAATGACTTTCAATCATGAAAAGTTGTAAATTGGACTAAAATGAATGTTTTCTGATATATCACCAATCGCACCAACTCGAATCCTATTTTTGAGACCACTTCAAAAAAATTAAAATTCGGCCGAACCCCTCTGACGACCCGACAATGACTTTCAATCATGAAAAGTTGTAAATTGGACTGAAATGAATGTTTTCTGATATATCACCAATCGCACCAACTTGAATCCTATTTTTGAGACCACTTCAAAAAAATTAAAATTCGGCCGAACTCCTCTGACGACCCGACAATGACTTTCAATCATGAAAAGTTGTAAATTGGACTAAAATGAATGTTTTCTGATACATCACCAATCGCACCAACTCGAATCCTATTTTTGAGACCACATCAAAAAAAAAAAAAAAAATTCGGCCGAACTCCTCTGACGACCCGACAATGACTTTCAATCATGAAAAGTTGTAAATTGGACTGAAATGAATGTTTTCTGATATATCACCAATCGCGCCAACTCGAATCCTATTTTTGAGACCACTTCAAAAAATAAAAAATTCGGCCGATCCCCTCTGACGACCCAACAATGACTTTCAATCATGAAAAGTTGTAAATTGGACTGAAATGAATGTTTTCTGATATATCACCAATCGCGCCAACTCGAATCCTATTTTTGAGACCACTTCAAAAAATTAAAAATTCGGCCGAACCCCTCTGACGACCCAACAATGACTTTCAATCATGAAAAGTTGTAAATTGGACTAAAATGAATGTTTTCTGATATATCACCAATCGCGCCAACTCGAATCCCATTTTTGAGACCACTTCAAAAAAATTAAAATTTGGCCGAACCCCTCTGACGACCCGACAATGACTTTCAATCATGAAAAGTTGTAAATTGGACTAAAATGAATGTTTTCTGATACATCACCAATCGCACCAACTCGAATCCTATTTTTGAGACCACTTCAAAAAATAAAAAATTCGGCCGAACCCCTCTGACGACCCGACAATGACTTTCAATCATGAGAGGTTGTAAATTGGACTGAAATGAATGTTTTCTGATATATCACCAATCGCACCAACTTGAATCCTATTTTTGAGACCACTTCAAAAAAATTAAAATTCGGCCGAACCCCTCTGACGACCCGACAATGACTTTCAATCATGAAAAGTTGTAAATTGGACTAAAATGAATGTTTTCTGACCCACCACCAATCGCGCCAACTCGAATCCTATTTTAGAGACCACTTCAAAAAAAATTAAATTCGGTCGAACCCCTCTGACGACCCGACAATGACTTTCAATCATGAAAAGTTGTAAATTGGACTAAAATGAATGTTTTCTGATACATCACCAATCGCACCAACTCGAATCCTATTTTTGAGACCACTTCAAAAAATAAAAAAATCGGCCGAACCCCTCTGACGACCCGACAATGACTTTCAATCATGAAAAGTTGTAAATTGGACTAAAATGAATGTTTTCTGATACATCACCAATCGCGCTAACTCGAATCCTATTATTGAGAGCACTTTTAAAAATTAAAAATTCGGCCGAACCCCTCTGACGACCCGACAATGACTTTCAATCATGAAAAGTTGTAAACTGGACTAAAATGAATGTTTTCTGATACATCACCAATCGCACCAACTCGAATCCCATTTTTGAGACCACCTCAAAAAAATTAAAATTCGGCCGAACCCTTCTGACGACCCGACAATGACTTTCAATCATGAAAAGTTGTAAATTAGACTAAAATGAATGTTTTCTGATACATCACCAATCGCACCAACTCGAATCCCATTTTTGAGACCACTTCAAAAAAATTAAAATTCGGCCGAACCCCTCTGACGACCCGACAATGACTTTCAATCATGAAAAGTTGTAAATTGGACTAAAATGAATGTTTTCTGATACATCACCAATCGCACCAACTCGAATCCCATTTTTGAGACCACTTCAAAAAAATTTAAATTCGGCCGAACCCCTCTGACGACCCGACAATGACTTTCAATCATGAAAAATTGTAAATTGGACTAAAATGAATGTTTTCTGATACATCACCAATCGCACCAACTCGAATCCCATTTTTGACACCACTTCAAAAAAATTAAAATTCGGCCGAACCCCTCTGACGACCCGACAATGACTTTCAATCATGAAAAGTTGTAAACTGGACTAAAATGAATGTTTTCTGATACATCACCAATCGCACCAACTCGAATCCCATTTTTGAGAACACTTCAAAAAAATTAAAATTCGGCCGAACCCCTCTGACGACCCGACAATGACTTTCAATCATGACAAGTTATAAATTGGACTAAAATGAATGTTTTCTGATACATCACCAATCGCACCAACTCGAATCCCATTTTTGAGACCACTTCAAAAAAATTAAAATTCGGCCGAACCCCTCTGACGACCCGACAATGACTTTCAATCATGAAAAGTTTTAAATTGGACTAAAATGAATGTTTTCTGATATATCACCAATCGCACCAACTCGAATCCCATTTTTGAGACCACTTCAAAAAAATAAAATTCGGCCGAACCCCTCTGACGACCCGACAATGACTTTCAATCATGAAAAGTTGTAAACTGGACTAAAATGAATGTTTTCTGATACATCACCAATCGCACCAACTCGAATCCCATTTTTGAGACCACCTCAAAAAAATTAAAATTCGGCCGAACCCCTCTGACGACCCGACAATGACTTTCAATCATGAAAAGTTGTAAATTGGACTAAAATGAATGTTTTCTGATACATCACCAATCGCACCAACTCGAATCCCATTTTTGAGACCACTTCAAAAAAATTAAAATTCGGCCGAACCCCTCTGACGACCCGACAATGACTTTCAATCATGAAAAGTTGTAAATTGGACTAAAATGAATGTTTTCTGATACATCACCAACTCGAATCCCATTTTTGAGACCACTTCAAAAAAATTAAAATTCGGCCGAACCCCTCTGACGACGCGACAATGACTTTCAATCATGAAAAGTTGTAAATTGGACTAAAATGAATGTTTTCTGATACATCACCAATCGCACCAACTCGAATCCCATTTTTGAGACCACTTCAAAAAAATTTAAATTCGGCCGAACCCCTCTGACGACCCGACAATGACTTTCAATCATGAAAAATTGTAAATTGGACTAAAATGAATGTTTTCTGATACATCACCAATCGCACCAACTCGAATCCCATTTTTGACACCACTTCAAAAAAATTAAAATTCGGCCGTTCTCTGACGACCCGACAATGACTTTCAATCATGAAAAGTTGTAAATTGGACTGAAATGAATGTTTTCTGACCCACCACCAATCGCACCAACTCGAATCCCATTTTTGAGACCACTTCAAAAAAATTAAAATTCGGCCGAACCCCTCTGACGACCCGACAATGACTTTCAATCATGAAAAGTTGTAAATTGGACTAAAATGAATGTTTTCTGATACATCACCAATCGCACCAACTCGAATCCCATTTTTGACACCACTTCAAAAAAATTAAAATTCGGCCGTTCTCTGACGACCCGACAATGACTTTCAATCATGAAAAGTTGTAAATTGGACTGAAATGAATGTTTTCTGACCCACCACCAATCGCACCAACTCGAATCCCATTTTTGAGACCACTTCAAAAAAATTAAAATTCGGCCGAACCCCTCTGACGACCCGACAATGACTTTCAATCATGAAAAGTTGTAAATTGGACTAAAATGAATGTTTTCTGATACATCACCAATCGCACCAACTCGAATCCCATTTTTGACACCACTTCAAAAAAATTAAAATTCGGCCGTTCTCTGACGACCCGACAATGACTTTCAATCATGAAAAGTTGTAAATTGGACTGAAATGAATGTTTTCTGACCCACCACCAATCGCACCAACTCGAATCCCATTTTTGAGACCACTTCAAAAAAATTAAAATTCGGCCGAACCCCTCCGACGACCCGACAATGACTTTCAATCATGAAAAGTTGTAAATTGGACTAAAATGAATGTTTTCTGATACATCACCAATCGCACCAACTCGAATCCCATTTTTGAGACCACTTCAAAAAAATTTAAATTCGGCCGAACCCCTCTGACGACCCGACAATGACTTTCAATCATGAAAAATTGTAAATTGGACTAAAATGAATGTTTTCTGATACATCACCAATCGCACCAACTCGAATCCCATTTTTGACACCACTTCAAAAAAATTAAAATTCGGCCGTTCTCTGACGACCCGACAATGACTTTCAATCATGAAAAGTTGTAAATTGGACTGAAATGAATGTTTTCTGACCCACCACCAATCGCACCAACTCGAATCCCATTTTTGAGACCACTTCAAAAAAATTAAAATTCGGCCGAACCCCTCTGACGACCCGACAATGACTTTCAATCATGAAAAGTTGTAAATTGGACTAAAATGAATGTTTTCTGATACATCACCAACTCGAATCCCATTTTTGACACCACTTCAAAAAAATTAAAATTCGGCCGAACTCCTCTGACGACCCGACAATGACTTTCAATCATGAAAAGTTGTAAATTGGACTAAAATGAATGTTTTCTGATACATCACCAATCGCACCAACTCGAATCCCATTTTTGAGACCACTTCAAAAAAATTTAAATTCGGCCGAACCCCTCTGACGACCCGACAATGACTTTCAATCATGAAAAGTTGTAAAAATTGGACTAAAATGAATGTTTTCTGATACATCACCAATCGCACCAACTCGAATCCTATTTTTGAGACCACTTCAAAAAAATTAAAATTCGGCCGAACCCCTCTGACGACCCGACAATGACTTTCAATCATGAAAAATTGTAAATTGGACTAAAATGAATGTTTTCTGATACATCACCAATCGCACCAACTCGAATCCCATTTTTGAGACCACTTCAAAAAAATTTAAATTCGGCCGAACCCCTCTGACGACCCGACAATGACTTTCAATCATGAAAGGTTGTAAATTGGACTAAAATGAATGTTTTCTGATACATCACCAATCGCACCAACTCGAATCCCATTTTTGACACCACTTCAAAAAAATTTAAATTCGGCCGAACCCCTCTGACGACCCGACAATGACTTTCAATCATGAAAAGTTGTAAATTGGACTGAAATGAATGTTTTCTGACCCACCACCAATCGCACCAACTCGAATCCCATTTTTGAGACCACTTCAAAAAAATAAAAAATTCGGCCGAACCCCTCTGACGACCCGTCAATGACTTTCAATCATGAAAAGTTGTGAATTGGACTAAAATGAATGTTTTCTGATACATCACCAATCGCACCAACTCGAATCCCATTTTTGAGACCACTTCAAAAAAATTAAAATTCGGCCGAACCCCTCTGACGACCCGACAATGACTTTCAATCATGAAAAGTTGTAAATTGGACTAAAATGAATGTTTTCTGATACATCACCAATCGCACCAACTCGAATCCCATTTTTGAGACCACTTCAAAAAAATTTAAATTCGGCCGAACCCCTCTGACGACCCGACAATGACTTTCAATCATGAAAAATTGTAAATTGGACTAAAATGAATGATTTCTGATACATCACCAATCGCACCAACTCGAATCCCATTTTTGACACCACTTCAAAAAAATTAAAATTCGGCCGTTCTCTGACGACCCGACAATGACTTTCAATCATGAAAAGTTGTAAATTGGACTGAAATGAATGTTTTCTGTTCCACCACCAATCGCACCAACTCGAATCCCATTTTTGAGACCACTTCAAAAAAATTAAAATTCGGCCGAACCCCTCTGACGACCCGACAATGACTTTCAATCATGAAAAGTTGTAAATTGGACTAAAATGAATGTTTTCTGATACATCACCAATCGCACCAACTCGAATCCCATTTTTGACACCACTTCAAAAAATTAAAATTCGGCCGTTCTCTGACGACCCGACAATGACTTTCAATCATGAAAAGTTGTAAATTGGACTGAAATGAATGTTTTCTGACCCACCACCAATCGCACCAACTCGAATCCCATTTTTGAGACCACTTCAAAAAAATTAAAATTCGGCCGAACCCCTCTGACGACGCGACAATGACTTTCAATCATGAAAAGTTGTAAATTGGACTAAAATGAATGTTTTCTGATACATCACCAATCGCACCAACTCGAATCCCATTTTTGAGACCACTTCAAAAAAATTTAAATTCGGCCGAACCCCTCTGACGACCCGACAATGACTTTCAATCATGAAAAATTGTAAATTGGACTAAAATGAATGTTTTCTGATACATCACCAATCGCACCAACTCGAATCCCATTTTTGACACCACTTCAAAAAAATTAAAATTCGGCCGTTCTCTGACGACCCGACAATGACTTTCAATCATGAAAAGTTGTAAATTGGACTGAAATGAATGTTTTCTGACCCACCACCAATCGCACCAACTCGAATCCCATTTTTGAGACCACTTCAAAAAAATTAAAATTCGGCCGAACCCCTCTGACGACCCGACAATGACTTTCAATCATGAAAAGTTGTAAATTGGACTAAAATGAATGTTTTCTGATACATCACCAATCGCACCAACTCGAATCCCATTTTTGACACCACTTCAAAAAATTAAAATTCGGCCGTTCTCTGACGACCCGACAATGACTTTCAATCATGAAAAGTTGTAAATTGGACTGAAATGAATGTTTTCTGACCCACCACCAATCGCACCAACTCGAATCCCATTTTTGAGACCACTTCAAAAAAATTAAAATTCGGCCGAACCCCTCTGACGACCCGACAATGACTTTCAATCATGAAAAGTTGTAAATTGGACTAAAATGAATGTTTTCTGATACATCACCAATCGCACCAACTCGAATCCCATTTTTGACACCACTTCAAAAAAATTAAAATTCGGCCGTTCTCTGACGACCCGACAATGACTTTCAATCATGAAAAGTTGTAAATTGGACTGAAATGAATGTTTTCTGACCCACCACCAATCGCACCAACTCGAATCCCATTTTTGAGACCACTTCAAAAAAATTAAAATTCGGCCGAACCCCTCTGACGACCCGACAATGACTTTCAATCATGAAAAGTTGTAAATTGGACTAAAATGAATGTTTTCTGATACATCACCAATCGCACCAACTCGAATCCCATTTTTGAGACCACTTCAAAAAAATTTAAATTCGGCCGAACCCCTCTGACGACCCGACAATGACTTTCAATCATGAAAAATTGTAAATTGGACTAAAATGAATGTTTTCTGATACATCACCAATCGCACCAACTCGAATCCCATTTTTGACACCACTTCAAAAAAATTAAAATTCGGCCGTTCTCTGACGACCCGACAATGACTTTCAATCATGAAAAGTTGTAAATTGGACTGAAATGAATGTTTTCTGACCCACCACCAATCGCACCAACTCGAATCCCATTTTTGAGACCACTTCAAAAAAATTAAAATTCGGCCGAACCCCTCTGACGACCCGACAATGACTTTCAATCATGAAAAGTTGTAAATTGGACTAAAATGAATGTTTTCTGATACATCACCAACTCGAATCCCATTTTTGACACCACTTCAAAAAAATTAAAATTCGGCCGAACTCCTCTGACGACCCGACAATGACTTTCAATCATGAAAAGTTGTAAATTGGACTAAAATGAATGTTTTCTGATACATCACCAATCGCACCAACTCGAATCCCATTTTTGAGACCACTTCAAAAAAATTTAAATTCGGCCGAACCCCTCTGACGACCCGACAATGACTTTCAATCATGAAAAGTTGTAAAAATTGGACTAAAATGAATGTTTTCTGATACATCACCAATCGCACCAACTCGAATCCTATTTTTGAGACCACTTCAAAAAAATTAAAATTCGGCCGAACCCCTCTGACGACCCGACAATGACTTTCAATCATGAAAAATTGTAAATTGGACTAAAATGAATGTTTTCTGATACATCACCAATCGCACCAACTCGAATCCCATTTTTGAGACCACTTCAAAAAAATTTAAATTCGGCCGAACCCCTCTGACGACCCGACAATGACTTTCAATCATGAAAGGTTGTAAATTGGACTAAAATGAATGTTTTCTGATACATCACCAATCGCACCAACTCGAATCCCATTTTTGACACCACTTCAAAAAAATTTAAATTCGGCCGAACCCCTCTGACGACCCGACAATGACTTTCAATCATGAAAAGTTGTAAATTGGACTAAAATGAATGTTTTCTGACCCACCACCAATCGCGCCAACTCGAATCCTATTTTAGAGACCACTTCAAAAAAAATTAAATTCGGTCGAACCCCTCTGACGACCCGACAATGACTTTCAATCATGAAAAGTTGTAAATTGGACTAAAATGAATGTTTTCTGATATATCACCAATCGCGCCAACTCGAATCCTATTTTTGAGACCACTTCAAAAAATTAAAAATTCGGCCGAACCCCTCTGACGACCCAACAATGACTTTCAATCATGAAAAGTTGTAAATTGGACTAAAATGAATGTTTTCTGATACATCACCAATCGCACCAACTCGAATCCTATTTTTGAGACCACTTCAAAAAATTAAAAATTCGGCCGAACTCCTCTGACGACCCGACAATGACTTTCAATCATGAAAAGTTGTAAATTGGACTAAAATGAATGTTTTCTGATACATCACCAATCGCACCAACTCGAATCCTATTTTTGAGACCACTTCAAAAAATAAAAAATTCGGCCGAACTCCTCTGACGACCCGACAATGACTTTCAATCATGAAAAGTTGTAAATTGGACTAAAATGAATGTTTTCTGATATATCACCAATCGCGCCAACTCGAATCCTATTTTTGAGACCACTTCAAAAAATTAAAAATTCGGCCGAACCCCTCTGACGACCCAACAATGACTTTCAATCATGAAAAGTTGTAAATTGGACTAAAATGAATGTTTTCTGATACATCACCAATCGCACCAACTCGAATCCTATTTTTGAGACCACTTCAAAAAATAAAAAATTCGGCCGAACTCCTCTGACGACCCAACAATGACTTTCAATCATGAAAAGTTGTAAATTGGACTAAAATGAATGTTTTCTGATATATCACCAATCGCGCCAACTCGAATCCCATTTTTGAGACCACTTCAAAAAAATTTAAATTTGGCCGAACCCCTCTGACGACCCGACAATGACTTTCAATCATGAAAAGTTGTAAATTGGACTAAAATGAATGTTTTCTGATATATCACCAATCGCGCCAACTCGAATCCTATTTTTGAGACCACTTCAAAAAATTAAAAATTCGGCCGAACCCCTCTGACGACCCAACAATGACTTTCAATCATGAAAAGTTGTAAATTGGACTAAAATGAATGTTTTCTGATACATCACCAATCGCACCAACTCGAATCCTATTTTTGAGACCACTTCAAAAAATAAAAAATTCGGCCGAACTCCTCTGACGACCCGACAATGACTTTCAATCATGAAAAGTTGTAAATTGGACTAAAATGAATGTTTTCTGATACATCACCAATCGCACCAACTCGAATCCTATTTTTGAGACCACTTCAAAAAATAAAAAATTCGGCCGAACTCCTCTGACGACCCGACAATGACTTTCAATCATGAAAAGTTGTAAATTGGACTAAAATGAATGTTTTCTGATATATCACCAATCGCGCCAACTCGAATCCTATTTTTGAGACCACTTCAAAAAATAAAAAATTCGGCCGAACCCCTCTGACGACCCAACAATGACTTTCAATCATGAAAAGTTGTAAATTGGACTAAAATGAATGTTTTCTGATATATCACCAATCGCGCAAACTCGAATCCCATTTTTGAGACCACTTCAAAAAAATTTAAATTTGGCCGAACCCCTCTGACGACCCGACAATGACTTTCAATCATGAAAAGTTGTAAATTGGACTAAAATGAATGTTTTCTGATACATCACCAATCGCACCAACTCGAATACTATTTTTGAGACCACTTCAAAAAATAAAAAATTCGGCCGAACCCCTCTGACGACCCGACAATGACTTTCTTTCATGAGAGGTTGTAAATTGGACTAAAATGAATGTTTTCTGATATATCACGAATCGCACCAACTTGAATCCTATTTTTGAGACCACTTCAAAAAAATTAAAATTCGGCCGAACCCCTCTGACGACCCGACAATGACTTTCAGTCATGAAAAGATGTAAATTAGACTAAAATTAATGTTTTCTGACCCACCACCAATCGCGCCAACTCAAATCCTATTTTTGAGACCACTTCAAAAAAAAATAAATTCGGCCGAACCCCTCTGACGACCCGACAATGACTTTCAATCATGAAAAGTTGTAAATTGGACTAAAATGAATGTTTTCTGATACATCACCAATCGCACCAACTCGAATCCTATTTTTGAGACCACTTCAAAAAATAAAAATTCGGCCGAACCCCTCTGACGACCCGACAATGACTTTCAATCATGAAAAGTTGTAAATTGGACTGAAATGAATGTTTTCTGATATATCACCAATCGCACCAACTTCAATCCTATTTTTGAAACCACTTCAAAAAAATTAAAATTCGGCCGAACTCCTCTGACGACCCGACAATGACTTTCAATCATGAAAAGTTGTAAATTGGACTAAAATGAATTTTTTCTGATATATCACCAATCGCACCAACTCGAATCCCATTTTTGAGACCACTTCAAAAAAATTAAAATTCGGCCGAACCCCTCTGACGACCCAACAATGACTTTCAATCATGAAAAGTTGTAAATTGGACTAAAATGAATGTTTTCTGATACATCACCAATCGCACCAACTCGAATCCTATTTTTGAGACCACTTCAAAAAATAAAAAATTCGGTCGAACTCCTCTGACGACCCGACAATGACTTTCAATCATGAAAAGTTGTAAATTGGACTAAAATGAATGTTTTCTGATATATCACCAATCGCGCCAACTCGAATCCTATTTTTGAGACCACTTCAAAAAATTAAAAATTCGGCTGATCCCCTCTGACGACCCAACAATGACTTTCAATCATGAAAAGTTGTAAATTGGACTAAAATGAATGTTTTCTGATACATCACCAATCGCACCAACTCGAATCCTATTTTTGAGACCACTTCAAAAAAATTAAAATTCGGCCGAACCCCTCTGACGACCCGACAATGACTTTCAATCATGAAAAATTGTAAATTGGACTAAAATGAATGTTTTCTGATATATCACCAATCGCACCAACTCGAATCCCATTTTTGAGACCACTTCAAAAAAATTTAAATTCGGCCGAACCCCTCTGACGACCCGACAATGACTTTCAATCATGAAAAGTTGTAAATTGGACTGAAATGAATGTTTTCTGATATATCACCAATCGCACCAACTTGAATACTATTTTTGAGACCACTTCAAAAAAATTAAAATTCGGCCGAACTCCTCTGACGACCCGACAATGACTTTCAATCATGAAAAGTTGTAAATTGGACTAAAATGAATGTTTTCTGATATATCACCAATCGCACCAACTCGAATCCTATTTTTGAGACCACTTCAAAAAAATTAAAATTCGGCCGAACCCCTCTGACGACCCGACAATGACTTTCAATCATGAAAAGTTGTAAATTGGACTGAAATGAATGTTTTCTGATATATCACCAATCGCACCAACTTGAATCCTATTTTTGAGACCACTTCAAAAAAATTAAAATTCGGCCGAACTCCTCTGACGACCCGACAATGACTTTCAATCATGAAAAGTTGTAAATTGGACTAAAATGAATGTTTTCTGATACATCACCAATCGCACCAACTCGAATCCTATTTTTGAGACCACATCAAAAAAAAAAAAAAAAAATTCGGCCGAACTCCTCTGACGACCCGACAATGACTTTCAATCATGAAAAGTTGTAAATTGGACTGAAATGAATGTTTTCTGATATATCACCAATCGCGCCAACTCGAATCCTATTTTTGAGACCACTTCAAAAAATAAAAAATTCGGCCGATCCCCTCTGACGACCCAACAATGACTTTCAATCATGAAAAGTTGTAAATTGGACTGAAATGAATGTTTTCTGATATATCACCAATCGCGCCAACTCGAATCCTATTTTTGAGACCACTTCAAAAAATTAAAAATTCGGCCGAACCCCTCTGACGACCCAACAATGACTTTCAATCATGAAAAGTTGTAAATTGGACTAAAATGAATGTTTTCTGATATATCACCAATCGCGCCAACTCGAATCCCATTTTTGAGACCACTTCAAAAAAATTAAAATTTGGCCGAACCCCTCTGACGACCCGACAATGACTTTCAATCATGAAAAGTTGTAAATTGGACTAAAATGAATGTTTTCTGATACATCACCAATCGCACCAACTCGAATCCTATTTTTGAGACCACTTCAAAAAATAAAAAATTCGGCCGAACCCCTCTGACGACCCGACAATGACTTTCAATCATGAGAGGTTGTAAATTGGACTGAAATGAATGTTTTCTGATATATCACCAATCGCACCAACTTGAATCCTATTTTTGAGACCACTTCAAAAAAATTAAAATTCGGCCGAACCCCTCTGACGACCCGACAATGACTTTCAATCATGAAAAGTTGTAAATTGGACTAAAATGAATGTTTTCTGACCCACCACCAATCGCGCCAACTCGAATCCTATTTTAGAGACCACTTCAAAAAAAATTAAATTCGGTCGAACCCCTCTGACGACCCGACAATGACTTTCAATCATGAAAAGTTGTAAATTGGACTAAAATGAATGTTTTCTGATACATCACCAATCGCACCAACTCGAATCCTATTTTTGAGACCACTTCAAAAAATAAAAAAATCGGCCGAACCCCTCTGACGACCCGACAATGACTTTCAATCATGAAAAGTTGTAAATTGGACTAAAATGAATGTTTTCTGATACATCACCAATCGCGCTAACTCGAATCCTATTATTGAGAGCACTTTTAAAAATTAAAAATTCGGCCGAACCCCTCTGACGACCCGACAATGACTTTCAATCATGAAAAGTTGTAAACTGGACTAAAATGAATGTTTTCTGATACATCACCAATCGCACCAACTCGAATCCCATTTTTGAGACCACCTCAAAAAAATTAAAATTCGGCCGAACCCTTCTGACGACCCGACAATGACTTTCAATCATGAAAAGTTGTAAATTGGACTAAAATGAATGTTTTCTGATACATCACCAATCGCACCAACTCGAATCCCATTTTTGAGACCACTTCAAAAAAATTAAAATTCGGCCGAACCCCTCTGACGACCCGACAATGACTTTCAATCATGAAAAGTTGTAAATTGGACTAAAATGAATGTTTTCTGATACATCACCAATCGCACCAACTCGAATCCCATTTTTGAGACCACTTCAAAAAAATTTAAATTCGGCCGAACCCCTCTGACGACCCGACAATGACTTTCAATCATGAAAAATTGTAAATTGGACTAAAATGAATGTTTTCTGATACATCACCAATCGCACCAACTCGAATCCCATTTTTGACACCACTTCAAAAAAATTAAAATTCGGCCGAACCCCTCTGACGACCCGACAATGACTTTCAATCATGAAAAGTTGTAAACTGGACTAAAATGAATGTTTTCTGATACATCACCAATCGCACCAACTCGAATCCCATTTTTGAGAACACTTCAAAAAAATTAAAATTCGGCCGAACCCCTCTGACGACCCGACAATGACTTTCAATCATGACAAGTTATAAATTGGACTAAAATGAATGTTTTCTGATACATCACCAATCGCACCAACTCGAATCCCATTTTTGAGACCACTTCAAAAAAATTAAAATTCGGCCGAACCCCTCTGACGACCCGACAATGA
Organism: Chrysolina americana; assembly: GCA_958502065.1. Classification (NCBI taxonomy): domain Eukaryota; kingdom Metazoa; phylum Arthropoda; class Insecta; order Coleoptera; family Chrysomelidae; genus Chrysolina; species Chrysolina americana. Next base: position 3,049,419 of record OY293419.1, on the reverse strand, counting down.
CTTTCAATCATGAAAAGTTTTAAATTGGACTAAAATGAATGTTTTCTGATATATCACCAATCGCACCAACTCGAATCCCATTTTTGAGACCACTTCAAAAAAATAAAATTCGGCCGAACCCCTCTGACGACCCGACAATGACTTTCAATCATGAAAAGTTGTAAACTGGACTAAAATGAATGTTTTCTGATACATCACCAATCGCACCAACTCGAATCCCATTTTTGAGACCACCTCAAAAAAATTAAAATTCGGCCGAACCCCTCTGACGACCCGACAATGACTTTCAATCATGAAAAGTTGTAAATTGGACTAAAATGAATGTTTTCTGATACATCACCAATCGCACCAACTCGAATCCCATTTTTGAGACCACTTCAAAAAAATTAAAATTCGGCCGAACCCCTCTGACGACCCGACAATGACTTTCAATCATGAAAAGTTGTAAATTGGACTAAAATGAATGTTTTCTGATACATCACCAACTCGAATCCCATTTTTGAGACCACTTCAAAAAAATTAAAATTCGGCCGAACCCCTCTGACGACGCGACAATGACTTTCAATCATGAAAAGTTGTAAATTGGACTAAAATGAATGTTTTCTGATACATCACCAATCGCACCAACTCGAATCCCATTTTTGAGACCACTTCAAAAAAATTTAAATTCGGCCGAACCCCTCTGACGACCCGACAATGACTTTCAATCATGAAAAATTGTAAATTGGACTAAAATGAATGTTTTCTGATACATCACCAATCGCACCAACTCGAATCCCATTTTTGACACCACTTCAAAAAAATTAAAATTCGGCCGTTCTCTGACGACCCGACAATGACTTTCAATCATGAAAAGTTGTAAATTGGACTGAAATGAATGTTTTCTGACCCACCACCAATCGCACCAACTCGAATCCCATTTTTGAGACCACTTCAAAAAAATTAAAATTCGGCCGAACCCCTCTGACGACCCGACAATGACTTTCAATCATGAAAAGTTGTAAATTGGACTAAAATGAATGTTTTCTGATACATCACCAATCGCACCAACTCGAATCCCATTTTTGACACCACTTCAAAAAAATTAAAATTCGGCCGTTCTCTGACGACCCGACAATGACTTTCAATCATGAAAAGTTGTAAATTGGACTGAAATGAATGTTTTCTGACCCACCACCAATCGCACCAACTCGAATCCCATTTTTGAGACCACTTCAAAAAAATTAAAATTCGGCCGAACCCCTCCGACGACCCGACAATGACTTTCAATCATGAAAAGTTGTAAATTGGACTAAAATGAATGTTTTCTGATACATCACCAATCGCACCAACTCGAATCCCATTTTTGAGACCACTTCAAAAAAATTTAAATTCGGCCGAACCCCTCTGACGACCCGACAATGACTTTCAATCATGAAAAATTGTAAATTGGACTAAAATGAATGTTTTCTGATACATCACCAATCGCACCAACTCGAATCCCATTTTTGACACCACTTCAAAAAAATTAAAATTCGGCCGTTCTCTGACGACCCGACAATGACTTTCAATCATGAAAAGTTGTAAATTGGACTGAAATGAATGTTTTCTGACCCACCACCAATCGCACCAACTCGAATCCCATTTTTGAGACCACTTCAAAAAAATTAAAATTCGGCCGAACCCCTCTGACGACCCGACAATGACTTTCAATCATGAAAAGTTGTAAATTGGACTAAAATGAATGTTTTCTGATACATCACCAACTCGAATCCCATTTTTGACACCACTTCAAAAAAATTAAAATTCGGCCGAACTCCTCTGACGACCCGACAATGACTTTCAATCATGAAAAGTTGTAAATTGGACTAAAATGAATGTTTTCTGATACATCACCAATCGCACCAACTCGAATCCCATTTTTGAGACCACTTCAAAAAAATTTAAATTCGGCCGAACCCCTCTGACGACCCGACAATGACTTTCAATCATGAAAAGTTGTAAAAATTGGACTAAAATGAATGTTTTCTGATACATCACCAATCGCACCAACTCGAATCCTATTTTTGAGACCACTTCAAAAAAATTAAAATTCGGCCGAACCCCTCTGACGACCCGACAATGACTTTCAATCATGAAAAATTGTAAATTGGACTAAAATGAATGTTTTCTGATACATCACCAATCGCACCAACTCGAATCCCATTTTTGAGACCACTTCAAAAAAATTTAAATTCGGCCGAACCCCTCTGACGACCCGACAATGACTTTCAATCATGAAAGGTTGTAAATTGGACTAAAATGAATGTTTTCTGATACATCACCAATCGCACCAACTCGAATCCCATTTTTGACACCACTTCAAAAAAATTTAAATTCGGCCGAACCCCTCTGACGACCCGACAATGACTTTCAATCATGAAAAGTTGTAAATTGGACTGAAATGAATGTTTTCTGACCCACCACCAATCGCACCAACTCGAATCCCATTTTTGAGACCACTTCAAAAAAATAAAAAATTCGGCCGAACCCCTCTGACGACCCGACAATGACTTTCAATCATGAAAAGTTGTGAATTGGACTAAAATGAATGTTTTCTGATACATCACCAATCGCACCAACTCGAATCCCATTTTTGAGACCACTTCAAAAAAATTAAAATTCGGCCGAACCCCTCTGACGACCCGACAATGACTTTCAATCATGAAAAGTTGTAAATTGGACTAAAATGAATGTTTTCTGATACATCACCAATCGCACCAACTCGAATCCCATTTTTGAGACCACTTCAAAAAAATTTAAATTCGGCCGAACCCCTCTGACGACCCGACAATGACTTTCAATCATGAAAAATTGTAAATTGGACTAAAATGAATGTTTTCTGATACATCACCAATCGCACCAACTCGAATCCCATTTTTGACACCACTTCAAAAAAATTAAAATTCGGCCGTTCTCTGACGACCCGACAATGACTTTCAATCATGAAAAGTTGTAAATTGGACTGAAATGAATGTTTTCTGACCCACCACCAATCGCACCAACTCGAATCCCATTTTTGAGACCACTTCAAAAAAATTAAAATTCGGCCGAACCCCTCTGACGACCCGACAATGACTTTCAATCATGAAAAGTTGTAAATTGGACTAAAATGAATGTTTTCTGATACATCACCAATCGCACCAACTCGAATCCCATTTTTGACACCACTTCAAAAAATTAAAATTCGGCTGTTCTCTGACGACCCGACAATGACTTTCAATCATGAAAAGTTGTAAATTGGACTGAAATGAATGTTTTCTGACCCACCACCAATCGCACCAACTCGAATCCCATTTTTGAGACCACTTCAAAAAAATTAAAATTCGGCCGAACCCCTCTGACGACGCGACAATGACTTTCAATCATGAAAAGTTGTAAATTGGACTAAAATGAATGTTTTCTGATACATCACCAATCGCACCAACTCGAATCCCATTTTTGAGACCACTTCAAAAAAATTTAAATTCGGCCGAACCCCTCTGACGACCCGACAATGACTTTCAATCATGAAAAATTGTAAATTGGACTAAAATGAATGTTTTCTGATACATCACCAATCGCACCAACTCGAATCCCATTTTTGACACCACTTCAAAAAAATTAAAATTCGGCCGTTCTCTGACGACCCGACAATGACTTTCAATCATGAAAAGTTGTAAATTGGACTGAAATGAATGTTTTCTGACCCACCACCAATCGCACCAACTCGAATCCCATTTTTGAGACCACTTCAAAAAAATTAAAATTCGGCCGAACCCCTCTGACGACCCGACAATGACTTTCAATCATGAAAAGTTGTAAATTGGACTAAAATGAATGTTTTCTGATACATCACCAATCGCACCAACTCGAATCCCATTTTTGACACCACTTCAAAAAATTAAAATTCGGCCGTTCTCTGACGACCCGACAATGACTTTCAATCATGAAAAGTTGTAAATTGGACTGAAATGAATGTTTTCTGACCCACCACCAATCGCACCAACTCGAATCCCATTTTTGAGACCACTTCAAAAAAATTAAAATTCGGCCGAACCCCTCTGACGACCCGACAATGACTTTCAATCATGAAAAGTTGTAAATTGGACTAAAATGAATGTTTTCTGATACATCACCAATCGCACCAACTCGAATCCCATTTTTGACACCACTTCAAAAAAATTAAAATTCGGCCGTTCTCTGACGACCCGACAATGACTTTCAATCATGAAAAGTTGTAAATTGGACTGAAATGAATGTTTTCTGACCCACCACCAATCGCACCAACTCGAATCCCATTTTTGAGACCACTTCAAAAAAATTTAAATTCGGCCGAACCCCTCTGACGACCCGACAATGACTTTCAATCATGAAAAATTGTAAATTGGACTAAAATGAATGTTTTCTGATACATCACCAATCGCACCAACTCGAATCCCATTTTTGACACCACTTCAAAAAAATTAAAATTCGGCCGTTCTCTGACGACCCGACAATGACTTTCAATCATGAAAAGTTGTAAATTGGACTGAAATGAATGTTTTCTGACCCACCACCAATCGCACCAACTCGAATCCCATTTTTGAGACCACTTCAAAAAAATTAAAATTCGGCCGAACCCCTCTGACGACCCGACAATGACTTTCAATCATGAAAAGTTGTAAATTGGACTAAAATGAATGTTTTCTGATACATCACCAACTCGAATCCCATTTTTGACACCACTTCAAAAAAATTAAAATTCGGCCGAACTCCTCTGACGACCCGACAATGACTTTCAATCATGAAAAGTTGTAAATTGGACTAAAATGAATGTTTTCTGATACATCACCAATCGCACCAACTCGAATCCCATTTTTGAGACCACTTCAAAAAAATTTAAATTCGGCCGAACCCCTCTGACGACCCGACAATGACTTTCAATCATGAAAAGTTGTAAAAATTGGACTAAAATGAATGTTTTCTGATACATCACCAATCGCACCAACTCGAATCCTATTTTTGAGACCACTTCAAAAAAATTAAAATTCGGCCGAACCCCTCTGACGACCCGACAATGACTTTCAATCATGAAAAATTGTAAATTGGACTAAAATGAATGTTTTCTGATACATCACCAATCGCACCAACTCGAATCCCATTTTTGAGACCACTTCAAAAAAATTTAAATTCGGCCGAACCCCTCTGACGACCCGACAATGACTTTCAATCATGAAAGGTTGTAAATTGGACTAAAATGAATGTTTTCTGATACATCACCAATCGCACCAACTCGAATCCCATTTTTGACACCACTTCAAAAAAATTTAAATTCGGCCGAACCCCTCTGACGACCCGACAATGACTTTCAATCATGAAAAGTTGTAAATTGGACTGAAATGAATGTTTTCTGACCCACCACCAATCGCACCAACTCGAATCCCATTTTTGAGACCACTTCAAAAAAATAAAAAATTCGGCCGAACCCCTCTGACGACCCGACAATGACTTTCAATCATGAAAAGTTGTAAATTGGACTAAAATGAATGTTTTCTGATACATCACCAATCGCACCAACTCGAATCCCATTTTTCAGACCACTTCAAAAAAATTAAAATTCGGCCGAACCCCTCTGACGACCCGACAATGACTTTCAATCATGAAAAGTTATAAATTGGACTAAAATGAATGTTTTCTGATACATCACCAATCGCACCAACTCGAATCCCATTTTTGAGACCACTTCAAAAAAATTAAAATTCGGCCGAACCCCTCTGACGACCCGACAATGACTTTCAATCATGAAAAGTTGTAAATTGGACTAAAATGAATGTTTTCTGATACATCACCAATCGCACCAACACGAATCCCATTTTTGAGACCACTTCAAAAAAATTTAAATTCGGCCGAACCCCTCTGACGACCCGACAATGACTTTCAATCATGAAAAGTTGTAAATTGGACTAAAATGAATGTTTTCTGATACATCACCAATCGCACCAACTCGAATCCCATTTTTGAGACCACTTCAAAAAAATTAAAATTCGGCCGAACCCCTCTGACGACCCGACAATGACTTTCAATCATGAAAAGTTGTAAATTGGACTAAAATGAATGTTTTCTGATACATCACCAATCGCACCAACTCGAATCCCATTTTTGAGACCACTTCAAAAAAATTAAAATTCGGCCGAACCCCTCTGACGACCCGACAATGACTTTCAATCATGAAAAGTTGTAAATTGGACTAAAATGAATGTTTTCTGATACATCACCAATCGCACCAACTCGAATCCCATTTTTGAGACCACTTCAAAAAATTAAAATTGGGCCGAACCCCTCTGACGACCCGACAATGACTTTCAATCATGAAAAGTTGTAAATTGGACTAAAATGAATGTTTTCTGATACATCACCAATCGCACCAACTCGAATCCCATTTTTGAGACCACTTCAAAAAAATTAAAATTCGGCCGAACCCCTCTGACGACCCGACAATGACTTTCAATCATGAAAAGTTGTAAATTGGACTAAAATGAATGTTTTCTGATACATCACCAATCGCACCAACTCGAATCCCATTTTTGAGACCACTTCAAAAAAATTAAAATTCGGCCGAACCCCTCTGACGACCCGACAATGACTTTCAATCATGAAAAGTTGTAAATTGGACTAAAATGAATGTTTTCTGATACATCACCAATCGCACCAACTCGAATCCCATTTTTGAGACCACTTCAAAAAAATTAAAATTCGGCCGAACCCCTCTGACGACCCGACAATGACTTTCAATCATGAAAAGTTGTAAATTGGACTAAAATGAATGTTTTCTGATACATCACCAATCGCACCAACTCGAATCCCATTTTTGAGACCACTTCAAAAAAATTAAAATTCGGCCGAACCCCTCTGACGACCCGACAATGACTTTCAATCATGAAAAGTTGTAAATTGGACTGAAATGAATGTTTTCTGACCCACCACCAATCGCGCCAACTCGAATCTTATTTTTGTGAGAGTTAACCATAATTTGAAAATGGTGCACCAGAACCGTCTAATATACTATCCACTGTAAGTAAGTATTCCATTAGCAGTAGTCGCCAACAAATCACACTTGTGTACTGAAAACAATCGACACGCTATAATTAATCATCAATTTTTCCCGCTGGCTGTTCATGCGAAATAACGTTCAATTATAAATAGCCACCGAGATTGAAATCCAGAATAGTAGACTGCTCAATAAAGATTAAAATAAACGGCCTTCACGAGCCAAAGACTTAGTCTAGCTATTTCTGAAATTTTAATCACTCGTCAAAAGACTGCTTTTCATTTATTTCGTTGGCAGGCTCGTACTAATTGTTTTTACTCGCTGGAATTTTACAGCCGCATCGGATGATTATTTGGAATATTTTGAAGCTCACAACGTAAATAAAAAAAGGCGGAGTGGAAATTAATCTCACTATTCGAAATCAGTGGATTCAATCTCGACAACAATAACAAATGGAAGAATAAAGAAACAGTCAGGATTAAAACTGGAAGGATGTCGATGTGGATTCATACAAGGAAGCACAACAATTCGCCGATTTATGCCTTGGAGCAGACAGGAAAAGTGTCAAAACAAGTTTATCTTTCATCACACCAGTAATAGAAGATGACCCAAATCATAATCCCCTAGCTCGCACAAGTCTCTGACTTTTGAGGGTTGCACATAGGGGTGCAATCAGTTGACGGATACAACAATTTTAACAATAATGCTGATCGGCTTCATCTCCAGCAAGATGTAGCACCTCCGCACTATGTTGTTCCTGTAAGAAACTTGCTAGATAACCGATTCCCCGGACAGTGGATTGGAAGGAGAGGCCCAATGGAATGGCCTGCCAGATCACCTGATTGATCGCCTTTGGACTTTTTTTTAAGTTTTGCTTCGACGTTGAAAAATATGTCCAAGGTGTGTCCCCCTCAAAAGCAAACTCCACGTGTCCGAGAATTTTTGCTTGCAATTCGACAACTACGATAAAAGCTAGCTTTTCTATCACTCTGTATAATCTGGCTTTATTTATCGCCGTTATTACTCTCCAGCCTCTCTAGATCTAGAACGAATATCTAGCCTCTCTAGTATCTTGCTAGCATAATTTTATGTCTCATTTTCCTCTCTATCTTCATTTCTAGCCTCTCTTTCTAGTCTCCTTTCTCTAGCCACTTTATCTTTGCTAGTCTCTCTGTATTTCTCTTCAGCCAAGCTATATGGACTCTCTTACTAATCTTTCTCACCATTCTCTCTGATATTTTGCTTCATTTAGCCTGTATCAAGAATGTCTGTCTCTCTCTATACATTGTAATCATTTTCAAAAGTTGCTGAATGAAGTGAATTCCAAAACCTTCCATACATACGATAGAAATAAATAAGTATCTTAACAAACAAACTCTCAAATCATTAAAATGCCATATTGACAAAACAACCCCTAACTAAGTTGGAAGAACAAAGATGAAGAAAATAATAGTATATTATTCAACGAGCGGTAATGTAGGCCATAACTCACGCAGATGAAGTTTGCAGCACGAGCCGCAGGCGAGTGTTGTAATTCATCAAGTGAGTTATGACCATTACCGCAAGTAGAATACTATACTTTATCTACGACTATAACAAGTGACATTACTCCCCTCAATATCAATAGGTAATAGACTGTTCCATTTCGACCGACCGGCTTGTACAGAAGTACAAGCCACCTCTTTCTTGATATTCGGTTCGTGAATAATTCCAAGAATGTTTTCACTTATAATATCCCTAGTGCTTGAATTATTGCCGGAAATTTTTCGAGTACATGAATTTTTTGAAAATTACACTAGATTCGGTAAGAAAATTTCACAACAAGAAATGAAAATCATCCAACAATTCATAATAACTACTTATGGGAAGCCCAACCTCGCCCAACGTTGCTTGACCTCATATATCGGTGACCCGGCCAAATATTAACTTGCGTCACGTCAAATATTTGACAGAAAAATTTCCACTTACATTAATTTCGCCGAGGGTCCCTGGGAGGATAAAAATTTCGGGAAGATTTTTGCGTTGCCATAGCATCTAAACAAGAACGAATTTTTTGATTGGCTAAAAGAGTGAGGTGTGAAATTTTTCGATTTATTAGCGTGAGTTATAGCAGTGAGTAATTATAACTCTTCATAGACACTATTAATTGCTTAAAAGCAGTTGAATAATTAATATATAACTTAATAGGAGTAGATAAAGTAATTTTGTAGTATACAAAATCAAATTTCCGTAATGCCCTTCCGCAAAAATAGTAAAATCGCCCAGTAGAATATGAATATATGCGTAATAAATTCAGACAATTGCAATACGATAACAAAAATAAAGGATATTTCCGTCGACCGATTATTTACGATGTATTTTAACGCACTCAAAATCGTTGATTAATGACCCTTGTTAATGAATGATGTTCTATTAATCAACGATTTACTTATATGCAACCCAACGTACATTGCTCCAATATATATTATTTATATCTATTACCTGTGGCGTATGCAACCAAACATATTTATACTTACCCTCTAAAACATATATCTTGAAATCAAGTAGCTGCGTTAGTACTATCTGTCATTATTTATTTAATTGTTGTAATTTCTTAAAATTCTACGTTTATTTTGAAATCAAAAGCAGGATAGTGACGAAGTTCTGTAAAAAAAACTTGCGGCAGTCATCTTTAGTGGCGTAGTCGAAGTACTCTTCTAGACGTATCAGTTGAAACGTTTGGAGATTTAAACCAAAGAAGGCCACGGCAAAACCCGAAAACCAACCAAAACAGATGGTGGAATGTCAGTTTGGTGTTAATTTCAATTAGAAAGATAAATATTGGAAATATGAACATGAAGTGTTGTGCGGGTTGTGTGCGGGTTGAGTCCTCGCCTCATAAGCCAGAGAGCGTGAGTTCGAATCTCAGCATTGCCACCGGTCTCGTGCATGGCATCACACGTATTAAAAGGTAACGGCTACGTCTTCCCCTAGCTCGCACAAGTCTCTGACTTTTGAGGGTTGCACGTAGGGGTGCAACCGGTTGACGGATATATAACAATTTCAACAAAAAATTTATAACAAAAAAGTAATACTGAAATGACGGATACTGAGTAATAAGAAAGTTAAAAATGGATAATTATAATTTTTATTGTTGCAAAATTGTTTATATACAATGTGAAACTGATTTATTTCTTTGTGAAATTGAATATTATCATAGGATGGTATTGGATTTTCATTTTGAAAAAGGAATTACAGAAACATCATGTAACTTGCCCTTGGGAAAAGAGTAGAGTTAATAAGAGTCTAGCCGAACCATTTCCTCAGTTTATAGCAATTTTAAGATTCACGGCAATGGTTTGTTACATCATGATGGCATCAAAACAATGGAAGTATAACAACGTAAAACTTGTGTAATAGACACGTTCCATCCCTTGGAGCAAGGAAACGAATTTTTACACGATTGAGCTGCGATGATGAAATTATTTACTCCGGTGGTAATATTTCATCAAAAGACCCATACTTCATTAGAGTTCAAAGGAAACCAGCTGGAAGTTTTTGAAAGTTGTAGTTTGAAAACTTGTTCAGATCCCTTCGTTGGAAATTCGCAGTTTCGGTACAAATCAACCAGAAACTTTTATGATTCGATTTTCTTCGGCGGATTTATTAAAATACTTTGACCTTTCAATTTCAAGTACTGGTGAACCTCGCCTGATTGAAGCGCGTGCTTTTCGGTTCTGTTGGGAGTAGGGAAAGGGAAAAGAGACACTCATTGTAAGTTTCGGGAAAGCTGATTTCAGTATGTCTATTCAAGAATATTGGTTGAATACAGTATACTTCGAAAAAACATAGATAACATTCCTAATCATGATTCATTCTGAAAGTTTGTATCGTCGTTAGGTTTTGCTTTAATTGTGATGAAAAGGTGCCCACTCTTACTACCTGTCAATAGTCCAATTTATTTTTAAATAATCTCTTAGAATAGACTAACTTATTTGGTTGAATTTCAAAAAATGTCGAAAGGAAAAGATGTTTCTACTCCGATTTTACATATCTATTTCCCAAATTTGAATGTTCTAATGCGACTTCAGTTGTTGCCATTTGTTGATATCCTCAACATTTCTGAAGTATTAGATTTGTAACTTTAGCAAAATATCAGTAAAAATATGCATTTCTTTCAGAAAATAGAATAAATGAAACAGAAAATTATTTAAAAGGTATTAAAAAAAAAAATTATCGGACTTCTTGACGTATCTTTCTGATAGCAAAACTCAACGCCCAAGTTGTATTTCAAAATAAATTACCAATAAAAACGTTTACCATATGTTGCCAAATTCTTGAATGAGAATTAATTGTTATTAATCACTATATCTGTATAGGAGTTTGCTACTATTTGAGTGAAACTTGGACTCCTGGGTCTGCATCAACAGCACTTCACAAAATTGGACTCTCTGCAGCGTCTAGAGGCTTGAGAGATTTGCGCCTTAGACACGTTTTCCTTGGTATTGGTAATTACGGACGATGACTGATGCGCTGCGACCTGATCAGATCTATTGTGCCCCATCTTCTCCTGCTATTTCAATGTGTTCTCGTTTACAGCAGCCCCTCAAGCCCCAATTCCTTGAGGAATTTGAGGATTTTTAGGAGGTCTATTCGTGGTATTTCTCCCACAGTCAGCTGGTGTGATCCCAGTATATTCAATCTTTTGTTATGTACAACATAACACTCCATCAATATATGGTGTGGTGTTTCTGGATGTTCCCCACAGAATCTGCAGGTGCTGTCCTCCTCTAAGCCTAGCTCCTTAGGTGTTCTTTGAGTCTGCAGTGCCCCGTCAGAAATCCCGTGATTGTCTTTTGACTAGTTTTGCTGAGGTTAAGCAGTGTCTTCGATCTTGCTCGGTTGAAGTTGCCTAGGAGCTCTTTGCCCTGCCTTAGCCCAGGAAGTCTTTGCCATTATGTTGCTCTCATTGCTTCTTCAGTTTTATTGAGTTCTTCTTGGAAGTAAGATTTTCCAAGTCCGCAGAAAGGTTTTGGCCCGATCAGTGGCGTTGATGCCCCTTTTCGTGTTCCGGTATTTCCTGTCGAGGTTGAATTGAATGTACCTTTCTATGGCGTCAATTTCCGCTTGAAAGATATTGAGGACCTGGCCCATGGGTTCGGAGTATTTGGTGCAAGGCCCAAAGACTCCTACTCCAGTTCAGTCGGGAGTTTTGGACCCGTCCGTGTACCATGTTATGGTATTATTTCCCAATGCTCGAATGGATTCCATGCTCCATCCACTCTTGGTATTTAATTCCGTTCGAAAGAATTTCTCGAAACTAAATTTCCTGGTAATTTCGTCAGTTGGGAGATCGGCAAGGTGTGCACTTTCGGTGGGGGTTGAGCCCCTTACGATGTGTGCTGTCCCTTTGAGTCCTACTTTAGCCAACCTGAGGTTTGCTCCCCAAGCAGTTCTCCTCACCATGATATGGAGAGGAGTGAGGTAAAGAATTACCTCTATTGCTGCTGTTGGAGTCGACCCCATTGCTCCTGTTATACAAAAACATGCTAGTCTTTGCACGTTTTCCTTACTCCACACTATTTTTGTGATTACTGAATTCTTATTGATATGGGATAAATTACGGAATTGACTAATGAGAGAGGCTTGAATTCAGTGGATGGGACGATCTCCCGATCCGGATCAGAGGGCGCAGGAGAAGTCCCTTGAGCAAGAGATATCGAAAAATCAGTTAGGTTTTGACGGCAAAAATAAAACATTGGCGCGTTTCTCGTGGGGCGGATATTCTAACTCAATTTGCACATAATTTTTGGGGTTGAAACGAAATTTGAAAATAGAAATCAAAATTCAGCGATAGCGTCAAAATTTCACTAGAAATCGCTTTTTGTGTTCATGATTGCGTTGAGGATGTTAAAATAGAGTGATGCTCAGACGCATTTTATAAGATTAGCTGTTAGAACGAAGACATCATGTGAGAGATACTGTATTTAAGTTTCTAAACCTTTCCAGAACAAAAGCGCGTAGAATTTTGCTCCAGTAGGTATAATTATAGACTTTTCCTTTGCGCGAGGACAAACTTTCCATCCTTTTGGAGAAGTAGCTCTAGATAAAAGAACCGGTAAGCCTTAAGTTGACAGATAGCTAGTATCCCCAGCCACATTCTTTTAGCTTGGTTATAACAACTCTAATAACCAAAAATCAGGGTGGTGACAGCATTGTACCTTTTGCTTTTTTATTTTGTACGCTCTTCAAGCAATCTACAAAGAACCGGCTCCAGAAACTTCATCTCTTGAGACAGTAGAGTCAGTGAGGGAAAATGCAGGCCGAGAAGTCAGAAAGAACGTTTTAAGGTAAAAACAATTTTAATTTCAAGTTTGAAGGGCATTCATTCACTAGTATGCGAACCTTTTGAGGGCTAAGTAGGAAAAGACTGATAAATGAACCAAGTACCGTTTATTAAAAGACTGCTAATCTCAGGGTCGTAAATTCGTGCCCCACCTTGGGCGCCAAGATGTTACAAAATCGACATATCGGTTTTTTCAGGGTCGTGTTCGTTCGAAAGATGATTCCAACTACCTTTATTTCGCTGGACTAATACAGACCCATAGGTAAAGAAAGATTACTACCATCATCTGATAGTCTATAAAATATATAGTGTATAGTTCTACTCTTGATAAGATATGAAACAGCAAGCACTGACAGGGATCCTATACAAAGTTCGAATGTATTTCCTATGCCGTTTCTGTCGACTAAACAGTAGCGGATTCGGTAAGAACCCCGCGAGAATTGTTATTCTATCCCACTTCTTCAGCAATGAAGGGGTCCTTCAAGTTTCAAAGGCCTAATCACCCTACATTAACGTTGTAAAAAAAGGCATGCTGTAAAAGTACGAAGGGTTTTGAAGCGGAGAAGCTCGAACTCGCGACTATCTCGGATTTTTTATCGGCAAGTGTCTAGGCCTTCAGCTCGCACCCTCAACGTCTCTGAAAACAGGTGGAGCGGAACAATTAAGGGGTGATTTATTCTTTTGCAAAAGTCGATGGCCGAGAGGAGTTTGAATGAAGGTTAGTCTGGAATATTTCCACGAATCTAAAAGTTGCTAAAAGGGGTATGTTGAGGAACTAAAAGCTACACCAGTATTGTATCGCGTGAATATTGTTGTGCCATTTTTTTCATTTCAGAATGAATATTTCGAGACAGAGCCAGACATCATCAGTCAAAAAAACAATGCATGGAAAATGGAATAGCAGTTAAGGTGATAAAATAGTTAATGATTTCGCGGCCGAAGTTTACAATGTCACCATTTTCACAGCAGTCGTTTTTTGTAATTTCTTCGCTAGCACCAGTGGATAGCATCTTCAGAGGCTTATTCATCGTGGATGATCTCCAATGACTGAAGATTCCGTCAGCCTTGATCCTATGGATCTTTTTGTGGTTCCGATGTACGCACCTTTCCATGGGCACATCTAGAAATGTTTTCCGCTGATCCTGTTCAGTCTCCATGGTGATGCTGTGTGTCCCTCAAAGGCATTGATTGCCTTCTCTTCAAAATGTTCCATGAAGAAGTTGGCTATCACTGGGCTGAGTGGACTTCCCATTTAAGGTGTCCAACAAAAAGAATTGCTTTGCCTCTGAGTCTAGCAGAACAAAAATGATAATAACACAATTCGTAAAGAAAAAATTTCAATGACTTCGGTCACTTTCCCAAAAAAAGAGACGAGAGATATAGGGAAACCTTTCAGTTGCCAAAAATATCTATAGTTACGACGAGATTTAATTGTTGTGGGATTAATAGTTATTCATGTATCAAGGTAATCATATTAGCCCCAATTGACGAAGGCAATTGACAATATTCCACAGGCTATCGGTGATCGTTTTTTGCTGTCAGGTTGGTATTTTTTGCTGTCACGTTGGTAATGAATTTTGGATTTTAATACTTGAAACACTGTATTTTGATACACTGACATGTGTCAGATTCAAGGGATTGGCTGGGGATTGGTTATAATAATTTGACATTTTTTGTCATTGCTAACACATGGCGCATGTCAGTGTGTCAAAATACAGTGATTTAAGTATTAAAAACCAAGATTCATTACCAACCTGACAGCAAAAAACCGATCACCGATAAGCTGTGGAATATTGTCAATTGCTGTCCCGGGGCCAGATGCCCATGATTCATTTTTGTTTATGCCCGATTTTAATAGAACTTTGTTTATTTTCAAAAAGGAATAAATTTTTCAATCGGGGAGGGGATTAAAGAATATTTAATATCCCAAGGGAGTTATGACCCTCTTTTATCCCGTTCAAAAATGAAACTGTTTTTACAAGTTTGATGGACCGGTGTGAAGTCGGCAGTCAACTTTTTCATCAGTAAGTTTCGTTCCAGCAGTCGGTAAAAATATAATTTTCACTGGTTGGGACAAAAATTTTATTTACGTGAAAAGACTCATTTAGAATGAGTAGTTTTCATAAAATGCACGTGTAAAGGGGGTGAATGGTTAAAATGAACCCTCCGTAAGAAATGATATGGAATAACGACCTTCAGAAGAGACCTGTCAACTTGCAATTCATAGAAAACGTTTGTTTCTGAATACGTGACGTCCATTACTTGTATACGAATATGCGTCCTGTGAATTTCAAGTTGGCAGGATTTTCTTGAAGACAGTTTTATTTTATTATTTCTTTCGGACGGTTGATTTTTAACCTTCATCCCCTTCGCAAGTAGACAAAAATGATGGGGTACGTGCATTTTATTGAAACTTCTTATTCATAATGAATTTTGTCACAGTAGATCTCTTTTCATCCGAACCAGTAAAAATTATATATTTACCGACGCCACTGGTGATTTTACGGCTGAATCGAAAGTTACTGCTGACTATTGACTGCCAACTTCACGCCGGTGGCTATAGATACGACAAGATTCCATCATTGTGGGAATAAACAATTTTTCACGGCTCTGATTTTATATACAGGGTGTTTCAAATTAAGTCGGCACCATTGCCAACTCCGTTGTTATTGATACTACGAATTCGGTTAAATGGGCCAAACTAGTAGCATTTTTAATGGCCTTCTCGAAGCCAAAAACAAAAATAAATTCACAGTTGCGTTTTCAGAATATTTCATAAAATGATATTTCTTTCAATGGATCACCCTACATTTTTTCATGCATTTCGATTCGTAATAACATTTTCAACAACAAAGCTCATATTACTTTTCTTCCTAAAGTGAAAAATGAGCGAGCTATGTGGATATATTTATTTCTTTCACTAGTACAAAAAAATTCTTTGTTTTGGCGAATAAAACCTCATGATTGTCCAAACACCCAATTTTGGTACTCATGCGAATGACAATATTTTGTTACTAATAACAAAATAAGACACTGAAAAAATTGCGCTGGAATGTGAATTCGTGAAACCCGTGATCATCATGTCGCACCACCACCACTCAATTGACACCACGGAGCTATTTGGTATTAATGTACAAAACGATAATTTCCATCTTAAAGCCATTCTGCTAGCCGCATTTATTTTGTGAATCAAAATATGTCCGCTGTAATAATAACTTTGAAGCCGTTTTTATACAGAACAGAAAATACTGGAGGGTCATATTAATATGGTTGGAAAAATTGTGTTTGATCGATAAAACATAAATATTATGAGCAATCAAGTTGCCTTGAAACTTTGTTGAAATACTATTTGTCAAATATTCTCAAGTATATCATGACAATGTCATAAATTATTGTAACTGTCAACTACTGTTCGAATATTTTTCGAAATGCTGTTTTCTCGTCAAGAAAAATGTGAAATGTTGGAATCCTGCTTGATTTACCAGAAAAATAGCGTAAGAGGACTCCAACACTACCCCGATCGTGAATTACCTGATCAGCGTTTTTTTGCTGTGCTACATCGTCGATACAGGAACAATGAAAAAGTTTTTGAGAAGAAGAAAACTAAAAAACGTTTTATAATATCTGAAGATACAGAAATTGACATTTTATCCTATCTAGAGAAATAGCTATTCCACTGTCTGGTATTCAACGAAATCTGAAGAAACATAAGATTTCTCCTTATAAGTTAAGACCAGTTCAAACACTAGAACCTGGTGATCCTGAGAGACGATTGGGGTTTTGTCGGTGGTTTATGAATAAATGCAGACAAGATTCAAACTTCTATAGAAATATTATATGGAGCAATGAGGCTAATTTTTCAAATCGTGGGATGTATAATAGAAAGAATTTTCATTATTGGAGAAGACATAATCCATTTCTAATTTCTAGTCCACCCCCACAATCCGCAAAGACGATTCAGTATTAATGTTTGGTTTCTCTATTTAAAAGTAGAATTATGGGTCCATTTTTCTACCATGGTTCTTTGAACGGACCCCGTTACATTAATTTATTAACAAGAGTGTTGGAAGAGTTTTTCGATGATCTTGATCTGGAGCCTCGTCAGATGATGTATTTTCAGCAGGATGGAGCACCAGCACATAATGCCAGTGGCGTAAAAAGAATGCTGCGAGGCTGTTTTGGAAACAGATGGATTGCTACAAATGGTCCTGTTAAGTGGCCCCCTCGTTCATCAGACATGACATCTCTAGATTTTTATTTTTGGGAATTTCTGGAAAATACAAAATGAAACATAATAATATAGATGAACTGAAAAATTATATTGAAACTATAATTAATAGAATTGATGGCCGAACTGTATTGAATGCCACACGTAGTGTCAATAGAAGGGCCCAAATATGTGTTCAACAAGAAGGCGGTGTTTTTGAACATTTACTCGATATTTTATAGCGCTTTATCAAATCCGTTTGATATAAATGTTTCCTATTGATAAAACTGTCTTATTTTCACCTTTACGAAAAAAAGTCAAATGAGATTTTATGTTGAGAATATTATTACGAATCGAAATGTATGAAAAAATATAGGGTTTTTCATTGAAAGAAATATCATTTTATGAAATATTCTGAAAACGCGACTGTATTTTTTTTTTCGGCATTTAGCAGGCCATTAAAAATGCTACTAGTTTGCCCATTTAACCGAATTCGTAGCATCAACGGAGTTGGCAATGGTACCACCTTAATTTGGAACACCTTGTATACTTAATCATCAAAAATAAATCTACCACCGTCTAATATTCAATTCGGTTATGTTAATTACTAATATCGCTAAATCCATCTACTCGCTGGAATTTTTAATAAACGTTCTCCATACAAAATTCCGACTTTTTCGAAACGTGGCCTCATTCATTCGTCGCTTTTATTTCCAGCTTCAAGTATTAGAGCCAATCTCGAGGTCACAACTAACTCGGGCATTTTTATTGGTTTGTCTCCGGGGAGCTATTAGGTAACGTGAGAGTGCTGAAGAATCATAATACGGGTTCTAATATTTCAAAGTAATGTTATATGCATGATTCAGGCAAGGTGAGACGTGGAAATCGCATGAAAAGGATCCCACTGGTGCCGGTCGGATTGAAAGTTCCGAAAGAAGAAAGCTTTTCGTTCGGATGGAAGTTTTGGAGTACGTGTTTGAGTTTACGGAGCGAGAAAATGTCATTTACGCAAAGAGCAACGTTTTTTTTTATTGAATTTTACTCGAAGTGATATGATGAAAATAGCCCAAGTCAGCAATTTATTCGAAGAAATCAACAACTTGTCACCTAAGACCGCACCTCGAACTACCATTAAACCAAACCATCCCAGAAACTACCACTAAAATTGAAAAATATTGAGCATTTGGAACGAACCGTTTCTGGGAGTTCATCTATGAATATATTGAGTATTCTGAATCGATTGGCGTCCGCAGAATTTCTCTATGTTCAACTGTTCTCGAGTTGAAAAGTTTATCTGGAGTTGAGAGGGGTCATTTATCCCCAAAAAATTGTGATTTTTTTTTCTACTCATATTCGTGAAACTCATTCTTTTTCGAATATGCATACCGAAATTGAAGTCGATTCCGAGTCAATTGAAGCTTTCATAGGTCTTTTCGGAACCTCTGCATTTTTGAATTGATAATTTTGAAAATTCGGTAATATGTTAATTCAAAAATCTTGTCTGTTGATATTTTCATTCCAAATCCACACTGTATACTAATTCTACCATTCTGAATCGATTGGCGTCCGTAGAATTGCTCTATCTTCAACCGTTATCGAGTTGAAAAGTTCATCAGGAGTTGAGAGAAGTCGTTTCTCCCCAAAAAATTTTGAAAATTTTTCTTTACTCGTATTCGTAAAACTCATTCTTTTTCGAATATGCATACCGAAATTGAAGTCGATTCCGAGTCAATTGAAGCTTTCATAGGTCTTTTCGGAAGCTCTGCATTTTTGAATTGATAATTTCGAAAATTCGGTAATGTGTTAATTCAAAAATGTTGTCTGTTGATATTTTCATTCCAAATCCACACTGTATACTAATTCTACCATTCTGAATCGATTGGCGCCGTAGAATTGCTCTATCTTCAACCGTTCTCGAGTTGAAAAGTTCATCAGGAGTTGAGAGAAGTCGTTTCTCCCCAAAAAATTTTGAAAATTTTTCTTTAGTCGTATTCGTAAAACTCATTCATTTTCGAATATGCATACCGAAATTGAAGTCGATTCCGAGTCAATTGAAGCTTTCATAGGTCTTTTCGGAAGCTCTGCATTTTTGAATTGATAATTTCGAAAATTCGGTAATGTGTTAATTCAAAAATGTTGTCTGTTGATATTTTCATTCCAAATCCACACTGTATACTAATTCTACCATTCTGAATCGATTGGCGTCCGTAGAATTGCTCTATCTTCAACCGTTATCGAGTTGAAAAGTTCATCAGGAGTTGAGAGAAGTCGTTTCTCCCCAAAAAATTTTGAAAATTTTTCTTTACTCGTATTCGTAAAACTCATTCTTTTTCGAATATGCATACCGAAATTGAAGTCGATTCCGAGTCAATTGAAGCTTTCATAGGTCTTTTCGGAAGCTCTGCATTTTTGAATTGATAATTTCGAAAATTCGGTAATGTGTTAATTCAAAAATGTTGTCTGTTGATATTTTCATTCCAAATCCACACTGTATACTAATTCTACCATTCTGAATCGATTGGCGCCGTAGAATTGCTCTATCTTCAACCGTTCTCGAGTTGAAAAGTTCATCAGGAGTTGAGAGAAGTCGTTTCTCCCCAAAAAATTTTGAAAATTTTTCTTTAGTCGTATTCGTAAAACTCATTCATTTTCGAATATGCATACCGAAATTGAAGTCGATTCCGAGTCAATTGAAGCTTTCATAGGTCTTTTCGGAACCTCTGCATTTTTGAATTGATAATTTTGAAAATTCGGTAATATGTTAATTCAAAAATCTTGTCTGTTGATATTTTCATTCCAAATCCACACTGTATACTAATTCTACCATTCTGAATCGATTGGCGTCCGTAGAATTGCTCTATCTTCAACCGTTATCGAGTTGAAAAGTTCATCAGGAGTTGAGAGAAGTCGTTTCTCCCCAAAAAATTTTGAAAATTTTTCTTTACTCGTATTCGTAAAACTCATTCTTTTTCGAATATGCATACCGAAATTGAAGTCGATTCCGAGTCAATTGAAGCTTTCATAGGTCTTTTCGGAAGCTCTGCATTTTTGAATTGATAATTTCGAAAATTCGGTAATGTGTTAATTCAAAAATGTTGTCTGTTGATATTTTCATTCCAAATCCACACTGTATACTAATTCTACCATTCTGAATCGATTGGCGTTCGTAGAATTGCTCTATCTTCAACCGTTATCGAGTTGAAAAGTTTATCAGGAGTTGAGAGAAGTCGTTTCTCCCCAAAAAATTTTGAAAATTTTTCTTTACTCGTATTCGTAAAACTCATTCTTTTTCGAATATGCATACCGAAATTGAAGTCGATTCCGAGTCAATTGAAGCTTTCATAGGTCTTTTCGGAAGCTCTGCATTTTTGAATTGATAATTTCGAAAATTCGGTAATGTATTAATTCAAAAATGTTGTCTGTTGATATTTTCATTCCAAATCCACACTGTATACCAATTCTACCATTCTGAATCGATTGGCGTCCGTAGAATTGCTCTATCTTCAACCGTTCTCGAGTTGAAAAGTTCATCAGGAGTTGAGAGAAGTCGTTTCCCCCCAAAAAATTTTGAAAATTTTTCTTTACTCTTATTCGTAAAACTCATTCTTTTTCGAGTCAATTGAAGCTTTCATAGGTCTTTTACGGAACCTCTGCACTTTCGAATTAATAATTTCGAAAATTCGCTAATGTGTTGATTCAAAAATGTTTGTCTGTTGATATATTCAATCAAAACTCACCAAATATACCAATTTTATCATTCTGAATCGAATGGCGTTCGCAGAATTGTTCTATCTTCAACCTTTCTCGAGTTGAAAAGTTCATCGGTATATGAGAGCTGTTATTTCCTCCCAAAACATTTTTAAATTCAGTTTCTTCTCATATTCGTAAAATTTTATATTTTTAAAATATGCACACTGAATTGTAATCCGATTTATTCAAAGATTTCATATTTTTTAAGGATTTCGCTAATGTGTTAACTCAGATAATTTGTCTGTGATATTTCCATTTCTGGTTCAGTAAACCAGATTATTCCCAATTCCCATTCCAACCCGTCTCGACTCCACATACTCTCTACATACCTAATCCCTTTGTCTAATATAAAATAAATGGAGAGACGTTTAAATCGCTCCACTTCCTACGTAAAAGTATATCGCTGCATCTGGCATATGAAGCCTGGGACATTCATAATAAAGATAAACAGATTTTAAAGTTCTGCTAGAGTAGTGGTTTACATACCGGCCGTATTTTCCGTTTTGGTGAAATTGTTCCGCAAGAATGCTAGTGATAATGGCGAGTTTCGTCCGGGAAACGGTTATGAATATGGATGGACGTTTCAGATTATTGTTGGTTTTGTCTATTAGTCGTATGTATGGAGGATGAAAAGCAGAATTTCGGCTTGGTAAAGCCGCCAAACAGTGATTTATCAAAGGTTTTGTCTTGGGGAAGGGATAGAAAAATCTAAGTTTCCATTTCCAAAGGTGGGTACTTCTTTTTGCGAATCGCTGAGGTTCACCTAATAATAATAATATTGATAACAAATAATACGTTTCCTCTTAGCAATTCATTTTTTCGCACATTTCTCGGAATGAAAAATTGTTATGCTTGACGCGACTGTTCTATGCCTCAAGGAACAAATGACTGGCCTGCCAAATAATGATCCCAGCGGACGACGTTGAGCCTGTAATTATAAATAATGTAATGAAAGTGAAAACAACTTTGTTGCAAAGACAGTCATGATTGGGTGAAAATTCAAGAGGTAAACCTGAGTATATCGTGTTTCATGTACTTTCAGATATACTAACTTGATGGAACTGAATCCTTCGGGCTTTTCAAATTGATGTTAACCCTCATGAATACCAAAATATACATCTACAGAAATTAATCTACATACGAACATTCATCTGGACGGTTTTCTACCCTCAGCATGAATTGAAATGAATATAATATGATAACAGACAGTTGCGAGGTTAGCTGCTTAGTTGACCCGCAAAAATATTACTATGAATATCTAAAATCAAACACTGCTTGAAAAACTGTTGTACGTGTTGTCCAACTCGATCTAACAGCCTCGTCGGACAATTTCGCGTCGAGTGCAGTAAACATTTACTTTTTGCACTTGTTGCATAAATAAATATTTCCGTCGAACGTTTATTTACGATGTATTTTAACGCACTCAAAATCGTTGATTAATGACCCTGTTAATGAATCAACGATTTACTTATATGCAACCCAACGTACATATTATATTTATTTAGTGACCTGTAGCGTATGCAACCAAACATATCAATACTTACCCGCTAAAACATTTATTTTGAAATCTAGTAGCTTTGTTAGTACTATCTTTTATTAATTAAGGTAAGTTCGGGTAAGTGTGACCGTGATTTTCATTAGTTCGCATTGAATTCAGTCCATCTGATGAACCTGAACTAATATAACAATGAACTTTTGCAGGTATTTACTTCGAAGGTCAGTCTTTGTAATACGCCACAAAAAACTGTTGAAAAACGTATTCTATAAATTTTATTTATATATTCAGAGATACATCTCCATAGGTCACACTTCCCCGGAAATTTGGGGCAAGTGTGATTCTGGCCAGATTTAAAGACATTAATGCACGTAAATCTCTCTTTGGGGCAGGTGTGAGTAAACAGTGAAGGAACTTTCACCATAATTTATTTGTTTCGAGATATCTTTATTCAAAACATAGTTGGGAACTTTTTAATATTGAATTCTTTTTCGAATAAAAAATCAAAAAATAATCGCGAAAGTGAACATTTGTTGAAAAGAAAAATTTACAGGTAGAAATCTGAAAAATCGAATGAGAATTTCATTGATCCCCATCTTCTGACGAGTGGTGATGGAAGCACAGTTGTTATTTCATCCTCAGAAAGTGTATCAATGTCTTCCACATCTGACCAGGTATATTGTTTGTCTCTCTGAGATTTCCGTATATAATTTCGTACTATAGCTAAAAAATATTACTGTTTAGATTGGCAAATGAACCAGGTTCCCACTTACCCCGACAGATATAGGTCACACTATCCCTAATAACATTTAATTTCGGGGTAAGTGTGACATGCAATGGAAAAATGGAAAAAAAAACAACTTCATGACAAAACGGCAATCTATAGTCAGATTCATTGTTTAGGCAGAAGAAAAGTGTATAAAATGGATTCTTACATTAGATTTTAACAATACACTCAAAGCTTGAAATAAACTTGTTATACTCGTTCGGGTTGATGAATTGTAGGTTAGAAAATTGGGGAAAATATTTGGATTTCACATGATCTCTTTGGTATTTTATATGATGGTTATGGATTCATTATAAGTGTAGGCTATTCGTCAATAGATGGCATTGGGCTGTCGCCCGGTTTAGCGAAGATAGCGAGCAAACTCACACTTGCCCCAAATTCACACTTACCCGAGCTTTCTATATTTCATTGTTGTAATTTCTTAAAATTTTACGTTTATTTTGAAATCAAAAAGTTGTCAGTAGCAATAGTCACGCAGCCGGCTGATAAAATGCTGGCTCGCGTGTTAAAATATCTCAATTAATACACTTGTTTGTTAAATAACCATTAGAACACTTTGGTCTTCACTCTGTTCTTTATTAAAATTATTTTCAAACGCAACTGAAATGAAGCAAAAAAAAAAAATTTTTATGACACGTAATATAAAATCTGTATATTGATTTTTGAAATATCGTCACGTCCGATGTCGGTATCGGCTCAAACTTTTAAATCGGTTGATACCTATTTCTTTATTTCAATCAATCACATTCCCTTACTACGCTCTGTCGAAGTATAAAAGGGAATAGAAAATAAACATATGCGGCATCTCATAATATGGTTGCAATAAATGCCTTGGTAAAGTTTATAATAATATAGGTAGATACTACAAATAGGGTGCAATGTATATATTTTTATCATTATGTAAGTGTGGATATGAGCAACTTCACCCATACCCTGTATGAAACGTCGCAATAAAAGAGCACATTCAGACTTGGGCCTTACTTATATCTCTGTGTTTCGCACATTGATCGTAGCGTTCACACTTTCCACGACGATTCCGCGAGAAAAACATTCTTCACCATGATTTACACGCCGAAATGGAAAAAGGGCCGAACCCGCAAGGTCAATAAATAGCGATCAAATGCGGATAGCGGAGTGTATCGTATTCGATACGACTTCCGATCTTAACGTGACACAAATAAAAATCGCTATCCCTTCGGTATCGGGGCACTTTTCCGCGTTTCGTCGGCGACGATTCTTTCAAATTGCGTCCCAAATCCCCACATACTTCTGCGTCATGCGAGTCTTTTGTCAACTCGCATTCCATACCTCCGTCGGCGTTCTTGGAGTTCCGAAGGTTATTATGTAACAGCGTTGTTAGCCCTACGCTTTGGTGCGATGATAATATTTTACGAGATTTAGGATTACGGGGGCTGCACACACACACACACTCCAAAGTCGGTCTGAATAACAGGCCCGCGGGATGTATTTATCGTAATGTTAGTCGTACATTCCATATTCATGGCGGCAGCGGTTCGAGAGCGCCGCTGCACTTGCACGTGCGTTTGAAACATTCATTCCGAATGTATTATGAAATTGAAACTGCATCCAGGCGATGTATCAATCCAGGTATTGTTTTGTTTGTTGCTTCTGCAAAACAGATCGATGGTGCGAAAGGAACTGGCATATCTAGGGCCGCTTGATCGGATATCTTGTCTGAATGTGGGTATCTTGACGTGGTAGCGAAGTATTGTTGTAAAAACGCAGTTATCTCTTTGTCTTATTTATTTCCACGGCAAAACAACTGATTCATTTTATAAACTTGAACTGTGCCTTTACTTGTTGTGTTTTTAACTCAGACTATAACTGTGATCTCTGGTCAAGAGCTCTGCATTTTTATCCATATTCAACTTCTTTAACCTTAAGAATTGTGTACACCACGAATGAAGTTTGCGCTAGTTTACCTCATTGAGCCTGCCCATTTCTTTCAGTTCATGAGGAATGGTTTTTCACCTTCCCAGGCTATACATTGGACGCAGACAAGCGATTTGGAATTTTAATACAATCTGCTTTACGAAGAAATGAACCATAGACAGTGTTGCAATGGTTGAAGTGAGATAAAACCATTGGGTCGGTCAACATCCTTTTAGTTTTAATGAAATTCTGTCGTATATAATGTATAAAGAAGAGGGCCCAAAATGCTACCCTGTGGTACTTCTTGCCTCAGAGATAAACAACTCGATAATTCATCACCTATTTTGACTTGTTGTACACAACTGGTTGAGAACGGCTCGATTAGTTCCGCTGCTTGTTTCCTAAAGCTAATTTAATTTATAATTGGTATCAAAATTTGATGATTTGGTGTATCGCAAACACGTGAGTAATGAATTATCATTAGAGCGTTGACAGAATAGTTATACTACGCAATTGACTGAAATTTGTAGCATTGATAATATTTGGTAATGGTAGCACAAAAGCTTTCTTCCATGCCTCCAAATGTCTGTAATGAAAGTAATGAAACCCAATCGCAGTGTGAGGAACATTTTTTGTAGATAGTTCAAAAATACAAGATGAAGTCCGAAACGATTTGAGTACCGTTAATGATTCAAAGTTTTTTAGAAGGTTCTAAAATGTTCGAGCATAATCTGAAATGTTCTTAAACGATCTAGACTGGTCTAAAATGTTCTAAAATAATCTTAAACGCTCTACTATGATGAAAAGTTATCTTGAATGTTCGAACATAAATTGAAATGTTCCAAAATGATCTAGATAATATAAAATGTTCTAAAATATTCTATGTACTAGAATACATTCAAATGTTCTGAAATAATTTAGAATGGTCAATTCAAATTATCTAGTAAGTATAATGTAATATCGATGAAAGAAAAAGTCTACAATGTTCTCGAAACTTCTGAAGAGTGCGGGAATATTGGAGAAACTCGTGGAATGAACCAAAACATTACAAAATGTTATAGAATATTCGAAAATAATCTGAAATGTTTTTTAACGATATAGAATGATGTTTAAGAATAATTTTGAAGAGTAATCTAGACTTTTTGGAAATAATCTCAAATGTTCTAAAATGATTTAGATTGGTCTGTTGTAATGATCTAGTATAATGTAATACTGAAAAGAGAAACAATTTAGAATGTTCTCGAAACTTCTAGGAAATGTTGGAAAAATTGTAGGAAACCTTGGAAAGAATCGAAATATTCCAGAATGTTCGAAAATAATTTAAAATGTTGTTCTAGAATGATCATTGTTGAAGAATAATCTTGAATTCTATAAATAGTGAATAGTAATATAGAATTTTCGAATGTCCTAAAATTATTTCGAATATCCTAAAATAATCTAGGTCTTATAATAGAATATTGAAAATAGAAAAATATTCCATAATGTTTTCAAAACTTCTGGAAAGTGATAAAAAATTCAAGAAAACTGTGGAAGAATGAACCAGAACATTCCAAAATGTTCTGGAATGTTTGAAAAGTATCCAAAAAGTTCTTCAACAATCTAGAATGATCAATGTTCAAGAATAATCTTGAATGCTCTACAATAATGACGAGTAATCTGAAATTTTTGAAAATAATCTCAAATATTTCAAAATGATTTATAATGGACTAATAAAATCATCTACTTAGTATAATGTAATTTTGAAAAAGAAAAAGAATCTGGAAGGTTCTCGAAACTTTTGGGGAGTGTTGAAAAAGTCGAAACCGTGGATGAACAAGAACATTTCAAAATGTTTTGGAATGCTTGAGATTTATCTTATGTTCTTTAACGATATAGAATGATCTACGTTCAGGAACAATCTTGAATTCTCTAAAATATTGAAGAAAGATCTAGAATGTTATAAAATAATTTTGAATGTTGTAGAATCATTTAGAATCAAGAATCTAGAATGTTTTCGAAACTTCTGGAAATTGCTGAAAAATTCAAGAAATCTTTGAAATAAATCAGATAATTTCAAGGTGTTCTAGAATGTTCGAGAATAGTCTAAAATGTTCTTTGACGATCTAGAACGATCTATGTTCAAGAAAAATCTCGAATGCTCTAAATTATTTGAGAGAGTATTCTAGAATGTTCGAGAATAATCTTAAATGTTCTACAAAGATCGAAATATTATAGAATGTTCCAGAATTCTCTAAAATTGAATAAAAAACCGTGCTTTGTACTAGACCCAAAGCTCCGGGAAGTTTTAGAACGAACTGACTGAAATTCTGGAAAGGTCTAGAATATAAGAGAGGCTTTGGGGCCTCTGGATAGTGCTGAAAACTTCGAGAATATCGTGGAATAGACCAGGATAAAAGCATCGGAAGTTAAAGAACTTACTGACTAAACTAGGTTTTAATTAATTTGTTTATAATTATTCGCGCTATTTGGCCTCTTCTTGCACCTAACGTCTGCATCTTTAGGATATATTCCGCTTCGCCTCGCTTCCGTCGCCTTACCGTTATACCAAAATCGAGAAGATTCGGAAATGGGAATTCATTCGAAAATCTCGTTTCCGCGATAAACGCACGATTCCGGCAAAAAAACGTTCCTGCGGATACACTCCCTTTTGGCGGTTCTATGGCCCGATGAATCCGAATAGAGAGACATCATTAACCTGATTTCGACATAAAGTCACTTGTAACGAGACGCGGATGACATAATTCCACTTGCAGTGGTGTTCACGTGCGCCTCGTAAAACGAGTGCGTCGGCCTTGGCATCAATAAAACATAAATCACACCGAGATTAGTCGTGTAGGCGTTACGGACATTTCCTTTGGGAAAATATTCAAATTTTCAGTTCGACGAACAATATCATAGGCGGTGTTACGAAGCAGAAATTCGAAGCAATGTTCGAACAATACGGTCTCCAGAAGGCCGATTTCAGCTCTCTACTATCCGAAACAACAGATGAATTGAGAGAATAGGAAGAGCGATAGGGGCAAAGCCGGTGGCTAATCTGTAACAACACCAGCGTCATTCAATATTCCGTTTACATTCAGTGTTATTGAGATATAGATTCTTGTTTTGTTTGTCGAGTAGCGAGGTTTCTGACAATCAAATTTTATAGTGGTTTCAGTTATGACAGCATTGATTATAAATAAGCTCGAAAAGCACGTTTTATGACCAATATTGCCAATACTGTTGGGCTGACTAAAAGATAAATAGGGACAAAAACATATAAATAAGTATTCTCAAAAGTGCATGAATTATGGCCCAGTAACATAAACACTTTTGAGTCCTTATTCATCACTCTCATGTATGATACTTATAGTGTGACAAAAATATATCGCCATGCCGAAGCAAGAATCAAAAAGCAAACGATTGTATTACAGCCTTTCATCCAGCAGCACATCGTCCTCTTCTTAAGTCAGTTGAAAAGAAGTTCAGATCAATTTGCAACAAATTCACTGGAAATACATTTTTCATCGCCTCAGATCTGGTTTTCATCGGCTACCTGCGATGGAAGGTTCCATTGAGAACCAAGATTTCGGACGCCCTGTTCGCATCATGAATATATGAGGATGCCATTTGGCCTCAATAACTCTCCTGCAGTTTTTCATATACTTGTTCAGACCGTATTGAAGCAGCAACTTAATGAATCGGTATTTTCCTATAAATGTCCTTATAATACCATCACCCAGCCTGGAACAAGGCTTATTAAGGTTGAATAGGCTTTGAATGCCTTAAGTGCAGGTAATCTAACCTGCTGTTTAGTAAATGCAGTCTCTTCCAAAATTGTTGACGACTTATCAATTTATTTGTTATTGCCTTCGGATAAAAAACTAGCTAATCGCTCAGAATAATTCTATGATTATGTCATTGAATTTCATCCTACAATACAATCTATAGCGAACAAATTTCGCAAGTTGTCGTAATTCATTCAAAGTCTCACAAGTCTGAAGGAGGATCACCTATATGTATAGAGGTATAAGAAGAATATCTCGCCAAGTCGAAGCAAAAATCAAAAGATTATATCACAGCCCGTCATTAAGCAGGTCAAAGGTCCTCTTCTCAAGTTGAAAAAATAATTCAGGTCAACACGAAACAAATTCAGTGGAAATGAATATTCCATCGCCTCAGATATGACCTCTGGTTTTTATCAACCACCTACGATGGAAGATTCGATAAAGAACATTGGTTTTTGACGCCCTGTTCGCATCATGAATATATGAGAATGCCATTTGGCCTCAATAACTCTCCTGCAGTTTTTCATATACTTGTTCAGACTATATAAAAGCAGCAACTTAATAAATCGGTTTTTCCTATAGATAACCATATAATACCATCACTCAGTTTGGAACAAGGCTTGTTAAGGTTGAAGGAGGTATTAGATTCCTTAAGTGCAGGCAATATAATCTGGTGTTGAGTAAATGCAGTTTCTTCTAAAAAAATTCTAGATACTTCGCATTTTGTTTATGAATAACAAATCGCTTATGGTAATTCTATAATTATGTCATTTATGTATCATCCTACATTCCAATCGATAACGAAAAAATCTGGTAGGTGTCGTAATTCATAGAAATATAAACGTGTTTTCAAATGCGTGAATCTTAGTATCTTACTAGTCTGAAGATGAATCACCCATATATATGATGGTATAGAAAAATATCTAGCCAAATCGAAGCAAAAATCAAAAGATTATATCACAGCCCTTTATCTTTCAGATCATCGACTTATTTATTTTCACTGAAATTGTTTCGAGTTGATCTGAAATGTTTCATTTCATGGTTTCTTGTTTTTATCAGCTACCTATGATGGAAAATTCGATAGAAAACATTGGCTTCGGATGCCCTTTCGCATTATGAATATATATGAATGCCATTTGGCCTCAATAACTCTCCGGCAGTTTTTCAAATACTTGTTCAGACCGTATTGAAGCAACAACTCCATAATTTGCCTTATAAAACCACCACCCAGCCTAGAAGAAGGATTGTTAAGGTTGAAAGAGGTAAAAGATGCAGTGCAGGCCATCTTACCTGCTATGCAGTCTCTTCTAAAAGTTCTAACAACTATGTCATTTATATTTTATCCTACAATCCAATCGATAACCAAAAATTCTGCACGGTATAATTTTGACTCGTCATCTTCCATTTTTGATATCGAACATGTTTATTATGCTAACATGACTCGACTTTATATTTCGGGAAGGGGCATATATTTGATGTGTGCACACCACATTTAATGCAGATCATTGGGCATTCCGAATGTTATTGCCTATAAAACGCGGATGCCACCCATCAACGGACTGCATGTCCTCGACCCCCAGGGAAATTAATGAATATTCCCCGACTTTTTTCGCCCTTCTTACTCATAGATAATTCGGTGCAATCATAAAATTGAGACGAGCCGTTTCAAAATAATGAAGTTTTACGGCTTGTTCCGATGTTACTTCAGCGACAGGTTGACGAAGTTATATGACAAAAAATTTCGCGAAGCTGTCGAAGATAACTCAGTTGTGGGTCGCGACTTCATTTGTCAGGAAATATTGTTAATATTGGTTGATTATTGTTCATTTAGCAGGGGCAGGACAATTATAATGTTTTCCGACCTGACCTGGCACTGATGAGAGGCAAAACCTCGAAACATGCATCTCTGCAGGTGGTCATCCCCTGCCAAATGAAGCATAATCTTCTGTTCAAGCACTTGCAATTGGGTCTACTTGAATGAACCTAAAACTACAGTAGAGAAGTAGAGAATAGAATTTTCAAAGGTTTTAGGAGAGGATTTTCTCTGATCTCTGAAACTTTCATGCAGGAAGTCACAATCTCGCTATTAGCAGGCTATTCTGATATTTCTTTCGAATTGTCCACAATCATTTCCGTCTCTTCGGTTTATTATGCCATTTACGTCGTTCACAGTTATAATTATTCTGGTGGAATATCCAACATCGACGTCCGACCGTATACTTCTTTATGCGACCAGCATACCATTGGTAATGCTAATGGTGATGCATGAGTCATTTTGTTTACGCATCCTTGCAGCTGCTGGAATTCAATGCATTACCACATTTCATAATATTTCTATTAACGACTGCACTCGGTGACTGTTCTTCTAATGATTCATTGCAACCCGAATAACCTTTCTGGGCATAGTAATATTTGTTAAATTAGCTTCATTGCGTTACGACTTGACGAATTTTTTCACGTAGACGTTTCTCGGTACTAATTAACCTTGAGGCACGAAAAAGAAAAAAACAAGCCGTCGGATTAGTCATTACAGAAGCTGGTCTAGATAGTTCGTGAAATCTCAAAACTCGAACTCCTGAGAACTATTTCTCAACACTTCGTTATCGGTACGCACGGGATTAGGACTAGATTGAATGAAAGATACAGTGAAAAATACGTCGAGATTCTCGACTGTCTCAATAAAAATAAATTTGTATTCCATTCACACTGAAATGACTTAATTATTTCGTAGTATTTCATATTGTAACAATCTTAGTACCGCCTGTCATTTTTTTGTCGCTCTTCACGATCGCGATTTGCGGAACCAAGAATTCCAATTGCTTCGCGACGTGACAGAAAAAATATCGAACTATCCAGATTGGTCCGACCAGAATAGATGAACGAACAGAGTTTACATTGACAGACAGAATTACAAGCGAAGTGGTGTTAAGACCGCTCGCTTCTCACCCAGACGGCTCAATTTCGATCCCCACTGCCTGCCACTGACCTTAAGTGGTTCGAAATCCACCTGGATGATTATTTTAAATTGAGTCTCTTGCTGTATTTGGTTAAAATAAATTAGGAATTATATTTTAAGAGTTAAAAAAATTTGTGAATTAAAATTAGTAGTATTTTTATTACAATTTAAAAAGTAAGCTATTTAGGTAGTTGTCGTAGTTTCCATGGCAACTGTACATGTTAGTATATTGTTCCATGAGCATGAAATGACCATTTTTTTTCACAAGTGGTACATCGCCGTACTGAAAAGACGTCAAATTTACGTAGATATTTCCATGGTCGAAAAAAAAAGTCCAACAAAAAAATGTTTGTTTGAGACTGTATTGAACCTAAGTTCTCTAGTTTTATCTCTGATGGTATAACAGCCGGTAGCTAATTTATTATTCAGGTTTTCTTATCAAGTATCAACCTCAGATAGCGCCAAGATAAGTAGCCAAACATTTCGGGCATGATTTGTTAACTATGTACAATATGATTGCTCAAAGATAAGTTGTAATGAAACTTCATGGGGAATGTGTTTGAAACTTGGTTAGTGAGAGTCACACCGTATTTTTAATTGTTCCAAGTCAGTCGGGATATTTAATTTTAGTATAGGTATCAACATTATTTCCATGCTAGAACAATGAGGTGTTATCTGCAAACATTTTAATTTCTCCATGAATGTCAAATTTGCTGAGATCATTCAAATACACGAGAAAAATACTTACGTTGAGTACTGATCCTTGAGGATTACCATAATTCATGTTAGGGGATCTGAGGACTGGAATAAATAATTATATCGTTGCTAATGAAGTCAAGTTAAGAAATATTGGTCTGTCAGAAATGATATTGAATAACTATGTTTTGTCATATATTCTGCCACACGTCCATATTAATAAGTAAGTGTCTTATAAGGACTGATATTAGCAGTTCCAGTTCAATTCGTGACATATACCATGGTCTCCTGACGATTTAGTAATAATAATAAATAGTCCTTATTTTACTTGGCAGAGTTTAGCAGAGCTAGTCTTCTAGATCTGTAAGGGTGGATCTACCGTATTGTGTAAAAGAGAAAGTTCTTTAGTCACTTCTGAGTATGCTAATATATTTTAATTAGTAATTTTTCTTAAGATATGAAAGAACAATATATAATTGGAACGTCCAGACACTCATCAAAAATAGGAGAATGAACAAAAGTCCATATTATTGTGAAACAATCCCATTCCCAGTCAACAAATTTTAGAATTGACTGGACCATAATACTCTGTATGCTGATGGAGATCAAGATCGTACTAATCGTACGAAATTTCATATTAGGAAACTAGTGCAAACCAGCGATAAATCAAGTCGGCTTCACCTCCTAATGAAGAAACATTTATCGATATACTTGAAATAACTAAGACTAGCGAGTATGCCTTGCTCGCCAATTTGTTGTGATGAAATTATAATTACAGAAGTAATTTATGGACTTCTTGTTGAATAAGGCCGCTTTCTGATCTCCATAAGGGAAATTGTACGCGTCTGCGGTTGAGTTGTTTTACTGCAGTATTTCATAATTGGGTCCTAGAATGATAGTAAGTAATGGTGATAAATCAAACTGGTTCTAAGCTTGGGTTTCGCACCAAAGTTTTTCTAGACTAGTCATGATTTCTAGTTTCACATGTTTTGCCAAGTACTTAGTTCAGCTTGATTTTTCCAAGGGAGATAGGGATCTTAACTTGTAATGTGCGATCCCTACTGTTGTTCATAAATATTTGAATATATGTCTGGCGCACTGTTTCTGTACTGCTTTTAAATGAAATGTGCATCGTTTACAACATGCTTTAAAGGCTTTTCTCAGATATATTATGGCATTCCGATAAAACCCCCCGTACATAAACCAGACGATCGACAATAAATTCGCATAACCAATGTTTGTTTATTGTCTCAATGTATGAAATGTCATTTCTAATAAGCTAGTGATCCGAAAATAACCGCTGTAGAGTTATCGATAAAACTTTTATCTGTATAATTAGCTTGCTATTAATAGAAATGTTTTCATCAATGGAAGCAGTTCGAGCCGATACCGGCGAATAACAAACTTGCATTAAGTATTCAGTTTCTTGTTTTTTTAATAAATAAAATATTGACATTGAAATATTAATTTCATTACATCATTTTTAGGAATTTTAAACGGGCTGAGCTGGTGTAGTGGATCCTCTGCGTATTTGAAAATCACGGCAAATTATACTTTCACTTTTCTCAAATAATTAGATAACATTGAACCCACTTCTTGGACCTCTGTAACGTATGTAATGTCACAATAAATAAATAACATATTCATCACTCGTATATATTGTTAATAAATTCCTTACACTTGAACATTGATACTAAAAATAGTGTTACAATGTGACATCACCAGCTGCTTATGTTATTTAAGGTCTCATAATAATAATAATAATAAGAATAATCTCTTCACATTAATAGTTCTAATACTCCCTTATAGGTGTAACGATAGTATGCATTCACAATTCACGTTTCTGAGATGAGAAAGACGTAGATCAAGACACTTCATATCGTACAGTGACTAATAGGTACGTTTGATTGAATGCGTTCCGCGAGCTTGCAAGTGTTGACAATATCACATCTCAATAATATGTGACGAATATATTTTTCCTTAGGAAATGCCTTTCCAGTTTTTAATACTCATATCAACCCAGCTGATTCCTATTTCTCATTGTTTCAGACGTGTTACGAGATGGAAAGGTACCTGAACGACGAGCCGAAGCGGAAATCCTTCAAAAAACTCCCCTCCGACGTGGACCGCACCTGGTACGGCATGAACTGCCTGGACAACTACAACGACAGCCACTTCGACGCCCTGAGTTCCGCGAGTTCGCCGTGTTCGTGGGACGGCGCCCTTTCGTGCGCGATCCTCGTCAAGCAGGAACCCATCGATATCGACATCGACGACGATGACGACGACAGCCTCGAGAGTCCCAGCGACGTGCACGTGAGGCTGGGCAGGAACTCCGCCACGCTGACGCCCCCCTCGAGACCCGAATCGGGCCAGGGCGGGCTGAGCAACGAGAGTTCCGGGGGCGCGAGTGATTTGGACGTTTGCGGACTGCGCATCAGCAGCAACGGGCACAGGAACACCATTGTGAGGGTGCGCGCGTCCGGGTTGACGAGGTACATTTCGGTGGTGCCAAGGCAGCCGGTCAGCGGCAGCGTTTCCTCGCCTGCGGCACCGCAGAAGCATCATTCCCGTTTGGACCATTCTCCGGACTCCAAGAGGCGGATACATAAGTGCCAATTCCTTGGATGTAAAAAGGTTTACACGAAAAGTTCGCACCTGAAAGCTCACCAGAGGACGCATACAGGTTGGTTACTGTTTTTTTGTATTTATGCTGCATTTAGGTTCTGTATATATTAGCAGAAAAGCAAAATATTCGACATATATAATAAACAAACGTAGAAACATAAATCGAATTATGCTAAAATAGTACTTCTGTAACAATGCAATTGTCAACTGTTGATATATCGATTGGATCCTATCAGAAATTACTCTTCTATAACATTAAAATTCATACTGTACTCTGTTAAAACAGTAAAAATGTACATTAGTGGAATTATGAGCCAGTAAGGCAAAGTATTTCAAAATTATCAGAACGGTATTCAATCTGAATGGTTTATTACCAGGAACGAAATACAGCAGAAGGTTACTTACGCGGAATCGGAATTGATCCAATCCGAATATCATCAGACTGGATTCTGTAGACCGGAAATCCATCAGGTTGTATAATCCAACATCATGCGGCGTCAGCCAAAATGGTAGTGAAACAAAAGCTACTTTATAATTTAATAGCGTTTTGTCACATTAGATGCGACCGAGCGGAATTGTTAACATTATTAAATATGTAGGAACGTTGGGCTCTGTTGTCAAGAAATTTGAATTATACCTCACTGAATTAGGTAAATATTTTTAACTCACGTTAGTTTCTTAATCGTTTTGCCTCCTTTGGATGCTACGCTTTACTTTTTCTTCATAGGATGGAATTAGAACTCGCCGAAAAATTTACTACGTTTGCAAAATTGAAACTTTCTTAATTTACAACTCTTGAGATTGGCTACTATCGACTTGACAAGGCTAGAAAAGCCCACATAAGAACTTTTATATATGAAAAACAGGATTCAACAACACTTGAATGTTTATATTAAATTAATCAACAAAATAAATATAAACAATCAAACATTTAATAAGGGGCGTTTAGCAATTAATTGGGGTGGTTGCTCTATTGAGATTTATCGACTCAAGCAAACCTCAAAAATGTATCTCTGAAATGTCCCTGTTTATGAGATTTTCGTTTCACACTACAATACTTAAAAACAATCTCACCAGTGTTAATTTATCAAAGCTTTGTAACTTTTATTTCGAGGGGTTCTAAGGTCAAAGATCGAGTTGAAAACGGAAACTGTGATGCTCTTTCGAGTGGTTGATCAGATAAGTTTTACGATCGGAGAAAATATTTGATGTTTTGCTTGAGTTTTCTTTGAAATGGGTTTTCTCATGTAAATGTTGAAACGCACACTTTGAACAAGTAGGCTTTTACGACGCGACGATAGAAAAGATTGAAAGTGTTCACAAGTTGCTATCAAATGTTGGGAAAGCTGTTCACAGCACTAATTAGAACTCATAGTTTCAATAAAATTTATAACAATTTATGCTATATTTATAACTGATAAATGAAACTCCAACAGTAATAAAAATGATAAGTTACAATAACTTTTCGAAACTGCACATTTATGTTGTTACTGTCGCTGAGAATACAGCAGCGCTATCAATTACTTTCAAAGCTTCAATATTTTGACATGTTCAAGTTGTTAATGATCTAGGGAGGAATGTTCTTCACGATGACATTTATATTTTATATTATCAAGTACTCTTTCTGTAGTCCCAGAAGCAACGCACAATGCAAACGTGCTTTCAAGATTCTACCAAAGTCGTAACGATGTCAATTAAAAACAAACAACCAGAAAGAGAAATGAAATTATATTTCGGGAAGTTACATTGTTGAGGGAGCGTATAGTCCGCTTCAAGAATTTCAACAGTAATCAGAAAGGATGTTCTTTTGTTGTCTCGCGAATTACAAATTACTCGGGAGAATATCACCGTTACAGCTGTGAAAAAAGTAATCCTTGCAAGGATTTTGGTCGATGAATCAATTATTCACAATATGGTTTATCATCGAAGAATATACTTCTCATTGACAAAGCGTATAAATATGTGAATGAGATAATAAATATCATTTGGTAAATGTGTATAGTCAACAACCACGTAACATTAACGGCGAATAATAATAATAGAGAGATATTGCAATAACGCCAGCCACTATTAAAGGCGACTTTATGTTAATAGTAACTGGCACTATTTTGTGATTAAGAACAGAGATATTGCAGTTTTGTCTGTTCATCCCTCATTTACACAGGCGTTCGTTATTCTTAACCTATAAATGAAATATAATTTCTCAGATTTTTCATTCTACATAATTCATTTTATACTAGATACAATTTTTGTGATGACAGAATGGCCAAAGGGGGCTTCGATATTGATTTGTGTTGAAAAAATTATAAAATTATCAGGCATAAGTTATGTCGTGTGCACGATCTCACTCGAAGTGAAAATAAAGGAACCTTAAATCCTGGCCTTAACCGTCCTCTAATAAAGGCAGGCAGTATTTTAATAAAGTTGTCCTTATTTAAAATTCACATTGCGCGTGCGTATATTTCAAAATAAGGATAACTTTATTACTGCCTGACGTTATTATGAACTGCAATATCTCTCTAATAATAGCCATCCTCCACCCGCACATGCTATACCTTTGGGTACACTCTGTGAGTGTTGATGGAAACTGTTTTTCTGTACTGATCAATCTGGAAAACGGAAGAATCCCGAAAAATCTACTCTGGACGAACTGAGTATATAACGCGACACACTTCAGGTTTTGAAAAAGTTCATAAGTGTTTGGAATATTTAGCTAGTTGAAGCTATCCAAGTGTTTTATCAGTGTATTATTTAGTAATATCGTAACAGTGGTGTCGGAAGTAGGATGTTAGTGAAAAGCAGAAACTATTTATGGTGAATACGAGGAGTACATCGTACAATACGATGGAGGACATTGTAAAATGTATCCAAAATTAACTTGCTGATTTGGAAGGAAGGCGCCAGGGGGAAAAACAAGAAAGAGGAAATGAAAAACAAGAAGAAGAAACGCGACGGTTGAATGAAAAGAAAGAACGAGAAGAGGCACTCCAGAAAATTCTCGAAGAACAGAGAAAAGGGCGAAAAGATAAAAAATAAGAACGTGAAGAAGCACTACAGAAAATTCTCGAACAACAAAAAAACAAATTAGAACGAATAGAAAAACAAAGGGAAACAGACCTCCAGAGAGTTCTAGAACACCAAGACAAGTTCTTTCAGCATGTATATATTATTTATCCCCGTACGAACGACAGCTCTCAGAAGTCGAAACTT
The DNA here is from genome assembly GCA_958502065.1 of Chrysolina americana. NCBI lineage: Eukaryota > Metazoa > Arthropoda > Insecta > Coleoptera > Chrysomelidae > Chrysolina > Chrysolina americana. The sequence continues at coordinate 3,010,678 of OY293419.1, read as the reverse complement.
GTGCGAGCTAAGGAATAACGAGGTCTTACCTTTTGACGTGCGATTCCTAGTAGTATAATCCCTGTTTCTTGCTTAAATGACGATGTAGAACTTCCTCTATGGGTTAATCAAATTTAGGTTGATTAACATGGTATAATGATCATTAGGGTGATTTCGTTACTGTCGAGGGAATTAAATGAGGGTGACAATGTTGAAATGAAAGAATTCAGTGTTAAGAGCACCTTGTAGAGTATTTTCGATAGCAGTATTGTTGTCGCCTCGTCGGGAAGGGTATGGTGGAGGGGGTTGAGTTTTTCGGAAAATATCAATATTCATTCCAAACGACCATGGAATTCATCCGTATTGATCCTGCTGAATTTGATGAACCCATGGAGAGAGCTACATCGTCATTCAGCCAAGAAACAGGGATTTTACCAGCCGAGTAACTTATGATCTTACATTGCGCAACTAAACTTCAAATGTGAATCCTATATCCGACCTTCTGTTAGTCAGGAAAATAGTGGTCCTTTGTTGAGTACTTGTCTGTAAGACGAACTGGAGTGAAGAAAGTTTCGACTCGGTCGAAATAACTTTGGAAACCACCTCAGATTCTATTTCGGGTCACATGACCGCTTCGAAGATCATGTCTGCGGTGTCATGCATATTTTTTATTCGAAAGAAAAAAGAAGGCAGCGAGCATTCCTTGATTTGGCATACTCCGCATCTGGCATCCAAATAATCCGCAGTCCTCCGGATCTGTAAATAGTTGTGATGTATATAAATAACGAGATAGATACAGTCAAATCTCGCCTTGACATTGACCCGACGCGACCTTAACATTGAAACGTCTATGAAATCCGATCTTGTCTACTTCCTGCATTATTTGTGAGATTGTATGCAGCTGATATGTTTTTTAGTTGTAGGTAAGTAATAGGGGAACCTACCTACTCGTCTGTAACCATCGACTATTACACATGGTGTACCGCAAGGCTCGATTCTGGGACCTCTTATTATCTCTTCATAATGCTGCCTTCTTCTTCTCTCGGCATTGCACGATCCATCATGATGATTTCCAAGGTTATCTGTCTTTCCGTGCTGGAAGATTAAAGAAGGTAAAATTAAGACACGGTTTATCTAGGGTTGATTTTTTTTAGAAGTACGTAGGATGAAAGTTTTGATAAGTGCCCAGAGAAGGCCCAAAATTACCTCCTGGTATATCATTCTTGAATCCTCTGGAAGTTATTGTTTGGAAAATAAAGTTTTTTAAACATGACGTCAATATGAAGTGTCCAAAATCATTCATACCGGTGTATCATTCTTGAATTCTTTGGAAGTGTCATCAAAGGAAATTTGTTTTGGATTATCAGCTCAGAGGGTGTCTTATAAAGTGTTCAGAAAGTAAATGAGTGTTTTCTGGGTCAAACTTTTTTCTCCGCTTCCAAAAAATATAAACGAGGTGTTATTTGATTAGGAATAACGTGTAGGTACCACCAAAAAACTAAACCCAATTTTTTTAAGTTAATCTTCAATAACTTTTGCAATTCTTGTAAGCGGCTCTTGAATTATTTCCCAGTTTGAACCAAAAATCACTTATTGACTAGACTATAAAACAAACTTATATCAATCATCTTTTGATTCTTCAAAAATTCACTGTCAAAACTCCTTCATAGATTTGGCAAGCTTCATTTTGAAAGCACAAATGCCACCGTAAGTAAATAATAAATATATTCTCAGGATTCAACGACTCGCATTTCAAGAAAAAATGTAATCTTTCTGGATACTCTGACATGAATCTTAATGACTCCGCTGTCACGGACCTCCATCCATACTGTCTACTTTTATGTTACAATGCATTCATCATTCTTTATCTTACTTCCGGGACACTCGGGATTCCATCAATCGCTGTGTTCTGGTAAGTCCTGATATCATAAAAATCGCGGTTTTCTGTATCTTGTCACGGGAATATTGCATCTGGTGCAATGTTGAATACAAGCCATTTATTGAAAATTTTCCATAATTAAATTACTGTGTGCTTATGCATCTAATCTGAATGTCTAGTGCAGAACTGTAGTAGTAGGAAATATCCTGGCTACTCTCATAAAAGGTCGAGTACACGAACGAAGGAAATAGCCCATGATCCCAAAAATAAATAAACTATGAGGCACTACGGAATAACATTTATAACAGTTTTCATCTCTGCAGCATCTTCCTGTTTAATGTACATGCTTGTTCTCAGAATCATTACAATCTGATGTGCATGGTGTTTGCTTTAATCTTTCTGAGACCGGTTGGATATGTGTACTTTCGACTCTTTATGCGATATTGCTGTTTGTAAAGGATTTGATCGATTTTATGTAACAAGGAAGATTGCTTCGTTTCTGTCGTCTCAATTCTTATACGTTATTGTCTTTACATAACGGAGAAAGGCTCGCGACAATATGATGAAAAATATACAGGGTGTTCAAAAACAACATACTTAAAGACATACGAAAATGGTGGAATTGAAGCAAATGTGACAATATGCCGTTGAAGATGGAGCAACTCTGCGAATGGCAGTCGATTCATAATGATAAAATTAGTATACTCTGTGAATTTCAAATCGATCGAAGAGTAATAGTAATTACTCGAAAAAAGTCCTAAGGGGTACACACCTAAAAATCAATAAAATTTCCATCATCAAATTTACTTCAAATTCGCACTATATATGCAAAATTTCATGCTGATTCCAAAAATATATACGATTTATTCATGCCCAGATACAAGGTTTGCCATAAAAAAAGAACTTACAGAAAAAACAGATGTTCTGTAAAGAGCCTACGAAATCTTTAATTGACTTGGAATCGACTTCAAATTCAGTGTGCATATTCGAGAAAGGTTGAGTTTTCAGACAATTATTCAAAAATGTATGAAAAAAAAAGTTATAGAGGGAAATGACCCTTCATAACTGCAGATGAATTTTCTAACTCGAGAACAGTTGAAGATGGAGCAATTCTGCAAATGGCAGTCGATTCAGAATGATGAAATTAGTAAACTCTGTGAATTTGAAATCGATCGAAGAATAATAGTAATAATTCGAAAAAAGTCCGAAGGGGTAGACCCCTAAAAATCATTGAAATTGCAGAATCATCAGATTCACTTGAAATTCGCACTATATATGCAAAATTTCATGCTGAATCCAAAAATATATGATTTATTCATGCCCAGATACAAAGTTTGGCATAAAAAAAGAACTTACGGAAAAAACAGATGTTCTGTAAAGAGCCAACGAAATCTTTAATTGACTTGGAATCGACTTCAAATTTAGTGTGCATATTCAAGAAACGTTGAGTTTTCAGGCAATTATTCAAAAATGTATGAAAAAAAAGTTATAGAGGGAAATGACCCTTCATAACTGCAGATGAATTTTCTAACTCGAGAACGGTTAAAGATTGAGCAATTCTGCAAATGGCAGTCGATTCAGAATGATCAAATTAGTATACTCTGTGAATTTCAAATCGATCGAAGAGTAATAGTAATAACTCGAAAAAAGTCCTAAGGGGTAGACCCCTATAAATCATTGAAATTGCAGAATCATCAGATTCACTTGAAATTCGCACTATATATGCAAAATTTCATGCTGAATCCAAAAATATATGATTTATTCATGCCCAGATACAAGGTTTGCCATAAAAAAAGAACTTACAGAAAAAACAGATGTTCTGTAAAGAGCCTACGAAATCTTTAATTGACTTGGAATCGACTTCTAATTCAGTGTGCATATTCGAGAAAGGTTCAGTTTTCAGGCAATTATTCAAAAATGTATGAAAAAAAAGTTATAGAGGGAAATGACCCTTCATAACTGCAGATGAATTTTCTAACTCGAGAACGGTTAAAGATTGAGCAATTCTGCAAATGGCAGTCGATTCAGAATGATGAAATTAGTATACTCTGTGAATTTGAAATCGATCGAAGAATAATAGTAATAATTCGAAAAAAGTCCGAAGGGGTAGACCCCTAAAAATCATTGAAATTGCAGAATCATCAGATTCACTTGAAATTCGCACTATATATGCAAAATTTCATGCTGAATCCAAAAATATATGATTTATTCATGCCCAGATACAAAGTTTGTCATAAAAAAGAACTTACGGAAAAAACAGATGTCCGGTAAAGATCCTACGAAATCTTTAATTGACTTGGAATCGACTTCTAATTCAGTGTGCATATTCGAGAAAGGTTCAGTTTTCAGGCAATTATTCAAAAATGTATGAAAAAAAAGTTATAGAGGGAAATGACCCTTCATAACTGCAGATGAATTTTCTAACTCGAGAACGGTTAAAGATTGAGCAATTCTGCAAATGGCAGTCGATTCAGAATGATCAAATTAGTATACTCTGTGAATTTCAAATCGATCGAAGAATAATAGTAATAACTCGAAAAAAGTCCTAAGGGGTAGACCCCTAAAAATCATTGAAATTGCAGAATCATCAGATTCACTTGAAATTCGCACTATATATGCAAAATTTCATGCTGAATCCAAAAATATATGATTTATTCATGCCCAGATACAAGGTTTGCCATAAAAAAAGAACTTACAGAAAAAACAGATGTTCTGTAAAGAGCCTACGAAATCTTTAATTGACTTGGAATCGACTTCTAATTCAGTGTGCATATTCGAGAAAGGTTCAGTTTTCAGGCAATTATTCAAAAATGTATGAAAAAAAAGTTATAGAGGGAAATGACCCTTCATAACTGCAGATGAATTTTCTAACTCGAGAACGGTTAAAGATTGAGCAATTCTGCAAATGGCAGTCGATTCAGAATGATCAAATTAGTATACTCTGTGAATTTGAAATCGATCGAAGAATAATAGTAATAATTCGAAAAAAGTCCGAAGGGGTAGACCCCTAAAAATCATTGAAATTGCAGAATCATCAGATTCACTTGAAATTCGCACTATATATGCAAAATTTCATGCTGAATCCAAAAATATATGATTTATTCATGCCCAGATACAAAGTTTGTCATAAAAAAGAACTTACGGAAAAAACAGATGTCCGGTAAAGATCCTACGAAATCTTTAATTGACTTGGAATCGACTTCTAATTCAGTGTGCATATTCGAGAAAGGTTCAGTTTTCAGGCAATTATTCAAAAATGTATGAAAAAAAAGTTATAGAGGGAAATGACCCTTCATAACTGCAGATGAATTTTCTAACTCGAGAACGGTTAAAGATTGAGCAATTCTGCAAATGGCAGTCGATTCAGAATGATCAAATTAGTATACTCTGTGAATTTCAAATCGATCGAAGAATAATAGTAATAACTCGAAAAAAGTCCTAAGGGGTAGACCCCTAAAAATCATTGAAATTGCAGAATCATCAGATTCACTTGAAATTCGCACTATATATGCAAAATTTCATGCTGAATCCAAAAATATATGATTTATTCATGCCCAGATACAAGGTTTGCCATAAAAAAAGAACTTACAGAAAAAACAGATGTTCTGTAAAGAGCCTACGAAATCTTTAATTGACTTGGAATCGACTTCTAATTCAGTGTGCATATTCGAGAAAGGTTCAGTTTTCAGGCAATTATTCAAAAATGTATGAAAAAAAAGTTATAGAGGGAAATGACCCTTCATAACTGCAGATGAATTTTCTAACTCGAGAACGGTTAAAGATTGAGCAATTCTGCAAATGGCAGTCGATTCAGAATGATCAAATTAGTATACTCTGTGAATTTCAAATCGATCGAAGAATAATAGTAATAACTCGAAAAAAGTCCTAAGGGGTAGACCCCTAAAAATCATTGAAATTGCAGAATCATCAGATTCACTTGAAATTCGCACTATATATGCAAAATTTCATGCTGAATCCAAAAATATATGATTTATTCATGCCCAGATACAAAGTTTGTCATAAAAAAGAACTTACGGAAAAAACAGATGTCCGGTAAAGATCCTACGAAATCTTTAATTGACTTGGAATCGACTTCTAATTCAGTGTGCATATTCGAGAAAGGTTCAGTTTTCAGGCAATTATTCAAAAATGTATGAAAAAAAAGTTATAGAGGGAAATGACCCTTCATAACTGCAGATGAATTTTCTAACTCGAGAACGGTTAAAGATTGAGCAATTCTGCAAATGGCAGTCGATTCAGAATGATCAAATTAGTATACTCTGTGAATTTCAAATCGATCGAAGAATAATAGTAATAACTCGAAAAAAGTCCTAAGGGGTAGACCCCTAAAAATCATTGAAATTGCAGAATCATCAGATTCACTTGAAATTCGCACTATATATGCAAAATTTCATGCTGAATCCAAAAATATATGATTTATTCATGCCCAGATACAAGGTTTGCCATAAAAAAAGAACTTACAGAAAAAACAGATGTTCTGTAAAGAGCCTACGAAATCTTTAATTGACTTGGAATCGACTTCTAATTCAGTGTGCATATTCGAGAAAGGTTCAGTTTTCAGGCAATTATTCAAAAATGTATGAAAAAAAAGTTATAGAGGGAAATGACCCTTCATAACTGCAGATGAATTTTCTAACTCGAGAACGGTTAAAGATTGAGCAATTCTGCAAATGGCAGTCGATTCAGAATGATCAAATTAGTATACTCTGTGAATTTCAAATCGATCGAAGAATAATAGTAATAACTCGAAAAAAGTCCTAAGGGGTAGACCCCTAAAAATCATTGAAATTGCAGAATCATCAGATTCACTTGAAATTCGCACTATATATGCAAAATTTCATGCTGAATCCAAAAATATATGATTTATTCATGCCCAGATACAAGGTTTGCCATAAAAAAAGAACTTACAGAAAAAACAGATGTTCTGTAAAGAGCCTACGAAATCTTTAATTGACTTGGAATCGACTTCTAATTCAGTGTGCATATTCGAGAAAGGTTCAGTTTTCAGGCAATTATTCAAAAATGTATGAAAAAAAAGTTATAGAGGGAAATGACCCTTCATAACTGCAGATGAATTTTCTAACTCGAGAACGGTTAAAGATTGAGCAATTCTGCAAATGGCAGTCGATTCAGAATGATCAAATTAGTATACTCTGTGAATTTCAAATCGATCGAAGAATAATAGTAATAACTCGAAAAAAGTCCTAAGGGGTAGACCCCTAAAAATCATTGAAATTGCAGAATCATCAGATTCACTTGAAATTCGCACTATATATGTAAAATTTCATGCTGAATCCGAAAATATACGATTTATTCATGCCCAGATACAAAGTTTGCCATAAAAAAATAACTTACAGAAAAAACAGATGTTCTGTAAAGAGCCTACGAAATCTTTAATTGACTTGGAATCGACTTCAAATTCAGTGTGCATATTCAAGAAAGGTTGAGTTTTTGGACGATTATTAAAAAATATGAAAAGAAAGTAATAGAGGAAAATTACCCTTCTCAACTACAGAATAATCTTTCAACCCGAGAACGGTTAAAGATTGAGCAATTCTGCAAATGGCAGTCGATTCAGAATAATAAAATTAGTATGCTCTGTGAAATTCAAGTTGATCGAAGAACAATAATCACTCGAAAAAAGTCAGGAAACTGGCAATTATACAATTGCCCCTTCAAACGGGCAATCATACATGATTGTTAGATCAAATTGGCAATTATACATAATTGTCAGTTCAAATTGGCAGTTATTCAATTGGACAATTCTCAACACTTGTCAGTTTAAACTGAAAATCATGTATAATCGTCAGCTTGAACTGTCAGTTATAATTGCCATTACTGGTAATTGTAAAATTGCTAGTTAAAACTGGCAATTATATTGTCAATTGAATAATTGTCACATTAACTGACAATTGCACATTATCAGTTCGAAGTAGCAGGTATTCAACTGACAGTTATGAAAAATTGACCGTTTGAAAAGACCATCATATGTATAATTGCCAGGTAAATTCGCAATTATACGGTTGTCAGTTCCAACTGGCAATTATGTATAATAATTGTCAGTGGTCATGCCACTCTGTCAATTTTCCTGATGTTCATTTGTCCCGACAGTCTCCCCGCGATAGCACCCTCGTCTCTCCCTGAGCTAATATGGAAACAAAGATACGAATTTCCGGCTGAAAGACGGCGGAGTTTCGCCCGAGGCTTTTCCACCGCCTAATGACGCGGTTATTATCAACTAAAACTCAGGTAGTACGCCATTCAGAATTATCTCGACTATGTACACACCGCAGGAGACGTGTTCTTCCCTTTCGGCGGCATTCACGTCATTTCAGGCATAATAGCGCTCGCCGGAATCCGGGGAGTTTTACTTGAAACAATATAACGTCGGACAAGGAAATTACGTCGAGTGGCAGGCAACTCGATTCGTCCCCGCGTCGACCCGGGATGCAAGCGTCGCGACGACGTCGACGATCCCCGGCTCTAATCTCTGGATATTATGCAGCGAAGGTATGCCAGGAGCGAACTACGCGGTTTCGACGAGCTCTTTTAGCGAAAATTACCATTCGGGTTTCATTAAAGACGTGTTCGGTATTATAAAGCGATAGTGGAAGCTAATTACGGTAATTAGCGCGATGATTATTTCGGGAATATATCACGCGAGGAAACCGATTCTGTTGTCTCGAAATCCGTTACTTGTTCGCGGTGATTTGAGAAGTGATAGCGGTGTGGGGTGGAGTTTATCGCTTGCGTTTTTCTTGTGTTGTCTAATCTTTACTAACGTTATTTCGAGTATGCAGTTTCTGATGTATAGTCGGTCTATAATCCTATATGTTGATTGAATGCATGCATGCGAGAATAACTATATCATCAACATCAACCCTCATCAATCGCCTACAATTCTATTATATTATATCTAGAGTGGTCAATACACTGCGACCCAAGAGGTCCTGTATGTCATTTCTGCTGCCTAGCCATTAAGGCCAATCCACTTCAAATTCACAGAGTATAATGATTATATTATTCTGAATCGACTGCTATTCGCAGAATTGCTCTATCTTCAACCGTTCTCGAGAAAAAAAATTCGTCTGCAGTTATGAAGGGTCATTTCTCTCTATAATTTTCTTTCTAAATTTTTCTGGTTGTCCAAAAACTCAACCTTTCTCAAATATTCACATTGAATTTGAAGTCGATTTCAAGTCAGTAAAAGATTTCGTAGGCTTTTTACAGAACTTCTGTTTTTTCCGTAAGTTTTTTTTATGGCAAACTTTGTATCTGGGCATGGATAAATCATATATTTTCGGATTCAGCATGAAATTTTACATATATAGTGCGAATTTCAAGTGAATCTGATGATTCTGCAATTTCAATGATTTTTAGGGGTCTACCCCTTAGGACTTTTTTCGAGTTATTACTATTACTCTTCGATCGATTTGAAATTTACAGAGTAAACTAATTTCATCATTCTGAATCGACTGCCATTTGCAGAATTGCTCAATCTTTAACCGTTCTCGAGTTAGAAAATTCATCTGCAGTTATGAAGGGTCATTTCCCTCTATAACTTTTTTTTCATACATTTTTGAATAATTGCCTGAAAACTCAACGTTTCTCGAATATGCACACTGAATTTGAAGTCGATTCCAAGTCAATTAAATATTTCGTTGGCTCTTTATAGAACATCTATTTTTTCCGTAAGTTCTTTTTTTATGGCAAACTTTGTATCTGGGCATGAATAAATCATATATTTTCGGATTTAGCATGAAATTTTACATACATAGTGCGAATTTCAAGTGAATCTGATGATTCTGCAATTTCAATGATTTTTAGGGGTCTACCCCTTAGGACTTTTTTCGAGTTATTACTATTACTGTTCGATCGATTTGAAATTCACAGAGTATACTAATTTCATCATTCTGAATCGACTGCCATTCGCAGAACTGCTCTATCTTTAACCGCTCTCGAGTTGGAAAATTCATCTGCAGTTATGAAGGGTCATTTCCCTCAAAAACTTTTTATCTCCGTTCTCAACGGTGTCTCAAGGACTAGGGCAGTTTTTTCAATCGTATGGCTTCTAAAAAATACAGTATATCGGATGGTTTCTGGTTCGGTAGAACTCCCTCTTAAATGATGTTCTCCAAAGTATGCATCGCACTATTTGATCGGGTGCCGCAAGGCATCTGAGCAAATGCATGATGAGATCTTATTTATTTTATTTCAAAAAACATTGTAAAAATTAATATTAAACTACAATCATCTGCCACTTCTTTATCTGGCAGAGGAGAAACTGTGACATAGCCTCGACCCCAAAGATACATTATAGTTCCTGAGGTTTTGTGTGGAAATGGCTGCATAACTATTTCAAGAAAATTGGATGTTTCGTATGTATCACTATGTATCCGTTATGTTAATGACATGTTTACTCTTAAAGACGATTGTTTGTTATTTATTATTAAAAAGGTGATATAATGTTTTCTCACGCATACATATTACAATAATATTCCTACGAATACAATATTAGGAATGCTTTCATTCTCTTGTTATAGCATATACCCATCAGCAAAGCTTAGAATACGCATAAGTCTAGCGACACCAAGCATTTATTTATAAGCCAGGAAAGATGTACCGTCTTCAGAAAATAGGTTCACTGGAATGATAAGGGAATGAAGTAACATCGTTTTTCATCTCGTGAACGTCGCATCATGCTTACTAATTTTTGGCGAAGAATCACCAGTTCGATTTTATTCAATTTCAACTTTGGGCAAGTTTGTAAATTTATCGATAGATTATCAATGAGCATTGCATCCTCACTTGAATGATGGAAAATAACAATGACAGCATCCATCAATGATTATGATTATTTTGAATTAATTATAACCTCAAATTTTAATCAATATTTAACTTTTTTTCGAATACGAAAATAATTGTTTTTATTGACTTACTATTGATTTCAACATTTCAACCTTTCAAGGGTAATATAACAAGACCTTGATAAATAGTCGACTATTTTTATTGCATCTAAATTTCGACTGTATTTTATAATAATTTAACAAGACATTATTGATGCCAAAATAATGTCGAGTAAAAGTACAAGAGAAATTTAGCAGCAATAAAATAGTTGACAATTAATCAAGGTCGTGTTATATCAATGAAGATTTTTTCTTGAATCCAATTCTTTTTATTAGTCATATGAATGACACTGTATTGTCAGGGATCGTACCTCTCACGAAACAATAAATAGAACCCTAACGAACAAGGGAGTGGACAGAACCACATCCAGATGGATGTGCCAAATGCTGGCTACAGGAACTGCTGAGCAATATCTGCTTTCGGATCAGCACAAACAGGGGATGCCCACAAGGAGGGGTACTATCACCTCTGATGTGGAGTCTCGTAGTAGACGAACTACTCGGAACACTAACCGGGAACGGAGTCACTTGCCTTGGATATGCTGACGACATATGGCCAAAAGCAAATGCAATCTCACAGAAAGGGAGCTAGAGACTACCAGAAGATGGTGCCTTTCTGTGGGGTTGAGAATTAACTCATCCACTAGAAGAACAAAGTTTCAGCACCTAAGGGCTGCTCGCCTCGATGGAGCAGACTGATAATGGAAGCAAGAGGTGAAGTACCTAGGGCTTACCCTAGACTCAAAACTGCTCTGGAACAGACTCGTAGAAAAAATCGTTAACAAGGCAAAATCATCAGTGATGATATGCAGAAACATTGCAGGAAAAACGTGGAGCTATAATCCATCAATACTGCGATGGATGTACACCATGATAGTGAGACCTATGATCACCTACGGAGCAGTAGTGTGGCACTGCAGAACCGAACTCGCCATAACAAAGAAAATCCTGGAGAAAGTGCAAAGACTAGCATGTCTTTGTATAACAGGAGCAATGAGATCGACTCCAACAGCAGCAATAGAGGTAATTCTGGACCTCACTCCTCTCCACATCATGGTGAGGAGAACTGCTTGGGGAGCAAACCTCATGTTGGCTAAAGTCGGACTCAAAGGGACAATACACATCGTAAGGTGCTCAACCCTCACCGAAAGTGCACACCTTGTCGATCTCCCAACTGACAAAATTACCAGGAAATTTAGTTTCAAGAAATTTTTTCGAACGGAATTAAATACCAAGAGTGGATGGAGCATAGAATCCATTCGAGCACTGGGAAAGAATACCATAACATGGAACACGGACGGGTCCAAAACTCCCGACGGAACTGGAGCAGGAGTCTTTGGGCCTTGCACCAAATACTCCGAACCCATGGGCCAGCTCCCCAATATTTTTCAAGCGGAAATTCACGCCTTAGAAAAGTGCATTCAATTCAACCTCGACAGGAAATACCAGAACAAGGAAATATCCTCTCCGGATAGTCGAGCAGCCATCAAAGCGTTGAGCTCATATAACATCAACTCAAAGATGGTCTGGAAATGATCTAGGCAGGAACAACAAGGTGGTCCTCCTCTGGGTGCCGGGGTACGTCAGAGTGGAGGGCATTGAACAAGCAGATACACTGGCACGAAAAGGGGCATCAACGCCACTGATCGGGCTAGAACCATTGTGCGGACTTGGAAAATCTTACTTCCAAGAAGAACTCAATAAAACTGAAGAAGCAATGAGAGCAGCACACTAGCAAATACTTCCAGGGCTAGGCAGGCCAAAGATCTCCTCGGCAACTTCAACCGAGTAAGATCGAAGACACTGATTAACCTCATCAAAACTAGTCTAAAGACAATCACGGGGCACTGCAGGCTCAAAGAACACCTAAGGGAGCTAGGCTTGGAACAGGACAGCACCTACAGATTATGTGGGGAACAGCTAGAAACATCCCACCATATATTGATGGAGTGTTATGTTGTACATAACAAAAGATTGAATATACTGGGATCACACCAGCTGACTGTGGAAGAAATACCACGAATAGACCCCCTCAAAATCCTTAAATTCCTCAAGGAATTGGGGCTTGAGGGGCTGCTGTAAACGAGAACACCTTGAAATAGAAGAAGAGGATGGGGCACAATAGATCTAATTTGGTCGCAGCGCAACAGTCACCATCCATACTTACCATTACCATTAGTATGGTTTTGTAGGCCGAGGAAATGATGAGACAAAGAGGTACATGATCTTTTAATTTATTACTCCTACCAATTTCAAAGTATATCACTACGGTAGGCTGCAATAACACAGGGGGTAGAGATAACGTGGACAAGAAATATACTCAACTTCAAGGCAGACACTGTATAACCGGAAAGGTATCTCACCAACTTCTCCGTCATTTCTATCAAATCCCGCTAAAAATTTCACGATTGACCGTACTATCCCAAGACAACTGCGAGTCTGCGTCGCGTTATGTCATCTCGCGATCATTGCTGTCGCCTCCTCTCCCACATGAATCATCATTGAGTAACAATCGACTAATTCGAGAATGAAATCATCCGAATTATGGCGGAAAACGGACCCAAACGTCAAATAATTTGACCCGGAGAACGGGAGGTGGTTGATCCGAATCCGGGAGCACATTCGGAGGTTTTTCTACGAACAACGAGGGAGGGCGAAGGTCGGGGAAAGGAAACAGACGATTAGGGGATATAATTGGGATTAGCTGGATGTTTGCATATGTCGAAAGGATGTAGCGCGGTTCGTTGGGCGCAATTTTTAATAAGATATCCTGGGTTTCTTTCAGGTGCATTAACTATGTCGATATACCGGGTGAGCCTAATTCAAAGCCATCAGTGTTTGGTTAAATTTCATATAATTTTTATTTACCGCGTGAGGTATTAAGGGCCCCTCAGGCCCTTTAGTTTTTCATGGTTGAGTGATGAAACTATCCGGTTATTCTTTTTGAGATGGTGGATTTATTTGTTGCCAAGTTTGATGCCATCTAGTGGAGAAGATATGCCTGTTTCTAATTGAAGCATATTATTATATTTGGTAGTTGGCTGTAAATATGGCATTCAAATTATTGAGTAGTTTAATACACATCAACCAGTAGATGGCACCATGCCATTTACTAGAACATGAGTGTGACAAGTACTGTTGTTTCAGGACTGAATATAGCACCAATAAAGGGTCACATACTGATCTACTCAGGAGAGCAAATGGTAGCTGCTTTGGAAGTAGTTTCGAAGGGCCTATCTACCGCTACAGCAGCAAAATTGTATGAGGTATCTAGGTCTACCCTCCGAACCCGAATCAGCGGGAAAATTACACCGAAAAGGCGAATAGGTCCAGGTTCAGTTGGAGAAAAGCCGTGTGCAATGGGTACTTTATATGGCCGAGGCAGGATTTTCTATCGGAAAGGATTAATTGATTGGAAGTGTTACACCAGCACTCTAAGAATATTTTATAGTCCAAAAAAATTTTTACCAACATCAAAGAAATATCAAAAATATTGGAAAACAAGAGAAAGAAGAATAATGGAGAATTAATACAGCAGAAAGGAAACTGAAGAGTGAATTAGCACAAGTAAAAAGAACTGAAACAGAAATACGGAATACAGTTGAAATAGAGCAAATCTAAAAAACGAAATTGGAGTGAATCTTTACAAGAAATAAATTAGAATGAGAGCCTTCAGGAGACAGTGACTCTCTGCATGAGCATATGGAGAAAATGGTGATACAAAATACAAAGAAAATGGCTTCGTGTTGGTCCAGTTTCCAGGTAAAAGCGGGTATTGAAATTTGTTCCCGTCATATAAGATTTGCTACCAGAGAAGTTGTAAAAATCATTTGTGTCGACGTTTAAATTGAATGAAAATGATATCACATTGCTCAAATGTTAGACTTTCCTTATTTCTTAGATGTTGATGGATAATGTCATCTACTGGATCATTTGCATGCCAACTACTGGAAAAACTGAACTTCCACGCTGCCAACTACAGGAGCAAAAATTTGTTTTCATTTTCAGTTTTTTCATAAATAAATAAATGAAAAATGTATTTCAAACACTTGATTTTGTTGTAAAAAGTTTGTTTATAATTTACAATAAAAAGGTTCTTAAGCATTTCAAATTGTTGACTACTTTCAATGGATATGTGTTTAAAGTGTCAATTACTGGTTCATTTACCTCAAACTGTTGAAATTCAAATATTGACCACGCACAAGGCGCATTTGAATCCTTGAGGAAGCTAAAAAAGTAACAGGCCAATTATTGCCTGCCAAATTCAGGGAATATTATTAAAAAGTTATTGATAATGACGATAAATGGGGAAGTCCTGCTATCGAATTTCTCGAATTTGAAAAATAACAATGCAATTTCATCCATGTGGTCGAAGTACTCGATGCTGAAGGCTGCTATGATCTATGAAAACACAGACATTGGGAAATATAATGAGCTCACTGCCTATATGAAAAGTGAGTAGTGAGAATACAATGCGAAGAAAGCTGCTATATTGGAAAGAGCACACATGGAAGATTGTTTGACGAGAGTTTGCGATAAAGAATATTTAATGATCAAGGTTATAATATCTTGTAACCTTTCAGACAGTTTAGATAATACACTTTGAATTATTTAGGTTGCACTAATAATGGGGCTGTCTGTAACCTGTCAATGCTGTGAAATGACGAATTTGCAAATCAGTAATGTGCAAGACAGGAGCGCATATCTGCTTGTTTCGATACTAGATACGAAGACTGGCATTTCACGAAAACTCACAATTATGGAAGCAGGATTCTCTATCAATACCGTGGAGACGAGTAGAAAATAAGTGGTCTGTGGTGCTGAAAAATAAATCAAATTCACAAGATATTGAAACATTTTAGTAAGCAAATGTGTTTGGAATTCAACGAGGACCCCATGTATCAATTTTAACCAGATTATAAAAGAACTCAATGATGAATGTTAAGATTTAGACTTCAAAAAAGAAACCTACTCTTATGGTAACAACAAAATAAAAAAAGTTGTTGACAAAGTTTTAGAACCTACGTTATTATCGTGGTCCAAAAGCAAACTAGATCAAAGACATAACAAAAATGCAAATCGGCTCGAGAATCCATTCAGCATTCATCCCAGAACTTGAAAAACTTGGCACTCATGTGAACTATTATACGGGTACCGTTTTTTATCAATTCCGTTTAAGTTTTGTACTATTTTTCCTGGAGCACGGGGCTTATTGACACCGACTCGTGTCACGAACTAAATATAACCGCTAATATATCACTTAAAACTTGGAGAGTGTATGCGGGCAATTTATTATTGAGTATTTTGAGTATTCATTCATGATGGAGCGGCGTAGGAAACTGCTAATGCGACCGACACCGAAGCTGAAACACTTACTGTCGATGCCGTGCGTTATTGAAACTGGCGCTGATAAAGGGTATTTTGCAGAATGTGGGATAATTTTTAGTGAAACTTTAGTACGGAAATTATTTTCTCGTGGTTATTATTGGGTAGTTTTCAAAAGGTCATGGCGTACAAAGTGTTGAAGAAAGGACAGAGCCATAATATATATCACAAAAAAGAATTGTTACTATTCAGTTTTGCTGTTGTCAAAACAAAAAAGCGAAGTTATCAATTCTGATTACAAAATTTTCAATTTTACAGCAATTCGTGACTGTTCTGAATATACTACTACTCTTGACTACTGTTTACGACACCAATTGTCGCGAATCCCTTGGGAACTCCCAAAACTACCTCGGACACTTCCTTTTTCCAATTATCACTATCTCCGACACCAATTGTAGCGAATGTCATTGCGTCCTCCCAAAAATTACTTGGAAACCGTCTGAAGCCAATAATCCTACTTCTAACACCCACTGTTACAATTTTGGGTCCAATTCCAATAATTCAATTTTTTTCTCTACATTTCACTAGATTGTTTTTTTTTTGTTTTTTCCGTTAATCAGCTGTTATTCCCCTACGAATGACAGCCCTCAGAAGTCGAAACTTGTACGAGCTAAGGATTAACGAGGTCTTACCTTTTAACGTGCGATTCCTAGATAAAGATACATACTCCTTATATAACCATTCCAACTTGTACTTCGTGCCAACTTCAACCTGACTGACTCAACTTCGTTGTACATATCGAAACTTCCACACAACTCATCCATCTGTTCAAATCTGCTGCCTCATTAAGTCTCTCAGAAACATCAAGAACTTTTGTAGCAACTAGACAGCCAAGAAGCGTCCGTTTCGTAATCATCAGATGTGCCTGTTTTATAATCCCTTTGGTATTTTTCCACCACCTTGACATCATTAAATTGATAAAATATCGTAACAGAAATCATAAGAAGTATCGTCGAGTCGATACATTACAAGACTTAAAATTGACATATTGAAGTCATCAGAAGAATAAATGGTGAAACCGAAATGTAGAGAACCGAAAACTATCAGAAAGTTGATCGCGAGTTGCTCTACTCTCTCAGAGATGTCGCAGCGTGTGGTCGAAATGAATGATTCTCAGGTCGGGATTACATTCCTTTTCATTTCTATCTTACCACCTAATATTATGGAAGTGGCAAGGCTCACATTATATAATATCAAAATTATTAAAGAAACAAAAATGAGTCTTCAAATGAATCATGTAAGGAACATATAGAATGAACGATTTGTTAGGAATTCGTGCGACGTGATTCGAATCGTCCAACGGTCACAAGTCAGCGCCATCTAGGAGATGATAGAGCAAGTTTTATAACGAGTTTTTTCGTTCTCTAGAAGGCTGGTTTATTATTCGCTTATTCCCTCCACACTTTCTGCTAGATTTCGATTCTGATCATTTTATATCTTACACATTTAGGTTCTACAAAATTATTATCGAACAGTTTGTTGGTGTTACGTCTTCAAATAGGATTAAATGATGCTTTGATGAAATTATTTTTCGTTAGTTTTGGAAATTGGCGGTTTTATATTATTATGAACAGTTATTTCGTTTCTCATCGAATTCAGATCTATGAACACTACTTCTTGCGGTTTCCGCCAATGATGCTTTATTTATTGTCATAAATACACATTAACGTCCGTCAAATGTATCTCGACAAGCTGATCCTGATTCATCAAAAAAAAATATTCTGATGACAAATTCACAAAATTTCAGAAAGTTTTCAATCGAAAAAATGGACCTTTCCATAAAACCCTCCATTTTCTATGTAAAATGGCGTTGTAATCCAAAAATACGAGCTGATTTCGCAACGTAATGCAAGAACTTTTGAGTTATCATAATTTTCAATTCGAAAAAATCATGTTAAACAGTACGTATCAAGGATGATTTTTTTCGGACTCTATCCCCTATTGCACCGTCTCAAACGGCTTGGCAACCTCTGTGCATTCTGTGGAAAGTTATTGATGATAAGGTCTGTTTATCGGTACTGTCTTATGTGTAGGGTATTCGGTTGATAGTGCATGATCTAGATGGAATATCTGCATTAATATGCAAGAAGTCCTGGGAAATTTCAATGTCAAAATAGGTATAACTGTTTTTCATTTTTCTTGATATCTATCTGCGGACTCTGTCCTCGTATATGAGTGTTATGGAATCTCTGCAATCTCTTATGAAATGACCGCTTCCACCACATCTGAAACAGTTTTTTCTGGATTTGTTATAAGTGTTGTCATTTCCTGATTTCAGTTCTCACATTATGCTCTGCATATAGCTTTGTGTTTCCCCTTGAAATGATTATTCAGTGGATACCATTTCACTCTCGGCCTTAGTATGTTTAAGCTACTGTTTATGTTGTCATTATAAAGCAATGTGTCTGGCTCATCCGTGGTGTTGCCAAAGTCAATACTAATTCCGATTTGTATTAAAAAAAAAATTTCAAATGATCTCGATAACAAATTCGATTTCATTCATTTGCCAAATGTCCGTTTTTCGTTGTGATACGTGGTATTCGATTAAACAACCCCGATTTGTACATTTCGTATCGAAAAACCCGATTGATTGTTTCTGGCGAACGTACCGGAATGTTGGAAACGACTGCGAATCGATCACTGACGTCATCCGAACCTTCCTTGAAAATCGGTGAGATTATTTTCCGGCGCTCCCGAAACATTCCCAACATCGCTTTTCAATTATCGAGAATACTTTTTCTGTAACTGCCTCTCCGCTAGCCCATCCATTCGACTGGCGTTTCTTGTTCTCTCGAACTAATTGACCGCAAATTATTTATACCCAAGTTCCTTCTTCTCCTGCACTTGCTACCCTCTTTAAACTAGGGCAGACGTCTGTATGCCGGGAACACCGCGGTGTTGTCAGAACGAGCGGTTTGCGGTTGTCTTCTATTCACAATCGCACCTCGGCTATGAACTTTGGGCATAGATGAGTAATCGTCTCAGAAAAAATGGATTAACTCAAACAGAATATACTTCCAAAAAGAGGAATGAAAAGATTAAATCCCTACAATGTTGAGCAGCAGTTGAAATGTAATAAAACCTCATTTGGTGAATTCGTCTCAGTACTATATGTATTTTCCTAATTGCACCACGTCATATACTCGAATTGATGTTTTTGAAGCTATTTTGAATTGATTTGCTGGTTCTTCTCTCAAGAATGGACTGTATATTGATATAATTTTGTTGGCTGCCTGTCAATGTCGTAGATAATCATCTACCTTTGAATTCCATGGCTAGTTTCAAACTAAGTTCAAAACTAGTGACTGTAGATGTCGCAAGTTACTTTTATTTATACTGTCTTTGCCTTAGGAGACCTCATAAAGCCGTGCTGACGAGTAGATAACTACGAAACAGCGCTGTCCACGGATGATGAACAATAAAAAAAAACAATCACAGCACTCAGGCATAAAGATACATCTGGAACCCTGAAAAATGATATTCTAGTGTCTCATACGACAGACAGCGGCTTGTCATACTTTTATTTGCAGTGTTGCCAGCTCGATTGCTTACATTTATTTCGTATTGGGTGGATTTTCGGAAGATAAGGATTCTTCAGAGTTTTTAGTGTGTATATATATTGGAAATTATCTGCCGTTTATTTCACATGGATGACCTCAAACTATATACTTCGGGAGAAAAGGATCTGCATCAGTCCTTGATAGTTGTGAAGGAGTACATCATGATATTCGTAACTTTGTGCTGAAAATCAGTTAACAGTGGCATTGTCTTTGTAGAAGAATGACATATCGTCTATTATATCTCATGTTTATTCACTCTGAAAGACTTGGCAACGCCGATACCCTATCGCAGTCGGGTCTTAGACTGACTTTTGTCGGAGTTTTACTCGAAAAATTAAAATCTCATATTTCTGAAGAGTCTCATCCTTAATGTGCGATGGGCACGCAGCTGCATTTTATGCTTCTGGAGTGTGCTTGCTCTCTTATATTTCGAATGCGAGGAAATTAACCCAGGATATTTTGAAACAGTTTTGTTAGAATGAATTAGAAGCTATTTATAATGGGGTAGCGGTGAATCTTCATTTCGATTGGAGATATATTTAGATCAATTCATTTCACAAAGACAAGAAAACCATAATTCGGATTTATAAAGATATATTTGAGAAACTACCTGTTTATTCCACCATGAACCAATCAGAGCAAGCTACGACACCTCCACACCCGTCACCTGTCACTTGTCATTTGTCTGCCCTGAAGGCAGGATGAGGAAAATTACGAAGAAAAAACTGTCGGTCAAGGAGCTGGAACCCCCACCTCCTTCTCGAATGTAGTTGCCAAAACTTAAATCAGAAAAATCTGTAGAAATAGTGAAAAACAGTCGAACAGTTGCATTATTTGGTTAAAAAACAATTTACATCCCCACCTCTCATAGACTAGGTAGGAAACGCGTGAGACGTGGAAAATTGATGCAAAACTCACGAATATAAAATCGAAAAATTCCGTAAAAATAGTGAATAACGTCGGACAGTTGCATAATTCAATTCTAAATAATTCTACCTCCATTCCTGCCTGAAGGCTAAAATGAGAAGACAGGAAATTGAAAAAAATTCTGAATAAAGTATCAAAAACTTGCAATAATATTATTGCAAAAATCTTTAAAAATGGTGAAAAACGTCGGACAATCGCATGATTTGATTGAAGAAAAATTTACGCCCCTGCCTGTTGAAGGCCGAAAGACGTGGAAAATTGCTGTAATACGCGCGAAAATAAAATCGGAAAATCCCGTGAAAATTGCGAATAACGTAGGACAGTCTTATAATTTAAGTGTAAATGATTTTACCACCCTGCTCACCTGGAGGCTAGATAGAAAATACGGAATTTGGAAAAAATCTGAATGAAGTCGCCAAAACTTGAAAAAATAAAATTGCAAAAATTCGTAAAAAATAGTGAATAACGTCGGACAATCGCATGATTACATTGAAAACAAAATCACACCCCTGCGTGGGACGTGGAAAATTGCTGCAATACTCTCGAAAAAAAAATCGGAAAATTTCGTAAAAATAGTGAAAAACGTCGGACAATCGCATGATTTGATTGAAGAAAAATTTACGCCCCTGCCTGTTGAAGGCCGAAAGACGTGGAAAATTGCTGTAATACGCGCGAAAATAAAATCGGAAAATCCCGTGAAAATTGCGAATAACGTAGGACAGTCTTATAATTTAAGTGTAAATGATTTTACCACCCTGCTCACCTGGAGGCTAGATAGAAAATACGGAATTTGGAAAAAATCTGAATGAAGTCGCCAAAACTTGAAAAAATAAAATTGCAAAAATTCGTAAAAAATAGTGAATAACGTCGGACAATCGCATGATTACATTGAAAACAAAATCACACCCCTGCGTGGGACGTGGAAAATTGCTGCAATACTCTCGAAAAAAAAATCGGAAAATTTCGTAAAAATAGTGAAAAACGTCGGACAATCGCATGATTTGATTGAAGAAAAATTTACGCCCCTGCCTGTTGAAGGCCGAAAGACGTGGAAAATTGCTGTAATACGCGCGAAAATAAAATCGGAAAATCCCGTGAAAATTGCGAATAACGTAGGACAGTCTTATAATTTAAGTGTAAATGATTTTACCACCCTGCTCACCTGGAGGCTAGATAGAAAATACGGAATTTGGAAAAAATCTGAATGAAGTCGCCAAAACTTGAAAAAAGAAAATTGCAAAAATTCGTAAAAAATAGTGAAAAACGTCGGACAATCGCATGATTACATTGAAAACAAAATCACACCCCTGCGTGGGACGTGGAAAATTGCTGCAATACTCTCGAAAAAAAAATCGGAAAATTTCGTAAAAATAGTGAAAAACGTCGGACAGTCACATGGTTTGATTGAAAAAAAATATCACACCCCTTCCTCCCGTAAGCCAGACAGAGGACGCGCGGGAATTTGAAAAAAATTACGAAAAAGTTGAAAAAACTCGCAAAAATAAAATTATAAAAATAGTGACGAACTGTAATTTAATTTTAAAGAATTATATGTCCCGTACCCCTAAAGGCTAAATAGAAAACACATAAAAAAAATACCACGGTTTCAGACGTCAAAAATTGCGTCATAATGTCATACTTGGAGCTTGGACAACTAATGAACTTCTCAACCCAAAACTCTACACTAGGATGACTCCTTTTACTATAGTGACTGATAGAACACTCTGCATTTTCGCTATCAGCCCTGAGTACATCCCAAACATCACACATACCCCCGTATCGCTATGTAATCTCAACCTGAGTCTCTCGTCCAACTCATGTCACCTGTTCAGTTATTAAAGCACATCCTCGAAAGCTGTTAGGTCTCCGGCACAGTACATAATAGTCAAGGGCGGTCGACGATCACGTTTCACTTGCCGTACCGTACACCGTACATACAATCTTCTCGCGTTCAACTTGATGCTTCCGTTCCAGCCGTTTGTTACACTTAGCGAGTGTATGTGTGTAGCTTATCAGCGGCTTACTGGGTATCTCTGCTGGTTTGTGCATTCGCAGAAGCGACCGGGATGCTGACGCGAGAGAACCACTTTGTGCTTTATGGCGAAGACGTGTGCCAAACGAACGAGCCAGCGCCATTACATTGGGAAATTTGCTTTATTGTCTGTGAAATTTTCATATTCACGAAATAAGTACAGATGGAGGGTTTAGGTATCAATTTTATTATGTTTATTTATAGTCATATCAATAGTATATTATGATACACCTGTACAAGTGAGTCTTTAAAGTACTCTCAAGTTCAAGGGCACTCCGCTTTGTACCCTTAAACATGCCTAACAAGTATTGAACTTGAGACCTCATTCACCAAGAGTTTTCTCCAATTTACAATTATTTGTAGCTTCAACTTTCCAACGCCAAGGTTTTCCTGGTATGTTTTATAGCAGTTTTTCCATGTCAGCAGCAGCTATACTGTTGAGGGTTCCTAAGATGGGATAATGTCGGAATGTCACTTGAATCGCGCGAAAAGTGCGCGCGAACCCGCTATTACAGAAAGTGCGCGAAAAAACATCACTATAAACAACATGGCAAACTCGAAAGTTTTAGTTTCAGTTGATACGTCTGGAAGAGTACTTCGACCACGCCACTGAAGATGACTGCCGCAGTTGCAGTCGAAACGTTTGGAGATTTAAACCAAAGAAGACCACGGTAAAACCCGGAAACCAACCAAAACATTGACGCCAGCCGTGAAAGCTTACATTCCTACAGTTGTTAGACTGTTACAATCTGCTAACTGCAACAATCTCGCTTTGTTTGTCACAGTCTAACAAAACATCTACATGAGCTGCTTAAGGACTTGCCTTCTTGTCCATAGCATCGAATCCCACCTGGTGGATCTAAATCACCAAAATTCCTGATAACTTTCTATGCATCGAAATTTAAAACAAGCTCTTCTTGATGGATTAAAATTGACAAAAATACATGTGTGTGAGTGCTGAAACTCAATCATAAATGGCGATTGAAACCATTCATTGTACTCAGTACTATGCCCGAGAGCTACTGACACCAATGATTTTGCCCTAATTCAATTCTAATCAATGGTTAATAGTATGTTTGGTAAGACGATGGAAAACACATAATCATCGTAATGTTGAGCAAGTTCGGCCGTATTGGTTCTTAAAATTCAATTGTTAGTCCTTTTCATGATGAGCTTGAAGTATAATTTATTTTAAGTCGCTGTTAAACTGATACAAGCTGCTAACTGCAACTCAATTTTGGTATTTACAGTCTAACAGCTGTTAAAACTAAATAACACTCGAGTTCATTTCAAAATCGGGCCTTAATTGGGCTGAATTAGCCTACGCTGATGATTGGCAAGAACCGTGAAATTTGTACGTAGGTATTCTCCCCCAATTAAATCGAAAAATACTTCCAGAACTGATATTTAAAGAGTATTGCAAAGTGTTTCTTGTAGAAAACTTGCAAAAAAGTTACACATTTTTGGGAAAAAGTATTTATCCTAGTATATAAAAGTATATAAACAGATTTTGATAAGAGAATTACTGAGTTAATGGGCTTAACAGCGTTTAAGATTCGATTATCGATGTTTCGGCTTCAGAACAAGATGATACAAGTTGTTTTTTTTTTAATTACTACTAAAATACCAAATTCAGGGCTGTGAAATCTTTTCACTTTTTGCTCCACCCTCGTACATGAGAAGGAAGTCATTCTGCTTCTCGGAAGCTATGATCGATCTTTCCCACAGCAAACATCACAATGAACGCAGCACATAATATAGCATCGCTCGTTTTTAACAAGTCGTTGATTGCAAAATCTTGGAACTGAACCCGTTTGATTATATTTAGAGTATGTATAACGAGATGTCGTGACATGTGATATCATTGTTTCCGGGCTACGGAAACCATATCGTGTTTCGTCCTCAAAGGCTGACTGTGATGATGAAAATTGTCTCAAATTTCATTATTGGGCGATTTCAAAAAGATGAGTGACAGAAGATATGCAGTTAATCGTACTGTCGTCATTGTTACATTTTGCTATATAGGGTGTTCCAAAGAAACTTCTAGTCAACAGGGAACGCTTTGGCTCACATGACTGAGCCCAGCATGGATGTTTCTCGATGTTCTCGATCATTTAAATGGTATAAGAAGTGGAGCAACTTGAGCTGGGGTTAAAACAGCGCAATATGGTCAACTAGCAATAAGATAACTCAATTCTTATTCGCTCTAGACTAAAAGTTAAGTTTCTGTAGTGGATGAGTCGGTAGTGTTGATAGGAAATCCTCAAAACCTTACTGTTAATGTTTCGATGGATAACTGAGAGAGTTCTTGAGGGTGCAGTCAAATGACTGTTAGAACAAACAGAATCCAATTGGGTACCATTCTAATTTGCACGAACGATTAGAGATGCGTAACACTGGTGTCAGAAGTGGAATCATTGAATATAACCAGTATCCAAGGAATTTTTTGGTGGTCCTGAGGAGAAAACTAGTGTTGCGGATTGAAGTCATCCAGTAGAAAGTAAAGTGACTAATTTGAGTAAAAATACGACTGAAATAGAAGCATGACGGAAACAAGAAGCTGAGGGTTTTCTTATCAATAATGTTGCAGGTACTGTATGATGTAATTTGAGAGAAAATGTAAACTCAATTCCTGAATTATGATACCAAATAAAGGTGATGAAAAGTCAACATTACACATTGACAGTGAATAATTATGGTCAACCTAAATTATTCATTTAACGACAACGAAGGATGTGTGTTTCACTTTCGCAAGAAAATATAGTACTCAAAATCTCCGGAAGAAGCCTTATATATGACGACCACACCGAGTTCATTTAGTATTGAAATAAAACATGATAGAAAAATAATTTCAATTAACGAAACCCTGTGGGTCGTTTGCATTCAACGCGACCACCCGTATATACCGCTCTACATTAAGGAAATCAGAATCTTCACGAATACAATGGTATGAATGAAAAGAGGTTTGATTTACGGCCGTTTGTCGACTCTATAGATAGACGGACTCGCGGTAATGATGCTCATACAGTAAAATGAAGCAACGCCATTACTATTCGAGTCCCCTCATTTATCTTTGTATGCTTATCAAATCTCAGGGACCCGCGTCACCCACGATCTACATTCTTTCAATGCAACTTCCCACTCGACGAAGAAGGCAAGTTATTATGGGAGGATAGTGATATAGTAATAGTGCGGTGAACGTAATCGGTTCACCTCAGACATAAGGAATGAAGTCATACACTATTTTTGATTGTAATCAATTGGTCCAACCGCTTTTTTTTTTTCGAAGTTCCGATGTCAGAAAGTCATCCCTTCCGTCTCCATTTCAGGTCCCGGCTCCCACGTTCCCACGTTTCCTGGTAGATTTCCGCCTATTCTTGCAAGATCCTGTACACCTTAGCTTTCTGCTTCTCTGAGTTCTTGCAACCAGACCTGTTCTTGATGTGTTTTTTATCATATTGCCTCCAACTGTTCTGGAGTTTACATAATTTTCTCTTGACTTCCTTCACCTCTTCTATTCTCCTGTTCATGTAAAATATTCTGCAACAGGCCCTGCTCTGCTTATTTTTCTTCATGTTCTTCATTCTCCTGTTCATGCGGAGTTTGCAGAAACCTGTCCTGTTACTGTTTTCATCGACCTCCCTGTTCAATCCTCAACTTCTGCTAACGTTTATTCACTTTCTTTTTTCGAGCATTTGTTCTTTATCTTCCTTTTGCCGTGCTTCGCCTTCCTGTCCCTTTCTGCGCCTTCATTGTTTCTCTTATTCTGGTCTTGCTTCTTTTTCTTCGATTTCCTTTAGCCATATGTCTTCCAGGTCCTTCCCAAGATCAACGCGCCGTCTGTAATCGCCCTCACTTTATCTGCCATAACTATACTATCTAGCTGCAAATTCTGACAACTTTTAAGAATCCCTTTGTTTCTTGTATCTGCCTGTATGGACTGCGGTGGCATGCGGGTTAGGTGCTCGCTTCATAAGCCAAAGAGAGCATGAGTTCAAATCTCAGCACTGCCACCGGTCTCGTGCCTAACATCACACTTATTGAAAGGTAACTGCTACGTCTTACCCTAGCTTGCACAAGTCTCTGACTTTTGAGGGTTGCACATAGGGGTGCAACCGGTTGACGGATATAACTTTTTTTTTTAACAATCCTATCACTGTTGCTTCTACCAATTGTTTTGTCTTGCTTCAACAATTGCGAAATCAGGCTCTTATCGGCAGCTGTTTGTTTGTTTGCATCGACTGAGTTCTTGGAACTGTATCGTCGCTTCTCAACGGTTTTCTTATATCAAAAAAATACAAAGTGCCGAAGAGTATAAACAAAATAAAGCGAACAAAATCGCCGGACATTGCACTACATCTGACAGATATTTGTGCAACGTTCTTTCAAAAAGACCCAATTGTTTGTTGAAAAATTGTTTTAAAATTGTTTTTTCCGTTAACCAGCTGTCATCCCCATACGAACGACAGCCCTCAGAAGTCGAAACTTGTGCGAGCTAAGGATTAACGAGTTCTTACCTTCTAACGTGCCATTCCTAGCAAGTTCGTATTTTGTAATTGAACAGTAGATTATCATTCATTCGGCTGGGAATGACCACCTGCAGACATGCATGTTTCGAAGTTTTTCCTGTCTTCAGTGCTGGGGTAGGTCTGACAACATTAGAGTCGTCTTGTATTTCCTTACAAAAGAAGCCGCGACCCACTACTAAATTGGTCGCAGAGCCATTCGTCCGAAAAATCAAGAAATATATTTGGCCCGACGGGCTTTTTGACAGCGCGTGTGAGAAAAATTGACACTTTCCTCCCTTGTTGAAGAAATAGCTATTTCTGAGTATTTTCGCTTATTGCTCACTCAATTGTATTTCAACGCCATTTGTTCTAGCAGCTTCGTGGTATATTGCAATACAGTTTCATAAACTGAAAATCTATAAATTTTTTTCAATGTTATGAGTATTTCTGAGTTCAATTCAGTCAATATGTACCGAAATTTCGTTTTTTATTCGTTTAATAAATTTCCCACTCTCGGAAATCGATTCATTATCATATTTTCCTTTGCGCGTGCGGAAGAAATGGGAACCGATGTGAAGTTGGCAGTCAATTTTCAGCAGTAACTTTCGATCCAGCAGTAAAACCACCAGTGGCGTCGGTAAAAATATAATTTTCACTGGTAAAGTTAAATTATTGTAAAATAGCTCGTTCAGAATAAGAAGTTTGCATGTCCCGCATCAATTCCATCCACTTGCAAAGGGTATAAAAGGTTAATATCAACCCTCCGCAAGAAATAAAATGGACCACTGCCTTCAGAAGAAACCTGCCAAGTTCACAGGACAAGTTTGTTTACATGGAATGAACGTCCCCTATCAATTTCATCAACTTGCAAAGGGGATGAAGGGTTGAAATCAACCCTCCGCAAGGAATAAAATGGACCACTGCCTTCAGAAAAAACCTGCCAAGTTGAAATTCGCAGAACAAGTTTGTTTACATGGAATGAACGTCCCGTATCAATTCCATCAACTTGCAAAGGGGATGAAGGGTTGAAATCAACCCTCCGCAAGGAATAAAATGGACCACTGCCTTCAGAAAAAACCTGCCAAGTTGAAATTCGCAGAACAAGTTTGTTTACATGGAATGAACGTCCCGTATCAATTCCATCAACTTGCAAAGGGGATGAAGGGTTGAAATCAACCCTCCGCAAGAAATAAAATGGACCACTGCCTTCAGAAAAACCTGCCAAGTTGAAATTCGCAGGACAAGTTTGTTTACATGGAATGAACGTCCCGTATCAATTCCATCAACTTGCAAAGGGGATGAAGGGTTGAAATCAACCCTTCGCAAGAAATAAAATGGACCACTGCCTTCAGAAAAACCTGCCAAGTTGAAATTCGCAGGACAATTTTGTTTACATGGAATGAACGTCCCGTATCAATTTCATCCACTTGCAAAGAGGATAAAGGGTTAAAATCAACCCTCCGCAAGAAATAAAATGGACCACTGCCTTCAGAAGAAACCTGCCAAGTTGAAATTCACATGGAATGAACGTCCCGTATCAATTTCATCCACTTGCAAAGAGGATAAAGGCCTTAGCCTATTTTACTTCTCTCAGAGGGTTGATTTCAACCCTTCTTCCCCTGTGAAAGAGGATGAAATTGATACGGGACGTGCATTTTGTGAAAACTCATTCTGAATGATTTTTTTGACAGTCATTTGATTCATATCCGAATCAGTGAATATTATATTCCACCGACGCCACTGGTGGTTTTACTGCTGGATCAAAATTTACTGCTGAAAACTTACTGCTTTGCTTTCACACCGGTGAAATGGGAACAGTTTCCGGCGAGTAATAAACAATTTTTATCGTCTAGTTTAAATATTGTTCGGTCTATGCAGCTTGCAACTTCACCACCTTCCACACTCACTCATGGTTTTTATTTTATTCCAGGAGAGAAGCCGTACAAATGCTCGTGGGTAGGCTGCGAATGGCGATTCGCCCGTTCCGACGAGCTAACCCGCCACTACCGCAAACACACGGGGGCCAAGCCGTTCAAGTGCCGCCACTGCGACCGCTGCTTCAGCCGATCGGACCACTTGGCCCTGCATATGAGGCGACACGCTTAGACGGGCCCACCTCTCTTCCGCATCACTGCCAGTTACCGTTAGTGTACATAGATGAAGAAAAAGAAAAAAAAAAGACGATGAGAATAGGTGTGCGCGAACGTATGCGTGTGTGTGTGTGAACAAACTCTCCATTGCATCCGCGCTCTTCTCGAGGATTCCTCCTCGGTGATGGTTACTGTGATCGAGTCGGCTGCCGCAGTACGGCAGGCCGAGAATAAGTACAGAGAATCGTTGTCGAAAATGTTACTGTTAGGCTCGCGGTTTGAGCGAGGTATTGATTCAGTCGGATGCCTATTGGATTAAAGAACGCGCCTGCTTCATTGCACGGTTGTATGGTACACACAACCGGGATTTCAAAGGCTAATACTTTGGGATGTTCATTGTCCAAAGAAATGAATGTTCTTGTTGATATTTTTTTCCAAAACTCAATTCACAAAGATAACCTTTTACGAAAGAACAATGTTCGTGAGCAAGTTTCAGAATTAGATTTTTTGCAGAGTTTTAAATTCTACCCTTCTTCATTTGATCTGATGGATTTACAACCCAAACAGTATGAGGAGGCTCTCACCCAAGTTTCAGATTATTCTTGAAAATAAACCTCATTGATAAATTGGCTAAGGCTTTCGCGACCGAAATTTTCACTATCACTATTTTGATTCGGCTTTGAAGGCCGTCGTGATTTGGAAGTTTCCTAACGTTTCGCTAGCGCAAATGGCTAGCTTCCTCAGAGATCTGTTCATTTTCGTTCGATGACTGAAGTAGGTCTGTTCCTCAAGTTATATTTACGAGTCCTCAAGTAGTTTTGGGCGTCAATTACCTTGGTTACACTTGTGTTTGTTATTGCATCGTCAGTCGAAAACATCTCCTTACCAGTTTCGCTGGTGTTCTTTCAGCGTTGTTCCTATGGATCTTTTCTTGGTTCCGATATACACTTTTCCGCAAGTACACGGTATGCGATATACCCCCGCGGCCGATAGTGGGCCCGTTTCGTCCGTTGCTGACCCATAGGAACAAGTCTGAAGGAACACCAGCGAAACTGTAGACTAGGTCAAAAGGACAAATTGGTAGTAGCGCAACACGCGCTCAGTGAAGGGGAACATAGAATATGGTTTGACGACGTAAAACTTCTGGCTCCCAACCAGGGGCATCATAGCGTCTTGCACGGGAAGCAATAGAAATTCATAAACATGCGGAGAATTTCCACAGAAAGGAAGAAACTCTGAGCATCAAACGTATATGGGCCCCAGTTCTGAGAAAGGACAAATAACAACTCAATGACAGCAGGTAAGGAGATGTTTTCGACGCGAGAACAAGAGATTAGTCTTGGTCTTGAAACATCAAGACCAAGACTAATCAGTCTTGGTCTCGCAAATCCGTACGAATGACGCAATAACAAACACAAGTGCGACTTAGGTAATTGACGCCCAAAACTACTTGAGGACTCGTAAATATAACTTGAGGAACAGACCTACTTCAGTCATCGAACGAAGATGAACAGACCTCTGAGGAATCTAGCCACTAGCGCTAGCGAAACGTTAGGAAACTATTCCAAATCACGACGGCCTTTAAACCCGAATCAAATCAGTGATAGTGCAACCTTATTGTAATATTTTTCAATGAAGCCTGGACCGAAATAGATGTGAGATGTTTTCAATTTCAACAATTATTTAAATTGACCTTGAAAATCGTATTAATTCATACTCCGCATTGTTTGAGTGAAAACGAAGGGTATATCTTCTCTTTACAAATCACCACCATATCTAAACATTCACCGGCTTCAAAATGGCCAACTGATAGCCCCTCAGTGAAGTAGGTGGAAAAACCGTTGCTCTACTCCATTAGGCCCGATTATTCCACATCTGCGCCCGACTAAATTGAAAAAAAAAAATAACGGCCACTTATCTTCGTTCTTATGTTTATCTGTAATCTGTGCTAGCTTTACTGTGTCTTGCCAGGCTGAATTTGCAACTGCATCTTCCAACAAGCTTCCTGTCATCGGCGGCTTCTGCTGCAACGATTGCACCTGCTCATGACTGTGTTGCGAATTTGTCTTGGTCGGAAAATTACGGTCAGGTCTGGTACAAGTGTTGAGTGAAACAAATTCAGAGTCCAAAACCACAGATAGTCATTCACATCAAACAACAACTACTAAAACTAATCCACAGAATGTGTGTAGCAGCATGATATTGAAGCAACCAATTTTCCTGTCATTTGAGTTCACGTTCCAACCGTACCAGTCTATGTTCTTGGTGCTTGAATATTGTTTTGGTTTTGAGAAAGTCATGAGCACATATCACCCAGGTGATGTAAAAAATACAAAAAAATTGAGTAGTTTCTGTACAGTTGGCTGTAGCTGGAGATGATGCCACCTGAAGTTTCGGTCCTCGCCACATCGCTTTTGTTAGTGTTTTCCGCAGTTACAGACGACGCGTTTGGACTTCTAGAGAAAACACATTTATCTAATAGCCACCAACAACTCATGGTCTTTTCATAGTCCTGTCGATACTGGTACGAATTAGTACCCCTTTTTCTTTTTCTGTATGGAACCATACACTAAAAGTTCTCCCTGTACGTAGGTGTATTCAATTTACTTCCTAGTCAATATTTCACTCATCTTCGATGTTCAAACTCTACCCCTTACTCACCCTCATTATTTGCAGTAACCTGGTTATTAATATTCCTGGAAATTAAGCAAACGTTTCTTTATTGAAGTACTCTCATCTGATCTTCGCCACTCTGCTCCTTGATATTAATTATTCAATTAAAATTTATGATACAAACGGTAATTTTTTCTTCGCTCTTTCACTTTATTCATTAGCATTTTTATCGCTGGAAACTGGGGAAAGGGGTTGGTTGATCAGGGTTGGCGGGTGGAAATCATTTTCTTTCGGGAAATTGGCCTGTTCTTTTGTTCGAAAGTGCTCGTTCCTATAATCGACAAAGTATCGGGCAATTAATTAGATGGGATTATTTATTTTGCGGGGATGATGGAAAATGAAACCAAATATAATTGAATGATGTTTGGATTCGAAGGGAAACCGTTTGTAGGTACTTACCTAAAGTTTGAGTTGAATGAATGATCGTTTTTCTGAAGTAATCGAATAATTTGATAGGAAAATGATTATGGATTTCAGCAAATACAAATACTTCTACTCCAGTTTTATGGGATACGATATTTCAACTTTCTGTTCTTCAAATTATCATTTTTCTGTATTGATATGCTGACTGGATCCAAATACTATCTTCATACCATCTACGATAGTGAATTCGTAAAAGTTCTTTGTCCTTTATTGGTATGTTAAAGCCAATAAAAGAACAAACCATCTAGAATATTGTATGATTTACTAAAGGAGTCAATTTTGCTTGAAAATTAAAACAAAATTGAAAAAATAAATCAGTTCTTCAATATGGCGCTGCTACACCATTTTTGTCTGCTAGCATTTTCTATATTGGTCCTACTTGGGTGCCCTTTCTCGACCAAGATTTGCACATTACTTGCAGATGAAGCATTATCCAAAGTCCTTGTGGCGTAAGAACCACCAAGCATTTGTTTTGCGCAACATTTGAAACTCTCGCCTACTAGACCTGAACCTGGTAATGTACGGCGTGCCTACTTGATTCTTTGCATCAAATCCAAAATATAGAATTAGTCGATAAATGTTTAATATTAAATAATGCATGCTCTTGAGGACTTCGCTAAAGAATTCTAAGGAGAACTTTTGCAGAATCCAGTACAACAAAATACGTAAGCTCTGAAAGGTCGTAAATATTCTTATTTTCACTACAAATTCTATCGCGCAGTTAGTCTTCCCTCGAATTCATTGGCGAATTTTCGAATCTGTATGGTGTAAAAATTCAAGTAAGTACCTCGTATATACATGCCTGTATGTATACCATATTTATATCTGTGTATATGTATTGAAGCCGTTAAATCTATAGAAACTTATAACAAGTATTGCTCATACAGGGTCGTCAAAAAAACCTGTGGATCTTCTTGGTTTGGCTCCGATTTGTTATTCATTCAGTTTAAGACGACTAATTTAAAAAATCGAAGCTACATATTTGAATTGTCGAGGATTCCTTCGATGTTCCTAGTCTAATCACGTTAACCAATGGGATGCGGGTGCGCAGCGACGATGGATCGGTTGATGTTCCACGAGGAAGGTAAGAGACTTGACTTTTTTTCATTGAAATTTGCATATGTGGTGTTTTTGAATATTTTTCTCCCTTGACACTTGGGAGAGAATTGTTTACGGTTTATTCCTTTTTATGCTGAAATTTGCATATATGTTCAGGATCACCACGAAATTTTGCATATATAGTGCGAATTTCAAGTGGAAAATTTTATATTTTTTTATGATTTTTCAGGGGCTTTTAGGGACATTTTTCTAGTAATCTTTTTTTCTGTCGATCAACTTAAGAAGAAATATAATATACTGCCCACTTTCTTAGTGGGTGCCGGAGTTATCGTAGTGCCTGTTAACAAAACCGATTGGAAATCAATTACATATTGTGGACGAGTCTGTACTGATGAGCGAGTTGAATCGCGAAACCGGTCTGCAGATGTCACATGTTTTCGATTGCCAGTTGGTGGTTGTTACAGGAAGATTGCAAAGTATATCCTTGTAGGAAAACTTTGCCAGGCGTTGGATAGACGTGATTCGGCGGTCGTATGGGGCTGTTGAATTATTTCTGTTCGACGTTTGCCGACAATCCTATTGTATAGGAAAATTTGCGAAAGGCGGATTATTTTTATAATCAAAATTTTGTTTTAAAATAATATACTGAATCTATAATTCTGAATCGAGTGGCGTCCACAGAATTGCTCTATCTTCAACCGTTCTCGAGTTGAAAAGTTCATCTAGAGTTGAGAGGGATCGTTTTCCCCCAAAATTTTTTTTTATATTTTTATTCGTGAAATGCGATATTTTTTGAATATGCTCATCAAATATGAAGTCGATTGAAGATTTCAGAGATTTTTTACGGAACCCCCGCAACCTTAATGTTTCAAGGAAATTTTTGACGTTTTATTCCTTTTTAGCCGAACCTTGTATCTGCATATACAAATCATATATTTTCGGAGTCAGCATGAAATTTGGTGTATTTAGTGCGAATTTCAAGTAAATCTGATGATTTTGTGATTGTAATGATTTTTAGGGGTCTTCCCCTTGAGACTTTTTTCGAGTAATCACTAGTGTTCTTTGATCGGCTTGAATTTCACAGAATATTCTAATTTTATTATTCTGAATCGACTGCCGTTCGCAGAATTGCTCTATTTTCAACCGTTCCCAAGTTGAAAAATTCATCAGCAGTTATGAACGGTCATTTACCTCTATAACTTTTTTTTCGTAATTTTTGTAATAACTTTCCAAAAACTCAACCTTTCCGGATATGCATACTGAATTTGGAGTCGATTCCATGCCGATTAAAGAATTCGTAGGCCATTTACAGTACATCTGTTTTTTTCGTTAGTTCATTTTTTATGGCAAACCTTGTATGTGGGGATTTGTCAATCGGAACCTTCCAACAGGAACAAAAATAGTTTAATTTATGTCTGTACTCGCGAATAGTGATATTTTGTTCCAGTCAATTGATTTGATACGAAGTTCGGAATGGTTTTGTCTTGCCTGAATATTAAAATTTTTTCCTCCTAATGATTTCCGAACGTATATGCAAAAATAAAACCCACATTCTACAGTTTGGAGTCCTGTTTTTCGAAAGATATTTCATGGTCGTATCCGAACCACGTATTTCATGGTGATAGACACTTTAAATGGAAAATTGATATGTATTCAATCGAGTTCATCCGATAATCTCTATTTTGTGTGGATGTAGATCGGATGCCGATGGTTTTGCGTTCAGTTTTATCGATGTTTACGCCTCGATGGGAGAGAATCGTACCGACAAAGTGCCACTCGACATTTCGGACAGTTTGATAGGATCTCTGGCGTCATTGCTGTTGCAACTACACGGAGGGTCAGGCATTGGGCAAGGACAATGAACGGTAAAATTATAATGGAGTTTTTGTCGATTTTTCCAGAATATTGGACGTCGATTATTATCTCAATATCGTTTGGAATCTTGTTGCCGGATGTTCTCTTGCGATATTATTGTTACCGGATTTATAGATTGGTCCTACGAATTTAGTTTTCCAACCCCTTTGTTGGGAGCCTGAAGACCACTGGAACTTATTTTTCCCTAGCGTGATGTGTTCAACAACACAAAGAAGGGTTCTTCTCAGACTTAATCAACTAGTCGGCGACATGGAGAAAGAGTTTTCGAACCATCTGACAGTTCCTGGCTCTCTCCAGTCGTACTGGATCTGGCCGCTTTTGCTTAGATTGTCGTCAGCTGAACAACCTGACAAAGAAAGACAATAATCCTCTCCCAAGAATGGACAACGCTTTAGACACTTTGGTCT
This sequence comes from Chrysolina americana, assembly GCA_958502065.1. Taxonomy (NCBI): domain Eukaryota; kingdom Metazoa; phylum Arthropoda; class Insecta; order Coleoptera; family Chrysomelidae; genus Chrysolina; species Chrysolina americana. Next base: position 2,974,954 of record OY293419.1, on the reverse strand, counting down.
GTTCTATGATGTTACCGACCTTATATTTTAAGAGCGGATACTGGCTAGAACTGGCTCTAGAATATCGATCAAAGGCAGCGTTCAGCGTCGGCTCGGGATTGTGGTAGTTCACGGGGATGCCATTCGAACTATGGAATGCTCCAGCTGCGTTTCAAATATTGATGGAGACGGTTCTAAAAGGACTGCCATGGAAGATATAGTAATGGTTGGCAGATCTGTTTTCTTGCTTTCTTATCGTTATCGTTTTTATCGAGATTGGCCCGACGAATTTAGTCTTACTTTTCCTTAGCGTGATTTGTTCAATAACAGAAAGAAAGGTTCTTCTCAGACATAATTAACTAGTAAGCGATATTGAGAAAGGTGTTATCTCATCTGACATTCCCTGGTCCTGTCCAGTCGTACTGACAAAGAATAAAGATAGATCAGGACGCTTTTGCGTAGATTGTTGTCAACTGAGCAACCTGGCGATTGAGGACAACGCCTTGAACACGTTGGCTTGTTCTACAATTTTCTCAACACTAGATTTGAAGATCGGATATTGGCTGGTAGAACTGGCTCCAGAATATCGATCACAGGCAGCTTTCAGCGTCGGCTCGGGACTGTAGCAATTCACGGGAATGTCATTCGGGCTATGAAATGCTCCAGCCACATTTCAAAGATTGATGAAGGCGGTTGTGAAAAGACTGTCATGAAAGACTTGTTGATGACATAATTGTAGTTGGCAGATCTTTCGAGGACCACATGAAAAACCCAGAGGAGATATTTCTGCGACTGGAAGCTTTGGATTTAAATTGAGCCCGAAGAAATGCCATTTGTTTCGGAAATAAGTACGATATCTCGGCCACGATGTCTCAAGGGAAAGAGTAGCAGTGGCAGATCAAAGTCCGTTTAAAAAATACGCCAGATTCGGAGTTATCGTGATTTGTGCACCTACTATCGCCGATACGTGCTGAACTTTGCTAACATCGCCAAACCACTCACTGATCAGATTTACGAAAGGGCAGAGTTCCAGTGGTCTGAAGAATGCCAAGATTCGTTAGGAAACTAAAAAAGGCCTTGATTAATGCATCAGTTCTGAGCTATCCTCTTCCGATAAAAAAATTCATTTTAGCCACTGACGCTAGCAATGCGGGACTAGGTTCTGTCTCTCGCCTCAGATCCAAGAGGAACAGGAGGAGTCATCGGTTACTTCAGCAAGACCTTTACTAAACCGGAGCGCAACTACTGTGTCACCAGGCGGGAGTGGTTGGTTGTTGTCAAAGGAATAGGGAGCTTCTACAAATATGTGCGTGGGGGAAATTTTGATTACTACGTTGTTGAAAGTTTGGTTCTCGTTTTTTTTTAAATCGTACTCAGTTGAAATATTCCAATGGGTTAATATGAGGGTGATCTCTCAAACCGCAAAGTTCCTCAAGGATTAGTGCTGGGCCCCGTCCTCTTTCTGATTTATTCTTTGACAATAAGTGTTTTTTTCGCAAATTCCAAACAGTTGAGTAGGATATTTAATGATAGTTTTATCACAAATATGGTTCGCATGCATCTTTCTCAAAATTGATATAGAAGAGGAAACAGTCTATTCTTATTTCTTCTAATCGAAATTTCACGCAGGGTCTTAAATTACTTGGCATACAACTTGGCGATAGACCCAGATGGGCACCTCAGATCGAGTTACTAGCGAAAAACTATCTAGATTCAATTTTTTGATCGTAAGTTTATTGATAGAGATATTTTGACAATCTCTTGTTGTTCATCGTTCAAACTATTACCATACCCCTATGCAAGTAGAGGATACTGATCGAGCAATGCCTTTATTGCACGCCAATTAATATGTTTCGTTATATTTTGTTCGAAAGCACCAAACATTTAACTCAGGAACCCTTCACTGTGCAATTACAGACTCACTACAGCGTTCAAGCTTTCTGCACACAAATTCGACTGGAAAAAATGTCGCACCACGAATTACCGAAACAAAGTTCGAACTTCCCTCGCATGTGTATGTACATTCGGATGGTTTCCCCACAAAGCGCATTTGTTTACAAGCGGCCGCGACATCACAGAATTATTAGCAAAGTTCGGAACTACTTCAAACATACAAGCATGAAGCATAACGAATTACGGGACTCATCCATTCGAAGTCATGGTTACAAATCGCCGCGGAATTTACAGCGGACCAAACGCGTTGCTCGTCATCAGTTCCGCACCGGTAAAAAACTGGTGTAACATCATCGGCCGGATCGGAAATGAATGCGCTATGAAAGCAATTATGATGTCGGAAACTGGAAAACATATCCGAAATCTACACTAATCCCCGCTGATTAACGAGGATTAGGTATATCGAAAATACTCAGGAGAGTTTTCGGGATCATTAATAAATACATAACTAGCACGATAGATGGCGGTACTCTATAACTTTGGATAGACATGGGATATCAAGAAGTTGTGAATCGCTGAGAATGTATTGTTGAAAATCTATTCTTCGTACAACTGTAAAAAAAATTGACATTTCTGCATCTCTATTGATGCGTGGAATGTTTACATTTTTCACCGTGAAAAAGACTTTTTTCTACTCATATATGTGAAAATGTTCATATTTCAACTGGATAACCTACATGAAAGTGATACATTTTTTCTCTAGAGATGAAAATGAAACAAATGAATATTTGTTGAAGATGGATTTTGTTGAAAATCTCAATTTTGTTATTCCAACTATTTTCTATATATGCTTCTGCTACGGAGGCAGATTTCTAGCCACAGAGATGTTTTATGGATGTAATGTTGCCAACATAATCATAATCAACATCCATCTACAAAATATATTGTTTGTATTTCGTATATAAAATTCGTATTTTCATGCTCATGCTTAATTTTTTTTATGAAAAAAAAAACACTAATTTCACGCACTTGATACAAAAATAACTATTTTGTAATGAAACGGATTTATATTTGAATCGTCAATGCTTTGATCTGCAAAACTGTTTCTTCACCATTTGCTTTTTGGTGATCGTTCTGTTTTCTTATGTATTTTTGTAGAAGCCTAAATAAAGACTGAGGACTGTGGTACTAAAAATAAGAAAAGTTCAACAAGTTAATACATTGGATGCAAAAGAGACAAAACAAATACATACAGAAATACAATTCGGCAAATATTGATTCCAACAACTCATACGTAGTGGCCATAACCATACACCAATTAAATTTTTGACGATCGCCTGCGGCTCAATGCGGCTCTTTCAGTATGTCCTATCCAGCCTCCACCGTATGATCGTTGCATAACACGCCATTTTTGCAGTTTAATCTGTGCATACATCCATATATCACATATCCACGGCAAAATAAGAAGCTTAATGCAATAATTTTTTTTTACGTCATCCAATGACCTTCGTATTGGATCAAGCTGGGGACTGAACAAACCGAAATAATTTCATTTGGAATTTACGACGCTAGCTGGTTCAAATAAATCGTGTTTACTCGCAGAACAGGCTCGTACTGGCGCGAACTTTGTAATTCGGTTACTTTCCAGCTGACGCTGAATGGAGTTCTAGAAACATGTATGGAACGGACAAAACCCAATTTGGAAAGTGCGCTCTATAACGTTATATAAAGCTATATGGCAGCCGACTCGTACAGTTCGATTGCTCGAGTTTTATGGTAGCTAGGAAGATTATTCAAAAACTTGAAGGGGCGCCTCCGCCAAATATGGCAAAGATGTCGAGGCAAGCGTTTTATTTGGAAATGCGAGGTGTAAGTAACAACTACTGCACTCCATAGGTATCGCAAGTATGGTTGAATTATATTGAGGCATACAATTTTCCTAAGATTGTTAGTGAGATGTGATTGAAGGTTTGAATTGTATTTTGTATTACCGAGCTGGAGCATAAATTTCCGAAGGAAACGTTGGACTTATTGTGTTCAATAATTTATTCCTCATCGAGTTATACAGGGTGATTTATCACGACTAACACAAAATTTGTCAATGTGCTTTCGCCACCAAAAGAACTTGGAAACCAAGAGGAATTACAGAAATAGAACAACAAATTACCTGACTAATTGGTAGGAACGCGCCGCCACTGGATAGAAATTACCATGCAGGCTCATTTTCCCTGCCCCTTCATTAGACTTGGGACTGACAGAAGAGCTGCTGGGGTTAGAAGTGAGATTGGGAGGTTACCCACATTACTACATGGCCACGTTTCTCACGATTCTGCAGTGGCGTATCGATTGTGATTGACGTACAAAAAATTGGTTTAATCATCAAGGATAGCTCTCAAATTTTACAGGTGCGTTCGCACATGATAGACCAGTGGAAATTTTCTCAGCTTTCTTTCTATATAGACATGTAATTAACGAATATGTTTCCATGTGGTCGAAAAATGCAAAAAACGTACAAGGTGCGCTAGGATCCGGTATCCTAACACATATAACCTCTAACAAAATAATTTCGACGGTCCTGTAATTTTTTAATTATATTCCCGTATTCTACGCCATCGATTCCAAACAACACACTTTTGAAATATTGAAAAGTATCAAATTTCAAATTCAACTCGTTTGAAAATGCAGATGTTCGTTGAAATGCCTACAGACACTATGTTCGACCAGCGATCGCTTTGAAATTCTGCGAAGCTATACAAAAAACATTCAATTTTACGAATATGATATGAAAAATTTTTTAAAAATTTCTGGCGGGCGCAGGTCACCTCCGAACGGCCAATCCGGTATCCTAACCCATATAATCTCGAAAAAAAATACTTCCTACAATTGTGGATTTTTTTCATTATTTTTCTCGTGTTTTACGCGATCAATTTTGCACAACACAATTTTGAAAAATTGAAAAATATCAAATTTCAAATTCATCCCGTTGGAAAATGCAGACGTTCGTTGAAACGCCTACAGAAACTATGTTCGACCAGCGATCGCTTTGAAATTCGGCGAAGCTATACAAAAAACATTGAAGTTTACGAATATGATATTGAACAAAATTAGAAAAATTTCTTGTGGGCGCAGGTCACCTCCGAACGGCCCATCCGGCATCCTAACCCATATAATCGCGAAAAAAATACTTCCTACAATTGTGGAATTTTTTCATTATTTTTTTTGTGTTCTACGCCATCGATTCCACGCGACACATTTTTTAAAAATTGAAAAATATCAAATTTCAAATTCAACCCGTTTGAAAATGCAGACGTTCGTTGAAACGCATACAGAAACTATGTTCGACCAGCGATCGCTTTGAAATTTGGTGAAACTATACAAAAAACAATGAATTTTACGAATATGATATTGAACAAAATCATAAAAATTTCTGATAGGCGCAGGTCACCCCCGAACGGCTATATTTACTGATTATACACTTTCCCAAGAAATCAACGCACCACCAAAAAATAGTTTACGATATAATTTTCATCAAAACTATTAGTCCGATTTGTATTTTTTTTCAATAACATTGTATGTCTTCTCTTCTCGAAAAATAGAAAAGATAATGAAGTGAATCAAAAGAGAAAATGTTGAAAAAAGTAAGGCTGAAGTGTAAGTGTAATTTTAACTTGATAATGTAACTGTTACACTCTACAGGTTATTACAAATTTTATGAAAAAAACACGCTATTATTGCTACACCCTGTATTCATAAAATAGAGGTTTCCATGCGCATACAGTTTACACACCAACGTTCAGAAGAAAATAACATGCCATTCAACAAAAAAAAAACAATCGGACAAGTGGTTTTGACGAAAATGTATCCTAAACTTTTGCTTAATTTTTGGTGGTGCGTCAATTTCATGGGGAAGTGTAAATACGCCCTATTGTTTAGTTTACTTTCGTTCTCAAAACATTTTCCTGGCTATCACAGCATCAGATCAATCATATCCTGACGCACTATTGCCTTGCCCTGTATACAAAATTTCTCTCATAAATCTCTCACAGATATAAATCTAGGTTATACCTATATCGAGAATGGCAATTATTCATTTCCGTTTTCACGGTAGATGTATCGTGATTGGGTAGCCTTATTTGTTTTACCCGTATTTGGCATCCATGTGGTTTACTACGGATCTTGTAGTTTGTTGCAAAAATGTCACTAATGGCAGAGAAATGTTTTTTTTACTGTTCTCCTTCGGTACGTTTCGGTTCAATAGAATTCGCACCTTACGAGATTCAGTTGAAAAGTTGATAATTGAGATCGCAGTAGTCTGATGCTTACCTTTCAGGAGGTAGAAACGTTACATTTTACTTCGCAACTTTGTACACAGTATCACAAGGATTTCTTTTCTTTTTATTTTGTGATAGGCTACAGCACTATATTTTGTGTTATGTTTTAATAAAAAAGCCCCTTTAGCTTAGCTAAGTTGACGATTGTTTCAACAGTATTTTTCTTCAGTATCCTAGCCTAGCTCATGTCTTTGAAGACAACCCAACGTCGTTTTGGCATACAAGTCGTTTCCAATTTCAAATGAGGTTATACTGAACCATATTATTGTCTCACACGGTATACGATTTGTACTGTTTGATGAACAAATACTGCTGACGGTCACTTCATTTAACGTTTGATTGCTCAATTGGAGGTGTGAAAAGTAAACTTCACACCATCTGTGACACTTCCTAGCCTATTTTCAAGATCTGAACTAGTAAGAACTGTCATAGAGAAAATATATGCAAAGACGATATCGTTAAAGGAGTTGTTTTGAAACATAAGACATTTTCAAATTCAAGTTCCTTGTGCAATTTGAGATATTCGCATGAAAACACCGAAATTTTCGCACTCTTTTGTTTTCCGCTTCTTATATCAAAAATATGTGTTGTACGAATAAGCAGCAATCCGTTGAAGGAAGAATAAAGTTGCCACATTTTGAGCTCAACCGCAGCTCTATAGGTCAAAAAGTTTCTGAGATGAAGCAATTCAAAAACTACAATTTTTTTTCAAGATATTAATATTTCACGTATTGAGGCCACTTTTCAACAAATCTGTTCTAAATTATGCACAAAATCCAATGGTTGAATAACACAGTTGACACTATTGTTATAAATATTCTTCATTATATTGATCATTTTGTTCTCAATTTCTTTATTCTTTAAAATTTCCCATAACCTCATCTTTGGCACCTTGTCGAACGCTTTTTCGAGGTCAATGAATCCCAAGTATCCATCTTGCTCTTGCTGGAACTTGTTAGTGGCCATCTAGTAGCTCTTGAAAATAGTCTCTCCATCTATCCATTATCTTTCTGTCTTCTTTTTTATCTTTAATGTTATTTACCTCCGGTGTTTTCTCTTGCCTTAGTATTTTTAGCGTTCTATAGAGTAACTTCTGGTTTGATTTGCTATTTTTTCTCCAAAATCTTACAACTTTTTCTTTTTTCAGTTACCAGCACTTTTACTTTTTTTCCATTAATTATTGTACTTTTCATAATTGTCAACTGTTTAATTATTCAAATAAGTTTTTTTCCATTTCTTTTTCTTTATCTTTATTTGGTTTTCCAATTCTGCTGTTCATCGAGTGTTTTTTATATTGCTTTTTTTAGTAAGTCCACATATCTTTGTCGCCACTGATAAGACCCATGTTTTTGAAGTAGTTCCACAATGTCTGTAGATTATTGTGTTTCACTTAGTCTATTGACCTTTCAAATGCATCGTCTAGAGCCTCTCCATATTTCTTTGCAATGGGTTTGTCTTGTAGTTTGAAAGCTTCAATTGATTCAAATTCGACAATTTCTTTGTTATGTATTTCACTTTTTTTTTTCAATTCTTGTAATTTCTCTGTTATTTTTGTTACTAACAAATAATGGTCACTGCCGATTTCTGACTTTTAACTCTCGTGTCTGCTACGATCCTTCCGAGTTCTTTTTCCGCTTAAATATGATCAATTATCGATTTTTTGTTCCTACTTTTAATTTACCTTGTATATTTTTTATAATATATCTCGATGTTCGAAAACTACGACCTCGATTGAATTCACCATAACATCGATAAACACTGGTCCTTGATGGAGCTTCATTGCCAAAAATTGAGTTGAGTTCATCGATGTACTGTTGCTGAATTAATCCACGTCGAAAGTTGTAAAAATAATCGCACGAAAATGTTCACGATTTAATTCCATTTTTTGGCTGCGATGAAGTTACTGTAAACAACACAAATTAGCGCTCGTATGTCGAAACGTTCTGAGTACGCATAACCTAGAAAATGTCAAACTTTACGATAGAGCTGTCAGTTGCCAGATTGTAATATTAGATTTGGCCAATTCCGACATATAAAAGACAACCCTCGTGTCTCCAAATTCTTTTTTTATAGGTACAACAAAAAAAAGCGAGGCAGAAGAGGTCAGTTGATCGACGACTTTGAACGGGGTTTGATTTTCAGATAATAATATCGTTATTATATAATTTGAACAACATCGGCCCCAAAACTGACCCTTGAGGGATACCTGTTGTAAAAGTTTCAGAAATGGATATGGAGTTTCCACTTCCATGAATTATTGCAACGAATTAACTTACAGTTTCAGTGAATCGAATTAACTCGTTCAATTGGGGAAAACTGCAAAAAAAATAGGGTAAAAACAAATCGATTTTCTCGAATATTCATCCCGTTTCCTTTACGAGCGCCGGTACGAAAACAATCGTGAATAATTGCCGAAAATGGCCACCGCCATTCAAGCCGCTCCACCTTTTCGTCTCAAAGGGCGGCAGGGCGGCAGTTCCCCGGGGAAGCGTTCCTGAAAATAAATTGATAAGAACTTCTCTTTTTGAACTGACCCGAAGGTTGATTTCCCAAAGTTTTTGTTTTCGGACAGAGCACTCCCTCCTTATTAGAAACTCCCGACTGATATTCTGTTTCGGTTCGCGTATATTCTCGTCGAAGTGTTCGGTGGGGCGGTTTTTGATGGTGAAAAGTTTAGCCCATTACGTGAATATCAAAACGTATCGTCGAAATATCGATTGTTGTGTACGGGGGTTGTTCAGAACTATGTACTGGCTTTGTCTTTATCTGAATATGTTGAATATGTTATTCGAACAGTAATTTTTTCAAATCGACGCTGAAAATTCTCTCGAATGTACAATTAAAACACGAATTTCACAAAAAAAGTTGTGTTTTTTTCAGTGGCACATGAAAGTGATAATTGTTGGCCGAGACCGCCGGTCGAGACATCATAGCTCTCTCAGCTGGGCTCCGAACAACAAAATCGTATTTTTTTGGGTTTACCGGACTTTTTCAAGTTAAGGAATATTTTAGAAGGATGTTATTCTATAGTTTTTTAAAACTCCTGATGGAGTCTACATTTTCGTCATGATACATGCGTCTTATAATGCTGCTACCGTGCAGAATTTTCTTCAAAAATTTGCATAGAAATCAGGGACATGAATAAGGATCTGGAAATTTGGCTACTTGTACAGAAAACATTGAAAAAAGATTAGGAAAAGAGTTCTCCAAAAAACTTTTTCTCTGGGAGTAACCAGGATTTTCCCAAAAAATTATTCTTAATCTCCAGAAAGGTTCCAGTTAGAGCAATTCCGCGAGCGCCAATCTTTTCAGAGCGGCGAAGATAGTATATTCTCTGGAATTCAAGTCAATCGAATGCAAAAAAAATAGAAGAAAATCTAAAGTAGTCATTTCCGGTTTTGAACAAAATGTTGAAAATCTCGCGAAGATTTCGAAAATATATCGTATGTGGTAGCTCAAACTAACAGATTGACCGTGAATCGTGAAACGTCGAGATAACACCAAAGAAAATAATAAATGGTGCATGCGCCGACTTTGACATGTGTCAAAAACAAAATCGACCAACAGTCGTCCGGAAAATAATATTTCCTGTGGTAAAAAGGCCCGCTGAATCCAAAAAAGTGACAATCTCGTGGATCGGAGTTTAGATAAGGCAGTACTGGACACTTTTTTGAGTTTGCCTCGACGTTTCAAGACGTTGCTATTCTATATCTTCAGAAAGGGCAAAGATAGAGTAATTCCGCGAAAGCCAGTCGATTCAGAGCGACGAAGTTAGTATATTCTGTGTAATCGCAAGTCGATCGAATGCAAAGAAAAAATACTCGAAAAAGTTCCAAGTGGAAGACCCCTAAAACTACACATCGAACTATACATCGAACATGAAGCCACGCGTACCACCTTCAAGGCACAAGCCAATGGGTCGGAGGGAGTATGAGTCGTGGACATTCCCTCATCTGGAACAAGGTACAGGAGAGAGGAGAGAACTATTGTCATCACCACGAGGGTAGAATCAAAGTAGGACGATTTTTGTCATAGAGTTTTTGGCTCCTGGCGAAAGAGGAGGAAAAACGGGCGAAATATCGATATCTACCCTTTGAACTCCGCAGGCTTCACCCAAACCATTCTGCCAAAATGGTGATTCTGATCATAGAAGTACTTACCTACTTGGTGGAATGATAGACACACTGCTCTCGAATCTGTACGGCTAGGGAACGGCTATTATTTTTATTTGCCGTTGCGCTCCGGGGCGACTAACTGATTTTTGGTGGCGTATTCACTTTTCAACTGTAGGAAAACCTAGAGAACCCCCCGGGTGGTCGGCGCGCACTTCTGGCAAGCACCAGGTCCCGACCTACCTAATTAGATCATCCAAATCAGCTACCCTTTTTTTCATTGAAAATTAAAAGGGGGAAAGACATTTATGAGCTTCACCGTGTAACGCAATAACTCCACAGACACAACACCCACTCGAATCCGTCCGAAAAATCGTCAATGAATTACGCAACGTTCGTTCGGATCTGGGGCCATGAGAACTCGAATTCTCACAATTTCGAATTTCTGGAGCCCGAGAATATGCCTCGAGCAAGACAAGAACATAAATTTCACAGTGTCAGGTGTTTCCTTCTTTCGCTCAGAGATAAAACTCGAAAGTGGAAACGTTTTCAGATAGCCAGGCATTTCTCGGAGAGCGAAATACGTATATTTGAATGTATCCACGTTATATTACTAGTATAACCAGTTTCGAAGAAGAGATCAACTTGTGAATCCTATTAGGCGGATTGTGAAAAAACACTTCTTTGATATGTGGAATTGAATTGAAAGCGTGAAATCGTGTGTGTGTGTGTGTGTGTGTATGTGTGTATGTGTGTACGTTCGGTGTTAGACTGTTCAGGTCAAAGCAATCAATAACATGTGCTTTCTTGAAATAGATGCAAATATCGTGTGAAATTATACTCTATAATTAGCCCAAATGTGAAAACTGGAACTATTATTCTGTTACGAATCTTCCAGATTTCCAGAGAGAGAAAACACCTCCTAGGAACTTGTGCGAGCAAAGAAAAGATCCGGGACCGATGGCCGTGCTGGGCTTTGAACCCACGACCGTACGATCGTAAGGCGAGCGCTCTACCATCACGACCATCTTCCTGCGTGATATGAAAAGTTTATTAGCTACATTTCGCTTTGTAATGACATTTTTCTGATTACAAAACTAAATAAAACCTAGTTCAGTAGGGAAACTATGAACCCCAGACCTCGTAATCACATGTTGGATTTCAGATATTATACAAAATAGGTCAAAATATTTCGTTATTGAACTCTTGAGAACAAAAGAAGTTTTCCCCTTCGCCACACTAGTAATTTAATTCCTCGATGCGCATTTCGTCAACCAAGTTAACTTCACCAGTAGGACTACTAAACCAATCAGTTATATAATATTTGTCATACAAGTGCTTGGAGACAACTCAAAAAAAGCGGTTTCAAAGGTTACAAAATACACATCTCTCAAAAATGGCATCCAGGTAATCCCTAAATTGGCTAATAAGAAGACCTGATTTTCCTGTTTTCCTGGAAAATGTAATTTGGACTGATGAAAGTACTTTTACTAATTGTGGGATATATTCAACCGAAATAACGAACACATTTGGAGCATAAACAACCCCAGGCAGTTTCTAGAAATTCGACCTCAACTGCGATTCAATATTAACGTGTGAGCAGGAATTTACAAAAATAGAATGTTAGGTCCTCATTTATTTGACGGAATTCTGAATGGAGAAACCTATCACCAGTTTTCAATGTCGATTTTCGAAGACTGTTTGGATGATCTACCTTTGGCTAACTATAACAACATCTGGTTCAAATATGTTGGTGCTCCACCACACAATACCAAACGAGAATCTAATTACTTGACTGAAAGGTTTAGTGACATATGGATAGGAAATAAAGGGAAGATGAGGTGGCCAGCAAGGTCTCCAGACCTAAATATTATGGATACATTCTTATGGGGCACACTGGAAATTAGAGTTTATGGTCAGAAGGAATATCAAAAAATGGAGAACCATCAACACAGTATTATTAGACAGTTCGGAAGATTGAGGAGGAGGGAAATTACTCGTGCAGTGAATAATATTGGAAGAAGGGCATAGTTGTGTTATCATGAATAAGGCCAGCATTTTGCGCATTTGCTTGATTTACTTTTGTCATTTAGGATGTCTTGACACTGTTTCTATTGTTTTTGTTATGAATCATATCATATCTTTTATTTCTTCATTCGTGAAAGCAATTTTTCGCCAAAAATTCAGTGAATTGTACAATAACAAAATGTCATTGTAACAAATTGAAAGTCAAATTCAGAATCAAAGTCCAAGTCTATCATGATGAGATTTTTTTCCTGTTTTTCGAAAAAGAATGATTAACTTATGATCATTGAAAAGTTAATATTTGGTTCTATCCAAAACAGAAAGACGAAACGTCGGATAGCAAATCTGAAAACACCATTATGCAGCAGGGGAAAAATGGCGATGTAGAAGTCCAAAATTTCTGTTTTTTCCCGATATCTCCGGATATACTCGGAATTTCTGAACTTTCTCAACTGCATATTGTTAGTCAGGTAAATGCGCAACTTTGGCCTAATTTAACCATTTTCGTATCTCTCTATAGTTTCCGAGATCCCAATGGTGAGGATCGAATTTGAAACACCCTGTATATAAACGAAATGAACTAAAAAACAATGATGATATGCCATAATGTTGACTTGTATTCAGTGTAATAAATATCGTTAAAGGAAATGTTATGAGATATTTTAACTGATGACACAAATATTTCGAAATAATACTGCAATTTCAGGTAGTGGAGGAATAACAGAACAGTCGGTGGATTATTTTACATTCTTTTTTGCATAATCAAAATTTCTATTTTTTATAATTTTCCTTTGATGAAGTTTATTCAATTATACCCATCTATCCTCTATTATTTTTAACAGAGAAACCGCTTGCTTTAGAACCTTTTAAAGGAAGCGTCATACTACTTATGACGTTTTTCTCGTATTGTGATCAATCCTACGTTTCGACGCATCCAATTATCACCAGGGTAAAGACCAGGTGAGAGGTTAAGGAAAGCGTAAGATCCTTTAGGAGTATTACATCTGTCACCATAGATACGTTATCGAAATGAAAATTCAAATGGCCTCTTCGTTCACAGTTACAACATCGAATCCACCTGAATAAACTACCATTATTTGCTATAAATTAGCAACTTTATCGAGTAAAATACTAATAATTTGTTCTTTTTCCAGGATCTTGATATTTCCATCCGCCGTACTGTTCAATAATGAAGCTACGTGAAGGAATGGCAGAGCGATATTGCCATGAGAGAATATCAAATTACCTTCTCTGTCGAAAATGAACTGGAAAGCGATCCGTCTCGTCGCCTGCGCCACCTTTGTGCCAATAATATCCTCCATCGATGTCTTAGAAAATGATTAATTAGTGGAATTCCCTTTTCGGTAAAGTACTGATTAAGTTTTGTGATTGTAGTTAAATTAATGAATGTATATTAGAACAAATTTTGAATTTCAAAGGTCCGTCTTCGATGCACCTTTCCTTTGACTAATTGAAAGCACGTCATAACAACGTAGGAAAAATGGGAAAAGAATTCGCAGTGAAAACGGAGAAAATATGCACCGCTTTGGAGCAATTTAATTAAACTAAATTTTTTGCGTTATTCTCAGAAGTATGAGGATTTTTTGTTTCTTTGTTGAAATAACTGAATTTTTTGACGTTTGAGAATGTGAAGAACGTTTTATACTGTGCGAGTATAAAAATGTTTCAATGAGAAACTATAGCAAAACATCATTTATCTTTCACTCGCCCCAAAAAAAACTTTATTACCATTGAACTTTTTCAGTGTTTTTTTATTAAATTGATTGATCCTTGTTATTTGTTCAGAACAGTTCACTATTTTTAGCTCGTTTTTTCATCATAACATTAAACTATTATATTAGCAACAAAAACGTTTTGATCTCATACTTTGATCCCACTATATTTGGTAATCGACCACCTCTGAAAACATTGCGGTGCACCCATTTTTCCTATTAGTTTATACCGTGAAAATGATAGATATAAACAACGTGAACATATCAATAATTGTAAATTAAATAAATGTGTATATGGAAGTGTATAAGGTTCCAACCGTGCGTGAAGTTATCGACGTGGAAAAATCACGGCGCGGCGTGTGGTTGTGGCCACGGTGGCACCGATGATTTTTCCGAGTTTTTCGGTACCGCCATCGGTGAGAATTTGATATACGACCTGATTGAATAACGATTCGGGGTTAAAATAAGGAGTCTAACAAACTATATAAGAAAATATTTAGGTCATAATTAGTGGATACGTATGTGTCAAAAGTATTATTAACTGAAGACTGTGCAAAAGGCGCACATCGCCGGATTGTAAGTTAAATGTCGTTTTTAATGAAAATAATCAAAAAGTTAGCGTAGCGTAATTTTTTTGGGAATACCAATTTTACATAGATAAATTATATTTTTTGAGAAAGTGACCTTCGAAGTAATCTAGGTTTTCAGACAAGCAACGACAACGTTTTCTTCCGATTTTTTTAAATATCTGCGTACGTACATGAGTTTCCATAGTCTCAAACAAGGCGTCCGTTAAAAAAGTCTGTAAATATCAGAAAAGAGTCCTCATCAATGCATTGAATGGTGAAAATGCGGTTTTTTGGTTAAACTGAACCATGGCTTCTAATTTTGGAATATTTTGTCGAAAAGGGATATCCAGTCCGTAAACTTTTTCTAGTCCATTCATCACATGTTTGTGTGGGCAAGAAATTTCATGTTGGATTTCAAAAATGGTGTCCGATACAATGTTTTCACGTACCTATCAATATTAATGTCACGGTGGAAATGCAGATAACAAATTGTTCAGCGTCCAATTTGGAATCGCAAATTAGTTTTCATTTGAAATATAGTTTCCGACGGCAAAGTTCCAAATTCTGGCATAGATACGATAAATCTACCGGCAGCGAATCATATTTATTATAAATTATACCTGTCGCAGCGATATAAAAGAGTCAGTCGATCGGTTTTCGTATTTATCGAGAGAAAATAATTTGATAGTTCGGGGTGCTCTAAAATCATTATATTCGTGAAGAATATCATTTAAATACAAAGTGCTTTTAATAATTGGTTTAAAATTCGAGAGACATTGAGAAACGAACTCTTCCAAAAATATCACCTGAAAACAAGATCAGACGTCTCTTTGCAAATTCTGCACCATACTTGTTTGCTCTCCAAATATATTCGTCGTTGACAAACCCCAAGATTTCCAAATAGTAATTTGCTTCAGAGCTGTTTATTCAGAAAATAAAAGGGCCTTCGTTTACAGGTGACATTTTTAAGTTTTTAAATTTTTGATTGGAAAAAGTGAAATTATCTTTGTGATTAGACGGGAGTATTAATTGTTGTTAAATGCAAATTTGAAATAAAAATGTCTATCTACGAAACAGAGGCTAATACACTGATTGGAAAAGCTGTCTACTGTCAAAAACGTGAGTTATTTATAAAACACTGAAGGAATGATGCAATATTCGCAAAAACGTTGGGTCATCGATGTCAAACACTCCATTTTTCTTTCAAAGGTGAAAACAGATATGTGAAAGTGACCTCCATTTATACTGCACTAAAACTGAGATTGATCGAAACTTTGACACAAAATACAACATCCCAAGTAGCACCGTGATGTACAAATGAAGTCCAAATTTGGTCACCTCACTGACGTCAAGAATGGTATACGGGAGGCTCTGTAAAAATGTCATAATCGAAAGACGTCATTTGTAGGACGTTATCTTGACGTCTGGTGAATGACCAAAATAAAACGTCATTTCGAAGATCTGCAGATCCTTCAGAAAACAAAAAGACGTCATTTGTGGGACATTCTTGAAGTTTTGAAGTTTGACAAATGACCTGAAGTCATTTTGAAGACCCGCATGTCCTTTCCAAAGGACCAAAATATCATAGGACTTCGACAGTCCAATCCGAATTTTTCGAAAAATGATGTCCAAATGACGTCCGAATTTGGTCACATCTTGTCATGGTATGAAAATTGCAATAGAAGCGAGTCCGGATTTTTGAGATCGCACAGTTTGGAACGATTCCCTGAAGACCTACTCCATATGACTGATGTCATTTGAGTCAATCGTGCTACTTGGGATCCCTGATACTTTTCGCTACCGCCGGGGATTATGATACTTCGTCCATCGACGTGAATTCTTTTTCCATCAAAGCGTGACCCTGCTCGATCCCACGAAGGATCGCACGTTCGCGCAAGAAGTTAACGAAGTGTCTGCGAGAATTTGTCTGTAACGCGACCCACGCGTGTAACTCGAAACCATTTTTTCGACTTTCTGCACTCTCCTCCACTCCATCCACTTCAATAGATCTTCGGGTCGTCGTCAGGCGTAGTTGCGTTTTATTTTTCAGATGAATTACAGTGGCACGCTGAAAAATGAACGCTGCTCTCGCGAGAATGCCGCGCCGTTCCGTTCAGGATAAATTGCGAGTTGGCGAAACTGCGCGGGCCATTTTTAAATTGTAATGTCTGCCGTTTGTTTAATGTTTGTTTTTCGGCTGTTCTCTCTTAACCCGCGTTCACCGGCATATGAATTTTGAGCGCCACCGCAAATGTCCTCGATATATTTTGGAAGTCGCGGCCGCGGAATGACATTTCTCAATAGCAGGAATGCTTGCCAGAGCGAGCTTTCTAGTGCGAGCGTTTACAGAAATAATAAACGGCCATAAAAAGTTCATCACTCCATGCTTTAATAATGATTTCGAAAGAGATATTCAGGAGAGGAGCTTGGAACAACTTATACTGTAATCACAGTGGTAAAAACGTAGCTATGGCTGTCGAAATCTAGACTCAGGCTACGTACGGTAGTGCTTAATAGCGAGAGAATTTCAGCATCAAAAAAAAACCTTTTCAAGGCACTGACAAAAAGTGCTTCGAGCACTAAGCACTCTTGAAAAGTGGTCCAAAATCTTGAGCACTGAGCACTTTTATTTATAAAATGCTCGCGATTACTGAGCACTGTCAAAAAGTAATTCTGGCCGGGGATATTTCCCGAAAATTTCCGGAAAATTTACCAAAGACTTGCATGAGGACGTACAGGACGTAGTGGATTTTCTTAAGAGCTATGACTCATACCTTTGCAGAGAACAAATTTACGTTTCGGCAGTCGTCTACTGAACGTTGTAAAAACATCCGCATTCGAGACCTTACGAGCGTGTCGTAAAGATCGACGTGGCACGCGTCCATACCGATTAAAGATATAGCACAGTGATATAGTCATATACATATTCAAGGTGATAGCTCTTAAAAAAATCCACTACCTCTGCCGCGACTTCATATTTATACTACATCCATTTATATGGGAATGCTTAGTGCTTAGCAATTTCGAAAAGTGCTCCGGAGCACTAGAATGCTTGCGAGCACTTTTCGGTATTACTAAGCACTAAGCCTTTTCATTAAATACTCCGAAGCACTAAGCACTAGTTCAAGAAAGTGCTCGAGAGCACAGTGCTTAGGAGCACAAAAGTGCTTTATAGTACAAAAGTGCTTAGGAGCACAAAAGAGCTCTATAGTACAAAAGTGCTTTATAGTACAAAAGAGCTTTATAGTACAAAAGTGCTTTATAGTACAAAAGTGCTTTGAGTGCTTTCACGAGCACTAACCCTGTACACTTTGGTACAGCTCTGCCTCATGATGGGGATTTTAGGCTTCGTGAAAAAAAAATTAAATTTCCTCTGCAAAATCAAACTTTCGATCAATAATTTTAAGGTCCTTTCATTTTATTTTTCCATCGAAGATTCTGAAAAATGTATACACGGCGAGTTCAATATAATGTTAAACCATCTAAATTGGATGCTTCTTTATAAAAGATGCATTTTTCAACCGATTGGAATGATTTTACTTTCAATAGGTAGACAAAAAGTCCACGGTGACATCAATTTTCATAAATAAATATCAAATTTCAGGGCCAAGTATTCTTATTTTCAAAAATAATTAGAAGTTACTTTTTATGAAAAATATGCTGTTTGTCAAGCCACCACGAGATTTCCGTTCATAAATAAAAATATCATAAGAGAAAAAATAGACGAAATATTTCTAAAATTCCATTTAACACATTTTTGAAATGTTACTGTTTATTTATTTATTAATGAATTTTGCTAATAATTTTTTTTTATTTTCTAGCTCAGAAAATAAATATTTGGCTGTGAAAATCGGTTGAAAATGAATGTTTTATAAAAGTGGTTCCATTTTAAATGGTTCACCCTGTATAACAGCTAGAAGGACAATTATTTTGAAAGAGAATTTTGCGTTCTCATTTTATCATTTTCTGATGTTAGGTATCGTCGGAGATGGAAAAATAAATTAAGAAATACTTTATCACAGCATCTTTTTTTGAACTTTTTTAACGTGCTATCTGTTGATACTGTCCGACGTATTGTTATCGATCAGCCATCATCAACTTAATTTTTATATACAGTAAGCTTCAAAAAGTTTGCTCTCTATGGAAAACTTGTTTATATCCATTTGTCAGAAAATGTTATTATTGATGAAAATGTGTGCGTTACAAAAAAACTCACATTTTAGTTGTCAAAATTTTAAATTCCCAAGCAGTATATAGGGGAGAGCAGAACAAAATGTAAATCCCGAATGAACTAAACTTCATTTTCGCAATTATCAAAAAAAGGTTTTTTTTTCTGTTTCTTTGTCAAAGTAATCGTCAATTTGCAGATGATTTGTATTATTCAATCGTTTAGCACCAATTCATTGATTTATTCAATAATTTTCTTCCATTGAATCATATCGACTATTATTATGGGCATATTATATAATGAATATCAACTTGGCACCAAAAGCTATCGAAAATAAAAACTTTTGGATTACAATATCATTATAGTGATATGAGGAAGGCGACAGGTTTATATAATATACTAGTAAGTTTTCCGAGATTGACCAATTTTTATGGAGAATATAATTTTCAAATTATAAAAACGTTTTCCATATGCTGCAAACCTTTGAAACTCACTGTATAAATAGGTACGGCTCTGATTTAATAAATTTAGTTTTAAAAATATTTTTCAATAGATTTTCGACTACAACACTGAAATGAAAAAAGAAAATTTAAATGTATCCTAGAGCTGGAGAAAATCAAGAATGAGCTTAGGCATGTTTTAATAATTGGTGAATATCTTTCAAAAATTCGAAAATATTTCGAAAACGATTTGATCGTGTAACTTTTATGGTGTTACATGATTCAATTTGAAATAAAAAAACTTAAAAAAGCAGTGTTTATTAATAAGTTGATGATGGTTGATCGATAATGAAACGTCGAGAAATTAAACTGATATCACCAAGAGTAGCAAATCACAATGAATTCAAAATAAAACAGAAATCGAAAAATACAGATTGGACGAAAAAGATAACTTTTCTCTCATCAGCCTCAAATTTTCTAAGAGATCAGTAATAGTGGAATCATATCTTAAAAAAGACCGACAAAGAGTGATATCTATAGTCTTCTTCAGTTCTTTCATAAATATATACATAGAAGAAGCAAGTGGTGGTTTTTGATCTCGCTAAAACCTCTACAGAAAAATTTTCATTAAAGTGAATGTCAGAGACGTATGAAGAAAATCTAGGAGTACCACAATGATCCAAACTGGGGCCACTGTTGTTTTTGATATTCATTAATGATCTTTCAAACTTTATAAACTGATATAGTTAGCACGAAATTTAGAAAATGTTTGTATTGAAAGGAAATTAAATTCGAGAAAAACAGTTACCCTGAGCACCCGTCTATATTCAGATAAATATCTTGACACTGCTATATGGAAAATGTCAGCAAAACAGTATATTCAAAACTATATTCAATGAAGAGCATCTTCTCGTAGTTGATTATTCTGTCGAATATAAATACCCCCTACCCCAACTACCCTCATCAGACTCTACATGTGATTTTATTATCGTACAAGAATTTCTTTTCCAAACTGCCATTAGGACAACCGTAATTATCACTGAATACTTTCTAAAATGCAATCAGACAGATATCCTTCACGACAACATCCTGAATATTGGGAATCTCACCAACAAAGATTATCTGTTACTTTGCACTGAAACAAAGATAGGTTTCGTATCTATTTCGGTATTTCCTGTTATGGTTAAAAAGTTCACTTCGCCAGTGGATGTGCTATTATTAGGACGCCAAATAGAAACTTGTACACGACATAAATTCCTTCGCATCGGGGAATATGGAGGAATGTAAATTCTGAAACACTAATGGAGAATATTTGCCATCCGCCTTATCTTTTTTAGTACCTATCGTAAATCTTTCTTAGCTCGAAAATATGACCTGCTCGTATGGAGATAATAAATTCAATTTCTCGTCCATCTTTTCGTAATGGATATGACGTGTTGTGGGGGAATACAGCGAAAATAAATTATATTGTTCGGTATCAAGTCTGAAATTCATGGAGGTTTGCGGATTTTCGTTGATACTTGATTTTTCGTAACAAAAATACAGAGTATGCTCATACGTTAGCATTTTTTTGACAGGATGTAAACGAAAATCACCAAGATAAAAGCCGGAAAATAACAAATCACCAAAAGTTATCGACCAAAATGGCACTGGTATATTTACAAAAATTGTTCTGAGTTTTCGAAAGTCGTAACCAAAAATACTGCTATAATTTTCAGGCTATTATTTCGTAGGACTGAGAGTGTGAAATGAAAACTATTGTTTCAATAACATCGAGTTGAAAATTGATTACTCAATGTTGAAAAAATGCATTTTAAAACGCACGAAAACATATGGCAAATTTGCTCTCGGTCAAATTGGCCGAAATTGGATACTGTTGTAGTAGCACGGCCGTAAGAAAAATGTGAGAATTTAAATGATTTAATATGTGTCGTTTCTGAAATATAAGCGGTGAAAGTTCGTAAAAACGCCGTAGTAGGGTGGAATTGACATAGAAAAACACTGCTTTGTTGGTTGAAATAATACAAATTCAGTATGTAAATGTATTTATTGGAACTCGTTAACATATCCAATTATAATCTTATTAATGATAGTATATTACGTGGGGCTTAGCAAAAAGATCGTTTTTGGTATTTTTTTCCTAGTTACTACTCTGTTTGAAATATGAATTTTTAAAATTTTGGAAAATATCTCTAAAATTAAATCTATTGACAAATCGTTTCTGAATACAAAAAAAATATTTTTTGATACTATTGATTAAACAGAAGATAAAGTAACTTTGTGATGAATTCAGTTGTTCAATATTACATTTCATTTAGATACAGGGCGCGTTCTATTTTTTAGGTCATTCATAATGTACTTATTCAATATTTCAAAAACTGTTCGTTTAATTTGGACTCATACCATTTTGAAAATGTCTACTATCATCTATGGAATTTTTTTCAACTCTGTATGTTGCGTTTCTAAGATGTGCATTTTAGAAGTTTACGGTATTGCGATATGTGGGGTTGTTACTGTCGATTGAACAAAACTTCAGGGAAGTTCTATTACATACCATTAACAACGAGGTCAAATTCAACAATACACGCAAACTCAAGAACAAATAATTTCAAACGTAAAAACTCAATTAATATTATTGATATTGTTAGTACTGTTCAAAATAATTGGTCAATGTTATCTACAGCACTATAAAAATAATGGAGAATAAAAAAAAACAATAAATAACGAGTTGAAACCTCTGGTACCTTTGGTACCTAGGATATGAAGGTACTGTTTTAGATTGCACAAATAGACCAATTAATGAAAACAAACCAATAAAAAATCAATCAACAACAAAATCCTTAATATTATTTGAAGTTTAGATTTTGAGTCACTGACTATTGTTTGTTGTAAAGTTATAAATAACAATTCATTGAGTTCCATATAGTTCCAGAGATACAGTTCGAATGTGAATAGAAATAACAGTAATTGAAATACAAAAGCACCTAGTAGAAAATACTTGCTCCGATTTTGAAGTTAAGGAATAGCGTTTAATCAAAATAACAGTATGGGATCACGAAAAATACATTTCCATCGTGAATTTGTTTTATTGCGACCAACAAAACAGTTTTTTTCTATGTCAATCCCACCGAGATACGACGTTTTTACGAACTTTTACTTATATGCAACTACAACATAATACAATTTCAGCCAACTTGCCCGAGAGCCAATTTTCTATAATGTTTTAATACGGAGTCCTTTATAGCTTGGTTTCAAATCTACTAAGTATCTTTCAAATTATTCGAGAAAAAAAACGTATAAAAATCAACCTGCATTAGTACTAAGTAACTAGGTATTACTGTGGGAATATCGCCAACTGCACGATTCTGACGACTCTTTTCTCGATATTTAATCGACGCCTTTTTAACGCACGCCAATGACGAAAACACTTTCAAATCACGGTTCATAGTCACCGTTATTTCCAATGCATTCCTCCTCGATGCATTCTATGTATTTCTATACTTCCCAAACATGAGCTGATACGTGTGATAGCTGAAGCTGAAAGCTGTTTGTACCTAAAATTTAAGGCATTTCGCCATCGTAGGCCGAGAGCTTGCTGCGTATTTCGTTTACGGGGCAATTCGTGAATATTTCGCTAGGGGTCAGAATGGAATGGATGATTTGATCTGCGTCCCTCATATATTTTTTTTTATGGTTCACTGAAAGTCATTAGGTGACTGATTTAAATTATCTACATGTTGTCACCTGTCAAAGATTTTAATATCTACTTTTTCTTTCAAATGAAATGATATATTTTTCATTGTAAATTATGTTAGAGGCTGTCTGAGTCTTACCATATAAAATATTAGTGACATTGCTTTGAACAGAAAAGAAACTAAAAACAGACAGTGACAGATTTCTATAAGTATTGAAAACTGGAGAAATCTTTGAAAGAAACGTAGAAGCAGGTCACCATCTTGAAAAATCGCGAATTATCTAATTACTTGTGTGATACCAGAATCTACTGTAGAAAAAAAAAGCACTTATTCCAAATTTCGTAAAATGGACATAATTAACATCTGACAAGAAAAAGTAAGTGTGTTGAGGCTGTAATCACTCATATGTCCTAAAGAATATAAATAATCGTAAAGATCATAACCAAAAACTATTCAAAATGTTTTTCAATATGTTCTCTATTCTATTCCTATTTATACTGCTTATTTGAGTGGCTAATTTCACTCATTATCTTTTTACTGATCTATTAGATTGTGTACCTACCTTGATTTTACCTTATTTCATAATTTACCTGCTATAATGTATCTTTTACTTACTTTGTTTTGGATTCAATAACAAACATTCTTGAAAATTAATGATTTCTTTGCAAAGAGAAGAAGCATTTTCTGTACTATAAACTCGAACAAGAGGCTGTATGGTACTGGGCCGTCATCCGCATTCATTCTTTTATCAAATTTTGCATATCTAGAATGCATCGAGAAGTCTATGGTCATGAACCTGTCTAAATTATTTCAAACTTGTGTCATCAAGTCGGTGATCATGATCCAAAGCATGTTGAGCTACACTCGATTCTTATGATCTCAAAAAACGGATATAAGCGATGTGTTCTTTGAATCGTACCGTCATGACCATTCTGGTTTGACCCACCTACTTCTTGCAATCCTTGCAGATAATTTCTTAAATCACCGACTTTTCTTCTCCTTCTTCATATCTTTTGGAGTACCTAGGATCTGTTGTAGCTTAAACAAGGTTTAGTTTACCACCCTCATATCAAGGATTCTGATAATGCTATTGAAACACCGAGTCAATCAACGTTCGTATGGGATAACGAAATATATAGTAGTATAAATAAGATCAGAATATGAGTAGTTCAGTATGCTTTGAGGGTGCCAAAGGTTCCAAATACTCACCAATTTGATCGCTTTCTTATGTTCAAAGCCAACTTCGATGAGGAAAATTCGGTTTTGAGAACACTTGGTTTCGTTTAAATCGAATCTCAACTCAAAGTTTCTTGTGACAATTTTTTTTATTCTACCGCCAATTTTGTCTCCGCCACTTTTTATCTGATTTCGAATTGTGAAAAACTCAAGTGTCACAAAGTCGAAGCTCTTTCGGATGAAATATAGGTATCAATAAAAAAAAGTTCAAGGTGTAGTGTCGAAATAAAACTGTTCAAGTACCTCTGCTACAAATTTGAAACATTTATCTTCAAAACTGTATAGAAAAATTGGAGAGGGCACACTGTATCTCGTGATCACACGGTATGTGATGTACATTTGTTATTAAAGTATGAAAAAAGTGTAAACATTTATATTTCACATCTTGTAGAACATCAATTTGGTTTTGAAGTAGAATCAAAGTTTTTTTTCAAAAATATTTGTTAGCCGTGTAACAAATCTATGTATGCCTACCAACTGTTCTCATATGACAGTCGAAAATTCAATTATCATTGCCTTCACCTGTTTCATATCAAACTGTCATTAACCTTACTGTCAATTCATCCATTTCCATGGCAACCACAGTCTCTTGTTTCCCGAAAAACGAAGCCAGCTCCCCGCCTATAATGCAATTTAAATTAGTTTGCTAAGTGTGTGTGTGTGTGTGTGTGTTAAGTCTGTGCATGTGTACGGTTTACCGGGTGGCCTGATGTTCAACTGTCGCGGAGTTCGCAAATTTTTAATTAAAAATCCAGTTTTCATCGATATCGGCGAGTAATTAGTAAAATGACATTGAATGTAGTCGGTAGCGGCCAATTTCTATGCTAATTCATCGCCTGTATTTTGCTGGGGTAATTAATTTGTTTGTTTCGTTCGGCATCTTGAGAGGAAAATAATGAAAATGGATAACTAAGTGGATCGTAGTAAAAATTCGCCAATTTCTTTTTATATAAGTGATGAATCATGAATGGAAAGAAACATAGTGTGTGCATATGAATGCTTATCGAACTTCTCAATACAAGAGCTGAAAACACTGGATACTAAACCAATTTTTTAACACCTCCACGCGTGTTTAATCGTAATCCTCCTCCTGGAGATGGTCAATTGCTGACCGAAACACTTGTGGAAGTGATACAAATAGTTCCAAATACTGCAGTTTAAAAATAATAGAGCTTTAAACGATTTCACTGCACTCAGTAGTGCTGTAGTGGACGCTTTACTATCATTTAACGCAATATTGTTTTTACAAAATGTTCTCAGTGCATTGAAAACCTTCTCAGAATTATAATTACTTGCTGTTCATTACTTTCGGATTTGCGCTATTGTTTTCAGCAATCTTTTTGAGGAAATTACATGAATTAGTACACCAAATCTGGTAGGATAATGCCAATCAGACGAGCTTCTGCCTCATCGCCTTTGAAAGTGCCAGCCGCAGTTAGAAAACCGCCAGAAAACCACCAATAACCGTTTTTCGACAGCAGTAGAAGAATGTTGGATTATTTACTAGCACATATTTGAAGAGCCAATTGAATAACTCCCTCTGGCAGAAATCTTTCAGTTCTCACATCGACCTTCCCAAACATTAAACTCAGAAGCCACATGTGAAATAATTAAGCAGCATTTTTTGTGGAATTTTTCAGAATTATTATTGCTCTAGAGTCATTTTTATTAATTTTGGTGTGTCGGTTTTTCCTTGCCCATTATTTCAACCTAATTGCATTTGGTACTTAGCCCAGTGTCTGTAACGTGTGCCGTTCATTTGTTTCAATTTCGCCTTTTGATGCTTACGTGGTAGATGATATTACACTTGGGGTATACACCTTCATGTGGTGAACATTAATTACAAACACAAAATAACCAAAAAGCTGATGCATTGGGGCAGTCTTTTAAAAAGTAATTTCACTTTATATTAATTTGTGGAAAATAATAATACAGTAGGCACAAAGCAAAAAAACTAATAACTGGCTTAATGAAAGATTTTCTTTGTCTATAAAATTGATAATATCAGCACTCCTCTTTCACCCTTTGTTTTTTAAGGTATTGAAATTAAAGTCGAAACAGTTTTTGTAGACGTCAAATGTCCACGTCTTGACACTATTATATTAGCGAGTTTTCACAGCGACTCTTTGATATTCAGTATTTTCTCAAGATTTCGAAAATGCAATAATATACTGCCTTTCGGACTCCGAAATTCCGCTGACACATTTCAACGATTCACGAATTAAATAGTGGGCAAAAGAGGGGTATGAGTCGTTGTCATTCGGTCCGGTGTAAAGAATATATTTCAATTAATCCCAAGACAAAACATTTCGTATCCGATGGATTAAATCTCATTAAAAAGGCCGCCAGGTTTATCAAGATTCAGAATTAGTTCAGAACAGCACAAATAAAAATGTATTCTACTGTTTTGTTTGGATAAATTCCGAGTGGTTTGAATACAATTGGGTAATTTAAGTAAATAATTAAGAAAAAGTTGACATCTGTGAACCCACAGTGCTCAACATAATCTTTTTTCTCAAGCCTCGGACGTGTTCATATCAATCACCATCTCCGAGCAATAGAAAGATAATCAATCGTCAAACATTTCACGCCGACGAAATTCTCCGCCTTTACCGGCACGTAATCTATAATTCTCGGGATTCCTTTGACGGAATAGGGATTCTTCCTGAAGGAAACGTCGATTCGTATAAAGATGACAACTCATACAAGTCCGCGTTATAGAAAAACCGTCCCGGGAGGTGAAATTTCGCTTCATGCCGGATGACCTCACCGTCCGTGACTTTTCGATCCCCTCTTTCCCCGCTGACCAGCTGAATCATCGCACCGGCAGGAATGGCAACAACCCTCCTACACGAATTTTATCAGCCCCTTCCAGACTAATTTATATGAATTCGATTGTATTCGGACGTTGTACCTATATTTGTGGGTAGGTACACGGTGGTTCGAAAAAAAGCGAAAAGGTGTTTCAATTTTCGCTTAGGGTCAATTTGTTCAATTTATTATTTCAACCGGACTAGATACAGCGTCAAGCATCCCTTAAGACATGATCCCTCTTAAGTAAACTATTTAATTTTTTTTTTCAGAAAAAACTATTTTGGAATCTATAGGGTTTTTCAATTCGAGTGGTATTTTGTTAAATTTCAATAAGAGTCGCTCAAAAATAATAGAACTCCATTCTCTAGAAATTCATTTTTGTGTGAAAATTGGAAACAAAACAACATCATAATCAACAGAAGTCAATCCTTCATAATATGACCATGCATCAAAGAGGTTTGGGGCTATTGATTCCAGTTTTGAGAGGATACCTTAAACATTTTTTCTACAGCTTTCAAAAACGAAATAGAAAATATAATCGATGAAAGCATGTAACTAAAGCGTTCTAAAATCAAACCCTTGATATTATTTTCACATACAAAAATATCTTTGTTATAATTTCTGAATTTTCTTGTTCAAGTTTTTGTCGCTTCCCAACAAAGATCTTTCATTCAACGACAAGTATTATACCATAGTGCTCAGTCGTCTCAAAATAATCACTAATAGAATCATTCTAGTCATCGTTTAAGTTCATTAATATTTAATTCAACAAATTAAGGTAGCCTTTTTTGTATCTTAGAATTTGATCATTATCTAAATATGGCGTGTAAGCAGATATTATGTTGAGATTTGTTGGAGTTGTAGAGAATACTGTATTACCGTCCACTTCCTTAATATTCTTAACAATGTAGGCCTATAATGAGTTTTTTACATAATGATGCATTCTCACATTAAATTGAATAATTAATAAACGTGAAACAGGCCTGGACTATGATAGAGATCTCCTTGGCAAGTATCTGGCTAGATAACAACATCTCAAAAAAGCAATGGCAGTGCCTTTCATCATTTTCACAATATTTTGAGGATTCGACAGGCAAAGACTTTTGTTTTGAGCCATCGGTCGCTAACAGCGTTGACTACTTTGTACGCAAAATCAGCTTGTCTTGCATTAGCTGGGGATTGGTTGATTACTAGTTAAATGACCTTATTCCTTCTCTCCTAGGTGTGTTCATCGTAAGATTGTCCATAATACAGTGACGTTATTAAATTCTTAATTTGGTAGAATAAATTATAAATTTGAAAACACCAGCCATCTAAAATTCAAATTTTCACCAGACCGGGTAACGATGATATCACTTGCACTCCTCTTTTGTCATTTGTTTTTCAGTGCATCAAAATTAAACTCGACACAGATTATGTAGACGTCAAATGTCACGTCTTGACGTCTTTGACGATTTTTTCGGACGTTCAGCCAAACTCTTTGAATTTTTCAGAATGCCTATCGGACTCCGAAATCCAGCTGAAACATTCTGCAGCGTTTTATGAATGAAGTAATCAACTGTGCATTTCGTTTTTGTTTACATACAATATTTTGAAGAAAGGCAGGTATTTAACTTAGTAACACCTTCAAGAAGCAATAACAGTGCTTTTGTTTTGAGCCAACTGGCTATGTACGCAAAATTAGCTTGGCATCATGCGTTAGCAGAGGATTGGTTATCTACCAGTGTATTGACCTTATTCCTTCTGTTTCAGGTCTGTTGATCGAAAGATTGTCCATTTACAGTGACATTCGTTACTTTGATGGCTCTGCTAGGAAGTCACTTTTATATTTCGAAAATTATGGCATAAAATTAGGGTTTTACTTAGTAATATCAAAATTATTATCCTATTCGTGTATTCCTATAATTCGTATGCAATTTTGGTCTATATTTTGGTAGGTTTTAGTTCATAAAAGAAAGTAAAATATTGTACGATCCAATGCTATGTTGAAAAACTTCACAACTGAAAAATTTCAATTAGAGATTACATTGGATTTATAAGGCTCTGTCTTATGGTTGAAATAAGTGACTACCTCCAACTGTCAAAGTAATATATGTTACAGAAAGTTATCATTTGTCAAAACTGATGCTTTTAAAATGCATTTTTCTCACAAAGGTTGCTGAAATTATGAACTAGTGTCTTCGGAAGCAAGAAATTATTGTTGTTGTTAGCGAATATAACCGTTCAAATTATTTCGGCCACCTTGTATACCGTTGTCTACGTGTCAAGTGTGCGTGTACATATGCTAGCGTGGGTGTGAGTATGCTTGGCTATGTGTTTATGTGTTGGTCATACTTTTATATTTATAGGTGTCAGAGTAATATATAATTAACAATAACAATTTTATACATACATGCTGGAGACGAATGCTCGTATATTTTGTTTGATGTTACCAAATGGTTTTAGGTTTCGCTTCCCTTTGTAGATAGATAGATAGTACCAGATACTTTTTTACGCGAGATAAGATTGATTTCTTATTGTTATTTATTGTTTAATTTTATTATGAGATTTTATGCTTCCGGCCTTTTTTAGAGTGGTTAATCTATTTGTTTTTATTTTATTTTGTTCGACACGTACTGTTGTTTGTGAGCTTTTTAACAGACGCATTTTACGGAACGGTGCAATAACTTTGATGCCACATTCGGAACTTCCGAATAGATCGTCCTGTGATTGGGTTAGGATGCGGTATACGCGTCGACTGTATCCCATACTCCGCTATAACTGGTTTACTCGGATTTGTCGATCCATCGGCGCTGAATAATGTATACAAGTCACTGCTTGATTATCCAAACATCAAGGGATCGATCAGCGGACGTGTGGCATCAAACATCAGAGATGCAAAGATCAAAGTTGACTTGGATCGTCGCAGAAATAGATATTGTAGTATGTTAACAGGTCGCAAAAACAGTATTCCCTGGCGATCACGCCGAAAGAGGTCTTTAGTAGTGTTATAGTAGCGTTTTTTGTTTTTATTCAAATTTATATCGTTAATTAAACCTAATTGAAACTATTAAACAAATTTGTTGAATAAAAAATGAGTCAAGGAGGGAAACATAATTTAGATAGTGACGTAAGGTTTAGTCTATCAATTCAAAATGCCAAAGTAAAGTATAATTCTTCTATTTAATGTTCAAGCGAATTATTATAATCTATACATATTTATAGTTCGTATGCTAAACTAGATTGATTGTAAGAACCCTAATTTTAAGCTGTAAGAAAATATGTGAATATTATTATTAAACGAAATTTTTTGCCAGTGGAAGTGACTTTTCCTGAAAAATATAATGTACTGTTTCGCTATTGGTATTTATTCCGATACGAGGTGCTCCCGAAACGACATATCCTGCTTCTGGGGCTTACAGAGATAGAAAATATATT
This sequence comes from Chrysolina americana, assembly GCA_958502065.1. Lineage (NCBI taxonomy): Eukaryota > Metazoa > Arthropoda > Insecta > Coleoptera > Chrysomelidae > Chrysolina > Chrysolina americana. The sequence continues at coordinate 2,944,542 of OY293419.1, read as the reverse complement.
TTCTACTTTATCAACTCGTCAACGCTAAGTAGCGCAAATAGAGAAAATTTCCACAAACGGCTCGACAGGTGTTTCAACTTCGAGCTGTCGAGTTTAAAAAACTGCATTTCTGGAACACCTCGTATTCTGTCTTATATTAAATTTAGGTGAACCAATTTGTAAATAAATAAACAAATGTGCTGATTTAGTATTGTGTATTGAAAAGATAACACTCGTTATATTTTCCATTTTCTATTTTTTAATATATGTATCGATATGTATGGCATGAATATGCAAACAGAAAATTTCAAGTTTCCTCTTGGCCGAATCAAAATTGTCTGAAGCTGTTTGACGAAGGCATTTCTCCAAACCACGTTTGTGTGTGGGTGTGTGTATATTCATCTCGTACGTATGTATAAATGTATATGCTCTAGTTGTTGCACAAATACTTTATTAACTCTTTATTTCAAATTTTATTCTAAATTTTCGTCATCCAGTCAAACTGTCGACGAGATTTCGTAAGCTAGCTTCGTATTACTGCTCAGTGCAAATAAACGTTAAAATAAATACTGTTAAAAATTTATACTGCTGTTTTATTTCGATATTCCCATTTTATCAACGTGACAACTGTTGAAGATCAACCATCTGATGCAACAAATGAGGTCCAGTGACTGACAACTGACTCTTTCCAACCATCCCCTGTTTGAAGCCGATTACGATGTTGACAGAGGCAATGTAAGATTTTCAAATTAGTGTGTTTATTTGATCATGTTACAACATTGCCATAATCACTTCTCCATATTCCGAGCCGTGGTGAGAAAATGGCAACACCGCACGGCGGTCCACAGAACGTCTGCTATATATCTAATGCTTTATTCACTAATGAAAATCTCGCAGTGTTGCCGTTTCATGCCATTTGTTCACCATATGGCTGAAAATCCACAAAATTTGAAGATATATAATAATAATGAATGCATAGGCAAGGTGGCGGGGCCCAAAACGATATATTCATAACACCAAACCCCTGGCTAGGGGAAATGCGGAAATTCAGGGTGTTCTTTGAGAAGAGGCCGACATCTGGTAGATTAATTCTGCTGTGTATGGCGCCGCTCAGGCCCCGTCCTAAGCTATGAGCAACGCATTCACAAGATGGAAGCTAAAATCAAGTCGACGAGACAACACACATCTCGGATCCAGTGTGTGGCGGAGTACATGGCGGCCATTAGGCCCTTCACGCCCGCAGTGCGACGAATTGGCGAAAACTTGAGGCGAGCTCACCTCACACTAAATCAAGGCGTGCTACGTTTACCATCAAACTGTCTGAAAATTATACTGGCTTGCCGCGATGCGGCAGAAATCTTAGCCGGAAGAATGCAGAAGGCCCTAATTATTTCGCCTACACAGGGCATAAGATTTTTGGACCCAGTAATCACGTGGACGTGGTGAGTGTTAACAGGGGTTGATGACACACCAGCGCGCCCTCTGGAAATATGTTATTGGAAGGTACGTATAAGGATAGTGTCAAAATAGAACCTATGTTCTCGGATATTTTTCAGAGCTAACCTAAGTAGACAAACAAAGGAACTAGGAGGAACGTCTCTGACGTTACACAGAAACTTTTTGTACGCCATTTCACAAGAATCGCACACTAATACATCATACAGAACACCAATAATTCGCCCTGGGGCCCTGGACTCGTCTGATTCACCTAACATGCCTAGTAAAGTGTCAAAAATGACTACAACAGGTCGTCCTTACAGTGTTGTCGATTTTTTTCACAATGGTTCGGAATTTTCATGAGAAGGCGTTGCTATAATCTGAAACGAAATATCAACCAATGATTCATCATATACCTATCATGGAGGTGAGTAAAGGTAAATTTATCCGGCTCCGTCTTGAAAAAAAAAAGGTAATGTAACTTATGTAGTTCTCTGACAAGAATGCGAAAAAAAATCAAGAAGTTTTCCATTAGTTTTGGACTCATTCCCTTCTGAATTTTAAAAATCGACTATTTTCAAACACGAATTTTTCAATTAAAAATCGCTCATGTATCCATTCTTTAGTCGACGCTTTTTTTATATCTACCTAATTTCACTAATTACAAGCACCAAAAACAACCATGTTACACAAAAATTTGACCATCTCATAATCACAAACATAATCACCTCCTTTTGTTAGTAACTTTCATCCTCGCGGTCAGTTGGTAACTTGGAATCTGCGTCGTCGACTGTTCAAATTCAAATATGAGCAAATTTCCCATTGTTTGGTTTTTGACATTGCTACAACTGATAACATTTTCAATAATGGAATTAATAAAAAGACTAGGAAGAGCTTATGAGCCTGCTTACAATCCAGAAAGTAATCTTGCTTCTCTCGCTAACTCAATGCTAGAGAAAGAAAAAAGGAGATGACCTAACCTAACTTGAGCTTACCTTGCTATTCAAGTTGAAGGCCACCCTTCTACACTTCAATCGGTCATCTAATAATATAAATGTAAAGATACTCGGTTTGCTCGCTATTTACACCTTTTCATTAAAAAATCAATACGTTTGTGATATTGCTTTTGTAATAACTATAGTACAAAATGTAAATATTGAACATAATTGAACATATAAATGATGAAAAAAGTTATTTGCTTTTATTTGAATTTGCATAGTCAGTGCATATTCCAAATACCAACTTACCGCGAAAAAATTACTAAATTGGGTTATATTTGTTATGCACGGTAAAATTTTTGTGTAAAATGGTCGTTTCCAGTGCTAGTAATTGTAAAATCAGGTAGGTAGATTAGCGTGAGAAAAAAGTTTAAACACAAAAAGGAGGCATTTTGTGTGACTTTACCTAAGAGTGACATCACATTCAAGGCAAACACGATTGACTAACGGGATAATAATAATTGTAGAAACGTCAAAAAATTATTAAATTACGACACGTCAAAATGTGACTTTATCGAAATATAAAATGTATCTATTTTGTTAAGAAAATAGAAAATATATACAAAAAAAATTTGTATAATACGTATTTGTGTTGAAAGTAAAACATTACTTTCAACATTTTTACTATAACATATTGAGTTGGGTATGAACTTACCTTCATTCAACAGGTATCCAAAGGAATGATTTCAACCATATACAGTCGGAGTTTCCTCGTTCAACATGAGTAGGAGCACCTAATAGAAATAATGAACTTAAAATACCTATAAGGAACAGCTTAAGTTGAGGGTCAAACTTACTTGACATTATTCACAACAAAATCCAGTGGAAATAGGAAAATATGTCAAAATTTCATAATAAGTTTGCATAAAGTACTACAGCTCTCGATTATCATCATATAATTTAAAAAACAATACAATAAATTATAAATTTTCTTTGTTTTAAAAAACAGTTGAATATCGAACTGTCAAAGTCAATCATCTTCCTAAAATTCCTACTCTTCCTTGAGTTCCTTGCTCACGGGTCGCATAGCAAGTTCTATGACGTACGGGCAAGAATTCCTATCCACAACACTTCCCAATCGGCAATCCGCATGGACCAATAAAAACTCTATTTTAGTTGCGCCTGCGTAGTGTGCAATCTAATTTTAGGTTACGTTGAGGATCAACTTGGATATCAAGGTCCAGTTTGGTTATCATGTTTGCTTCTTTTATGGCTTGAAAATTAAAAAAGAAGGGAACATGATCTAACCTAACCAAACTAACCTTGCTATCCACTTGGGACTTCTATACCTTGGCATCGATTCAAATATACCGCCTTGGCCAGGATAGTTCTGATTGGTTGTGTGTACTCATATCGTCAAAGGGCGAGTTCCCAATGCAATGGTTTTGCTTTTCGCGTCACGGATTCTGATTCGGGAATTTTCCGATGCTCGACGCTATTTGCCAATCAGAATGCGTGAAAAAAGCATGACGCGCGGCGCAAAAACGATGCATTTGGAACACACCCGAAATTTGCACCGTTAACGATCCGTTCGCGAATTGCGATCAATTCTACTCCACACTAGCGAGTTGAAAGATTATCTGAACAGCTATTTTCAAAAGAAAAACTGGTCGATGAATTTCAATAGACCAATAGTCAATAATAACGCTGAAATTTTTCAACGCCAGCCTTAGCTGCTTTCCAATTGCCACAGGGAATAGCACCGAGTAACTCCGAGTAAGTGTCTGACAGATAACGATATATTGTGTTTCAATCAAACCCTATTCACAAAGTCAGGTGAGGTTCACTTCAGGGTATTTGGTGCTACTACCCCTGCTCTGATGTAGACAAGCTCACGCAGTAATGTTTCTGATTGGTCATGTTCTGTCATCAACCAATCAGAAAGTAATCTGTTGTAAGCGTGAGTTGTCATGTGCACCAAACATTAGAGCAACTGTTGCGAACGAACAAACCTCATTTTGATTTGTCAACTAAAGAACGAAAACAGTTTGGAGTTTGATTGAACTAACCTAAAATTCTTCATTGCAAAACATCAATATAATCATTGGAAATAATAATTTTCGGCAAAAATTACTCGCTAGGACGAAAAAATTAGACATTTCAATCTTACATACAATCAATGATTACCCAATTACACCATGTTGTCGTTGAAATTTAACTTTTCACTAATGTTATATCTTTTTAGTTTCCGTTCAATAGCAGGTTTCTTTGGGAGAATTTTTCAACCAAAACTATCTCCTGGATGTGATGGGCTGCCCTAAACCTACACTGCATAAGATAACTGATGATTGGCATCTACAATGACAATGATCCCCACATAAAAGCCAAGTCATAGGAAGCAGATCAATTATTGAACTGTGATGATCATTGGGAGCTGCAGTCTTCCACATAAACCTGTACAATAGGTATTTTCCTAGGCAAGTCTTCAACAGAAAACAACCACTGCCCGTTACGACCTTTGAATTAGATCTGTTAGATTCTTGGCAAAGTTTTTTACAAGAAAATACTATTAAATGAAAAATAGTGCTATTTACACAACTTTATTTGGAACAAGTCATAGAAAATTATATCTCCGAAACTGCAAGACAAATTTTAATGGCTCGAAGCCTTCCGCATTATAAATATCTTCAATAAATATTCAACATACAACAATCATTTCTTCAGAATTGATTCTAAAACAGTTTTCATAAATTCGTAAAAAATAACAGTACACAAATTGAGCTATTAAAGCCGGATACAAATGATGGCAAAAACTTAAATTATTTGGTTTAAAACAAAATAAATTACATGGTTAGAATTAAAAGATATACAAAATGAAGCGTACAATATGAAAATTGCCCGAAGGATAATAATAGTCACTGGCTACTTGATGTTCTCGCAAAGATTGCCAAGAAATCGAGTAATTACAATAAGGCAAAATTTACAATAAATGCATTATCACTGCGTTAAAAATTAACATGAATCCTTCCCACAGAAATGCTGTCCTGTAACGATTTTTAGGAACAACTGCATACTACACAAACACTGATTTTGAACATTTTTTTCACAAAAGTCATGTGATATGTATAATAAAATTTTACAGCAACCGTCCTTGTATTGAGTTTAATTCCAACAAAACCTTCATAATGAGAATTTAATCAGTCATTGCTATCAGAAGTAGATTTTCTCCCTTTATTCATTCAATGATTGTCACCCAATTTGATTATATTGTGTTGAACCATAAACTTTCTGCCTAGGAATCCTCAGAAAGATCAATTTACCACTCAGAAAACGTACTGATTCTAGTCATCATAAACATAAAGTCATTCAAAAATTGATCAAAACTTGAAACAAGATCATCAAATGAAAGGAGGAATTAATACTTGATGGAGAAAACAACCTCTTGAGGAATTTTTATCTTCTCATCTTATATATACAAAAAAAACTATTCATTAATTAAAATATTACAAAGGGATATTTCCAAAAATAAAATCTAATGATTAAAATTGGATGTTCATTTCAAATTCCATCTGTTTTTCGAATTTGTTATGCTGTCTTTATATGTCTTTTTATTGCTTTGGAATAATCAGGATGACATTCTTACAAACTTGTTTGAACTACAACGATTCCTTTACGGATTTTAAGGCTATAGTTTTCAGACTGTTTTAGCCACTAAACTGTTTCACATGCTCGTCTATCTTCGATGTTGGTCGAGAATTGTCTCATAAGCCTACTTGATCTGAGGCTATATTCATATATGGCCGGTGAAGTTGGGGACGTGGCAATAGGCTTTGCTGACATCCTATTGGCTGGCCGTTGGTCAATAATTTATAAGACTTTCCTATTTTTGCGAATCGCATTCCAGATTTGATTTAGTTTCAGGGTTTCCTCCTTCCCATTGAAATAATCCATGTGTTTATAGGTGAGTATTGCTGCTCGTAAGGATCACAGTTTGTTGCATCACTGTTAACAATTTCAAAGTGTATGTGTATAATCAGAAACTGATTTGTTTTACGTCATACTAAAGAGGGAATAAGTTTGAATGAAGCTCTGATTACCAAATGCCATTACTGAATTGGTAAATCAACCGTTCCTTACCGGACATTCTGTTCAGCATTCAATTTTACAGATTCCGGACTTGTCTGTGGAGTTGATTTTGTCTTTTACGTTGTTTGACAAGAAAAATGTTTCTTATGTCATATAATATTTTCATTTATCAAAAATACCTATCAAAGAGGACCCAAAAACTGACGAAATATAGCTAGCAAGAAATAGCTTTGGAAAACTAGTAATTTTGCTGTCATATTCGAAAATTATCATATTTTCCTTAACAATCTGAAAATCTGTCATAACAATAAAAAAATTAAACTCAACTTGTTAAAATTATAAACATCCCAATTTAAAAATGAATGAACAGTTGTTGAATGTGAAAACAATCGAACTAAGAACCGATTAATCTTATATCCTTATTTGATATTAATTTATTTGGCCATTTTGTCAGCCTTCTTGAGGTAATTTGGCTTTTAGGCCAAAAAGCAAATTCCTAATGTTTAAAATTTATCAACAATATTTAAAATCCGGTAATAATGGCCTGATGAAATTTCATTCATTCCATATAACTGACATTTTGAATTTTTCCCTCATATCACAGATTCAGTGATGCTATCAAACACAATTATTTCAAAATGTCAATTATTAAGCGACATCAGCCATCTAAAAACTACTACTTAATTCGTCAACACCTTTAAATATTCACACACAAAACAACTCGAAAAAACAAATCGAGGAAAATAAAACCTTCAAACCGTAAAGTTTGGGTAAAACGTAAAATGTTTCAGGTAAAAAAAATTCTGTGGCAAGCATTCATGTTTTTAGCATTACGGTAGCTACTTATGATTGTGACAGTGTTTTGGAGGTTATGACATTGAGAAAAACGAAAAGTATGTAAATGTATACGTGTTGGGAGCAAAAAGGTTTCTTGTGCCACCCAAAAAGTACCAATAAAATAAAAGTAACTATTTTTAATAGGTCGCATAACATTTCTGGGGCTGGAATACTTTTCAAGTGGCTCTTACAAGATATAGCAGACACGAAATACCACAGACTAGGTTGAAACCAAGGTTGAAATAAAACTCTGTGTATTTTGGTCCGTCAGAGAGGAATCTGAAGCCAATGAATCACTTTCCAAGGTGAAAACTTTGTAGAGTGACAAATGATGTCTCTCAAGCCATTTCAAAAATTTAAAAAAAATCTGTCTGCTTTTACAGTGCGATTGGTGTAACTGAAGCTGATTGGTACGAAAGGAAAATGTTATTGTTCAATGTAAGACCTTGAAAGTTGAGAAAAATTAAATGTTTTCAAATAATTGTTTCATATGCTTCGTTTTAGTACCTACAGTACAAAAAATTTTGAATCCAATGAGAAATGTTGAGGACTTTCAATTAATAACGTTTACAACTCTAATTTAATCACAGTGCTCTGAAATTAAAATTGTCATTTGTTTAGGTAGTAGACAACTGTTGTAGTTTAAAGTAACGGTTACCGTAAATATAATAATAAAAAAACAAAAATATTTCAAAACATAACATAAGACATTTGAAACTCACAATTCGAAAATGTTTAAGATTACCTAATAATCTGTGGAGTTTACTCTCAATACTAATTGAAAGTCTACTAAAAGTTTGAAAAAAGTTCACAAAGACTTTCAGAAAGCCCCTAGAAAGAAAAGTGGAATAATGCCAAGCCAAACCCAATAATTACGGGTAAGCAAAAATAAATTGGCGCCCAACGTGAGGCTAGGAGACTTAATCGGTAAAATAATTATAACAAGGGAGAGGAGTTATATTATGTCCAGACTGAATACTATTGATTCGAAAGAGCCCGTTCTGAAACATGAGCAACGAAAAACGTCAACTATTGACTTCAGATTCGTGCCGCTGAGACCAAAAAATACGATAAAGATATTGACTCGCCGCAATTCAGACATAAAATGTAGAGCAAACCGATTTACAAAATTTGTCCAAGAAAATTCGAAGCAGACACCGGTTTCCTAGACGAATTTGCTAACCAACAACTTCCAGGGCTAGTTACGATGAAATACACTGAATGTATTTGAACACACGGACATTCAATGAGACTCCGGTTTCATTTCAAATAACATACCTTGACAAAGGTTGACTTTGATGGAAAAACAGAAAAGTCAATTATTTCTGAGTGTGTATACTATCGTCATTAAATCTATCACATCATTACTAAGATAGAAGACTTTATCGAAAGAAGACAACCTCATATAACCAATGGACGATTCCAGAACAAATCTTTTGTAGTGTTGTCGCTAAAATAATGTTGTGGTCTAAAGCGAATAACTGGGTCTTTTTGAGTATGATCGAAAGTCCAAAGATGAATGTTCCCGGACATATGAATCGAAATATTAATGTTGATAAGGAAAAAATAAAATATACTAGGAAATTCTGGTTTTGTACGTTGTTTAACGACAGGGTTAGAACGAATGAACGAAGTAAAATTATGTTCCGATTTTAAATCATACCAGAAAAGGCCTAGTCGATTTAGACCTGAGAATATCGTAGTGGCAAAACTAAACAGGGGTACTACAATTTTCCATTCAATGAAAGTAGATGCAACCAGACAAACAAGCCTGAATCTGAGTGTTCTCTCCCAAACTCCGTACACTTTTACTTCTAAATACTCGACAAGAAACAAAAAACAACGCCATGAGATCGATAACAACTAATTCATCCACCCCGATCGATGGTGGAAACGTCAGACCGAAATTTCTCTCGACAATCATAAACAGCTATCGCATAAAAGCTTCATCAAAATCTAAAATAGCTACCGCCTCACTTGGCCGACGACGGGGGCATGTTGGGAGGCGGCGGCGGAGGCTCGGTGGGCTTGTTCAAGTTCCGCATCGACCTTATCCTCCGCAAATCGATTACCCCCCCGTCGGACTGCGTCCGCGTATGACTAGATTTTTGGTTACCGTTAGTAATATCACAATTCCTCGTCTCACTAGTATCCACGCTCAAATTCTCGAACGACTTCCCCACCTTGTCCGCGTCCTCGGAGGCGCCGGTCGCCACTTCCTTCGCGTCCGAGAAAGCCCTGCCCCTGGTCTCGCCCGAAGTGTTGAAGTTGGCGCCGCCGAGGTTATTGTCGGAGTCGGGCCGGTGGCCCAGGAACTTCTCCTTATCGGCGATGTTGTTGTCGTGGCCGAGCTGGTACACCTCCTGCTTGCCGTGGATGTTGATGATGCTGGGCTGCTGCTTGTTCGCGACGTTGTACACCGAGCACTGGGTTTTTCTGAAGTCCACGTCCACGGTGGGCCTGACGGTCAAAGACGACGGCCTGGCCGGGATCTCCGGCTTGGTGGAGGGATCCTTCCTCCGGATCTGAGGCTCGTCGCCGGTCTCGTTGTGCGCCTGGACCGCGGCGGACGGCTTTTCGGGAATCAAAGGCGGTGGGGTGTTAGGGTGCGTTATCCTGTGAACAGCGCTGGTGGTGAACTCGGGCCTGTTCTGCACCGGCGCCGGTTGCGGCGGTTTACTAGCGATACTCGCCGTTTCAGTCATCGTTGCTCTATCTAACTTATAACCGACGACGGCGTTAGCTTTGTGGGGAGTCTGACTAACGCCGTCTTTTGTGCTCGCGGCTTTCCTGGACGACTCGCTGGTTCTGGGAAGCGTCCCGCCGGGGTTCCTCGGCCTGCTCGTCGGCGAACTCCCCGGAGGGGTGGTAGGAACCTGCGGCAGCTTAGCGCTAGCCGGCTTGCTCGCCGGTGGACTCATCGGATGCGAAACCTTACCAGAGGAATGCTCGTAGGACTTGCTCATCGGCGGCACTGGGGCCGACTTCTTCTTCCTCTGGTTCGGCCGAGGGCTTTCCGCGCTCGCGTCCAGGTTCGAATTGCTCGCCTTGAAGTTAGCCGACGCGTCCTCGTCCTGGAGCATCTCCAACGTGACGTACTTGCTGGCGTCGTCGGGGAAGAGCGCGTCGCTCTCCTTGACGAACATCTCGACGAGCACGTTGATCGTGACGCAACTCTGCATATTCAGGTCCTCCTGCTTGTTCCACAGCAGGTTCGGCGACAAAACTATGGCGATGTTAGACGGCGTCATTTTGTTCTCGGGGTGTTTGGTAAGCTTCGAAAGGAACTGGAATATGTAGGACAGGTTGTCTTGGTTCTCCTGCGGTAACCTCGCGATCAGTTCTTTGACCGCTTGCAGTCTGCGGTGCTCCGACGTCTGAGACGCTTCGATCCAGTCTTTGTGGAGGTGGAACGTCAACAGCGGTTCCGGTAGTTCTCTTAGGTATAGTTTCAGTAAACTGGCGAGCGTGTGCACGTCTCTGTACTCGGGGATTAGGACCGAGAGGCAGCCCGAATCGATGGCGGCCTTCAGTCGTTTGACTTTCGTGGTGCTTCCCGCGACGCGGAACAACCCTTCTTCCGTCAAACCGTATTCGGTGAGCGCTGTTATGCATATTTCCAGAGGAAAGGCTATTCTTTTACCGGTTATTCGTAAATGTTCCCTCAGAGATGTCCCGAAGACCCTCCTCACAGGGCTGTCACCTGAAAAATCAACAAATCGAATGGAATAAACACAAAAATCGAGAATGTAATATACAAAATACATATAGATGATTTTTTTAAAGCATTGTTTCATCTTAAATATTCTCGCTGTCGACAAATTATGCTATAATATTCCGAAAATCACCTTTTGAAAACCCTACAATTTTGAAGAACTTCCAAACACGTGACTCAATCTCCTGTATGCATAGTAGGTAGCCGCGTTTTCGTTACAAGACTCCATAAGCTTGGTTTAAAATCTCCTATGTATCTGCGAACTCTTGGTTCTCTTAACAAGCCTTTCCAATGACCGAGTACGTGTTCTGTTGTTTCCCCTTCTTCCTGACAGAACTCCACAGCAGTTCTTCCGCCACACTGATTCATTCATATGTTTTTGAGCCCCAAATATCCTGACGGAGATACGTCGAGTTCTACTTCTTGTCTAACTTGGCAGCATCTCTTCAATAAACTCATTTCTTGGAAAATTGCCCCACCATTCTGAATATTTTTACTGAATCCTTGACATGAACTTAATTGAGCATTGAGCCCAATTTATAACCTCCGCAGCTACCGTAGCTAACTTTGACGCTGCCAGAGATGAAATATGCTCAATATGTACAACTTTTTTTCCCTAAAACGAATCGTCCCGGTTTTACAGAGAGAGAAACCCAACTGAAGCTCCTAGGAACTTGTGCGAGCAAGGAAAAGATCAGGGACCGGTGGCCGTGATGGGATTTGAACCCAAGACCTTGATTGTAAGGCGAGCGCTCTACTATCACGACCACCACGGCCCATTCAAACGGTTTAAAAACTTCCGCAGCTGACGTTGCCTAGCTGTGACAGCTAAGGAACTGCGCCCTACCAGTCACAACACAAGAGTCCATGGTTTTACCACGGTACTCAAATATACGTAAGCGGCTCTACGCCTCTGGATCGCTCCAAGTGAGTAACAGAATAAAAGTAGATATTTTCAGTTAAAAGTTGGAAAAGTCGAAATTTTGAGATGAGAGTCGAAATTTAGAGCTGAAATTCGAAATTCCGAGTTAAAAGTCGAAATTTAGAGTTTAAAGTCGAAATTTAGAATTTAAAGTCGAAATTTAGAATTTAAAGTCGAAATTTAGAATTTAAAGTCGAAATTTCGAGTTAAAAGTAGAAATTTTGAGTTTGAAGTCGAAATTTAGAGTTAAAAGTAGATATTACGAGATAAAAGTCGAAATTTCCAATTAAAAGTTGGAAAAGTCCAAATTTCGAGATAAAAGTCGAAATTTTGAGTTAAAATTCTAAATTTAGAGTTAAAAGTCGAACTTTCAAAATAAAAGTCGAACTTTCAAAATAAAAGTCGAAATTTCTAAATAAAAGTCGAAATTTTAAGGTAGAATTCGAAATTTAGAGTTAAAATTCGAAATTTACAGTGGAAAGTCGAAATGTTAAGAAAGTTGAAATTTCGAGATAAAAGTCGGAAAAGTCCAAATTTTGAAATTAAAGTCGAAATTTTAAGGTAGAATTCGAAATTTAGAGTTAAAAGTCGAAATGTTAAGAAAGTTGAAATTTCGAGATAAAAGTCGGAATTTTCAGTTAAAAGTCGAAAAAGTCCAAATTTCGAAATAAAAGTCTCAATTTTAAGGTAGAATTCGAAATTTAGAGTTAAAATTCGAAATTTAGAGTTAAAAGTCGAAAAGTTAAAAAAGTTGAAATTTCGAGATAAAAGTCGGAATTTTCAGTTAAAAGTTGGAAAAGTCCAAATTTCGTGATAAAAGTCGAAATTTTAAGATAAAATTCGAAATTTAGAGTTAAAATTCGAAATTAAAGGCTGATTTATCGGATTCATAATGCACGATTTAATGCATATGCATAATTTTAAAATACAATTTATAACATTTCAATACTCAGATTCATATGAAACCATTCACCCGTTTCATAATTTATAATTCCTAAATGGTTTCATATTGAACTGTTATAAATTATGCATATGCATTAAATCGTGCATTATGAATCCGATAAATTTGCCTTTAGAGTTGAAATTCTGAATTTAGAGTTAAAATTCAAAATTTACAGTTAAATGTCGAAATTTCAAAATAAAATTTTAAATTTCGGAATAAAAATTGAAATTTCGAAATAAAAGTCGAAACTATGGCGGATCAAATAATACGTGGCAACAATGGAAAGTCATTGGGAGGGGGTATTACTCATCAATGTATGGAAAAAAAGTGAAACGTTGATAAATTGGCCAAGACTTTCGCGACCGAAATTTTCACTACCACTATTTTGATTCGGGTTTAAAGGCCGTCGTGATTTGAAATAGTTTCCAAAATAGTGATAGCGAAAGTGAAAAGTTTTTCGGAAAAATAAAATTAAATAAAAAATAAACATAAAAGAAAAAAAAACGAAAAATTATGTAAAAAACGAACCTATTCTAAAAATATCTAGAAAAAATCAAAACTCATTAGTTTAGACTCTTTCTAGAACTCTCTAATAAAATAATAAATGGTCTTTATTTTATTTATATCAATTAGGTTTCTGAAATTCTCAATTATATCCAACACCCTCTCAAAATCAAATAAAATAATATTCAAACATGTTAGACCACAGCAGCTAGCAAATAGCAACAAGTAAAACATTATAAAAGATAATGTATGCTTGGGAATATGGGATTCAAAAAGATTTGATGAAAAAATTCTTAATATACTGAAAATACTTAATAAAAACACCTACCGATTTTTTTCTCCATGTGAGGTATCAATTCCTGGAGGCTTTTGTAGGCATTTTCATGGTAACTCCTCTGCACTTTCAACAATTGCAAAATATATTCGGAAATTTCGTTCTCCTTGGCAAGGATGTGGAACATTTCTATTGCCAATTGATCCCTAGTGTGTTCCACTTTCGTGTCAGCCTCTTCCATATCATCCCTGAGCGTTTCTTTTCCAGTGGACTGAGCAGTTACAAAAAAAATTAATATTAGCAAGTGAAGTACAGTTTTAAAAACATATTTTTCTACAAGCGTGCGTGTTCCGCCCTATTCCCGCACGCAATTTAGTTTGAGAGGTGTCATATTCCCGCACTAGTGCGGGAAAAATTTTCCCGCACGCTAATGTCACTTCAAGTGAGTTTTTCCCGCACTAGTGCGGTAATAATTTTTCCCGCACGTGAAAGTTTGTTCAAGAGCATCACATAAGATGTTTCAATGCTCTTGTAGAAAAAATCTTGATCCTTACTCATACGGAAAGGTACTATCCCGCACTCGACTGCTTACCCGAACTCCGCTTTGCGTCGTTCGGGTAACGGCAGTATCATGCGGGAATAGTACTCTTTCCGTACTTGTTAGGATAATAACTATTATCTCCGATCAAGTAACACAACCTAGATGAGTAACTCGCCGCTTACGCCTTAAACTTTGTTTGTAAGGGACATCTCTCACCGGCAGTGTCGAACGTGGTTTACAGAAATAGGGGTTCAATGAAAAAGAAATCATGGAAACCCAATACGGAATGGAAATCTGAAAATATGATGGAAGAATCTCCACAGTGTTTGAGAAGAGCCGATGCTCTAATTGACATGTTTTTTCATATTTCATTCATTTTACTCTTTTCCAATTCGGTTTCCCTTTCTCGATAGTTACGACACTGGTAGCTTATGAAATATTTTGATTTCCAGCTTCAAATAGTCTTATACACATTTCACAAGGCTTAATATTAAAAACTGACGATAGTTCAACACGAATTAACTCAGAATTAAATTAAATCTAGCTGACGTGCTTATTGTATCCTTAAAAAATTGCGACATGGCAACAATATCATGACTTCAGGTAAAACATTATGAAAAAATGTTACGTTACGTTCAGTAATATTTGAGTATTACTCATCTAGGTTGTGTTACTTGATCGAAGATATTTTTTTTTAAGTCCCAAAACTTGATGACATATTCTGAGTGTTATGTCGTATTCGCTACAAAATATCAAGCTGTGGAAAATATAGCTGTCAGCAAAATTATAAGGTTTGTGGAAAAACAGATTGTCAATCAAAAGATTTTACACAAATTTAGCTTGAATATCACGGATAGATTTTAGATATATTGTTTGAGAGAGTCACCAACTCACATTATTGAACCAAAATAGTTATTTTTGTATCAAGTACGTAAAATTAGTGTTTTTTTAATGGCACACGAGAGTGTTGAATTTTGGCCGAGACCGCGGGTCGAGACCAAAAATTATCTGGAATGTGCCATGAAAACACGAATTTTATACACGAAATACAAACAACATTTTTTGTACAACTGCGAATGTGAATTTACATCTTCTGAAATATAATACTTCCAATTCATCTTGACGTGGATTTTTGTACCGATAAGTTATCGCTTTTAAACGACTGTTGTATTGATAATATTACTCAATGTTTTCAGTAAAATCTTATTTAAAAAGTTTTTCTGTCTGAAAAAAATTAATCCAAAATAACTAAATGCTGCACAGGTCACTGTTTCAGGAGGAGCTCTGTAACTTTTCTGACCAATGCAGGGGGCAACATTTCATCCATAAAACGTCACGGTGGCTGGAAATCTGCCTCCGTAGCAGAAGCATATATAGGAGATAGTTTGAATAACAAAATTTATATTTCTAACAAAATATTGAATTGTCCA
Organism: Chrysolina americana; assembly: GCA_958502065.1. Taxonomy (NCBI): domain Eukaryota; kingdom Metazoa; phylum Arthropoda; class Insecta; order Coleoptera; family Chrysomelidae; genus Chrysolina; species Chrysolina americana. The sequence goes on along the minus strand of OY293419.1, from coordinate 2,928,936 downwards.
TCTTCTTCCAAACGAATTAAATTATCTCATAAAATTGTGGAATCAACTCTCCAAGAAATATCTAACGTTTCTGATAAGCAGCAACATGGAACATCTTCGTGAATTTATGTTGGAAGTAATTGTTCAAACTTTACTATCAATTATTATTCCAATAGATAGAATTGTTTTATCATTAATAATCCATTAATAATCCATTAATAATTGACTTTGTTAAAAATAAATCCTTCAAAAAGAAATATATTTCATGATTATTTTGGCAGTGAAAAAAGTCTTTTTTTTTAATTGGTGCCACATTTTAGCCATTTCAAGCACGCCTATGCGTGTTTAAATGGAACTTTAAAAAACGCGCGTTTTTAAAGTTACCATGGCAACATCAACAATTCGAGAAACAAGAAGTCTAAATGACAACTTTTGATGAATGATCTGACAGCAGTACCTTCTAACGTCTAATAAAATATTACCAACCAAAACAACCTTTATTCAAACATTATACAACAATTTTAATTTTATAAATGAAAATGGAAAGTACAGTTAGTATTGTTTCATATATTAATATGTCGATTTTTCAAATCGGAGGAAATGGCATTTAAATTGATACTGTTAACATTCTGAGAACTCAATGAGGTTGAACTTCCATTAATGGCACTCCCTATAACGTGTGAAACATTCTTCTCATTGCTGATGCTCTCTTCAACGTAACCACTCGCCACAGCTGCCGATTTCCATCCTACTTGTCGTTGGATTTGATCTATTGTCTTGCCACTATTTGCCATAATGATAGCGGACGTGCGTCGAAAAGCATGTCCCGTGTATTTCTCAGGATCATCCAATTTAAGATAACGGGCAATTTGCAAGGGACATGATCCAAATGTATTAATACCAACCACTTGATTGGTACACTTTCCCTTATCATATCGTAGGAAAACTTGGTCTGTACTCACATTTTGTGGACGCAATGATAAATCCTGCTTTACTAAACGAACATAACTAATTGCTTCATTGTCGGTTACAGTAAAACGTCGAGCCTTCACTGTCTCAGACGGTCGGATATTAATAACCAATACACTTCCTTCTACTTTGATATCATGTAAGCGCAAATCGCATAACTCACATCTTCTACAAGATCCAAAAATACCGAAAATGGCAACCACTTTCAAAAATAGATAGGTAATGTCTGGTGCATCTATGAAAAACTTCCGCAAATCATCTTCATTGAATATATATGCCTTCTTGGCTACGTTATTCGTACTAATTGCCTTCTTGAATGCATGTTTCAAAAATGCTTTTATATCGACTCCTTTCTTTATCCTCAACATACATTGTAATTTTGAATGGATAGCCCACATAGTCGACGCCTTGTACTGCTCCGACATTTTCTGAAGCAAGCACAACTCGTTCATCTATTTCAATCAACTTTTGCACTTCCATCCAGTGTACGAACTTGTCATATTCTTTGTCGTAGGCTTCTCTAGATTTTTGCGGTATTAGTTGCGATTCTGCTTTACTACTCAAAGAATCAATATAAGAATTAATTTTGAAGGACCGCGGTGACAACTATCAATATTTAATGACAAGTATATTTATTTTTGCTTTTCTCATTTTCATGGCAACGAAAGGTATACCGATTTCACATCACAAATTCAACCATTTTATTATTTTTTTTCCATGTTTTGTAGTAATAATACCAGTATTTACGATTTCAAATTGTACCAATAAAAAAAATTGCGTAAAGTATGCGTGGATAACTGGCAGAGCCGTCGTGTTCGAAAAATCGCGCGTGTTTGAAAGACCTATTTATCCACTTACACTTTAATATACTATTTCAGGGTGATAATTTTTTTTTTCACGGTAAAAAGAAGTAAACATTTATGCATCAATAGAGATGCAGAAATGTCAAGTTTTTTTTGACAGTTGTACAAAAACGAATTTTAATGGGACTTCGCACAACTTTATTATTTCAAATATTAGGAGTGACGAATTTTGTCGCGCTAAAAATCTCGAAAACCGCCAATATTGTCGATTTTAACTTTTGAAATTCAATTATAGATTGACTTACGTGATACCGATTACTGGCAGAATCTTTGTCGAGACAGTACTTCCGCAAGTTATTTTTGTGCTTCATGATATTGGGAAACTCGTTGTCGAGCACGCTTTGCAGTGGGTCATAAACCAATTCCTGGACTTTCATCTCGTGGTCGGCGTACTCTCTCGCCAGTTGCTGTTCCACGTGACCGCATTCCTTCAATACCTGTTGGAACAGAGGACAATCCCTAGCGAGTTTGCTTTCGTCTATAAAGGTGGCGCCTAGTTGATATTCCGATGTTTTTTTCTGAAAAACAGTTGAGATTCATGTGAAAACAAGCATTTGAAGCGTTTGATGTAACGAGATTATTATGCGGCTTATAATAAGCGAGGACGTTGCCAGGCGACGAGGCGCTTTGCGCAGAGTCGCCTGATGCAATTTCTAATAAAGATTTAACTTAAAGGTAGCTTAACTTTCGATAATACGATAATAGTTATTCATGGTACTAGTGTTTTATGTTGAAAATAAGTCACGCGAGAAAGATTCGTACCACGAGGCCGTTAGGCATTTGCAAAAAAAATGCTTCATAATCGCTATGGACCAAATACTCGGTGCTTCGCTCGACCATTCACCTTTATAAAAACATCGACATTTCAAAATATGGCAAACTAACGAGCTTTTTGAAGAGCAAATCACAGGGACACAGACCAAAAAAATCAAGAGCCAGACACTGAAACCAAGAAATCGAGAAGTTTCACCATACTTGAAAAAGGATTTCCAGTCGACCCGATCAATTTGTGTAAAAACTACGAGTCTTTGAGACCAAAGAATACTAGTTCTAGACGCTTTTTTGTTTTTTACAAAAATGGGAGGTGTAACAGCCAGTGTGTGGGAATGATAACGTTGTCGAAGATAACTTCAAGAATTTGTTTTTGAAATTGGAGGAAACAGCGCGGTCACTGCCTGAGAAGGTCGTCGGCGACTCTTATGGCCAATGCAGGGGCTAACATGACTACTTTGAAGCGTCGCGGAGGATGGAAGTCCTCGACGGTAGCAGAAGGATATCTAGAAGAATCGGTGCATAACAAAATACAAATTGCACAAAAAATACAAGGTTCTAATGTGTCGGCGTCTTCCAGCACTATCAGCAGCTGTACCGATATGGGAGCGTCTGGACCCAATGAACCAACGAATTATACTATGACTTCAAATTCGAATAAACCGTTAGCGTTTTCTTATAATTTCAATATTGTTACGATTTGCTAAATAATAAGCCGAGCACAATACTAAACTGTTTATTTCTAACTTCACTGACTAATAAAACACTTGGATCTATACAACAATTAATACAACTAGCTAAATATTCCAAACACTTATACAGTTCAATTATTTTATCTTTACCCATGCGTCATCAATTTATGATCGAAGAAATCACACACCCTTTATCGAACTTCTCTTTCTATCAACCGCTATGAGCGAATCAAAATTTGTTAACATTTGTCTTCCAAGGTAAGAATTATAGTATTGTAATGATCGATTAAAACTAAAAACATAAAAACCATAAAACCGACAGTGTTTTACATTTCAACTAAACTTGCCAACCATCAATTGCGTCATTGTTTTCTGTCACTGGGGTATTGTTTACCGCCAGTTTTACTTTGTTTTGCAGGCGAATATATTATAAAAAATGTTTTTTACAAAGTTAAACGTATCTTGGAATCATTACTGGGCCACTACAATACAGTGTGTTTTATTCACAAACACAAGTGATTAAATATATTAATTTTGATTTTCCTTTCATAACTGGACATAGTTCTACATGCTCGCAACACATAAATAAATGTATGAATACATTTTTTGGTAATCATGTGTTGAGTTTTACATTACCAAATATATTTCAACTGGTGTATTTTTACTTCTTAGATATTCTTTCATTTATCATTGTACAGTGTGTCCTTGCATCCATGCACGAATTGGTAATTGAAAAAGTTTGAATACCTAAGTCTAGAAGATTCATTTTCTGGGTTTTAGTCATGTTTGAATGGAAACTCATTTTTTGATATCAAAGTATGCAAAGGTTTTGGAAATATTGCAATCCAACCTAGTTTTCTGAACAACTTTTAAACAGATTCATTCCTATTCGCTTTTATTTCTCCAGCAATATTTTTGAAATTTGGAACATTGAATATGCTCACTGGACGGCACTTTTTAAAATGAAGGAAAAAAGGAAAGGAAAAAAAGAAAAGGAGAAAAGAAGGGTGTATCCATGAGTGTGTGTCACACGGTATTCTGTTGGAACTAAAAAAAAAACTCTCATTGTCTGGTAGTTTGTCATTTCCATAAGTTTGAAAATGTTAATTTAGTAATTCATTGTCCTATCTTATTACCTACACGTTGTAATTAGATCGGGATATTAGCCACGGCATTCTACATTTGACTGAAACGTCTCGACTTACTTCATATGCATAACATTGATGACGCACGGGTAAAGATACAATAATCGAACTGTATATACTTCTTCATAAACTTCTTAATCCCAGTGATATGTCTCGCCTTTAAATACTCAAGTATTGTAACCAGATTCTTCCGGATTCCGCTTTAGATTACTCACGACAGAATTCTACCCAAATAATCTTTTCTTGGAAATAATTATCGACGATACGCTTGCGAGTCGACTCAGCGGCGCAGCTAGGGGGCTTTTATCAATCTCGTAACAATATCAATGTGAATTCTGCTTGTAATAGTAATAAATAGAATACTGCTTTAAATATGAACGTGAGTTATGGATTATAACACACTAGTGTATTATTTGACAGTTTACTTGTCTAAAATAACATTAACAATGACAGTCATATGTTGGATATACATATTTATTATATTATGAGAATAACGGTTTTTATTTGCGGCAGGGAGTAAAATGAGAATCTCCAATAAAGTCAGTACACTCATCATCCCAATATCCCCTCAGCAGTGTGAATGGTGGTTCTTTCCCCATTTATGTTGTCATAGAACAACAAAAATTGTGTTGGCGACAGGGGATTTTGAACCGATATGGAAAAAATAACGTACATGAAACGAACTGATAAGGAATATTCTACGCGAAACGACAAGGTTTATTTTGTTATATCTCCGGAACTAATTCAGATTATTTTCTATTTTTGTATATTTTAGTTAGGAGTTATTCTATTGTTCCACCAGTGACTAAAAAAAAGGTTGAAAACATTTTAGTAAAAATGTATATGAACATACCTAAATTCATACCATAACAAAACAAAAGACGGTATAATCTCATTATCTGCATTAGATTCTAATTAAATCTAATTCCAAGAATTTACTTACCTACTTTCATTTTGTTAAGGTTTGAGTTTAACCTACCTGTAAATCTGTTATTATTATTAGTGATTAGTACAGTAAAGGTTTAGTCCAGGCTTATTTGTTGATTCAATATAAATATATGAGTGTTCTTGAATCTTATTTTTCATTTATAAAAGTTCATATACGGTATACGGGCTCTTATAGCCTTATCAAGTTGGAAATAGGGATATCAATTTATCAGAGTTGAAAAACAAGCGTTAACTTGGCGAACCAAGAGAATTTTGGGACGATTGAAATTCCAGCCTGTGAAGAAAAAGTAAAAATGTAGCATCTAAGGGAAGCAGTAGACGATGAAGAAGTTAGGTGAGAAAAAAATCTTGAATTCTGTGAGATATAATTCTAATTTCTTGACAATAGAGCCCAACGTTCCCATATATTTAATAACATTAACGATTCCGTCAGTGATGAAAATCGGAAGCTAGTTTTAATAAACTCAACATAAACTACTGTGCATGCATTTTCACATATCTGAATCATCAAGAACAACATACAAAAGATTGTCTCATCAAACGTTCTGGTATTCAATCTGGTTTCATTCTCCCCACTTGATTCTTTTTCAAATAAGGATTCATTTATTGATGTCGGTATATTTGCAGGATGGTGAAATTACGACAGGCATATATCTTATCAAAAAGATAAGGAGCAACAAATTTGCATCATACCTAATTGTTGCATAAAATGCAAAACTAAGGAAAATATTCAAGGAAATCCAGTGTGATGATTAGGTATTACGTTTTTTGCATGATCAAAGCAATAACAAAAATAAAGGATTATCTTGTGCAACATACTGAAAGACAAAATACGAACTTTTCTCCAGCTTAACTGTCTCCAATTCATTGAACAGTCTTCTAGATCACAACAAAATCAATTAGTTGTCTGTATCTACACAAATCGCAGGGTTTTACTGACAACACTGTCAATCCAAGAACAAATTTCAGAAGAATTTACAGTTATATGCCTACAAAACAATTGTGGCACTACCGATGTTACTATTTTAATAGCGCTTACTTGTTTTCTGCCAATTAATGACTCAGAACGATAGGAAAAAGCGCCAATTTAGCAAGAAGATAAGTTATAAATATAGTTTTATGTACCTATTTAGGAAAATTATCCAGGTAATATTTAGAAACTGTTTAAAACTCTGCGTGAATCCTCACAAGACAACGATTCCAACTTTTAGTTGATTGTCACCCAATTTTACCGATCATCTGCACCTAGTGAAGTTAGCAGTCAAATTGTCATTGGCATCGGATGTGATAATAAATTTGACGTTTAGATCTAAATCAACACTATTGAGACTAACGTAGGTTTTAATATTTAATCTAACCCGGACTGTTTTTCTTGTTTTAGCAATTTTTCATTTGTTGGAATGAAATAAAAATTGAGATACTTTTATATATCTACCCTATACATTTATCAAAATTAATCCACATGACAATCAAACTAACCTGAGCAGGGTTGCCAGCGCTTCAGAGGTTGAAAAATAGTAGAATAGTGACTTAATTTTCACAGAAATAGTGACTACTTATTGGCTTTTTTGTCTAAATAGTGACATTTTCCCAACCAATTGAGGAACTTCTATGAGAGCTGGTCATATTTTCCTTCATCATTCCAGAGCTCATTTGCAGTATTATAATGAGAAATTTTTAGGATTTGGAAAGTAAATGAAGGCCAAGACAAATACTACAAAAAGAGGATAAGAATATTTATCAAGATTGAAGTAATCTGTACTTTGAAAATTGTACTTAAAAACTCACTGAAACTTCTACCTAGCATTCAAAGTTACGCTTTGGAAGGAAAAACTTTTTTTTGGGCCAACGTTTCGAACTATATTTAAATCATCATCAGGGTTCTGTAACAACGGATTTTTTTTTGAAAATTTGTTTTACTTGCCACGATGTACTAAAATTCGACGAGAATAAAAGTTTGGATATTCGGGAGAACTGACGAAAATTTTGTTTTCCTCTACTTAAAATGCTTGAAATAATTTCAAAAACGGACATTTCAAGATTATTTGAACAATTAAAACATCAACACATACACGAATACTGCCAAGTACAAATGTTTTTTTTCTGAACATTTTATAAAACGGACCAAAAAAGAAGGGGAAATAAAAACATCAAAGACGTGAATATATGATTGACTTCAAACTAAAAAATATTGTGTTTGAACCTTCAATTCCTTCTGGTATTGACACTGTTATGTTTGAATATGTGAATAATTTCACATAGTAGTCTTTTAGATAAAAAGGGTTGCTTATCAAAAACGATGGGTGTCATAAAGATAAAACTGTGATATTTTTTTGTGATGTGTTGCAGGTAACATTTAGTATGTCCTATATAGCCCTGAGGGCAATTCTCACACTTAATTTGGTTAACCATATTTGATGTTTTTGTTTTTTGGTGTGAAGAGAAATGTCTTTCAATGGTGTTTTATTTTCAAACGCTATTTTTGAATGTTCATCTTTAATAACCCCTGCAAGTCTTTCTGAAAGATTTTTTACATATGGTATTTTGTTATATGTCGATTTTGTTGTTCTACTCGTTTTTTCAGTGATTTGTTTTTCGCTTAGTATTATTTTTGACTAATGATGTTTGGTAATTATTTTGTACAGGGTATTTTTTTATCATTTCTAAATTTTTTGGTGGTATTCTGGATTGGTAATTGCAAGTGCTCTTGGTTTTAGATTTTCAATGAAGCAAGGTATTCTAACGAGCACCTTATTCTAACCAATTCCAAGCTCTGAAATAGTGACAATAGTGACCAAATTTCGAAAATAGTGAGAAAAGTGACACGATTTTAAAATAGTGACCAATAGTGACTCACTGGCAACCCTGAAGCTGAATCAAATGGTTTGGTGTGGTACTTTCTCGAATTACCTATTTGGAACAATAAATACTTTTGAAATCTCAAAATATTTCGTATTTGAAACTACGAATACTTTAGTGAGATATATTTAGTATTTGGAATTTGAAATACTTCTCTCGAGTATTTTATACAGCTTTGACAACGACCATCATCAATCCTCTTTTATTCTGCACTTGGAGATCGTAACATGTTGCAACACTGCAATAGCGCCTGAAGTGTCTCTTGGCACCTTCTGCGAGAGCATACGGCCGTGTATACACAATTTCTCTGATGCAGTCAATGCAGGTTGTTTAAAAAAAAAATTGTTAAAATCATCACGGGTAGTAGGTGCTTTCGCACGTGACAAACGAGTACCGCATTCAATTTTCTACCACGATGAAATGTTTTTACAGTAGTTACAGTCTCCGCCATCAAGTGAACTAATTATACAGAGTTAGTCAAAAGTGTGGGCCGGCCAGAAGACGAGTTCGAGGTCGAAATGATAGCCTTTATCTCCCAGATGGCTAATAAAAAGTCAGTGCGGAGCTTGCACATGAAAAAAAGAAGAACTCATGGAGAATTTGCATTAACTAAAGAATTTAGACAAAACTTGTCGAATTCGCACAGCTTCGATTAATTTTTCTTCCATGGTTTTCAGAACATACGTCTTGTCTCCTCCGTGATCTTCTGAGAAAAACTGCTACTTTGCATCAAAACTGCGTCACGTCACGCTGCGAAGAAATATGCGCATGATATATTCTTTATGAGGTTTACAAATACTCGCCGTGACTCACGCTGCATCACCTCACCAAGCTGCGTCTCATTTTGCGGCTGGCCTTAGTGTTAATTTCACTCACCTCGGTATTTGGGTTTGGAGATATATAATTACCACAATTCAAATAATATGATACTGTATATGTTTACGTACCAGTATTTTCTCAAAATCCATTGACAGACCACTGGGTGCAATTTTTTTGGTGATTGCCGTAAGAGCACCCCGTAAGTATTCCACTTTCTCATCTGCGATTTGAAGTTCTTCATGATTGAAAATTTCGCTCTTTTCAGCCCTGAAAAAAAATTATACGAAAATGTACATGATGGTTTTTGATGATTACAGATTCTGTGGTGATATTGGCGATGTTGCCAAATCAACAGTTTTTCAGATATTAAACTCAATCTGAGACGTCTGCTATTATTTAAAAAGATTTTTTTAAATGAGAATTTAAATAATTCTGCAGAAGAAAAGAGGAATTCCTGGGATATCTTGTATCCGTAAATTTCAACTATTCTTCCGAAACTTATATTAGACCAACCAGTTTGGAATTCCCTGTATTATCTGATTTTAATAATTACATTTTTAACGCGACAGACATTCATCTATACTTTCAGTCCAGCACGGCGATATTCAAATATAAATTATTCAAACTATTGAGTTGAATGTTAGCGGTTAAAAAAAAGTTGCAAATACAATGAAGCATAATAGGATAATCATGGTCAAATTGATTGCAAAACTACTTGCGAATGGCTTAATTGGGCATTGGCCTACATCTACATTGGCGATGACGTGAACTTGTTACCCTAATAGTTTCACAAGGTGCAATATCTCAGGAAGTGAATACCCATTGAAAAAAAAACACCATTGAAAAGCTCTCTCAAAATGCTTCTCAGTGGTATCATATTTTGAATATGTAGGGGTGTCATTGTCGTTGGATAGTTTCGCGTAGCGTGCAATGAACACTCAGTTTTTGAATGAGTTGCATACAATATTTTTTCTACGTCGTGCAAAAACTAACCAACCGTTATACACAAAAATGTAGCCTTCATATGACCTTAAACATTACCTCCTGTTCTTAGCAACTTTTATTCTCGCGGTAAGTCGGCCACCAAACAGTCAAATTTGAATATGACCAAATGATTTTTCCTTCATTCTGTCCAATTGTTTGATTTTCGTCGGCGAAAAAAAATTACTCGCAAAAAGTCAATCGATTCAGATAGAAGGAATTAGTATACTCTGTGAATTTGAAATGAAATTATCAACAAATACAATTTTTTATTTAAAAAAAAATAATTTGTTCTTTTCTGACATTTTTTATTAAACACATTAGCAGATTTTCAGAAATGTTCAACTTACAATTGAAGAGGTTCCGTAAAAATCTTCAATTGAATCGGAATCGACTTCAAAGTCGTAGAGCATATTCAAAAATAGTTGAATTATACCGACAATCAATGAAAAATGTCGAAAAAAAAATAATGGAAGGAAATGATCCCTTCTAACTCCAGATGAACTTTTCAACTCGAGAACGGTTGAATATAGAACAATTCTGCGAACGCCAAACGATTCAGAATGATGAAATTAGTATACTCTTTGAATATGAAATGAAAATGTCAACAGACAAAATTTTTAATTGACAGATTTTCGAAAATGTTCATGAAAATTGCAGAGGTTCCGTAAAAACCGTATGAAATCTTTAATAGAATCGGAATCGACTTCAAATTCGGTGAGAATATTCAAAATAGGTTGAATTATACGAACATGAATTGAAAAATGTTGAAAACAAAATTATGGAGGGAAATGACCCCTTCTAACTCCAGATAAACTTTTCAACTCAAGAACGGTTGAAGATAGAGCAATTCTGCGAACGTCAATCGATTCAGAACGATGAAATTAGTATACTCTGAGAATTTGAAATAAAAATATTAACAGAAAAATTTTTTAATTGACAGATTTTCGAAAATGTTCATTGAAATTGCAGAGGTTTCGTAAAAAGCGTATGAAACCTTTAATAGAATAGGAATCGACTTCAAATTTGCAGAGCATATTCAAAATAGGTTGAATTATACGAAAATGAATTGAAAAATGTTGAAAACAAAATTATGGAGGGAAATGACCCCTTTTAACTCCAGATAAACATTTCAACTCGAGAACGGTCGGAGATAGAGCAATTCTGCGAACGCCAATCGATTCAGAACGATGAAATTAGTATACTCTGAGAATTTGAAATAAAAATATTAACAGAAAAAATTTTTAATTGACAGATTTTCGAAAATGTTCATTGAAATTGCAGAGGTTTCGTAAAAAGCGTAGGAAACCTTTAATAGAATAGGAATCGACTTCAAATTTGCAGAGCATATTCAAAATAGGTTGAATTATACGAAAATGAATTGAAAAATGTTGAAAACAAAATTATGGAGGGAAATGACCCCTTTTAACTCCAGATAAACATTTCAACTCGAGAACGGTCGGAGATAGAGCAATTCTGCGAAAGCCAATTGATTCAGAATCATGAAATTAGTATAGTTAGGGAATTTGAAATAAAAATATTGACAGACAAAATATTTAATTGAACGATTTTCGAAAATGTTCATTGAAATTGCAGAGGTTTCGTAAAAACCGAATGAAATCTTTAATAGAATCGGAATCGACTTCAAATTCGGTGACAATATTCAAAATAGGTTGAATTATACGAACATGAATTGAAAAATGTTGAAAACAAAATTATGGAGGGAAATGACCCCTTCTAACTCCAGATGAACTTTTCAACTCGAGAACGGTTGGAGATAGAGCAATTCTGCGAACGCAAATCGATCCAGAACGATGAAATTAGAATACTCAATAAATTTCAATTCGATCGGCAAAAATGAAAAATCCTCAAAAAAAGTCCTAAGGGGTAGACCCCTAAAAATCATGAAAAATACAAAATCATCAGAATTACTCGAAATTCACACGATATACGCAAAATTTCGTGCCGATTCCGAAAATATATGATTTGCATATGCTCAGATAAAAGGTTCAGCATAAAAATGGAATAAAACGTCAATAATTCCCTCGCAACAAAAAAAAATCGAAAATTTTTAATTTCCATTTTTCAAAAAATGGCAGGACTCTGATTCCAAAAAAAACAAATTTCGATGACGAATTCTAAGTAAAATGGCGTTTTAATTCAAAAATACGAGATGAGGTAAATACTCATTAAATACAGTGTGTTTCACTTCTCATGGAAACACCCTCGTATCTTCTGTAATTTTAGACAAGAAATAATGAAATTTCTAGAATCGATAGATACACTAGAGATGAACTCTCTGCATGAAAGGGGACATCCTACGTGATATACACTGCATGCCAGCAGCGATGAAACCACCCATTTTTTCGTGAAGGTATATTAGAGGGCAAAATTTGTCCAAAATTCCTTCGGATTCGTCATCAGGATCCCCAAATTACTACTAATCCACCTGTCTTCTGGAAATATTCCGGTTCTGAATAATTCCAATTTGTTTCACTTCTCATAGAAACGCCCCCGTGTCTTTCAGTATGATGACAAGTTCCATCGCTGCTGGCGTGCAGTGTATATCTCGTAGGATGACCCCTTTTGTGCAGGAAGTTCCTTTCTAGTATATCTAGCCATACTGAGAATTTCATGGTTCTACGTTGGAAATTACAGAAGATATAGGGGTGTTTCCATGAGAAGTGAAACACAGTGTATATTATGAATAATTTTTTTAACACAAATCAACAAATCGATAAAATGAACGTTTCTCTGCTTTTTCAATATAATATTTCATATTAGGTAGGTACTAACGTATGATGTAGTAGAAATTAATTTCAATAACAATTGTTCATGTTTACAGTTACGAGAAATGAGATACTTATAGAAAGTTTCAACCAAAATAATTAACCTTGATGAAATCGATGAATATTCTGAAGAATTCGATATGGAAGGAGGAAAATTGGCAATGAATATCGTATTAGCAGAAAAATTACGATCACAATACAAAGCTGATTAATTTGATTAACAGTTATTTTGTTCCATACAATTTCCATAAATTTCAAATTGGGTAGTGCAAAAAAATATTACTTTTCATACTGGTGTCCAAAACTGATGCTTTTCGCATCAAAATGACAACTGAAGAATAGAACATATTGAAAGTGATCTAAATGAGATTTTAACACGGTTACAGCACTTGAAAATCACTTTGAATTTTGATGAATCCTTTATATATGTTCCTACAAAAAATACAAACAATTCATTAATCCTTTAATATTTGGAATTGATTCTATAAAGTATACCAGAGTTACTCAACTTTTAGGGTCTTATTATTGACAAAAAACTACTACTTAATGATTAATTTTAAAAAAATTAATCCAGTCATTGGTGTTCTGTTAATAATTAGGAAAGTGGTTCCATTAAAATACTTTTAAAAAACCTACAAATCTTTGAAATGCATTCACAACTTACCGTTTCTAAAACCAACCAGGAACTTGTATGAACCAAAAGTTAACAAGATTTAAATTCACTTCAACAAACTAAAACTAATTTTTTGTTCTTTCAGAGTTTCAGAAGTAATTCTTATTCCTATAAATTCATCATACATAATAATAGTATTGATGGTCGAATAACGAAAAAATGCCAATATTTTTTGAGGTTAGGAAGATAGTTGTCAAACTGATTATTTATAGACAAAAATGAACATAAAGATTTTTTTTTAGGGTTGACCAACTCAACACTTTAGTTACGCAAAACTGCAAAAGAAATATCACAAAAAAATCGAATACAAAATGTTAAAGGTACCTACTTCTTATCAACTGTTTTCATAACTTTTTTGACTTCCCAAAAACCTCAATTATGTGAGAAACAACTGAAAATTAGATTATAAACATTGTTGATGCAGAGTGCACTTGATTATCAGTAACTAGATCTTTACGACGTGTTTGATTTCATTTAATTATGAGTACACAACTTTTGAAAAGGCCCTATTTTCTTTTATTCTGAACTGTCAACAAAAGCAGGCTGGATAGTACATACATTACTGGCAAAAAATTAACGGGTATGATAAAATGAAAACCATACTCACTTCAAGAACGTTTGATCGGCCAACTGCTTCACACGGAAAAACTGTTTCTTCATAGTTTTCTAGTATTTACACATAATTTTAATAGTTGAAGTTATTGATGTGCTGAGACCAGAATAAGGTTATAAGCTTCATATACCTCTGCAATCAATTCATCTGAAATAAAAAAAAGGAACTATTTCGGGAAGTTAACGTTTTTCCTCGAACTGGTACAAAACTAACAAAAACACCTTATCTGCTTCTCATTCTTATCACCTAGATAAAATAAGCCAAAATAGATTCTAACCACAGAACCAAAAAGTCAAACTGTCAAGAGTGTCAAGCTGTCAGATCGCCAAAGAACACAAAGACAATGTTGTCTGTTGTCATCTGTCTTACATAAGCAGGGTTCATACAGTTGCCATTTGCAAATGACCCTGAAATATTCATCAAGATTTTTCTCTTCTTATATTCACATGCAATCCGAAGAATTATCCTTGGCCCTCAATTCAGAAGAATGTTTCAAGGTGCACCTTAATAATAAGGCCCATTGAAAAGGAAAAGCTGCTGTATTGATCGCAAAATCGACAAATGATTCATTTAAATGCTGCACTGTTAAATTGCATAGTCGTAAAGCAGAGTTTTCACAACGGTGGATTGCGGATCAACCCCAGATACAAGGAATATCAAAATCAATAGTGGAGAGGATTATGAAGAACAGCGACCTTACGCCCTCTATTAACGTCTTAGAGAGCTCATGCTGAAAATATATTCCCCTGTCCATTGCGTCGTGTGATTGGCTGTTCAGCTTCTACTCAACAGATGGCGGAAGCATCTTCATTTTGCTTTTGTGACCTATTTCTGTAAAACAATATAGAGAATCTGTGAATCAGCCATTTCCCGACGTCCACCTATGTTCCATTGCCATTGTTACCTAATCAATTTTTCTACCATATTCGAGTTTTTTTGCTGTGATTCTGCTTGCGGAATAGAAATATATGTTGATTTTTTTGAATTTTTTTTGAAGCTGTAAAGTTGCGCTTTACTTGGTCTATTATGGTACTGCTGGAGTAATAAGTTGACATATGACATGCAAATAAAACGACGAAAATTACAAGGGAATGACTGGATTATCTGCTATTCATGTAATTACTTTTTGTCGTTTTATTTGTATGTCGCATACGTCAATCCATTCCGAGATAGGTGCCAGAATGGTACAAATAAAACGCAACTTTAAGGTTCTAAATCTGTCACTTGTCATTCTGTTTCTTCCGAAAGAAAGTAAAAAAACGCAGCTATGTGTATTTTACGTATATACACACTTTCCTTTTATATTCAGATTCACATCATGAATATGTGATACTTTTTTGCTTTTTTCTGCGATCTTGTCCGCCTCATATCAACCAGTTTTGAATGTCATCAAATTCAAAACCACGTACTAATTAATTCCTTTTGTTCTATCAAACCGCATACACATATTTCTTCGCAAAAACGAAACAATATTCGTTACAATTTCGTCTGAAGAATCATGTCGTTGCACGGAGTATTATAGACACCCCGACATAAAACGGAACAGAAAAGAAGCAGTAGTCGTTGAGCTGAGCTCACGTGCCTCCTGCGCTCCCCGGAGAGCACTAACACGCCAGCGCCACGGCGGCGAGATCCCGAACTAAGAATAATAAAGTCGACTTATGGGGTGCAATTACACAAAATATATTCACGGTTTTTTATAGCTCCTTGCGGCAAAAGAATTGCTCCATTCTTTTATTGTTCCGAGGAGAGCGTAGAATTGATATGTAATTGTTTTTCGGTTTGATATTGCGAGCGGCGCTCTTCTCGTCTTATATAGCTCGCTGTTAGCCTTAACTGCTTCATGGCCACTTTTATTATTACCAGCGATCCAAGTGAAAATTAATGATTAAATTTTATAGTGGCTGTTTTCGGATGAGAATTATTTCCAACACATTTGTTGTTTGGTGCTCTTTCCTATGTCACTTTGCTTGCATGTTGTTTTTTTGTTACGGTTGAATTACTTTTTTGATAGTGTTGAGCAAGGTTGCGGCGAAATGATGGCAACACTGAAAATATTCCTCTACCCATCAAACGCATTTATTTTTACATACAGTACTTTGGTGAAGGAACTCTTTTCTCTGAAGAAGTGTCATGCGAATAAACCACCAGTGTTGCTGTTTCTAGTACATTTATACTTTGTCGTAAAATGCATGAAGCATTGATGAATTGTCGATAATTTTCTATTTATACCCAGCAATAAAGTTCAAGGTCATGGAATTGATTATGTCCATTCGCATTATTCGTACTAATATTCCTGTGTTCTGTGATTTTTTTTTGTTTTAGTACCATAGAAAACAGGCATGTATCCCCGTTCTGAAATATGTTTATTTGCACATGAACGTTATCGCCCGAGAAGCTAAGTGCATAACATACTCAGAATTTGAAATTTTGTGTTTCCTTTTTTCTAATTCTTAATTGAAAATGCTACTTTTTTCATCCCATTTAAAAACGTACTCCTAGCGACTCTTATCGTTACTTCACACGGTTCAAACTTTCACCGTTTGATGGCTCTTAAATAGCTGTAAAAAACTGTCAAAATTACTCATCATTCCGCTAACAACCACAAGGAGTGCTAGTGTTTGGGGGAAGTTATTGTGTTCAAATCGATACAGGAAAGCCAAAAAATAAAATCATGCGTGTTCCCTATTCTATGGTACACGGAATCCCACAACAGTATTGACAAAATTACAGAACCACACTTATGTGAATTGCCATGCAGTTTTCAGGCACAAGGATCAAAAATACACTATTAGGCAATAACATTCAGACAACGAAGTTTCAATTTCTCAAAATAGTATCTCTACTCGCTGAAGTTGCGAAATTCAGATGATAGTAAAATGCACGAAATAAGCGCTCTGTGATTGATCACTGTAATGGCGGGAAGTTTAAATGACAAGGCAGCTGCATGCAAACTGGAGTTGGAAATACATAAATTATTAGCCAATCTACTTTGACCTGACTAATTCAACGTAGACAGAATCACCATATAAAATTGCTATACATTCAAAATTGTGAATGAATATCAATTATGTCGGAGTGTGTATTTCATGCCTTTACTGCAGTTTGCGAAATTCAACTGTTCAACTATTTGTACAACTAGATCTAGATATGAGATATGAAATGGATACTGTGTACAAGAATTTTATTGATTATAATGAAGCAATCACCATGTTTTCTGGAAATTACAGGATTTTTACAGCACATAAAGAATATATTCATCGATATTCCTCAAAAGTTCATACCCCGCTGGCGCTCCACAGATAACCCACAACACGAGGGGAGGGCTATTCGATGAATAATAAAATTTTTAATATTTTTTTGATTGGTTTTCAGCTCTACCGCAGATGCGTTAACCACGAAACCGCCGTCAAGGTAGCTCTGGCGAAAACAACCGCAACCGAACATCGAGAGGAAAACGAACAATGGAACAATCCTCAAAGCGTCCGAAAGAAACTTTCAGCCGAACTGCGATCATTATTATCACCCTCTCTGGTAGATGAATGCCGTTTTGGATTTCCGTAATGACCGAATCTATCTTGTTAATAAGATCTGCGTCTGAACTAACAGGATCAGACACCAGAAAGTGTAAGTAAACTGTTCAGTACTAACCTCATAGCGACCTATTTGTTAACTGTCGTCCTTAGTTGAGATAAATAAGGTAGTTATCGCTTCCGTTCTTTGCGCTCGTTTGGTCATTGTTTCATTGGAAGTGTACGAGGGCTATTCGGAAGTGGAGAGTTAGAACTGTGTAAAATATAAGTATATACATATATATTTCTCACCCTCAAATTTTGATGAAAGAGTTCTATTCAACAGTTGCAAAGTAAAAATTTCTAACTATAGTAACCCATATAGCTCACGACATCCAATCGATGTCCATTTTAGGTCCAAGATTGACCCAAACGTCCATGGACTTGATATGAATGTCCAAAGGACGTTCGGATATGGATATATTTTATAAATTTCGTACTGTAGGTAGATCCATGGATGAGCAATGGACGTAAAATATTGGACCAATATGATACATCGAAAAGAGGGCGATTTTGGATTTACAATAATCAACCAATAATTCAAACGTTACTTTGTCATACGTATATGTACATCCATTTGACAAGCAGTACTGGATCAACTTGATGCGTCTAAAAAATGTACGCATTCGGATGTATATATCGAATGTCAAAACTGGACTTGATCTTCACGTTAAGTATGTAACGTTTTTGTATGTTTCTTTGGACGAACAAACTTGGATCCATTAGAAACTTCCATGATTGTACATTTACGGATGTATACTGAATGTAGAATACTCGCTGGACCATATTTGTACGTTTACTCTTGTACGTACTTTGGACGTACAGCACATGGTCAACGAAAATAAAATTAAAACTTCAACACCCTGTATTTTGGAAACGAAGCGTTTCCGGACATATATTCATTTGGACAATTCATATTATAATATTGTGAGGATTCACCTATTGAAGTTCATCAAAGTACTTTTGATTCAGTGTCCCACACTTGTTACATTTACGAAAATGTGAGATAAAATCAACAACGGAACATATTTATGTAAAACAGTTACGTAAATACTCCGTTACATTTCTAAGATGCTCAAACCGCATATTTACGTAAATTTTTTATGTGAGTATGTCGTAGCTAATACGTAAAACGTGCTGCCAATATATTATCTTGTTCTTCTCAACTGCTAGATACGTAAAGTTGTTACTTCAATTAGGAATTGAAGATATAAAGGGTACCATCTGGTGCCGAGTTTTGTAACCATACCTAAGTACATCGTAATTATTGTTTGCGTCAAAATTCCCAAGATGTTACGTAATATTTACTTAATAAAACGATATAAAATATATGTAAAGTAATTACATCATTGTTATGTAAAAATAATGTTGTATTTGTGGCAGACATTTCGCCATAAGAGGGACGTAAATTGTACATAACATAGTTACCCAACAAGTAATATTAGTTATGTAGCATTTATGTCAATTCTACATAATTGTGTTCGATGGGCTCATATCGTGAATTCATAGAAAAGGAAAATTATCGGACACAATATTTTAGGAAGAGTGCAAACCGTGTACACATGTCCTAGACATTTATTCAATGAGGAAAAGTAATAGACCAGGAGCTGGTGACAGGTGACATTCTCGTCGTTCTCCTATTTTACACTACGTGCTTTTTTAAGGCTTGATAATTAACCCTAAAATGTGAAAAATAGACGGGTTCCTGGCCACCGCACGTGAGCACTTCATAAGGAAAAGCGCTTTGCTTTTTGTGGAGAATATTCGTTTTCTTCCGCGATAATATACTGCCTGCCGTTGTAATATACGGAAGTTCAAACAAATTGTAACGCTACAAATTAATGGCATGCAACTCGCAGCGGCCGAAAGGGCTCAAAGGGTTACGAAAAACTGAAAACAATTGAAGGGAACTTCCGTGTTTTCAAATTGCATGCCGATGTGAAAAATTGAAGTTTCAGTAATAAAAACACTCTGGATAATTTGGCATGCGTCACTCATCTGACCAATGGTGGAAAATTGCGGGAAACTCTGTAAAAATTTAATACAGGTTTTACGTGATTCCAAACTGCATGCCATTAGAAAGATGCGTCATTTGTATAATTAATTAATAGTAGGTAATTTGGCATGCACACCAGGATTTCGCCAAATAGAAGCATGCATGACGAAAGTTGCAAAAAACACTGTGAAAATTTATGTGACACAAAAAAAGCGCTTTTCCTTATGAAGTGCACACGTGCGGCTGCCAGGAACCCGTCTATTTGTCATATTTTAGGGTTGATTATCAAGCTTTGAAAAGGCATGCAGTGTAAAATGGGAGAACGTCACCTGTCACCAGCTCCTGGTGTATAATTAAGTCATGTTCATCAAATTGACTTGACCCATTATTCCCCGTAAATTCCACTGCCAGAAAATCTGTTCTCGAGTCGCAGGATCCAACGCCGCGCACACAACGTGAATAATTCATCGGCGGATATTTCCGGCATTCCTGCGACGGAGACACATCTTCTCGGGGTGCGAACAGATAGGACTCCCATACGGGATCAACCATACATATACATGTCCTTGAATATTTGATGGCGATCTTTGGCAAGTCGTCGTGGAAGCCGCCAGAGGCTCATAACTCATATCGGAAAGCCGTATATCACGGCCGATCGGGATGTATCATTCATTACCGATGAGACTCGCGATAAAAATGTAAGCTCGCGCGATCATGTCGCGGGAGTTGTTTTAGTACGTACCGAAATCTGAATAATAGCTTGACTGACTCGATTTATGGCGCTTTGACTCGGGGATCAATGTATATGAAGTTAGCAAGGCCATTCGTCAAAAGATGGATGAAACCATCGGACCTTTACATTTACAAAAAAAATTGCAAAATTCGTTTCAATCGATTGTTAATGTACTAAAATGTCGATATATCAACGAGTCCCACTAAACATGATACATGACAAAAATATTTTCCAGATATAACTCTTGTGCAATTTTGTGATATTGGCAAACTAACATTATATTAATGTCATCTTGACGTTTCCAACACAGTGTTTTCAACTATATGTTTATGTAACATCAAAATAATGTAACCAATAATATTCATTAGATAATATATATAAAGTTGATTATATGTTGCCCAGATATGTCTTAGGCAGAGTAGTTATGTTATTTGTTCGATATTTTTGTCTAACCTTCTCAAAACATTAGGACATGTGTACAGGGAGCCTTGAAATTAATATTATCTTAAAGGTTTCTTAAATGTAATTTTTGGGTAATGACCACGTCATGACGTCATTCATCTACGTAACTTAAAAAAATGATATCTACGTTCAAACAATATTACCCAGTAAATATGAAATAAATATATCACTGACGCCATCGTTCATTTTATCCAAATAATCATGGTGGTCATGGTATGAGTTTTGAGTTCATTAAAATATAATTCAAACTACTTAAAAGTGATTGGAATCAATAGGATTGCAAAACTCATAATTTTCATGGTAAGATTATGATTTTCCACTACTCCATCCACTAATTGTTATTTTAGCATTTAGGTTATGTAGTGAATGTAGTGATATCTACTATTGATTAGAGAGTATCTACATATGATGCAATGAATAGTAGAAAAGCTATCAGTTGTGGTTCCTGCTAATCAGATATTGGACAGCATGGAAATGGTTGCTGACATCTGGAGCTGTTTCAAATTATTTTGAACCGATTGATCAAGGAATTTTTGAAACTGAAACCAATGAATTTAGCTTGCTAAAACAACAATATTGGAGCTGCTTAATTTGTAAGTGAACTCAAAATTATATATTTTATACAGAGTGTTCTGATCTTTCTTAATTTCATTAATCTATGATAATATTAACGTTCCTTGAGATTGTTGAGAAATCACTTGAATTGTTTGATACAAATTATCAATAAACTAACTGCATTTTCTCTTTCTTTTCAGTTTGGTAGTGTCCTTTCACATTCCTCTATCAGTTTTGATGTACAAACTGGTACTTATTGAATGATCAGATTACAAAAACATAAATAGCAGTTGTTGTTTCCGAACTAATCGAAGATGAGCCCTCCTGGATTGGGCAAAGAAAAAATCCAAAAGTTTTTAATTGATAATTATGGACATACTGAAACGTAAGTAATTATTTTTCTTTTACCTCTAGGGGCAACATAGAATTATTAATAATTATTGGATGGTCGTTTTCTTATATCATAACGATTAATATGAGTTTTCAGTGACTGTAATGACAATTTTTTCAGAATATGTAAAAGATGTTTGCAGTTCGCAATCACAGATGAAGAGTTTGACTCATAGTGATGGATTGGATGACATTAGCAGAGCAGACACTAGAAAGAAAGGATGAGAAGTGAACACTAAGTGTGGATTCATGCAGCACCAATTAACAATTATCAAGTAGCAATTATCAATCAACAATTATCAATTAACAAGTATTGAAAATTCTGCATTCATGCACCCGAATTAACAATTACCAAGGAACAAATGAGCATGCGCACAAAGCAGATCCATGCCATTTGAGTTAAACTTACTTTGGCGTGGAAACTGTTTAAACATTCACATTCTATTCGTTTTCCAAATGTTTATAATCAATTTTGTGCATTCACGATGGTCATTGAAATAGAAGCTACTCAAGCATTTTTTTGTTGATTTTCGATGCTTTCCGTCATTATACTGACCAATCCACGATCATCTGCGTACTAGTTGCGCACTAGAAGAAAATCGCGTTCAATTAGAGTAGAATGATAAAAGCTGGCCAACGTCTACTTGTTACTTGATAATTGTTAATTGTCTGCATGAATGCATTAATTGTAATACAAGTAGTTCAATTTGTACTTGTTAATTGTTAATTGATAATTGTTCCTTGATAATTGTTAATTGGTACTGCATGAATCCACACTAACTGTATGTATGAAAATTCATGAAGTAACTGCTAAA
Source organism: Chrysolina americana (assembly GCA_958502065.1). Classification (NCBI taxonomy): domain Eukaryota; kingdom Metazoa; phylum Arthropoda; class Insecta; order Coleoptera; family Chrysomelidae; genus Chrysolina; species Chrysolina americana. Next base: position 2,906,312 of record OY293419.1, on the reverse strand, counting down.
AAAATATCGTACAAATTTAATCTTCATCCAGTGAAATAAAGACCAGAGTTTTACCGCGAAATATAAATAAAACTCTATGAATATGTGTGGGAATTGTTGACGTTAATTAATATAAAGACTCTCAATTAGGTTAGTTTCCTCAGAAGTGATAAGTACTTAAGATTTCCGTTGGTAGATGGTGATAGTTGTATTGAAATAGTAAAAAAAATATTCAATTCAAATTACTTTGGAATAGTTCGGTTGAGAAAAGTTTCGAGGTTTCATATTTTTGAACAATTTATTTCCATTTTTATACATTCAAATATACAATATAACATAGCAGCGTCAAAGTTCTGAAATCTATCTGAGAGCAGTTTTCTGTAAAGTAAGGTAGTATGTAGGAAACTGAGCGATTTTATTTTGTGAAATCAAAAGAAGTTGGAAAAAACAGACTGTCAAAAATTCACTCTACATATTTTATATTTCATTACAAAATTCTCTTTTGAAAATATCTGTCACTAATTACAAATGAACGAACGAAATAACACAACACTGACAAAGAAAAATAGGCCAAGCATAGAGCCACAAATGATTGCTTTTTGGACAAAAATACTACCTGGAAGCCACCTGTGGCATCCCGTGCAGGACAGTCCGTAGTTTATTCCCACCATCTCCTCAACTCGAAAATGCCATTTTTTAATTTGTTATAAACAATAAACAACAACAAATCGCGAATAGACGTTTTGTTACTGTTCACGTCTACTTTCCAAATCTATTTTTTAAATTTCAATCGGACGACCTCAAACGCATCCAGCTCTCCACGAAAATATAAAAAAAAAAAAATTCAAATGAGGATTGTGCGAAAACTATTATTCCGACTGAATCCAGGTTCTGCACAAATAAAGTGCACGTCAATAGCTAATATCGTGCAAAGTTTCAGCTCTTAATATTAAGAAATGGCAGAGTTATGAATTCAACAAAAAAAAACACAATTTTCCGATTTTTTCCGCTTTTCTCCAGTTCTAATTATCCGATCGGATTGCTTGATCCGTCAATTCTCTACAGTTCATTCTTTTGCACAATATCTCTATTGCTTGGCCTAAAATCTGAAACATCAAAGCAAATTCTCAAAATGTCTGCCTTCATCCTAAGTTTTCTACAGCCCTTGCTATATCCCTTCTTATTGACCGAAACTAACTATTCAATTATGCTTCTCCTGAGATCCTCAACATTATTGAATTCTTGTTGGCCATCAACCCGGTTTTTTAATGTGCCCCACAAAAAAGTGTCAAGTACTGTAAGGTCAGGCGACCTTGCTGGCCATTTCACATGGCCATTCTTTCCAATCCACCTATCTAGGAATTTTTCCTTTAGGTATTCACATACTGCTCTGTATTATATGTAGGGGCACCGTGACGTTAAATGCAATATTGATTTGAATTTACGAGAGGCACAATGTCTAGATAATCCTCAAAAGCACCTCGGAGAAACTCCAGATAAGTTTCGACACTGAGTGTTCCATCAAAAATATAAGGACCAAAGATTTGACTCGACAAATTCCAGCCCATACGTTCAAACTGAACCGTACCTATGGCCTAACTGCTTTAAACTCTCTGGGATTGTTCTTACTCCAGATGTGCCCATTATTTCTATTGAATATACCACAATTAGTGAAATTGCTCACATCCGTCCAAATGACCGTTGAGAGAAATTGAGGAAAATAATTTCTATTCATTAGTCAATTATAGTAAGGCAACTTTCGTTCAGGATACCCTATATAGGTATAATTTCTGGCAAATATTAATTTTGTAGCATTTTCGACTATTTCTTTTCAAATAACGCCAGAAAAAAATAAAAATGGTTTTTGAAAATTTCGTTTATCTTCCGGATGTGTCCGGATATACTCCTAATTTTGAAACTTTCTTAACGGCATATTGCTGGTCACATAGATCCCAATTCAACCATCTTCGTATCTCTTATCGTTTCCAAAATCCCAATGGTGGCTTTCGAATTTGACTTAAACGGTATATCTCTTGGAAAAGTTGGGCATGTTTGCTGATTTCATAACCCTTGGTGTACTTTACGTACTGGTACTGCATATTTGTTAGAAAATATCATTTACCAGCCACAAAAAGCTGAGATTGGTTAATCGATTTGATACATTCTGATAGTCTACCCAGCTAAGATATTGCTGCGATGTCACTTCGTTACCTGCAACTCGTATCGTTACGTCGCACAGACGTCCAGCGACTCACTTTTGTCACACTCATGATGCATGCTGGCGACCTCTATGCGATGTAGTTCTGAGACGTCTTTGCGATGTAGTTCTGAGACGCCGCAAAGATACCTCCTAATAACGTATCAGGGATGTAACAGAGCGAAATAGCAGCGATTTCTTCACTGTTATATTCAAGAGACGTCAACGTCTATGCGATATTTCAGACAGAAACAACAAATAGAAACAGAAAATATAATTTCAATATGAAAAAAATAAATGTAACAAAAATATAAACAAATAAAATTCTGGTACAACATTAACAAAGTACAGAATAAAAAATTAACAAAGTAAAAAATGACAATAAATTAATTAAAAAACAAAAAGTCAATTGCTTTTGTTCCTTTTCCTGTCGAGCCTTCGTTTGGCATGCCTGAACCAATTGGAACAGGCTGCTTCCACATTTTTTTCGTTCTCTGCGTGATTAAGGCTCAGCACATCTGGAAATCAATGAAACAATATGAGGCAACTGAAAGCTACAATGCCAGATAATAAGGAAATTAATAATGGAATCTCACTTTGTTGATACTCAACAACGATACTCACTTTTATTTTCAGTTTATGGACACTAAAATTCGCAAATGTGATCAATCCAGTTGGAAATATCAGAACTTGAACGGTATGCAAAGCATTCAAAGCAATGAAGCTTCGATCTTCGATCAATGCATCGATTCAAAGAACAAAGAACTAGAACTGAATATGGTTATACAATAGAAGCCGGTCACGCAGTTGCCTCCCGCTTTCAGGTTGGCCAACATTGAATACCATCTGTGTTGCCACCTTCTTGCCAACTTACCGCGTTACTTCATAATAAACATTTAACACAAATTGAGTATCCGCCTTTCGACCGTGGTGGAGGACAGATGGCGTCCTTGTGGTCGGCATTCAAGTGAATGTTTGTGAAAGTCCTATTATCACCTCATCTGGAGATAACTCAATAAAAATATAGTAGCAGAGATGTCTAAGTATAGATTTTGATATCTAAATGATGTCGCAGTATGACGTCTATGGGAAGTTACAATTTGACATCGCAGGGACATCTGAATCCAGCTACCACTAATTTAGATATCACAGGGATGTCGCAGTGTGATATCGCAGTAATGACAGCAATATGACATCGCAGAGACATCTATATTCGGCTATTATTGGTTTTGATATCTAAGGGATGTCGCGGTGTAATATCGCAGGAATCTGGACAATATTGACATCCCTGAGATGTAGATGTTAGCTCAGTGTTGACTGGGTAGGACGTCGACAGTTAAAACTACGTTTCGTAGCTAAACAATTCATCAACAGGGCGTACCACAGAGTATGGACGTTTTTCTATAGATATTTTCTCAAATTGTGCCTCTAGAAATAACGATTCGACATTCGCCGTACAAAAACACGAACGTTCACTTCACAATGAAAAGAATTCTCGTTCCCATCGTCTATTGATCTGCCCAATTATCCATGTACGAAAACAGTAGGTAAGTGTATCCGAAACATCGCTCAAGGGTGCACGAATGGTAAACACAGAAGCAGAAGAGTTCGGACAATTCGCCGCGAGACAAGAGCGCCACGTGTCGCTCAAGTAGCGCATTAATTTTATCACGTGATTGTATCGAATGCAATTAGATGCATACGACGATGCAGCGAGTGTCACGTGTCCGACACGCGGGCTCACACGCAATCGGGGACCCACCGGAGTCGCCCCGTCTTGCCGGGAGGTTCGTGTCCATTGTGGTTTTCATGCTTTTCGTCTAAGTAATTTCTGATGATGAATTTACTTGTTTCCGATGATTGTTTGGTATTAACATGATTGGACACCTGTAACAATGATTTAACGCATGGAATTTGTCCTTGATTCGGCCTCTGGTATAGTTTTTGATTTGTTTCTGGTTTTAATTTCAATTTATTTCAAAATATAACCTTTTTATATTCTCTTATGGTACATATACAGTTCCCTTATTCGTACATAACTGAGTTCATGGGTTCGTCTGCTCAGGGCACATGTTTCTCGAACCGAAAAAATATCCACAAAGCACATGAACGTACAGTGGATGTTCAATGGACGTTGTATTATTTTCTTAGTATATTTTAACGATTTGTCTAGTCTTAAGGCAGTTTTACTATATTTACAGCCGACACGACCATCTTGTGGCATGAGGCCGATACAAATAGACTACACTCGAGAATTACTAATGATATCTCCACTATAAAAAGATGGTTCAAGTCCAATCTGCTCTCGTTGAACATAGAAAAAAACAAGCTCTAATCATTTGAGCATCGATATTGTCATTGAGCAAACATACAGTGTGTCCCAGCTAAAACTTGTCACCCTCCTAATATCCGAACTCATGAAAAAAATGGAAAATCGCTCAGACCCGTCGATTTGTATTTCAAGGGGGAACACTTTCACCAAATACACCATTATTGTGTTGTCAACCCCCTCAACCCCAGCACCCCCTACTTCAGAATTTTCAATGGGACTACTATACTTGTGATACATCATTTTGAATGGAATTCAATCCCAAATACATCGGTGTACTGAAATTGAGGATCGATCAAGTGTTGTTGAAGTTTTCATGAAAACTAAGTTTTATCCAGATATTTTAATTTTTCATCACCTCAAATGTTAGCGTCGTAAAAAAGGTTCACTGTAGGTACGCCACTGTATTGAAAAATAATATGCTGTCAGAAATAAAAGTTTCGAAGGTGAGACAGAGGTTTTTATGAAAAAAAAATTGCCCTCATGTGTTTTTGTACACGCATATCTTTGTTTACGCCTTGGTAATTGATGTATTCGAGTCACTGCATTCAACAATTTGAAAACATTCGAAAATGGTTTATACTGTACAAGAGAGAATATCCATTGTAGCTGCGTATTTTGAAAATGGACGATGTGCTAGAGCTACGGCTCGAAGTTTCAATGAAAGTCATCCAGAAAACACCACATCATATCAGTACGTGCTTCAATTGATGAATAAGTTCTTGGAGTCGGGATCAGTGCTGAATAAAAAACATGAACGAGAGAAACCTATGAGAAATGAAGGGGTCGCTGTTGCAGTTGTAGGACATGCAGTGATGGACAACATTCAATCGTTAAGACAACTTGAGACTATTTCTGGAGTTTCGAAAAGCAGCGTACATCGAATTCTGAAAGACGCAAAATTCCATCCTTATAAAATGCAGAATGTACAAGAATTAAATGAAGATGATCCTGACAGACGTACAGAGTTTTGTGAAATCATGAGTCAATTATTGATTTGTGATAATAATTACCTCTACAATGTGTGCTTTTCTGACGAATCTTCTTTTTATTTAAATGGACATGTGAACAGGCACAACTGCAGATACTGGAGTGACGTAAATCCCCATTGGTACAGGGAAACTCATTCACAAACTCCCCAGAAATTGAATGTTTGGGCTGGTATTCTGGGAGACCATATTGTAGGTCCATATTTTATTGATGGTAACCTCAACGGACAAACGTATCTTGAACTTCTTGAAACAACTGTGAACCCCAGAATCACTCAGTTACTTGAAGACGATGATTTTGTTGCACCTGTACGTCAATTTTTAGATGACAATTTCACAGGGCGATGGATTGGAAGGCGAGGACCAATAGAATGGCCGGCTAGATCTCCTGATTTATCACCATTAGACTTCTTTTTATGGGGTCATTTGAAATCCAAAGTTTATATTACCCAGCCAACTTCTCTTGATGATCTACGCAGGAGAATTGTTGTGGAGTGTCGTGCAGTGACTCCAGAAATGTTGAGCAATGTGCGAAGAAATTTCGAAGATCGCTTATATTTCTGTATGGAACTGAATGGTTCACATTTTGAACCTTTCATATGATGATAACATGTTAGGTGATGAAAAATAAAAATATCTGGAAAAAATTAGTTTTCATGAAAACTTCAACAACACTTGATCGATCCTCAATTTCAGTACACCGATGTATTTGGGATTGAATTCCCTTCAAAATGATGTATCACAAGTATAGTAGTCCCATTGAAAATCCTGAAGTAGGGGGTGCTGGGGTTGAGGGGGTTGACAACACAATGATGGTGTATTTGGTGAAAGTGTTCCCCCTTGAAATACAAATCGACGGGTCTGAGCGATTTTCCATTTTTTTCATGAGTTCGGATATTAGGGGGGTGACAAGTTTTAGCTGGGACACACTGTATACAAGTTAATTCCTTGGAATTCATCTGGATAGCAACCTGAACTTTGAGAACCATGTGAAGTCCTTGAACGGAATCCTAGCATCTGGCTGTTATGCTGTACGAATGGTGTCGATAGAACTGGGAACAGCTTCTGCGAAGGTAGTGTACTACGCTCTGATAGAATCACATATCAAATAGGGTATACCTTTTTGGGATATCTGCAGCCAACAAAATATCAATGTTATATTTGTTCTTCAAAAGCACGCAGTTCGATACCTTTGCAAAGTTGGACCCAGAGTATCTGTTTGTTCAAATGAGAATCCTCACCCTTCTGTTGTTATACAGGGTGTTCCAAAGTAAGTCGGCACCATTGCCAACTCCGTTATTATTGATGCTACGAATTCGGTTAAATGGGCAAACTAGTAGAATTTTTAATTGGTCTCGATGCCGAAAACAAAAAAAAATTACAGTCGCGTTTTCAGAATATTTCATAAAATGATATTTCTTTCAATGGAACACCCTATATTTCTTCATGCATTTGGATTCGTAATAAAATTGTCTACAACAAATCTCATTTGACTTTTTTTCGCAAAGGTGAAAATATGACATTTTTATCAATAGGAAACATTTATAACAAACGGACTTGATAAAGCGCTATAAAATATTGAGTAAATGTTCAAAAACACCTCCTTCTTGTTGAACACATATTTGGGCCCTTCTATTGATACTACGTGTGGCATTTAACACTGTTCGGCCATCAATTCTATTAATTATAGTTTCAATATGGTCCGTGATGGTCATGATGGTGGAGCGCTTGTCTCTTAACCTAAGGGTCATGGGTTCGATTCCCAGCATGGTCATTGGTCTCGTGCATGGCATCACACGTTAAAAGGTAAGGGCTGCGTCTTCCCTAGCTCGGACAAGTCTTTCGAAGACTTTTGAGGGTTGTACTCTTAAGGGTGTGCAGCTGGTTGACGGAAATAACAATTTTAACAACAATATAATTTTTCAGTTCATCTACATTATTATGTTTCATTTTGTATACCTTATTTTTCAGAAATCCCCAAAAATCTAGAGATGTCATGTCTGGTGAACGAGGGGGCCACTTAACAGGACCATTTGTAGCAATCCATCTGTTTCCAAAACAGCCTCACAGCATTCTTTTTACGCCACTGACATTATGTGCTGGTGCTCCATTCTGCTGAAAATAGATCATCTGACGAGATCAAGATCATCGAAACACTCTTCCAACACTCTTCTTAATGAATTAATGTAACGGGGTCCGTTCAAAGAACCACGGTAGAAAAATGAACTGATAATTCTGCCTCTAAATAGACCACACCAAACATTAATACTTAATTGTCTTTGCGGATTGTGGGGATGGACTAGAAATGGATTATGTCTACTCCAATAATGAAAATTCTTTCTATTATACATATCACTATTTGAAAAATCTGCCTCATCGCTCCATATAATATTTCTATAGAAGTTAGGATCTTGTTTGCATTTATTCATAAACCACCGACAAAACCCCAATCGTCTCTCAGGATCACCAGGTTCTAGTGTTTGCATTGGTCTTAACATAAGGAGGAATCTTATGTTTCTTCAGAATTCGTTGAATATCAGACAGTGGAACAGCTATTTCTCTAGATAAATCTGTGATGGAATTATTTGGATAAACCTCAAAGTAGGATAAAACGTCAATTTTTGAATCTTCAGATATTACAAATCGTTTTTTAGTTCTCCTCTTCTCAAAAGCTTTTTCATTGTTCCTGAATCGACGATGAAGCACAGCAAAAAAACGCCTATTAGGCATCACGATCGGGGAACGAATTGGTGTAGTGTTGGAGTGCTCTTACGCTATTTTTTTGGCAAACCAAGTAGGATTCTAATATATCATATTTTTCTTGATGGAAAAACAGCATTTCGAAAAATATTCGAATAATAGGTGACAGTTTCAATGAATTATGACATTTTCATGATATACTTGAGAATATTTGACAAATAGTATTTCAACAAAGTTTCAAGGCAACTTGATTGCTCATAATATTTATGTTTTATCGATCAAACACATTTTTTCCAACCATATTAATATGACCCTCCAGTATTTTCTGTTCTGTACAAAAACGGCTTCAAAGTTATTATTACAGCACATATATTTTGATTCACAAAATAAATGCGGCTAGTGGAATGGCTTTAAAATGGAAATTATCGTTTTGTACATTAATACCAAATAGCTCAGTGGTGCCAATTGAGTGGTGCGACATGATGATCACGGTTTTCACGAGTTCACATCCCAACGCAATTTTTTCTTTTTACAGTCTTATTTTGCTATTAGTAACAAAATATTGTCATTCGTATATAAGTAGATACCTAAATTGGATGTTTGGACAATCATGAGGTTTTATTCGTCAAAATAAAGAAATTTTTTGTACTAGTGAAAGAAATAAATATTTCCACATAAGTCGCTAATTTTCCACTTCATGAAGAAAAGTGATATGAGCTTTGTTGTTGAGAATGTTATTACGAATCGAAATGCGTGAAAAAATATAGGGTGTTCCATTGAAAGAAATATTCTGAAAACGCGTCTGTCAATTTTTTTTTGTTTTCGGCATCGAGAAGGCCATTAAAAATGCTACTAGTTTGCCCATTCAACCGAATTCATAGCATCAATAATAACGGAGCTGGCAATGGTGCCGACTCAATTTGGAACACCCTGAATATTCTCGAAACAAAGTGTCTAGTACATAAAAACAAAGCATCATATGATGAAAATGCAGGTATACTCGCCAAAACAACAATTTGAGACTTCCTATTCCGTCCTCAAACCTATGAGATTTAAATCTGATAATAAAGTATATTTTGATTTGATTTGACAGCGGCGTAACTAGGGGTTTTTTTAGATCTCGTAACAATATGATAAAACAAAGAACTAAATCTCTATTAGTATAAATGTTAATGCTAATAATAAATAAGTATTATTTCAGTAGTTGAATACTCGTAAGGTAATTTCATCATTCAACTAGTTGAGTATAACAACTTTTTTTAGATTCTAGCTTCGATATCAATTTCCTCAACACCGTCCTCAACAGTTCCAGAATCGCATGTGAAATAATGTCCGATGCCCATGAATGCATTCACGTAACAGCAATAATGCAATAACAGTTTCCGAGTTGATGAGCTCAACGCTTCATTATTAAATCGAACATAAATATGTAATCCAGAAAATAATTAAACAGTTGATTTTGAACGATGTTATAACGGCGTTCCATTTACCGGATTGAATTTTGCAATGCAGTTTAGATGTCGACTCAATGCTTAATGTCCGAATAAAAGTCGAGCGAGTAAATAAGCGTTTGACATAACAAATCACAGGTCGGTGAGTGGCGGAACAATTAAATATTTGAGTAGATGTTGCAGCCCGGGTCAAGCAGCCCCTTAATAATTGAACCGCGTGGCTTTTAACACTGCGAAAGCCTCCTCTTTTATTCAACACCTCGGCTTCTATAAACGAGGACTTGACACCTGGCCGTCGGATTGATTATAAAACCATCGGGGACGTCGCCGTTGCACACAATACTCATCATCGCTGCACAGACGACAACAACTCTGCCGCAGAATACCCCAGGCGCCACGACGCTCTCTAACGTGCCGATGTCGAAGTTACATTCGATTTGATGAATTATTCTGAAACACCAACACCTTTCAGTTAAACTGGAGGAAGTTGGGGATTCGATCAATACCTACCGGAGAAATGATAGTGGGCATAAACGGCTTTTAATTACAAAACTCTAATTTACTTACGGTATGCCGCAGGGTACTAATCTAGGGCCGCTATCTACCGATCAAGACGTCTGGATATAGCCTCAATGATATTTGTAACATTCAAACCTATGTTTAGAAAAGGGGACACCACAGAACCAAAATGTTACCGACCCATATCGAAATAGTATATTAAAGTATAAGTGGATAAATAGGTCTTTCAAACACGCGCGATTTTTCGAACACGACGGCTCTGCCAGTTATCCACGCATACTTTACGCAATTTTTTTTATTGGCACAATTTGAAATCATAAATACTGGTATTATTACTACAAAACATGGAAATAAGAACTAATAATGTAAAATGGTTGAATTCGTGATGTGAAATCAGTATACCTTTCGTTGCCATGGAAATGAGAAAAGCAAAAATAAATATACTTGTCATTAAATATTGATAGTTGTCACCGCGGTCCTTCAAAATGAATTCTTATATTGATTCTTTGAGTAGTAAAGCAGAATCGCAACTAATACCGCAAAAATCTAGAGAAGCCTACAACAAAGAATATGACAAGTTCGTACACTGGATGGAAGTGCAAAAGTTGATTGAAATAGATGAACGAGTTGTGCTTGCTTACCTTCAGAAAATGTCGGAGCAGTACAAGGCGTCGACTATGTGGGCTATCCATTCAAAATTACAATGTATGTTGAGGATAAATAAAGGAGTCGATATAAAAGCATTTTTGAAACATGCATTCATGAAGGCAATTAGTACGAATAACGTAGCCAAGAAGGCATATATATTCAATGAAGATGATTTGCGGAAGTTTTTCATAGATGCACCAGACATTACCTATCTATTTTTGAAAGTGGTTGCCATTTTCGGTATTTTTTGATCTTGTAGAAGATGTGAGTTATGCGATTTGCGCTTACATGATATCAAAGAAGGAAATGTATTGGTTATTACTATCCGACGGTCTAAGACAGTGAAGGCTCGATGTTTTACTGTAACCGACAATGAAGCAATTAGTTATGTGCGTTTAGTAAAGCAGTATTTATCATCGCGTCCACAAAATGTGAGTACAGACCAAGTTTTCGTACAATATGATAAGGGGAAGGTACCAATCAAGTGGTTGGTATTAATACATTTGGATCATGTCCCTTTCAAATTGCCCGTTATCTTAAATTGGATGATCCTGAGAAATACACGGGACATGATTTTCGACGCACGTCCGCTACCATTATGGCAAATATTGGCATGACAATAGACCAAATCCAACGACAAGTAGGATGGAAATCGGCAGCTGTGGCGAGTGGTTACGTTGAAGAGAGCATTAGCAATGAGAAGAATGTTCCACACGTTATAGGGAATGCCATTAATGGAAGTTCAACCTCATTGAGTTCTCAGAATGTTAACAGTATCAATTTAAATGCTATTTCCTCCGATTTGAAAAATCGACATATTAATATATGAAACAATAATAACTGTACTTTCCATTTTCATTTATAAAATTAAAATTGTTGTATAATGTTTGAATAAAGGTTGTTTTGGTTAGTAATATTTTATTGGACGTTAGAAGGTACTGCTGTCAGATCATTCATCAAAAGTTGTCATTTAGACTATTTGTTTCTCGAGTTGTTGATGTTGCCATGGTAACTTTAAAAACGCGCGTTTTTGAAAGTTCGATTTAAACACGCGTAGGCGTGCTTGAAATGGCTAAAATGGAGCACCAATAAAAAAAAAATTGAATAACACTATCTAACTATATTAATAAATATGGATTCCTATCGGATATGTAGTTTGGTTTTGAAAAAGGCAAATCTACTGAATATGAAAGAGAGAAAATATTCTTTATTATCATAAGAAATTAAATTCTTGACGACAATGTTTGAAGAAGCTTACTTATTTATTATAGGATTTTAAAGATATTTCTAATACATACTTGTCAGTAACTAAAATAAGATATATAAGTAAGTATGTCAATATCATACCAGTCAGTAAATAAAAATAAATCTACAAATAAATACATAATAAATACAATATAACACAAACCAACGCACAATTAGGATAACAATATTGTTGAAATGTGTCCGCGTAAAATTCCTGTAAATTATAGAAAGGCTTACTCAGCAATTTTTTTACAGATTTTCTAAAATTATTAAAATTAATGGTGTTATTAATGTAACCTGGAAGTTGATTGTACATCTTACAGCCATTGTAAATAACATAATCTTTAATAAGTGATGACTTGGGAATTGGGAGACTCATGTTTATGGCTTGTCGATGACACAAGCGCTCGCCCTCCTCCCCAGCAATGGGGTGGAGGGGGAGGCGGCTCTCCGTGCGTCCGGATCTACATCCCCCGACATCGAAGACCCTGCGGGCGAAGAGAGAAGGGAATGCAATTCGTTTTGTGCTGTAGAAACTATTGGAATGTCTATTCACAATTTTAGAAAATATATTTTTATTTATTTATTTATATTAAGAAACAAACATTTTCCAATACGGATATTGCTATTATCGTAAGTATTTTATATTTAATGAATAGTGGCTTACAGGAATCGCGAAATTTAGCTTTGCACATATATCTCAGCCCCTTATTATGCAGCACATACTCCCAACTCTTTTGAAACAACTTTGACTGCGAAACACCCACATGATATTTTTTTCCTCGAATTTTAGCATATAATCAGTATACAATCCTAGAAATTTCGTGTTGGATTTATTTTCAATAATATTTGACCCAATGGGTATGTCGTCAAAGGAGCATCGGAAAGTTACTAGATTGGTTTTTGCAATATTGAGGACAAGTCGATTAGAGTCATACTGCATCATCATTGTATATATTCCCATCGAGTTCATTGCTGTTCTTGGCATGCCAAAATATTGTGGTGTCATCTGCAAAAAGCGTAAAATTTCCAGCTACATTGATATTTGACAGATCATTAATATACAACAAAAACAGAACTGGGCCCAGTACTGAGCCCTGAGGCACTTCACATTTTATAGAAGATTTAGATGACCTTGACAAGGTTTCTACTATTTACCTGCGATTTGATAAGTAAGATTTTACCCAGTTTATTGTTATTCCTCTGAAACCATAATACCAGAGTTTCTGCAGCAGTATTTCATGATTTACGTAATCAAAAGCTTGTTAAGTTCAGTATAAACATCAGAGAGGAAGGAAAAAATAGCATCGTTTGCATTTTTACCGAATTGAAAACCAAATTGTTGTTTGTTGATATAGCATTTTTCATCAAGAATTCTGTCACTCTTCTTTTTACTAATTTCTCTATCATCTTTGCCATGGATTATAGAAATTGGTCGATGCAATAAAAAAACTGAAAAACAGTACCTACAAAACCCTAGATGAGAGTAAACCCTGCCTCGCAGTCTTCGTGGACATTGCGAAAGCATTCGATACCGTAAGTCACAAAAAATTGCTATCGTTACTCGAAAATATTGGCATAAGAAGCAATTATAATAATAATAATACTCCCTCATAAACACTCGTAGAGTGAGTGTACCCAAAGGCATAGCCTGTGCGGGTATAGGACGGCTATTATTATTATTTGCCGTGGCGCTCCAGCTATTGAAGAGCTACCTTCAGAAACATCAACAATGCGTTAAGATTGGACGAGCCTACAGTGATTACAAGAGTTTATAGTGGAGAGTCTCCCAAGGAACAGTATTGGGACCACTACTATTCTCTACATACGTTATCGACCTATTCTCAATACCAAGTAAAGGAAAAATTATATGTTTCGCAGATGACACAGCTATTTTTTATTAGGGTGAAACGTGGGCATATCAAGACAGTGCTGTTTGATGGTAAACAGCACGCCTTGATTCAGTGTGTGGTGAGCTCGACTCAAACTTGCGACAATGCGCCGCACTGCGGGCGTGAAGGGCCTATTGGCCGCCACGTAGTCCGCCACACACTGGATACGAGACGCGTGTTGTCTCGCCGACTTGATCTTAGCTTCAATCTCGTGAATGTCTATTTATCAACGAGTGCCACTCTACTTTTTTTATGCAAGAAAAATATCGTGTTTCAAAATGTGCCTCTAACGTCACGTTTATCGGAAACATCCCCCACCATAATCCACGTTCCGAAATAGGAATATCGTTCTTCCATAGAATATAGCCACTGGCTGATCATAAACCATCGAGAAATAATTGAAACTTTGTCACTGGATCAACACATCAAAAAATTTTACATACCTAAGGACATTTTTCATATTATTTGTAACTTTCAAATTTTCTGAACGAACCTGCCTTTTGATGAAAAACTACTGTTGGCAACACCGCACATTATAATAACAGTTCTTATGGAACAAAAATTGTTATTAACTCAGAACACATACAGTTTATTTGAATTTTCACTGGTGTTCAGACAACCGGGTGCAAAGCACTTTTTAGACATTTTCACGGTTATAAGGACTACAGAAAATACTCAACACAAACAACAAAACTTTGGATTTGAAAACCGCTTTAACCTCAGAAAATTAAATATTCAAGAGTCTGTTAGTTTCCAGCATACAGATTTGATCTACTAGCATCTATCTTGTATCACAGAACGCAAGCAAATGACAACCATCATAGAACACAATTCATATGAAATGATAATTTGAGATTCCGTGGTGTACAACCTATACGACGATGCCAAGTTCAATTTTGAGGAACGTGACGTCACGAAACCCTTCTTTTTCAAATTATAGAAAAACTGACGATCAGAAAAAATAAATAAAAAATCCTAAGTGATATTAGCATATATACATTCTAATTACAGTGTTTTCTCATAGTCCGTGGAAAGGTCCATTAGTTGTATTGACTTTCCAGGTTTGTACACATTGGTAACAAAGTATATTTTTTCACAAAGTTTTGTGAAAAAAATTGGTTGTTTGGGTGTTTTGTGTAGTTTCAATTTTTTGAATTTCATTCACGCCAAGAGTCAATTATTCATCCATTCGATCAACATAAATGACTGCTGTCAAATCGAAGAAACAACTGAAAGATGACAGAACAGAAACAATCAATCGAATGAAAATTGGAATAGTTTAAAACGCCGAAAAGGGCCATAAAGGGGTTTGAGCGCCACCAGCGAGCCGGCTTCGAGAAACAAACGATTGTTTTGTCACTCGCCCCAAATTATATCTAACATGCATCCCTCTGAGGGGCTGATACATGCATACGATCGTAATTAGAGTTAAGTCTAGTAATTGTCACCGTCGCGGATTTAGACAATTATATACCAATTTGTTGGATGGCAGCTTTATGCACGGAGCGCCATCTTGTCACTTAGTCCGATTTCCCTGAAGATTACACATAATTTTACATGGTACGGTGTAGCCGATCATAAATAGATATGCATGCTGTGGATTATTATTAGACAGCGAAACGTATTCATTTGTTTGTTGGAGGTGTATAATAAAAATGGGAATAATGATAAACTTCTTTTATAGAAAAGCGTTGAGATGAATAATAATATTACTAATAAATATGCTCCGTAGTTGAGCCGGTGTATGAACGGATATATGAGCAAAGAGGGCCAAAGAAGGGGGTCGCAGGCTGCAAGGAGAACCTGCTGATTGACAGATGCATTACGCAGGACTCCGTGCGGCATACGCGTAACCCTTCAATGGCCTAGATCGATTATCGCAATGCATTTGATACATCATCGCATGAGTTCATGATGCATTTACTCAGATGCCTTGCGGTACCTGATCAAAGAGCTGATGCCGCTCTGGAGGACTCGCTTCACCATAACATCTGGTCAAGTCAACACTGCTAAAAATTCCCGATCAGAGACAAAAGAATCATGCTCTTAGATTTTTTCTCTTCTAACAAAGAAATTGTCCTCTTCCCAAATTCTTTGCTCTTGAATGAAAATCATTGTTGCTTAGTAATCAATTTTCGATTATTTTGGCTTCAAACGCTTTGAGAGAACATTATTAACTTTGTCTCCAGTCCTTGGTTGACTCAGTCTTAATATCATAACTATTTGATGCAAGGTCGGAAATACTCTATACTCACGTCATCTTCGTCATGCAGAGTCCAAACAGATTAGGTCATCTTTAAAAGGGGCGTATTTCAGGGATACTCCCTCAGCACTCTTCTCTTTTGCATCTCACTATTGACATTATCTGTTGCACTACGAAAAACCCGCGGATCAAACTGCGGCATCCCCAGTAACCGGAGGCATAAGGTCACCCATCTGTTTTACATGGATGACCTCGCCCACGTCAAAGCAGCTACATAAGGATAAGCCAATGCGTGGGGTCTTCTTCAAGAACATTGAAGACCTTGGCTTATCCAGAAATCTGATCTTCGCTTTTTTCAGGTCAAGTGGGCTGAAGTCGGAAACCGAGGGATTCATAATGGCCTGCCAAGATGGTGTCTTCAACTCCCCCTTCTATCATAGTCGTGTGATGAGTATAGAGGTCCCTAACACTAGATGTAGAGCATGTCGTGGGGCAGCTGAGACCACAATGCATTTGCTGTCAGCTTGTCTAGCTTGTGCGGTCTCAGCCTATATCCACAGGCATAAGGCGGTGCTACGAGTGTTGTACTACCACCTACGACACTCGTACGGTATTGACGATACACCAGTGTTGCCTTGTGCTCCGTTGTGGAGAATGAGAAGTGCCAAATCTATTGGAACTACTCATTCCCCAGCCTCAGGCAAATACAAGCAAATAAGCCTGATTCCCTCCTCGAAAATGTAGTTGGCCTGTCCGAGCGTTTTTATATAATTCGGTTCTGCCAACCTACAGATCCGCTGTTAAGTTTGTAATGGCCACTCTGTACATAAAGAATTTTCGATACAATTCCGATATAGGACAAGTCAATAATTAAACAGAATTCTTGTGTTGTATAAGGCCACAGATCGAAAAGAACATTTTTTAGTTTTCGTTTAAAACATTTACAACATTTAGAATTCAGAATCTTACATAATTTAATACAGTGAGTTCTAAAAGATAGGGTGGAATCAAAAAATACTCCTAGAAATTTAACATCTATCAATGGCACTATTATTTAAATTGACGTTTAATGTCGGTACGTTTGAGTTTTGATGAGTATGAAATGTTGTATAGTTAGTTTTACTATAGTTTAGTAACAACAGATACTCTGTTGACTCAGCTCCTACTTTTTGTTTGTAATGAGTCAAAGTTTTTATCTTTAATTAGTAAAGTGGAGTCATCTCCATATAATGTAGTAAAAGTATCTGATAGAATCAAAAGCAGGTCATTTATATATAATATAAACAATACAGGGCCCCATATAGATCCTTGTGGAACCCCTAGTGCATTAATGTCAATTGATGAGAGAACAGATTTTCAAGTATGAGATAAACCAGTCATAAATGTTACCTCTGATTCCGTATTTGTATAAAATGTTTAGTAGTGTGCCATAGTGAACGCAGTCAAAAGCACGACTGAAGTCACAAAACATTTCCGTCGGACTCTCACCGTTTTCGATGGATTCAATAATTCCTTCATAAAACGATGTTATCGCAGATATTGTAGAGCGTTTCGTGCGAAAACCATGTTGATTATCACTAATTATTTGGTACTTGTTTAAAAAGTTCGCAAGCTGATCAATCATAGCATATTCAATTATTTTCGATAAAACAGAGGGTACTGATAGTGGCCTGAAGTTTTCGATGTTTTCTGAGCATCCTTTCTTCAAAATTGGAGTAATTACGGAAGTTTTCAACCTAGACGGAAATTTCCCTTTTGTAAAAGATGAGTTTATAATATGCATTAATGGAGCAAGTATGTGGGATCCTATTTTTCAATGACAGTTCCAGATATTCCATCAAAGCCATAGGATGGTTAATTTTTTATCTTGTTTTTAATTATTTCGAGAACATAATTTTCCGCACAGACAGTCTATAGTAACACGTTGAAATTTAATTTGAAACAAGGCATGGAATCTGAAGTTAGATGATTATCTACTGATTGTCAGGCAGCCAACATTTTGTTTTTCTGACCAACTCAAGGCTCAACCGAATTTTCCTTGCGTTAAGAGGAATGCAAACAGACTAGATTCTGTTTGCGCTCCTCTTAATCTACCAGAAACTTGATTGAGTCTTAGGTTGGTTAGAACTACAAAATTGTTGTTTATATAATTGATAGTACTTTTTATGAACGATCTGAAATTAGAAAAGTATTATCATGATAGCAGATTTATTGAAATCTTTCCTACATCAAGTGTACCTCAGGGGTCCAACCTTGGGCCCTTATTAGCCAAGAATATAGCAGATATTACTAAACGGTCGTAAGGGGGAAGTGGTTATTGTTTGTTGATAAAAATTGCTGGAAGGAAGACTCGATTGTACGATCCACTTTTCATTAATAATTTATAAGACAAGAACTGAGAAATCCTGCACCCTGTTTGCCCCACCATCGACAAATATTTGCCGTTCAAAATATCAATCCTGGCTTTTTCCCGGGACGAAATTAACAGCTCGTTAGTACGTCACTGAATGAAGCCGATGTTTATGAACTTTTTAAACGAGATTTTTTAATATAGCGGGCTGGTACGCGTATCGATGTAGCCCGAGGTGGGCACGGGAGAGAGAGCTCAGCGCACACTTTGATTAAGACTGCGTCTCCCGAGGCTGTGTTTGTCATTAGCCCGGTTAGCTCACTGTTTCTGTTTGCCAATCACAGATGTGGCTGATTTTAACTCAACTGATATAATGTTTGATTTGGCGGAGTGGTGTGGCCGGTGATGTGCGTCCGGCAACTATTTTTTGTTTGTTTTTGCTTTATAAAACAGTTGAGGAAGATGCTGAATGAAACGGATTTTGATTTTTAACATTGTAAATACTTAGTGGACTAGGAGAAATGTAAAACATTTAAAAACAAGTTTTCTACTCATATTCGTAAACAACCATCAGTTGAAGATTTCATGGAATTTTCACGGATTCTCTGCTCTTCCGAATTGTAAATTTCAAAAATTTGCCAATGATTTATTCAAATATTTTTGTCGATCGATATTACACGCTTTTATTTAGCTCCACCTTAATGTACGTTTGTAACCGACTCTTATACAATAATTTGATGAGTTTATCTCATTATCCTGATCGGGATAGCCAGAATTAAATAATTTGCCTTTCATATACTCTGCGTGAGAGCCTCCGCCAGAATTTCAAAAATCCGCCTGGTGCGTTGCTATTTTTTTCAGGCTTTCTCTCCAGAGAAAACATTTTTTTTAATAATAAATTAAGAACCAAAAAATGAAAAATGAAATATAATTTAAAAAACTAAAAACTCGCTTTTATAACACGTTGAACTAAAAAAGTAAAAAACAATTGTTTATATAGGCAGAAAATAATAATAAATGAAAAATATTGGTATCACTGTGAAAAAACGTGGTGCGCCCGATATAAAAAAAATATGACATAAAGCGCTTCACGCTTTTTCCACGGTGATACTAGTGTTTTTCATTTCAAAAGCGTTGTTTTTTAGTTTTTAAAATATATTTTATTTTCATTTCAAACTCACAGAATGAACTAATTTCATAATTTTGAATCGATTGTTGTTCGCAGAATTGCTCTATCTTCAAGCGTTCTCGATTTGAATAGTTCATCTGGAGTTAGAAGGGGTCTTTTCCCCCCAAAACATAAAAGCATTATTTTTCCACTAAGATTCATAATTTTTAACGTTTTCTGGATATGCACTCCAAATTTGAACTCGATTCTGTGTCAGTTGAAGATTTAATAGGCTTTCAACGGAACCTCTGCACTTTCGAGTTGAAAATTAAAAAGAATTGAAAATAAATTTATTCAAATATTTTTGTCGGTCAATATTTCCATTCAAAATTCACAGAGTTCACTAATTTTATCATCCTGAATCGATTGGCGTTCGCAGAATTGCTCTATCTTCAAGCGTTTTCGATTTGAAAAGTTCATCTGGAGTTAGAAGGGGTCATTTCCCCCCAAAACATAAAAGCATCCTTTTTCTACTAATATTCATAATTTTTAACCTTTTCTCAATATGCACTCCAAATTTGAAGTCGATTCTGTGTCATTTGAAGATTTAATAGGCTTTTAACGGAACCTCTGCACTTTCGAGTTGAAAATTAAAAAATTTTTAAAATGAATTTATGCAAATATTTTTATCGGTCAATATTTCCATTCAAAATTCACAGAGTTTACTAATTTTATAATCCTGAATCGATTGGCGTTCGCAGAATTGCTCTATCTTCAAGCGTTTTCGATTTGAAAAGTTCATCTGGAGTTAGAAGGGGTCATTTCCCCCCAAAACATAAAAGCATCCTTTTTCCACTAATATTCATAATGTATAACTTTTTCTGAATATGCACTCCAAATTTGAAGTCGATTCTGTGTCAGTTGAAGATTTAATAGGCTCTTAACGGAACCTCTGCACTTTCGAGTCGAAAATTAAAAAAAACTGCAAATGAATTCATTCGAATATTTTTGTCGGTCAATATTTTCATTCAAAATTCACAGAGTTTACTAATTTCATCATCCTGAATCGATCGACGTTCGCAGAATTGCTCTATCTTCAACCGTTCTCGAGTTGAAAAGTTCATCTGGAGTTGAAAGGAGTCATTTGTGAAATTTCTGACTTTTACTCATTTTATTTGCCAAACCTTCTATCTGAGCATACAAAAATAATACATTTTCAGAATCAGCATGAAATTTTGCGTATATAGTGCAAATTCCATGTGAATCTGAGGATTTTGTATTTTTCTTGATTTTTAGGGGTCTACCCATTTGGATTTTTTGCGATTTAGCGAGTAATTTTTGTATCTTCGATTGACTCGATATTCACGGAGTATACCTATAACGTCATTCTGAATCGATCGGCGTTCGCAGAATTGCTCTATCTTCAACCGTTCTCGAGTTGAAAAGTTCATCTGGAGTTGAAAGGAGTCATTTGTGAAATTTCTGACCTTTTACTCATTTTATATGCCAAACCTTCTATCTGAGCATACAAAAATAATACATTTTCAGAATCAGCATGAAATTTTGCGTATATAGTGCAAATTCCATGTGAATCTGAGGATTTTGTATTTTTCTTGATTTTTAGGGGTCTACCCATTTGGATTTTTTGCGATTTAGCGAGTAATTTTTGCATCTTCGATTGACTCGATATTCACGGAGTATACCTATAACGTCATTCTGAATCGATCGGCGTTCGCAGAATTGCTCTATCTTCAACCGTTCTCGAGTTGAAAAGTTCATCTGGAGTTGAAAGGAGTCATTTGTGAAATTTCTGACCTTTTACTCATTTTATATGCCAAACCTTCTATCTGAGCATACAAAAATAATACATTTTCAGAATCAGCATGAAATTTTGCGTATATAGTGCAAATTCCATGTGAATCTGAGGATTTTGTATTTTTCTTGATTTTTAGGGGTCTACCCATTTGGATTTTTTGCGATTTAGCGAGTAATTTTTGTATCTTCGATTGACTCGATATTCACGGAGTATACCTATAACGTCATTCTGAATCGATCGGCGTTCGCAGAATTGCTCTATCTTCAACCGTTCTCGAGTTGAAAAGTTCATCTGGAGTTGAAAGGAGTCATTTGAGATATTTCTGACCTTTTAATGATGTACCTATCACTAAACTCTAATGTTTTGTAAATCTCTCGAAAATGCGAAATCAGCTGGTATTTTTGAATTAGAACGCCATTTCACTCAGAAAATAATGATTGTGAAAAGTTTGTCTGGAGTTGACAGGAGTCATTTACATTCGTTAATTTGTTTTCATAATTTCTCTACTCATTTTCGAAAAACTCAACCTTTTTTGGATATCCACACAAAATTTGAAGTCAATTCCGTTTAAATTGAAGATTCCATACGTTTTTTTACGGAATCTCTGCAACTTCGAGTTGAAAATTTTTGAAAAGCTGCCGTTGTTCAATCAAAAATATTGACTATTGATTTTTCCACCCCAAATTCACAGAGTATGTATACTAATTTCCTCATTTTGAATCGCTTAGGGTTCATAGAATTGCTTTCGTTCTCGAGTTGAAAAATTCATCAAGTTGAAAGGGGTCATTTGTCACAAAACAAAAAAAATAAAATTCATCCATTTTCGTAAATTTCAACTTTTTCTGAGAATGCACCCCAAATTTTAAGACGATTCTGATCCAGTTGAAAATTTCATAGACTTTTTACGGAACCTCTGCACTTTCGAGTTGAAAATTTGCTTATATAATCATTCAAATATTTTTGTTGGTCCATATTTCCATTTCAAATTCACCTAGCATACTTATTTCATCATCCTGAATCGATTGGCGTTTGAAGAATCGATCTATCTTTGATAGTTCGAAAATGAAAAATATTTCTGGAAAGGAGAGAGGCAATTTCGTGCCAATTTATTTTTCAATATTGGGAATCAGGCAATTCGGTTTTCTTCAATATTGAAATTGCATTACTTGACTTCCATAGTCTGCGAATGTCTTGAAGTTAGCTGGTATTTTTCAAGAGGTGGATTTTTTTCAACTGAAAATCCTTTGAAATTTCGGCATCAAATTTCACTGTTTAGGTATAAATCGGAATCAGCTCGTCGAAACACGATTTTCAAAAATTAAAAATCAAAACTTTCGAAAATTGAATCGTGTCAGGGAATTTTTGACGTTTTATTTCTTTTTCATGCGTCGATCTCAACATCTGATCGACTTGAAATTCACAGAGTATAGTTATTTCATCATTCTGACTAGATTGGTTTTCGTCGAATTGCTCTATCTCCAACCGTTCTCGAAAAAAAAAATCTGGTTATTCACTTGCCACAGCACAGTCGTTTTTCGTGAAACAGATATGAAAATACGAGGAATGTCACGTGTTTCGTTATTTTGGGGAGAATATGAATCAAAAGAAGTAGTAATGGCAACCAAAACGTCTGATGCACCTAACTCAGATCTAATATGGTGTATACAGGGTATACAGATTACACGAAGAACACCTTTTTGTTAGTGAAAATACCAAAACACCAATTTTTACTAAAGTTTTTGTCTTCTATCTACCTAAATATACTTAGTTCAGTTGTTGCTTATAGAAAATTGGTTGGTTAGCAAATTAATTTGTACATTTTTTTCTCCTGTATATGAATTTGTAACATTCCTATTTTTGTTTTCACAGTACCCTGAAGATTTTGAAACGAATGGAGCCATGGCAAAGGTCGAAAAATCCAAATGATGGAACTTGAATAATTTGGAAGGAGTATTTTTAAGGTTAGGAAACTCCACTCTACAACCCATCAGGGCTAAATGTTATTATTAATGCATTAATTGATGCTTTCGCCTTTTACATCTAGCGAAAAGCGAACTCAACACATCAACAAACGTCTGAAAGTATCCATATCGGCCTTTGTGAAGGAAACATTGCAGGAAATTTGAAACGTTATACGAAAGGCATCCTCCCAAGACATTTCATATAAAAATCGTCCAATAGAGATGAACTCTAGTTGGTCTGTGCGAAGACGGCGTCTGTTGGGAGCCGGAAAGAAAGTCTCGCGACTCCCCGAAGTGCCACCGGATCAAAGGGACTTCCCCCATATATTTATTTTATTGTCATGTACACATGCACTTGTGTTAAGATTGCTGAACAGCGTTTCGCGTAAAATAGACGTGTTGGGGGAGCCGTGTTCGTCCTATAAAAATAATAACTTATAGCTGCCGTGTATCCCCTATCGGGAATTTTATGTTGATTGTGACTGTTCGCCTTCAGGAGTAATCTGATTTCTGGTCGGGGATAGGCCGCGTTTCGAAATGAAGAATTCGGTGGGATATGATATTTTTTTCGTCGTGCTGGCTCTCACGAAGGATATTCTATGGTTGTTCCCATGAACTCTATGGAAAAAACTTGGTCGATGATAAACGAACTCAAACATCACATGAATTTAGTTAATTAGCTGGATGGAATCCTATCTGGGGGGGGGCGTACCTAAATTGCGAGAGCAGATACGTTGTCTAATACTGGTTCGATTAGTCATGGCGTACCACAGGGTTCTGTATTGGGGCCTATCTTGTTTCTACTTTATTTCAATGATATAGCTAATATAAAGATGGTTGTTAGTTCTACCCGCCAAAATAATGATCTAAGACTTCCCATTCCATCATCGAATTTAACAAAAAAGTCTCTTATTAATAATGCTATGATACTATTTAATCATCTCCCAATTCAGAAGAATTATCTCTCCAGTTTTATTCAGGAGATCTGTGAAAAATCTTTTTAACAATGAACCATACTACAGTGTTCAAGAGTCTCTAGACAAAGATTGGAATTACTCTAACTTATCTTAATCTCAGACACTTATGCTCATTCTCTTCTATTTTTATGACATTCGCTTCTTGGCGTAATCCAATTTTAACTACATGTAGTATTATTTTACACATGAACAAAACTGATACCTATGTTATTGTTTTTTAACTATTTTATCATTATTGTACAATGTATGTAGCATTATTTTCTCCTATGATAGGTATGCTTTTACTATTATATTTTATGATGATTCTATGATGAACCTGATCTTCCTTCTTTTGACGACTCATGTTTTTATCAACACATATTTACGCTTACCATTTTTATATTTCTTCACGTCTTTATTTTCGTATGTATAAATGCTTTGTCAATAAGAATTCATTCTTCGGACAATAAAGTATATTTTGATTTCATTTGATTTCTACAATTATATTATGTTCAACTGACAGAAACACACAATCTGATTCATTATCCTGATTTATATTCGACACAATCTTAAACTTGCTACATCAATTCGGTGATCGGTATCTGATATGAGCAATGTGCTCTTTGAACCGTTTTTTCATAACTCTTTTAGTTTGACCGACATACTTTTCACAATCCTCACAAGGATTTTGAAAAGGAATAAGGCCATTTCTGATTATAAATATTTGTAATCGTATTATTTCCCTAGTTATCTGTGAATTATTATTATATTCATTCAATATATTCAAACAGAAACTTCAATATATATTTTGATCCATTCATGAACAATGGAATACACCACAGAGACACAGACGTTGAATCCACAGGGGTGATACAAGGAGTTATTTGATTGAAATTTGGGATATCTCATATACATAATAAGCGGCACTTTTTGACCTACAAATGATTTTTTTTCACCTCCGGTTTCGCTGGAAGTGTTACCAACTTTCGATTTTTGAATGCAGTACCCTGTATATTACCGCATTTCTGATATCCGCATAGTTTTCTGAATTTCAGAGATGAAAGCCCTCGAGCTTTGCTCTCGGGTTTTCATCAGATTATTAATGCCAAAATAATGTCTCGTTAAATTATTATAAAATAGTCGACTATTCATCAAGGTCTTGTTATATAACCCTTGACAAAAACACACTGCTAACATTTTTATATTATGCTTTCTGATCCTGAGAAGCACATACGTCAGTGGTTCCAGAAAATAATCAAGAAATGCGTTCGGTTCTTTTACGGGCAATCACGTGTAATCGTTCTCTCCTCACATCTGAAGGTAAAGAATTACCGCTAGATGGCGTTCCCAAGATTGCCCGGCTTCTGTCAACCTAAATGTGGATTTATTCGGGCTGTATTAGATTACACATACCCCGAGTCGGCTGAACGGGCCAATAAATAAACAGAATCTTCAATTAGGATTTTTTTTTAGGAGATGCAGGGAAGGAAATGCGGAAAAGATGTACGGGGAGATTGGATTCCGCACGCCTGCTAAATACAAATATTTCGGCTCTCAGCTTATGACGATATTATCACTAATACGGAGAAAGGAAATTGTTGGGTGTAGTTGGATTCTGGATTACTAAATGTGATTAAATTGGGGCTGTCACAATTTCACCATTGCCCTTTTAAAGAAATGTACGTGAAATTATAAAACAATGGTGGAAAATTACCTCTCTCAACTCCAGAACTCGAGAACGGTTGAAGATAGAGCAATTCTGTGAACGCCAATCGATTCAGAATGATGAAATTAGTGTACTCTGTGAATATCGAGTCAATGGACGATGAAAAAATTATTCGATGAATCGTAAAAAATCCAAAGACCCCTAAAAATCGAGACAAATACAAAATCATCAGATTCACTTGGAATTCGCACTATATACGTAAAATTGCATGCTGATTCTGAAAATATGTGATTTGTTTATATTCACATATGAGGTTTGGCTTATAAAAGGAGTAAAACGTAAGAAATTTTATAAATGACTTCTTTCAACTTCAGATGAATTTTTCAACTCGAGAACGGTTAAAGATACAGCAATTCTGCGAACTCCAATCTAATCAAAATGATAAAATTTGTATACTGTGTGAATATTTAATCAATCAAGGATGAAAAAATTGCTCGATAAATCACAAAAAGTCCTATAGTATAGGAAAAATGCGAAAGGTAGGATTACTTTTATAATCATATTTCATTATGAAATGTGTTGCCTTTTGTCAAGTACTCCCAGTTCCACATGAGGAATATTTAAATATTTTTTTCATGATGAAATTGGTATCTTCGGCTTCAAACGAAGTCTTGGTACTGGTCAGAATCTTTCTGTGGTTTCCATAGATGGCTCTGTTGCTCACTTTCTTAGTGGGTGCCGTAGTTATCGTAGTGCCTCTTAACAAAACCAATTGGAAATCAGTAACATTAGGTTTGTTTTGGTTCCTTTCATAACCGATTCTAAACCAGTTCTGAACAGTTGCACATTCAAGTTTACGATATCTACTCACCCATAACTTGTCAGACTTTAACTGAGCTACTACGTTGGAAGGTTCTGGGACCATTCTAGCTTAGAACCAAAACAGGCCTAAATTGGCGCCGATTCTGGACTGATGAGCGAGTTGAATCGCGAAACTTGTCTGCAGATGTCACATGTTTTCGATTGCCAGTTGGTGGTTGTTACAGGAAGTATTACAGAGTTTATTCTTGTAGAAAAAACTATGCCCGGTGTCAGATAGACGTGATTAGGCAGTTGTTTGGGGTTGTTGAATTATTTCCGTTCGACGTTTGCCGACAATCCTCTAGTATAGGAAAATATGGGGCAGGCTGAATGATTTTTATAACCACATTTTATATTGGCAAAAAATTTGTGTTAAAGTCCCCTCCTTTTACCACGTTATCATTATTCTTATAGTTACAAGATTCAATAACCGATTGAAAGAATTTTAAAATGAGTTAGAATAAAGGCTATTCTAATCTATTCTGCACCATGCAACGAGTATCATAGTATGATGTGTTACATAAAAAATGTGAACCCCTTAAGACTGTTGATAATAGACATCATTAATTGACATTTCTACCTCCCGCTAAACCGATTACCATCCTTTTCGACAACAATTCAAAAATCTATACACCATCAAAATGCCACTAATTTGTTCGAAGCGAATGCGGCGTCAGATGTTGAAGCAGGGGCCGGGCGTCGCGACGCCTGACGCACGCGCACCGCCTTCCACCCCTCAAATCCCGACAAAACTCCAATGGCAGACGCTACCTCGCTTTCAGTCAACCCTTGGACCTTTTGGGGTGAATCGTTTCAGCGACAACGCGTACTAGAACAGCACACATTAAAAAGCTGAAAGTTTTACAAATCCCGACGCGAAAGCTGAAAAATATAAATATCCGAGCGCGTTTCTTTCATGGACTATGTAAATTCCCGAGCGCCGTTGTTCGACATTAAAATGACATGTTGTGAGTTAAAATAAGTATTTCGGACTGCCGCCATGTATTCGGCAGACAAGATGATGGGGTCCAAGGGCCCCACGGGCCTGCACGGGCCCATCACCTCTTCCGGAGCTTGCTTTGCGGGAAGGTATTCCCCGACTTACAGGAGTCCGGAACCGATGACGAGACGATGCATGCCGAATCCGTCGGTGAGTTTCAAATCATTATTCTTAAACATATTTATGCATTTATATCATCAAAATCCCAGTTACCATGATCTTTATCAAGAAACGGAAATATTGGAGCCAATACAACTTTTTCTCCACTACAGTAACATAAGGTTACATAGAAATAAGTACGTGTTGCATAAAATAGTTCAGAAATATCAAACAAGACGCAGAGAACAAAAATACAAGATTCCTTTTATGAATAGAACTCTTATTATACAATTTTTATTATTAATTTATTAATTAATGATCTTCCCGACTGCTTATCATGTGATTGTTTTTTGTATGCAGATGACTAAAATTATCAGAAAAGTTACCAATCTAAACGACAATTTCCCTCATATTATATAAACCAATCAAATGCCATAATTTTCTCGATTTTTTGAAAACACTTTCTCCAGCCCTTGGTATTTTCAAAACGGTGTTTCGCTTCTAGCTTATGTATACATTTCCATAGTTACGACAATCACGGTGAATATAGAAACGTCAGTTTGACGATTCAACTCTTCAACTGACATTGATTACACAAGATGAACCGTTCTTGCAATTCGCATTTGGTCCATAATAATTTAATGTATTCGTGAAATTTTCTGATCGAATATCCCTTCAAAATGCAGAATTTCCAAAATACTTTCACCTTGTCAGGCACTCAAACTGTGTTGCTGTACAAAACACCAATCGAGCAAGCTCTCGTGGTGTTTTTAAGCAACATAGTTTTCATGCCAGCAAGGCGAAAGTATTTTTCGAAAATTCTGCATTTTGTCGGCATATTACTACTGATTATTCCTCAATTTCAGTAAATGCTTTGTGATTAGTTTTTGCAAGTCAAAAAATGTTCTGGAGTACCGTTGAAGAATTGGAGGGGTGTCGTGAAACGGTCGATTTGGGAGTAACTTTCCAAGCGTCTTCAACATTTGAAAGGCATATAACAAAAACTTGTCAAAACGCCCAAAAATGTTAGGATTTGTCAAATCAAATCAAATCAAATCAAAATATACTTTATTGTCCGAAGAATGAATTCTTATTGACAAAGCTTCTATACATATAAAAATAAAGACGTAAAGAAATATAAAAATGGTAAGCGTAAATACGTGTTGATAAAAACATGAGTCGTCAAAAGAAGGAAGATCAGGTTCATCATAGAATCATCATTAAATAAAATAGTAAAAGCATACCTATCATAGGAGAAAATAATGCTACATACATTGTACAATAATGATAAAATAGTTAAAAAACAATAACATAGGTATCAGTTTTGTTCATGTGTAAAATAATACTACATGTAGTTAAAATTGGATTACGCCAAGAAGCGAATGTCATAAAAATAGAAGAGAATGAGCATAAGTGTCTGAGATTAAGATAAGTTAGAGTAATTCCAATCTTTGTCTTAGATACTCTTGAACACTGTAGTATGGTTCATTGTTAAAAAGATTTTTCACAGATCTCCTGAATAAAACTGGAGAGATAATTCTTCTGAATTGGGAGATGATTAAATAGTATCAAAGCATTATTAATAAGAGACTTTTTTGTTAAATTCGATGATGGAATGGGAAGTCTTAGATTATTATTTTGGCGGGTAGAACTAACAACCGTCTCATATGACGATTTATTGCTGTGCACTAAACATACAGTCTCTAGAATAAATAAAGTTGGAAGGGTAAGGATTTTGAGTTCCAAGAAAAGAGGTTTACATGATACCCTAGGTTCAACATTGTGGAGGTAGCGAACGGCCCGTTTCTGGAGGATGAAAATAGAATGGGAGTTGTGGTCATTGCAGATTTCCCAGAAAGGTAACCCGTATCTAATGTGAGATTCAATCAGAGCATGCTTTTGCAGTGGCCACAAACGATTCACATATGTATTCAGAAATATAGGAACAATAAAAACTCTTTTTTCCACTTTGTTCGAAGTCGCTTGGAATTTGCTGAAATTGTGTGGGACCCGGGAAAAGTTATTTTGAAAAAATGCCTAGAAAGTGTCAAAAACAAATTCATTTCATATTTATACTACAAAAAATATAGCAAGTCTCCAGACTTATGACCATATAAGACTCGAATTCAATCCGATAAAACTTGAAAATAAAAGGCATATTAAAAAAATTATTTTCGTTCATAACATTTTGACCTGTAAAATAAACTGCTAGTTCTAGCTTCCCCATGTCTCATTTTATATTCCTAAAGTACCACTTTCTATTGATATAATGTGTATTCTTTTTGCACACCGTGTTTCTCCCAGTTCTTAGAAATGAACTTCATATATTACACTCACCCTCAACAACCCTTGAATGATTAAACATCCGAAAGTTGTAACTTAATTAAAATCACATCATTATCCAAAATGTTCATCAGGTTGAAATTATCCTGTTTTTTTTTTAATTATCCTATTATCCATTATCCTATTGGCTAACCCCTTCCCAATATGTTTTCGAGAAATAAATGAATAAATAAAATATTGGACAGAAAAGCCACAAATATCAGAGTTTGAAACTATATAACAATCTACCTGACAGCTTTAAAAACATCAAAAACATAAATGCATTCAATAAGCAACTGGAAAGATATATTTGATCTGAGATACACACTATATTTTATTCATAACTCCACTTACATTCTTCTTGTTTGATAAAAAATATTTGAAATTAATATCAAGGTGTTTCTTTACAACTATTGATTGATATTTTTGTGTTTTAATTTTTTTAGTTCTAGGATTATTTGTTTTTTGTATTTTCTCAATTGTATTTTGAAATGTCTGTCGTATTTTTTAAATTGTATTTTAAAAATGTCTGTCACGCAAGCGTACTTACGTTTATTCGATATATCCATTTATTGACTTCTATATACTGTATTTGCATAAATAAACGTTATTATTATTATTATTATTATTAAATTCCGTAGGGTTTTCATCAATCACATTGTACTATCCTAAAAATAACTATATTAAAATTTCAAAACCTAACTTATACACTCTAATAACGAAATTAAAATGTTTTTCATGTACAAACTTCGCCCACTGTTTTTCATTTCCTTTCATAGTTTTTGCCTCTGTCCATGTCTTTGCTATTAAGTTTGCATTCATCTTTGTTTTCTTCGAGATTTCTTTTTTATTTATAAATACCTGATTCATGGTGTAGTACGAGTTTATTGTTTTTTCCACTCTATTGTTGATTTCTATTTCTTGTCTTCCACTGTCTTCTATTTCCAGCCCCAAATATTTAATCTCTTTTTGTTCCTCCCCTATGACCATAATTTTATTTTTTCTTTATTCACTCTCATTCCACATTCTTCACAAATTTCCAAATCTCCAAGTTTTTCTGTATATTCTTTTCTTTCATCTGCCATAATTATATTCTGATATATCTACTCTTCTTGATTTCCAATGTTTTGCCATTCCGCTAGAAGATTCTTTATTTATTTCAACAATGAACATTGTAAATAATAACGGACTCTTCAAGAAGAAGAACTTTTCAATTATTTGTTTCACCTTAAATATGGTCCTGTATACTTCTATTTTTCGTAAATCCACTTTGTGTCTGTTCAAGAGTATTCTCTATTGTTTGTCTTATCCTACTGTCTATAATTTTCCAATATGCTTTCATTGCTGTACTAAGGAGAGTTTTTCCTATACTGTTTTTCCTCTATTCCTTGGATTTTTGAACAACTCTGTTGTTAATTTATCTGTTCCCGTTGATGTACTATAGTTTCTAATGTGAATGAATTGATTACTTGATATTTAATTTTTTTATCTCTGTTACGATTCATCCTAATCTCAATATTATTGATTTTTTTCTTTGTTGATTCTAACTTTCACTATGTTTCGTTTTTCATTATTCCTTTCATAATTTCTATCGGTATTTCTTTCATCATTTCGTTGGTCATGGTAACAATTTTTATATCATCAAAGTTAAGTTTAAAAACGTCATTGATAGTCACTTTATCGATTATTAACCTTTTTGTACTCTCAATTTCATATCCGTCGTTTTCATCATCATTAATATCAGCTTTCTCAGTTTTTGTGGTATTTTCAACACTTTCAGTATCATCATGAACAGGTTTCTTTTTGATGAGTTGAATGCGTCTCATATTAAATTTCAATTGATGGATGAATGAATGAAAAAGTTAATAAATTTTGTATATTTAATCTCAAATTGACAGATATACATAGAAGTTTCACAAAATCGATCAATATTCATAAAACAAGTAATAATTCCCAAATTGTTCAAAAATGCTTTTAATAATATTTTCAAGACTATTTTACAGAATTTCAGACGGTTTCTTCTTTGTAACTGTACATAAACTCCACTACCATTAGGATTGTTTATACAACTATGATATTTACAATTATCATTGATTATTTATGTTCGAAGTTCGAGAGGTTTCTGAACCTACAAGCATATTTTATCAAATCAAATCTTGGCCACAAATCTTGTTGAGAAAATTAGTAAAGAAGTTGATAGAAAACTTGAATTGTTGAAACAAAAAAATTGTTGAAGTTCTCGCTTTTTACTTTAGAGAAAAAACGACTTTTTTGGATTATGCTTGCATGTTGTTTGCTGGAAATGATTTGTTAACCGTGAATAAATGAAATATAGTTATTTTACACCATTTTTTATATTATACTTATCAATATGACACGCATATTTCAAGCTACTTCTTTGACATAAACTTTTAAGGATATTAGAATTGCCCACTTTTACTATATAAAAACGTCACAATATTGGGTTTTATCGAAGCAGTTGGAATAACATTTTATAACATCCATCGGATACACGTGTTCATGCAATATTAATGTGAATGCTCGAGATCAGAGTGTGTGTCATTTTCTTCACGGTGAAACTTTGATTAGTTAAGAAAATAAGTATTTACATGGAGAAACTTGCGATTTTATTCAGTTACCCATTTGAAGTTCAATAATAATATATATTACATAATATATTACAGAATTATCATGTCATGATACTATAGATGCATTTTTTCATGAAACTTAGGTGAATGAAAATGAGTTTGACCACTATGTGTTTGTTGCTTCATGTTTATTTAGCAGTGTTAGATATCCACTTTTCGATCGAATTTCAAAATATGGTGGGATCGCTTTTGAAAAATTGGCGAATGCGAAAGCAATTGCTCCACAGTCTGGAGTATGAATGAATTTGAATAAAATAGACAATAAAATGTGTGATCTCTATATATTTGCGAGATGTAGTATTTTATGCCGAAGGTGACTTTTTGGCGTGTGAACTTCAGCTGCCTATATCAAAGTTTTTCAACACTAGCTTTTCATAGTTAGTAAAGGTTTGGGCAGAGTTTCCAAAAGTCGGTGAATTTCAAAAAACAAAATACATTTATCCAATTTTTATTTTCGTATTCTGAACCACTGTAATTTATCATAAAAGAAGTGCAAGAAGTTAGATTACAATTTGTAAATAATTTATTATGATGATATGAATTAATTCATTTTGAACAGCAGATTTTGTCTGAAATATTGTACAAATACAGGGAAACCACAGAATTGTGAAAATATCCATGAATTAAAGTAATTATTACGATTATCTCATATTTTAGAAGTTTGGAATATCACAAAAAATAAAATATCGTTTTATTCCTGGGCAGTTCATCTCTCTCTGTTGAATTATTTTCAGGCTTTCTTGTCTAGCAATAAAAAATTACAGCTGGCAAGTGTGATTACAGTATTGTCGTTCTTCGCCATTTTCATTGGTAATTTGTTTGTATTACAAGTTAATTCCATTTAATCAATTTTTAAATTAATCAAAAGTGATAAGTGCTTGAAAATTTTGAGCACTTTCCGAATGCTATGGGTCCAAAAACCCACCCCGTTAACTCTATTTTCAATTGCGAGCAAACCTCAAAATTTGGCAGAATCACCACTTGAAAAATTGGCGAAGGCGATATTGTAAATGTTACATGAACAGATATTAGAATTTAAAAATAGCATGTAATGAATGTAATGAATGAATGTTGTTCAATGATTAGTTATCATGTCAAAATTATAAGTGATATTCAACTATTCGATTTCCAAATTATTCAAAAGAGCTTGTGCTCGAAGTTTTTGAGCACTTTCTGAATGTACCCAATACTTACTAGCATTTTACAAACGAGAATGTTCAATATTAGTGCTTGCTAGCACTTTTTTTCGGACTTAGTGCTCTCGAACTCTTTTTGCCAGTGTTTTTCATAGCTCTGGCCCAAAAACCCAGTTAACTCTAATAACAATACGAGCAATCTACAGAATATGGCGGGATCACCACTTTAAAAATTGGCGAAGGCAACAGTAAATGTTACAGGAACAGATATTAGAATTCAAAAATAGCATATAATCGAATATTGATCAATGATTAGTTATCATACCAAAATTATAAGTAATATTCAACTATTCGATTTTCAAATTATTCAAAAGAGCTTGTGCTCGAAGTTTTCGAGCAGTGTCTGAATGTACCCAATACTTACTAACATTTTAATAATGAGAATGTTCAATATTAGTTCTTGCTAGCACTTTTTTTCGGGCTTAGTGCTCTCGAACTCTTTTTGCCAGTGTTTTTCATAGCTCTGGCCCAAAAACCCAGTTAACTCTAATAACAATACGAGCAAACTACAGAATATGGCGGGATCACCACTTTAAAAATTGGCGAAGGCAACAGTAAATGTTACAGGAACAGATATTAGAATTCAAAAATAGCATATAATCGAATATTGATCAATGATTAGTTATCATACCAAAATTATAAGTAATATTCGACTATTCGATTTTCAAATTATTCAAAAGAGCTTGTGCTCGAAGATTTCGAGCAGTTTCTGAATGTACCCAATACTTACTAACATTTTAATAATGAGAATGTTCAATATTAGTGCTTGCTAGCACTTTTTTTCGGGCTTAGTGCTCTCGAACTCTTTTTGCCAGTGTTTTTCATAGCTCTGGCCCAAAAACCCAGTTAACTCTAATAACAATACGAGCAAACTACAGAATATGGCGGGATCACCACTTTAAAAATTGGCGAAGGCAACAGTAAATGTTACAGGAACAGATATTAGAATTCAAAAATAGCATATAATCGAATATTGATCAATGATTAGTTATCATACCAAAATTATAAGTAATATTCGACTATTCGATTTTCAAATTATTCAAAAGAGCTTGTGCTCGAAGATTTCGAGCAGTTTCTGAATGTACCCAATACTTACTAGCATTTCAATAATGAGAATGTTCAATATTGTTTTGGAACTTAGTGCTCTCAAACTCTTTTTGCCAGTGTTTTTCATAGCTCTGGCCCTTAAACCCAGTTAACTCTAATAACGATGCGAGCAAACTACAGAATTTGGCGAAATCACCATTTAAAAAATTGGCGGAGGCGACAGTAAATGTTACAGGAACAGATTCGAAGTTTTTTAGCACTGTCTGAATGTACTTGCTAGCATTTTACTAATGAGAATGTTCAATATTAGTGCTTGCTAGCACTTGTTTTAGAGCTTAGTGCTTGGTGCGAGCACTTTCCAAAAACACAGTTAAGTATTTTCAAGAGAGCAAATTTGAAAATTTGGCAGGATCACCACCAAAAAAATTGGCGAAGGCGGCAGTAATTGTTAAATCTCCGCGGAATTCAAGAGAAATTAAAAAACCATCACACTATTACTTTGGAAGGATCTCTCAAGTGGTAATCCTGTGGATTCCAGAGTCCGAAAACGTTCAATATTCTGCTTATTCTAGATATTTAGCCCCTTATATGAATAACATTTTTTGGAGATAAGTAAGCGAAGTAGTCGTGGTGATAGAGCGTTTGCTAGGTGGCCTGGTTTCGATCCTCACCGCCTGCCACTGAGCTAAAGTGGTTCGGAATCCACTCTTATATGAGTTGTAGGTTCCGGATTTCCCTTGCTCGCACAAGCTCTGGTTTTGAGGGGTTTTGAAGTCTGACTAGCAAACTTTTCAATCTCTTCTTCCTTGAATAATTTTCTAACAGAGATTTTCAGTGCCTTTTCCACATGGAAAAAAATATATGATGCCATATCTAATAACTGCAGGCGGATCATTACGATTCTTATTAACATAATGAAAATTATTTCTAAAGATGGTCTCTGTTCTTGTGTTGATTGGTAGTTCTTTTTTTTTCACGAATTCTTCTACGATCTCTGTTGTGAGAAAAGTAGCAGAAAAAATAGCAGATGGCCTTCAATCACGTGAGCTGATCACATTCAAAGTGTTTGATTTTGTTTCATAACAGGTAATTTCACTCAATTCCTTTCCATATTACTTTTCTGATAGGAACAGTATGTTTCAATCATCTGAACTAGTTCTGAACCAAAAAATCGAGTGAAATGTGCCACAAAGCTCTTATTTGGGGTCACAATTGGTCAAAATTAGTGCTGAAAATGAAGATACAGGGGGCTAAATTGGTCCGGATACCCCCATATTTATACCACTGAAAATGCAAACAAGTGCTTTACAAGTGTTTTTTGCAAGCAAAGGGCTCCAGGTGATTATCAACTTTGTTGAAAGTCTTGGAATTCCTTATACTAGATTTGAATTACTCACTAGGGATTGACTCATCGGTAATCAGTTGACGTGCTAGTTTTAGACACCGTAGCACAAACTGTATGATTTATACAACACAATTTTACAACCTTCAATTTCAAAACTTCGACAAATCATTTGTTCGGTTTTATTATTCGTTTTGAAACAATCCCGTTCAGTTCTATCTTTTATTTTAGTTCGAGGAAAGTCAAACAAATTATAATGGAGATATGGCTTTATAGGCGTCACGATATATCATTACCAGCGAACTTATAGGTACGTGGTTTTGCGGGAGACAGAAGATCTATACTATTAAAATCTTGGGGAGGGCTCATGTATCGATTCATACTGGAATCTTCGATGTAGAGGGATATTTTATCATTGTGTTCAGAGTGATTCAACAAAAAGCGGAATTTGATTTTATTTGTTGATAATTTTATTTCAAATTCACAGAGTATACTGATTTCAAAATTATTTATTGCTCTAATTATGAACGTTCTCGAAATGAAAAGTTCATCTGTAGTTGAAAAGGCTCTTTTTCCACTTCTATAATGTTTTTTCGAATATTCACACCGAATTTGAAGTCAATTTCGGGCCAATTGAAGATTTCATAGGCTTCAAATGGAACCTCTGAACTTTCAAGTGGAAAATTTGCTAACTTGATCTTTCAAAAATCTTTGTCTGTTGATATTTAGATTCGAAATTCACACAGCATCCTAATTTGTCCATTCTGAATTGATTGGCTTTCCCAAATTACTCAATCTTCAACCGTTCTCGAGATGAAAAGTTCTCAAAACTTCTTCACATTTTTTTTTCAATCCATATTCGTGAAATTCAATATTTTTTCAATATGTACACCAAATCTGATATCGATTCGTCAATTGAAGATTTCATAGGCTTTTTACAAAACCTCTGCACTTTCGAGTTTAAAATTTCGGAAATTTGCCTACGTTTCAAGTCAAATAATACGTTCGTCTATATTTCCATCTCAAATTTACAAAGTATACTAATTTCATTATTCTGAAACGATTGGCATTCCGCAGAATTGCTCTATCTTCAACCGTTCTCGAGTTGAAAATTTGATCTTGAGTTGAGAGGGGCCACTTCTCCCCAAAACATTTGAAACAATTTTTTTCACTCATATTCGTGAAAATCAATCTTTTTTGAATATGCACATCAAATCTGAAGTCGATTCCGAGTCAATTGAAGAATTTATAGGCTTTTTACGAAACCTCTGCACTTTCGAGTTAAAAATTTTGGAAATTTGCCTACGTTTCAAGTCAAATAATATGTTCGTTTATATTTTCATCTCAAATTTACAGAGTATACTAATTTCATTATTCTGAAATGATTGGCATTCGCAGAATTGCTCTATCTTCAACCGTTCTCGAGTTGAAAATTTGATCTTGAGTTGAGAGGGGTCACTCTCCCCAAAACATTTGAAACAAATTTTTTCACTCATATTCGTGAAAATCAATCTTTTTTGAATATGCACATCAAATCTGAAGTCGATTCCGAGTCAATTGAAGAATTTATAGGCTTTTTACGAAACCTCTGCACTTTCGAGTTAAAAATTTTGGAAATTTGCCTACGTTTCAAGTCAAATAATATGTTCGTTTATATTTTCATCTCAAATTTACAGAGTATACTAATTTCATTATTCTGAAATGATTGGCATTCGCAGAATTGCTCTATCTTCAACCGTTCTCGAGTTGAAAATTTGATCTTGAGTTGAGAGGGGTCACTCTCCCCAAAACATTTGAAACAAATTTTTTCACTCATATTCGTGAAAATCAATCTTTTTTGAATATGCACATCAAATCTGAAGTCGATTCCGAGTCAATTAAAGATTTCATAGGCTTTTTACGAAACCTCTGCACTTTCTGGTTGAAAATTTCGGAAATTTGCCTACGTTTCAAGTCAAATAATATGTTCGTTTATATTTCCATCTCAAATTTACAGAGTATACTGATTTCATCATTCTGAAACGATTGCATTCTGCAAAATTGCTCTATCTTCAACCGTTCTCGAGTTGAAACTTTCATCTTGCGTTGAGAGAGGTCACTT
This sequence comes from Chrysolina americana, assembly GCA_958502065.1. Classification (NCBI taxonomy): domain Eukaryota; kingdom Metazoa; phylum Arthropoda; class Insecta; order Coleoptera; family Chrysomelidae; genus Chrysolina; species Chrysolina americana. The sequence continues at coordinate 2,867,687 of OY293419.1, read as the reverse complement.
CTCCCCAAAACATTAAAAACAATATTTTTTCACTCATATTCGTGAAATTCAATATTTTTTCAATATGCCCTCCAAATCTGAAATTGATTCCGAGTCAATTAAAGATTTCATAGGCTTTTTACGAAACCTCTGCACTTTCTAGTTGAAAATTTCGGAAATTTGCCTACGTTTCAAGTCAAATAATATGTTCGTTCATATTTCCATCTCAAATTTACAGAGTATACTAATTTCATCATTCTGAAACGATTGCAGTCCGCGGAATTGCTCTATATTCAACCGTTCTCGAGTTGAAAATTTCATCTTGCGTTGAGAGAGGTCACTTTTCCCCAAAACATTAAAAACAATTAGTTTTCACTCATATTCGTGAAATTCAATATTTTTTCAATATGCCCTCCAAATCTGAAATTGATTCCGAGTCAATTAAAGATTTCATAGGCTTTTTACGAAACCTCTGCACTTTCGAGTTGAACATTTTGGAAATTTGCCTACGTTTCAAGTCAAATAATATGTTCGTTTATATTTCCATCTCAAATTTACAGAGTATACTGATTTCATCATTCTGAAACGATTGCATTCTGCAAAATTGCTCTATCTTCAACCGTTCTCGAGTTGAAACTTTCATCTTGCGTTGAGAGAGGTCACTTCTCCCCAAAACATTAAAAACAATTTTTTTTCACTCATATTCGTGAAATTCAATATTTTTTCAATATGCTCACCAAATCTGAAATTGATTCCGAGTCAATTAAAGATTTCATAGGCTTTTTACAGAACCTCTGCACTTCCGAATTGAATTTTTAGAAAATTCGCTAAAGTTCTCATTCAAAAATGTTTATCTGTTGATATTATCATTTCAAATTCACATAGTGTACTAATTTGGTCATTCTGAATCGATTGGCATTCACAGAATTGCTCAATTTTCAAAGGTAGTTTACAAAAATATGCCGCAAAATTTTTAATAGTTGCAAGAAAAAATAAGGCATGGAATTTCCACAATTCCTGACAACATGATTTTAGTTTCACTACAAAATTATCTTTTACTGTCAGGAGGTGGATGGTTAATACTCAAAACTTGTTTTCTTTCATATTTTCTTGCGTGACTATTATTTTCATAAAATTTGAAATATCTAGGACATTCACTAAAGAATGTATTTTTTTCGGTTCATACATTTTTATCAACTCCGAACAATTCTGCTTTCTGATTTCCTGTGAAAAAATAATAATTAAAATTTAATCATATCCAAATATTCCAGCATGTGTAGTTTTCATAAAAAATATTCAATAAGGACTTTTTCTTAAATAAGTGGTGAAGTGATTTTCAAAATTCTGTCGAAAACGGTTGATTTCAGTATATGATGTGCTTTACCAATTTTGAACATAACTGTTCATACATTTGATAAAAATAATTATGTACGTTGTGGAATAAATGTTTAATTGACATATTTGGGAATCAATAGTATCAAATATAACTTGACGGTCGTTTATCAAATCTAATAAATTTTGGAATTTCCACTCAAACATTTTTGTTGTAGAAAATTCATCTCGTTTAATAAAGATGAAACCCTCGAGCAAAAGCTCTCGGGTTTTATTCAGAACATAAATCTCCGAATTCAACTCGATAAACTTTCAAACAAAATCGTTTTCGTCGAAATTGAAAAATGTTTTCGCTGATAAACGAGGTCTTGTTATATTACCCCCGATAATCGTTCGTGTATACATTTGTAACAATTTAGTTTGTGAATGAACACTTTAATAAAGAACAAAAAATTTTTTCAATATAATTTTTTCACTTTTCGATGATCCCCCGTGCTGCCGTATAAACGCCAAAGATAAAAAGCATTCGTAACATTTGAAATTTCAATAACCTCTGGAGCTTAGCGGAAGAGGGTGTCTCAATCCCGTGATAATAAATTAGGCTGGTAATCCTAATAAACATTGAATATAACAGGCTCATTGGAATAATTCCCCAAGTTTACGAGTGAGCCCTCCTAACTTATTATACTCCACTAAGTGCGAGTTGCGAGCGCAACAGATAGATCGAGGTAGTCGGAGCACGTGGAGCGAAATGGAAATGAATGGCGGAAATTAGGGATAGTGGAAGAAGCCACAGATGATTGGAAACATTGGCGAGTTGAAGACCACACAAACTTGTATTTTTCGTGATTTTTTATGTTCTTCAGTAAGCATTTCATACGAACCAGTACTGAAACGACAGAATATAGTTATTTTTGTATCAAGTGCGTAAAATGCGTCTTTTTTTAATGGCATATGAGAGTGTTAATTTTCTCTCGAATGTGCCATGAAAACAACAATTTTATACACGAAATACAAACAACATTTTTCGTACAACTCTGAATGTGAATTTACATCGTCTGAAATATATTGAAAATGAATACTTCCAATACATCTTGACGTGTTTTTTTGCCCCGATAAGTTATCGCTTTTAAACGACTGTTGTCTTGAAAATATTATTCCATGTTTTCAGTGAAATCGAACTCGGAAATTTTTCTTGTCTGGAAAAAATAACTCCAAAATAACTAGAAAATACTTCTCTTTTCCATACATGTTATCTTCAATGTTATCAATACTTTCAATACAATTTCATAGCATCCAGTGGTCTTTTTGTGTCGTTACTATAGAAACGGTTTGTTGACAAGCCGCGTGTTTGACTGTGTTTGCTCGTAGTTGCTTCAATTTCAAGTTATTTTCAAGGAGATAGTTATTGATTATGGTTGTGGTAGTGATACCTTATCAGATATATCTGAGGAAGCAAATGCAATAGTATCTGATATGTTTCGCCAATTTCCAATTTCCAATTTCGCGAATGGTGCGACAAGAAGCATGTAAAAAAGTGTTTTGGTTGGTTTCCGGGTTTTGCCGTGGTCTTCTTTGGTTTAAATCTCCGAATAGTGATAACGAAACAAATTAACTTCATAAGGTACAGATATAATCATAATTTTGTAAGATTAGTAGAAATTTCAATAGTTTTTATTTATAGGTTGTCCTAATCATGGGTATCAGCAATGCTTGTCGTCGTGAAGAATCATTACATATAACTATTGATGCCATTGAAGATGCTGAATCTGTATTGATTGTTAAAATACCTGATACGAAGACCTATTGCGCAAGAACGTTTACTGTTTCAAATTCTGATTATATTGAGATATACCGCAAGTATAGAGCAATATGGCCGCCTCATACAAATTATTCTTGAAATATTAGAGAGGAAAATGTATTAACCAACATGTGGGGATAAATGAAATAGAAGAAATTCCCAGCTTGATTGCAAAATGGCTTGGAAAAGTCATGTACAAGAGCTACACAGGTCACTGTTTCAGGAGAAGCTCTGTAACTCTGCTGGCCAATGCAGGGTGCAACGTTACATCCATGAAACGTCACGGTGGCTGGAAATCTGCCTCCGTAGCAGAAGCATATAAGAAGATAGTTTGAATAACAAAACTGAGATTTTTAACAAAATATTAAATTGTCCATCTTCTTCAAAACAAATTGAAATATCTGATAAAATTGTGAAATCAACTCTTCAAAAATATCTAACGTTTCTGATCAGCAGCAACATGGAACATCTTCGGAAATTTATGTTGAAAGTAATTGTTCAAACTTGACTATCAATTATTTCTCCAACAAATGAAATTGTTTTATGATGAATAATCTGTTGAAAATCCTTCAAAAATAATATTCCATGTTTATTTTGTGAATTATTTTGGCAGTAAAAAAGGGGATTTTCTTCACGGTGAAAAAAATACTTTTTTCTACTCGTCTATATGAAAATGATCATTTTTCAACCGGATACCCTTCATGAAAGTGATAATTTTTCACTCTAGAGATGAAAATGAAGCTAATAAACATTATCATACGACCCGATGGAAATATACTAAAAACAATTCGATGGATTTAAAATGGATGGATATAAAATAAATAATAACACAGATTATTAGTTATTAATGTATCAAGGGCGTAAAGTAGGCGTTTATGGCCTGCGGCGTGGATAATGGCCCGAAGGCGTTAGCCGAGGGCCATTACACGCCGAAGGCCATAAACGCATTTTACGCACGTGATACATACAAAATTTTATGCACTAGTGGTTTATACAGTGTCCAGTGTATTAATAAAAAAGTGTTCCATATGGTTCCAAGATTTTGGCGGACACTGTATATATATTTAAATCGCAATTATCGTGTCAATAATCATCTCTGTATACTGAAATAGATTCATTTATTCAAATTGTACACAGAATACCCAGTATATACCCACCTAATTATGACGTTGTTAAGCAAGCTGGTTGTTGTCTAGCAACAAATTCAATAAACAAGGTAAACGGTCATCTTCATGTTTATCTGAAAAAGTGCGTGAGTGAACTCAACACGAAAATTATGGAATCATCAGATGAAGAACATAATATATACATACCAATGGAAATTTTGGAATCGGCTGAGAGTGCCAAACTCGAACTGCTACCAGCAAAGTCAAAGAAACTTCACGAAAAGCCGTATAAAATGGCGCAATGAAAATAATGTGAAGGTGATTACAGAAGATATATTACTGGGATATTTTTTTGAGAAGTCCAAGAATCGAAAACCATCTTCTTTGTGGTCATACTATTCGATGTTAAAGTCTACTTTGAATTTGTATAATAATATAAACAAGCAGATTTCCAAAATTGATAGCATTTTTGAAACTTATTGATTCTTTCATAGGTTGCATTAATATTTGGGGTACATGGTGCTTGTCGTAGAGAAGAATTAACAAACCTCAAGCTTGATGACATTCAAGACCTAACTTATGCTGTATTGATTACAATTCGAGAGTCAAAAACTAAAATACAACGAACATTTACCATCTGCAGTACTGAAAACCAGTCAGTTAATTATTTGGATATTTATAGAAGATATGCTAGTCTACGTCCCGCAAATACTGAACATGGGCGATTTTTAATATTCTATAAGAACAACAAATGTACAAAACAAGTTGTTGGGGAGAATATCCTCGGTCAAATTCCAAGAAAAATTGCAGCATTTGAAGCTACCAGGCCCAGAAGAATATACGGGTCATTGTTTCAGGCGTTCTTCAGTCACTTTAATGGCTGATGCTGGGGAAAGTATCACCAATATCAAAAGACACGCTGGTTGGAAATCAACTACAGTAGCAGAGAGCTACCTTGAAAAATCGATTTCAAATAAATTGAATATTGCCAAAGAAATTGCCGGCGATGGTGATGGACCGATACCAAATAATAATTATTTGGACCTACCATCCACATCTAAAATGAGTGGTGAAGATGTTTCAAAAGGGAATAATAATTTTCAAGAGAAAAGTGAATATCCCACCCTCAATATTCAAAATTGTAACAATTGCATAGTTAATATAAAATTCTAATTTTCAGGATTATGGAGCAAAAATGTAGATTATGAATAAAAGTTGTAAAATGAGTATTTCTTTATTGAACTGAATTCATTGTTTCGTGGTAGGTCTTCCGTGAAATGATGTGCGTAGGTATAAATGGACAATTTTAGTATATTGTCTACTTTACCGCCCGCGGGCCATGATGCGCCCACGGGCGGTAAAGTGTACTTTACCGCCCGCTAGTGCATAAAACTTCTTATAATGATGCGGTGAAAGGGCGGAGTTTGGTTGAAGCTTCTAATACTGCATCTTTCTACATATTTTACAATTAGCAGTAACCAAACTAGATATTTTTGTTGTCTCCAGTTTGATGTTCTCTAATAAATTCCCAGAATAATCTTTCCAGTAATACCAATAGCTTCCAAGTCCAACAGGGAACAAAGAACTTTTTCGTACAACCCATTTTATTGATTTCGTGAGAGAACTTTTTAAACGTAGCGTATTATTAACATCCTATAACCCAAATCATCTATGGAAGCCCCGCTGTTTCAAAAAATGTATCCGTTCTCCAGTGGGTGTTTTCATTTGTAATGACGGGTTCGCTAAGGGATGTTCTTTACGGAATACGTAATTGTAGTTTTACAATGCTAAGTCCGGTTTGTTAGTTTTACAGTGCTGTTCTGAAACTGGTCATGAAGTCATATCACAATTTTGTATGGAATAGTATAGTAGGAGAGCAACTGTCGTTGTTTCTGTGAAATTATTCCAAACCTTGCGATCTACGAAAACAATGTCAAACCTAGACTAAAGCTGTTCACCACCATCGATTGAATGAAATTTTTCCTGTGAAATCAAACAAATTTTTCAAACCTTTCGAATCATTTGAAAAAATCATTGTCATTTAACATAATGGGGACAATTAACTTGAGCAATTTTACAAATTGTACATTCATTTTTTCTATAACTGTTTCAAATTCTGAGGTGTGGAAGGATGATGACTTGATTTTGTGGTCGTTCTACAGTTTTCTTGGTCCTTTCGAGTTGCTTCTATACTTTTAGGATTTTCTCAGAGTATCCATTGTGGTGTAAGTCCTTCATGATGTTGTTTCCTTGTGAGTGGTTTAAAGGAGTTTCAAATACTTGTAGATACTTAAAATACTACTGATATAACTACACACAAATAAATGAAATTCACACATATTTTTATACATACAGACACATACATACACACCCACACATACGAACATACACCCTTACATACATGCATAATGTAAAACATAAAGTAAAACATTTCATAACTGGTGATGAAAAGTTGGACGTTATGAAATTCACGCCACAGTCAGTAAAATGTCACTTTATATGTCAAAATTTTAAAAACATATAAATCACTGTTTATAATAAAATATAATAATACAACAAAATAAAAAATTTCATAATAATAAACACAAAATTGACTTTTTCATTTTTTAAAGTGTTGTCAATCATTTTATGAATCGACAAACGAGGCGTTTCAATAAGATACTTGTGAAACCTTTTCTTCATATTAAAGAATGTATTGCATGTTTGTTTTCTTGTTGTATATTAATGCTTTTGGTCCTAAGAATTCGTGTGATATCTTTCCTACAGATTCAGCATAAAAATGTAACATGTATTGGTTCTTATTACATGTTGAATAATTAGGAACTGGTTCTTTTCTTTATATTGTTTCATAATCAGAGCCTTGGAATGGAGTTGTCTAATGTCTAGTATATTTCCTTCTTTATATAGTTTTTCAGTTTCATACCGCATATCTTTGTCAAGTATGAGTTTCAGAAACCTCCTTTGTATCACCTCAAGTGGCCTTAGGTAAGTTTTTGATAGCTCTCCTCATCCGACCATACAATACATTATGTGACTTTCGGCAAGAATATAGTAGAGTGTTTTTTTCTGAAATAGTTCTAAAATTTGTTAGAATTAACGAAACTTGTATAGAACACACTTTAATTTCCTCACAATGAAGTCAATATGGTGATTCCATCACAAATGAGAGTCAATCATGACTCCAAGATATTTTATGTACGCAATTGATTTCATTTGCATCTGGTTTTGAATTGTTAAGTAGTTGTAGCCTGCAAGATGACTAATAGTTACAGAAAGGCATGAAGTAAGCTTTTTCTATGTTGACTCATAATTTTTTGAAATCAAACCAGTCTTTTATCATTGCCATATCTTCTGCTTTTTGTGTTACTATGGACCACCTCTCTCCTGTATGAAGTACTACAGTATCATCGGAAGAACTGAATACTGTACCAGAGCTTTCGACTGAAAATAAACCATTCACATAGAGACAATAAAATTGGTCCCGGATCCGTCTCTTGTTAAAAAAATTGTTAAAATTGTTATATCCGTCAACCGGTTGCACCCCTACGTGCAACCCTCAAAAATCAGAGACTTGTGCGAGTTGGGGGAAGACGTAGCCCTTACATTTTATACGTGTGATGCCATGCACGAGATCGGTGGCAATGCTGAGATTCGAACTCACGCTCTTTGGCTTATGAGGCGAGAACTCAGCCCGCACACCACCGTGGCACTCCACATTGTATTTCTTTAGGACTGCTACTTACATTTCTAATCCTGACCACTTGTTCTCTATTACTGAGGTAAGATGAAATCAATTTCAGTACATTTACTCGTATTCCACTATTTTCCAAAGCAGCTAAAAGTGCTCGCAGTGTCAAGTGCCTTTGACAAGTCTATTAATACAACTATTGTGGGTTTACTGTTGTCAAGGGCTCTATAAATATGTTTGGTAAACTCCATTATTGCATCTTGCGTACTTTTGTTGAAATCAAAATAGTGAATCAGAGAATAGATTTTTTTTTAAAAAAAGGAGCTTAGTCTATTTTTCAAAATTCTTAGCTATGAGCTCATTATCAGAGATACAGGCCGATATGCTAATGCCTTTTTTGAAAATGGGAATGAATATTGATGATTTTAGACAAGACGGATAATGCCCAGTCTGTTGAATATGAATGCAATGGGTTCAACTATATATTCTGCCATTGATTCGAAAGTTTCTGCTTTCAACTTATCAATTTCTGGCGATTTAAGGTTTTTTAATCCTTTTATAACATTTACTACTTCTATATAGTTGGTAGATACGATTCAGTGTTCTTTTTATTTTTCGTAACAATTTTTTTCCTGTTGGAATGTTGTTGAGCATATCTACTATTTTTGAAATTTGCTTCGTCATCAGATTGATAAATGAAACTAGTTCGCCGACTTAATTTCCAACTTTTAATCCCGCCGCGTGGCACATAAAGTGCTTTTCCACATGACAGTTTCAAGGAAGCGTTTTTAAACTTTTCCTTAACTATGATAAATTTATATTTAGTAATGATGAATTATATGAACCTGCTCATCGGTCTCCCTTGGCGAATAAAACTCCAGCAGACGTGCACCGACAGCCATAGTTGAAGTAACTACTTAGACGGAATTCATCACTACTAGCAAATTTAAGGGAGACTCCCGAAGGAACTATAAATTGCGGCTACCAGGAGCTACTAAAGTTGTTAAATGAATTTATAGCTACTAGATGTCGGACAGTGGTCATTACGCAATTTATGGCTCTATCATTCACTTTTATAAAGAGGATCTTTCTGGAAACGCTCATACGCAAACGGGGCAGTCATAATTGAGATATTGATCGGCAGAGGATATACTGGGTGATGTTCGGAGCTGGGGACCATTAATTGGTGGAAATGAACAATCAGTACCTAGCTGACCTGCTTTGAACACTTGAAACATGTTCTGACTCTGGAAATGTCAAGTATCGAACTACAAATCCTGTGAATATGCCTTTGTCAAGACTTCAGTTAATGGTTCATTATTTTCAAAGGCCTTAAATATCATTTTGGTGAAGTTTAGAACGGTATCTTGTGTTGATTTTCCTTCTAGAAACCCAAACTGTCAGTTTGATTTAATTTCATACTCCATTAGGAAGTAAGTAAACCTATTTTGAATATTTTTTCTGGAATGAAGATGAAATATTAGCAGACAAAAGTTTTCTTTGAATAACTTGGCAGCTTTTCGAAAATGTTCAGCCCGAAGATGCAGAGGTTCCGTAAAAAGCCTATGAAATCTTTTATTGAATCGGATTAGACTTCAGATTTGGTTTGCATATTGAAGAAAAGAAAGAGTTTCGAAAAAATTAATAGAAAAATGCCGAAAACTGTTATGAAAGAAAATGACTCCTGTCCTGGTTAAAGAAAGAGCAATTCTGTAAACGCCAATCGATTAAGAATGATGGAATTGGTATACTCTGTGAATATCGAGTCAATCGACGATAAAAAAATAATTCGATAAATCGCAAAAAATCAAGAAAAATACAAAATCATCAAATTCACTTGGAATTTGCACCATATACGCAAATTTTCATGCTGATTCTGAAATTATATGATTCGTGTATGCTCAGATGTAAGGTTTGACATATAAAAGGAGTGAAACGTTAGAAATTTCTCAAATGACTTCTTCCAACTTCAGATAGACTTTTCAACTCGAGAACGGTTGAAGATAGAGCAATTCTGCAAACGCTAATCGATTCAGAATGATCAAATTGGTATACTTTGAGAATATCGAGTCAATCGACGATGAAAAAATTACTCGATAAATCGAAAAAAATCCAAAGGGGTAGACCCCTAATAATCGAGAAAAATACAAAATCATCAGATTCACTTGGAATTCGCACTATATACGCAAAAATTCATGCTGATTCTGAAAATATATGATTTGTGTATGCTCAGACATAAGGTTTGGCATATAAAAGAGGTTGAAAGTCAGACATTTCTCAAATGACTTCTTTCAACTCCAGATAAAATTTTCAACTAGAGAACAGTTGAAGATAGAGCAATTCTGTTTACGCCAAACGATTCAAAATTATGAGATTAGTATAGTCTGAGATTTTGAAATGAAAATATCAGCAGACAAAATGTTTGATTGAAAACTTTAACATATTTTTAAAAATTTCAACTCGAAGTTGCAGAGGTTTCGGAAAAAGTCTTTGAAATCTACAATTGAATCGAAATCGACTTCAAATTTAGTATGCATATTCAAAAAAGGTTTATTTTTTGAAAATGATTAGAAAAATTATGAAAATAAGTGTACTTAATAATATTAATCCACTGAACTCTAGACAAACTTTTCAAAATCAACATTTTTTGAGTGAAATGGTGTTCTAATTGAAAAATACGAGCTGATTTCCTACTTTTCAGAGATTCACAGAACAATAAAGTCAAGTAATAATTCGATATTAAAGGAAACCGAATATTCTGATCACGAATTATGAAAAAAATGGAGGGAAATCACCCCTCTCAACTCCAGATAACATTTTCAACTCGAGAACGGTTGAAGATAGAGCAATTCTGCAAACGCCAATCGATTAAGAATGATCCAATTGGTATACTTTGAGAATATCGAGTCAATCGACGATGAAAAAATTACTCGATAAATCGAAAAAAATCCAAAGGGGTAGACCCCTAATAATCGAGAAAAATACAAAATCATCAGATTCACTTGGAATTCGCACTATATACGCAAAAATTCATGCTGATTCTGAAAATATATAATTTGTGCATGCTCAGACGTAAGTTTTGGCATATAAAAGGAGTTGGAAGTCAGGCATTTCTCAAATGACTCCTTTGAACTCCAGATGAACTTTTCAACTCGAGAACGGTTAAAGATAGAGTAATTCTGCAAACGCTAATCGATTCAGAATGATCCAATTGGTATACTTTGAGAATATCGATTCAATCGGCGATGAAAAAATTACTCGATAAATCGAAAAAAATCCAAAGGGGTAGACCCCTAATAATCGAGAAAAATACAAAATCATCAGATTCACTTGGAATTCGCACTATATACGCAAAAATTCATGCTGATTCTGAAATTTCTCAAATGACTTCTTTCAACTCCAGATAAAATTTTCAACTAGAGAACAGTTGAAGATAGAGCAATTCTGTTTACGCCAAACGATTCAAAATTATGAGATTAGTATAGTCTGAGATTTTGAAATGAAAATATCAGCAGACAAAATGTTTGATTGAAAACTTTGACATATTTTTAAAAATTTCAACTCGAAGTTGCAGAGGTTTCGGAAAAAGTCTTTGAAATCTACAATTGAAACGAAATCGACTTCAAATTTGGTATGCATATTCAAAAAAGGTTTATTTTTTGAAAATGATAAGAAAAATTATGAAAATAAGTGTACGAAATAATATTAATCCACTGAACTCTAGACAAACTTTTCAAAATCAAAATTTTTTGAGTGAAATGGTGTTCTAATTGAAAAATACGAGCTGATTTCCTACTTTTCAGAGATTCACAGAACAATAAAGTCAAGTAATAATTCGATATTAAAGGAAACCGAATATTCTTATCATGAATTATAAAAAAAATTGAGGGAAATCACCCCTCTCAACTCCAGATAACATTTTCAACTCGAGAACGGTTGAAGATAGAGCAATTCTGCAAACGCCAATCGATTAAGAATGATCCAATTGGTATACTTTGAGAATATCGATTCAATCGACGATGAAAAAATTACTCGATAAATCGAAAAAAATCCAAAGGGGTAGACCCCTAAAAATCGAAAAAAACACAAAATCATCAGATTCACTTGGAATTCATACTGTATACGCCAAAATTCATGGTGATTCTGAAAATATATGATTTGTGTATGCACAGACGTAAGGTTTGGCATATAAAAGGAGTGAAACGTTAGAAATTTCTCGAATGACTTCTTCCAACTTCAGATAGACTTTTCAACTCGAGAACGGTTGAAGATAGAGCAATTCTGCAAATGCTAATCGATTCAGAATGATCAAATTGGTATACTTTGAGAATATCGAGTCAATCGACGATGAAAATATTACTCGATAAATCGAAAAAAATCCAAAGCGGTAGACCCCTAAAAATCGAAAAAAACACAAAATCATCAGATTCACTTGGAATTCATACTGTATACGCCAAAATTCATGGTGATTCTGAAAATATATGATTTGTGTATGCTCAGACGTAAGGTTTGGCATATAAAAGGAGTGAAACGTTAGAAATTTCTCAAATGACTTCTTCCAACTTCAGATAGACTTTTCAACTCGAGAACGGTTGAAGATAGAGCAATTCTGCAAATGCTAATCGATTCAGAATGATCAAATTGGTATACTTTGAGAATATCGAGTCAATCGACGATGAAAAAATTACTCGATAAATCGAAAAAAATCCAAAGGGGTAGACCCCTAAAAATCGAAAAAAACACAAAATCATCAGATTCACTTGGAATTCATACTGTATACGCCAAAATTCATGGTGATTCTGAAAATATATGATTTGTGTATGCTCAGACGTAAGGTTTGGCATATAAAAGGAGTTGGAAGTCAGGCATTTCTCAAATGACTCCTTTGAACTCCAGATGAACTTTTCAACTCGAGAACGGTTAAAGATAGAGCAATTCTGTGAACGCCAAACGATTCAGAATGATGATTGCAGTATATTTTGTAAATTGGAAATGAAAACATCAAGAGACAAAATTTTTGATTGAACTCCAAGGCAGCTTTTCAAAAATTTTCAACACGAAGATGCAGAGGTTCCGTAAAAACCCTATGAAATCTTCAACTAAATCGGAATCGACTTCAGATTTGGTGTGCATATACAAAAAAAGATTGTGTTTCAAGAAAATTAATGTAAAAATGCTGAAAACAAAGTTATGGATGGAAATGACTCCTCTCAACTCCAGATAAACTTTTCAACTCGAGAACGGTTGAAGATAGAGCAATTGTGTGAACGCAAAACGATTCATAATGATGAAATTAGTATGATAATTAGGGCATTTTTGAACATTTTCCCGAAAGTGGGCAGGATTGAGATTGTTCTTGTCTTGGCATTTCTCCAGCGTGTTCTTCTTCTGGAATTAGAATAACTTTTGTGATCATGAAGGAGGGGCGACACCACTTGACGGAAGACCATAAAACTAATAATGAAATATGGTGGATTACGTAATCCAATCTTCCGCAATAAATCCTATACAATAGGTAAAGTCGTCGGCAAGTATTTAACAAAAAACAACTACTGCCCCCTACGACCATTGAATTATATTTGTTTTTTGTTAAATACTTGCCGACGACTTTACCTATTGTATAGGATTTATTGCGGAAGATTGGATTACGTAATCCACCATATTTCATTATTGACTTTTGTGATGTTTAGGAAATCGGGAAAAGTTTCGGTTTTTATATTTTTTTGGTAGATATTCAAACTATACATATGAGCTGTACCTTTCGAAAACTCCCTCTCCATATATTTTCCTTTCCATCGCGCAGTTACTACGAACCCAAATTAAACGGTCAGCTTGCAAATAAATACAATGATACAAGGAGCAAAATGAGTACATTGGGAAATAATTATCATTCGTCAACAATTTATTAATAATAGGTTGGGTCTGGTGAAGCAGCGTGGGAAAAGCCACAAGTGTTTCCACCTGATTATACGTCACTCAAACCCTCCATGGCCTACTGCTATTATAACTGTTTCACTCACGCTACTGTTTTACCATTTTGATAAATAGTCGCTCTAACGCTTTCGAAATGTAAGCGAGTCACGTTTCTTCAGATGATATTACCAACTATCAAGATGGCAAAGCGTTACTGGGAATGGAATTTGTTGCTTCAACAACTTCCATGTCATTTTCGTTTACAGAGATGCAATGGCTGACTCCAAATCCACGACATGAGGAGAATCGAAAAGTGGAGATTTGGTGCAACTAAATCACAAATGTGTTCCTTCTGTCAGTCAGATCTGGAAGAAGATATTCCAAGGAACAACAGAAAGAAAGGAACCGTACAATTGAATGGAAGATAGCTGTTCTGTTTGCATAGTTTAGAATGAATATTCGTGTCGCATACTCCACTTTGAATTTTCTCCAACGAATTGAATCCGTAACCAATTTGTTCCACTGATTTTTCTGGTAAGACACCAAAATAGCTGACCTTTCATCCATGGAATATTCAAGAAGCAGTTCGTTTTCCAAACGTCTACATATTTAATCCTGGTTACGTCGATACGCCTAATACATGCACAAGGCAAGTTGAGAACGGGGAACATTTCAAAGCACATGTTAGACCGACGCGATACAATTGTGGACAAATTTTCTTTTTGATTGGGTATTGGGTGTTTTTCTGAAAGTTGATAGTCAAATATGACACTAAGGTGAACACGATGAGGTTTCCACATATTTTAATAAACTCGGCTCGTTGTGCTTAGCCCGAGCATTAGAAGCAATTTGTCCTTAGATATGGAGTACCACAAGGTTCCGTACTGGGCCCCCCATTATTCTCATGATGCGAATATTTTAACACGTGTCAGCATACAAGGATAATTGACAGTATTCGATGTTATTAGAGCAAGATCATCACATGGTTGCTGAATGTCGAGGCATTTAAAATGGTAGTTTTTTGTTGGGATAGAACTCGAGAGTACTCTACATTAAAGGTTCATCATTTTGTTTCTTCCGACAATGACTTGGTACAATTATTACGTCTGATTATGCATTCTTGATACATTCTCCAGAAAACCATCTCAACAGCAATCTGAGTGTATTTCACTCGGTTCACTTCGTGCTTACCGACTGCTATATTAATTCCAAAATAACTGAAAATTTTATAATAAAAATAATACAGCCTTTTGCATATTTTCCTATACTATAGGATATATGCTGCTCACTTTCTTAGTGGGTGCCGGAGTTATCTTAGTGCCTGTTAACAAAACCGACTGGAAATCAATTACACATTGCGACCGAGTCTGTACTGATGAGCGAGTTGAATCGCGAAACTAGTCTGCAAACGTCACATGTTTTCGATTGCCAGTTGGTGGTTGTTACAGGAAGTATTGCAAAGTATATTCTAGTAGAAAAACTTTGTCAGGCGTCGGATAGACGTGATTCGGCAGTCGTATGGGGCTGTTGAATTATTTCTGTTCGACGTTTGCCGACAAAAAAGTTATATAGGGTGTTCCAAATTAAGTCGGCACCTTTGCCAACTCCGTTAATATTGATGGTACGAATTCGGTTGAATGGGCAAACTAGTAGCATTTTTAATGGCCTTCTCGATGCCAAAAACCAAGAAAAATTGACAGTCGTCTTTTCAGAATATTTTATAAAATGATATTTCATTCAATGGAACACCCCATATTTTTTCATGCATTTCGACTCGTAATAACATTCCCAACAACAAAGCTCATATCACCTTCCTTCATAAACTGGAAAATTAGAAACTTATGTGGAAATATTTTCTTTCACTAGTACAAAAAATTCCTTTATTTTGGCGAATAAAACCTCATGATTGTCCAAACACCCAATTTAGGTATCTACTTATATACGAATGACAATAATTTGTTACTAATAGCAAAATAAAACAGTAAAAAGAAAAAATTGAGCTGGGATTTCTAACCTCACAATTGACACCACTGAGCTATTTGGTGTTAATGTACAAAACGATAATTTCCACCTTGAAGCCATTCCGCTAGCCGTCTGCTGTAATGATGGTGATGATAACTCTGAAGCCGTTTTTGTACAGAACAGAAAATACTGGAGGGTCATATGAATAAGGTTGGAAAAAATGTGTTTGATTCGATAAAACATAATTATTATGAGCAATCAAGTTGCCTTGAAACTTTGTTGAAATACTATTTGTCAAATATTCTCAAGTATATCATGACGCTGTCATAAATTATTGTAACTGTCAACTACTGTTCGAACATTTTTCGCCGTTTTGCCATCAAGAAAAATGTGATATGTTAGGATCCTACTTGGTTTGCCAGAAAAATAGCGTAAGAGCAATCCAACACTATAGCAATTCGTTCCCCGATCGTGAATTACCTAATAGGCGTTTTTTTGCTGCTCTTAATCGTCGATTCAGGAACAATGAAAAAGTTTTTAAGAAGAAGAGAACTAACTAACGTTTTGTAGTATCTGAAGATACAGAAATTGACGTTTTATCCTACTTTGAGGTATATCGAAATAATTCCATCAGAGATTTATCTAGAGAAATAGCTGTTCCACTGTCTGGTATTCAACGAATTCTGAAGAAACATAAGATTTTTCCTTATAAGTTAAGACCAGTGCAAACACTGCCGAAAAATTGCAAGTACTATTTTAATGAGTTTTAGAGTGCAAACCCGAAGGAAAGTATATTCCAGGCACCGCCAACCGGTCTGCGACACCCCGGATCACATGTTCGAACGGACCGAGCCAGCGCGAGAACGGAGACCGTCGAAACATATGTGAGCCGCCGGCTGGAAGTTCGAGCACCGTTATTAACGAATAATATTGTTTGAACGGTCGGTAATGACACCTCTTTGGACACAACTCGTCCGCTATCGATTCTCAATTACTCATATTTCTGCGACGCGGCGCTCTTTCGATCCCCCCGATATCCCCGTCCCTTTCCCACAATTACTCGATTGATATTTTGGTTATTTGTCATCGGAAAAATATTATTGTAACTCGCTATTACGCGGCCGTATTTAATTACGGGCTAGTGGTGGATGCAGGGGAGGGAAATGGGGGGTTGTCACGATGACTCGCAGAAAATGTCCACAATTCATTATTTTCAAGTACTGCGAGCCACAGAGGGTGGAAGGAACGTTTTCGTAGGAGGAGTGGCGGAAGAGCTGAATTCTACTACTAGAATTGGAACCATCGATTCGACATATCGGGTCGACTATACATATAGTTCCATTATTTTATCTTTACGAAGAAATCACACACCCTCTATCGAACATCTCTTTCTATCAACCGCTATGAGCGAATCAAAATTCGTTACCATTTGTCTTCTAAGCTAAGAATTATGGCATTGTGATGATCGATTAAAACGCAAAGCAGTGAAAAGAGATAGCCATAAAACCGACAGTGTTCTACATTTCAACTAAACTTGCCAAACATTGTATTGACTAGCGTAGTACCATCAATTGCGTCATTGTTTTCTGTCATTGGGGTATTGTTTGTCGCCAGTTTTACTTTGTTTTGCAGTCGAATATATTATAAAAACAGTTTTTTTCAAAGCTAAACGTCTCTTGGAATCATTACTTCCAAAGTAAGTACAATACAATGTGTTTCATTCGCAAATACTCTTTAAAATTCCTAACCTCACAATTGACATTTGTGACTACAATCCCGTACTGCCGGGATATTCACACAACAGTTATTCATAGTGTGAAAATCCTAATGAGAGAAAAAAACATTACCTAAATCTATAAATGTAAGTAAAAACATTCACAATATATTTGAACTCTTTTTTAGATTATGCCTGTAACTAATTCACAAGCATAACAATTTGTATTGAAAGGGAAAGAGCGAATGGTGGATCTTTTTTACCACTTTCATCTGTTCGAAAGGTAACAATTTAAACTACAAAAGAAGTGTCATAACTTTTCTTTACTGTATTCTAGAGATTTGCAGATGCACTTAAAATATCTCGAAAAACGGTGTACATCAAATTAAACGAAAATGAACCCATTCCAATAAAATACACTGAATCACTCATTGAGAAATGGTATGAACAAGAAAAGGTCCTTTGTGATATGGTTATCAATCCCATTATTATAAACATTGATAGCAGTTCTGAATCAGAAAGTGAATAAATATATTAATTTTATATTTATCCTTTCCTAACTGGACATAGTTCTACATGCTCGCAATACATAAATAAATATATGAATACATTTTTTGTTAATCATGTGTTGAGTATTTCATTACCAAATATACTTCAACTGGTGTATTTTTACTTTTTAGATATTCATTCATTTATCATTATATAGTGTGTCCTTGCATCCATGCACGAATAGGTAATTGAAAAAGTTTGAATACCTAACTCTAGAAGATTCCTTTCCTGAGTTTTAGTCATTTTTTGATATCAAAGTATGCAAAGGTTTTGGAAAAATTGCACTCCAACCTAGTTTTCTGAACACTTCGACTGGTACCTGTAAATAGATGAGAAGAAGTATGTTGGTCAAACTAGAGATGACATGAAAGTACGATTCAAAGACCGCATTGCTTATATCCGTTTTTCGAGACTGGAAAAATCGAGTATGGCCCAACAGATCAAGACCACCGATTTGATGACACAAGTCTGAAATTGATTATAGACAGGCTCATGACAAAAGACTTCTCGATGCACTTGAGAGTCTGAAAATTGCATAATGTAAATATTGTATGGATGTGGATAAGGGTTCATAGTAAAATAAAGAATATAGAAGAATTAGAAAATGAAGATAACAATCAATGAAGGTACACAATTTAATATTGTCAGGTATAATGCAGGCACTAGAGTAGGGTGGTTTCTATTACTCAAATATTCATACCAAGAACGTGACGACACTCCCCCTTCCCCTTCATTTATATGTTCAATTGTTTAATTTTTGTCATTGCTCCATTTGGAAACAATTTCAAAAATTGATCGGATAAACAGAATAAAAAGAGCTTATAAGCATGCTTACAAAGCTTGACCTTGCCTAAGCTTAACTTGCGGTCCAAGTTGAATGCAATCCTTTCACACTACAATCGGTCATCTATCCTGACCGACAATATAAATAATAATAATAATATGAATCGTTTTCTATTAGGGAGTATAAGTGAAGTGAATTGAAGTGGAAAATTTTTTTTCGAAAATATTATCTCATAAACGTTTCCGCGGAAAAATTTCGATAGATATAGTAATTTTATGATGTTTCACATAAATTGTGCAAATTTGATTGAGAACCACATTTGCAAGTTTTATCCTTCCTTTATTAGAATTGTAGAGCGGAATATTTTAACCATAATATGGGACACATTTTTTTTCACTTTTTTTCCACTCATCAAATTCAGAAGAATATCGGACTCATTAACATGCCACAATCTTGATTTTTCCGATTGTAAAGACACATTCAGTAATTTTGCTGTATGTTGTGAGGTATATCATTCTTTACATATTCGTTGATATTTATTTATAATTTCTTTAAACTCTGTATCAAATGGATATAGACGTCAAAATTACAATCGAAATGCTTGATTTTTATTATAGGTACTATGATGACAATTTCCCTCGTTTATATAAACCAATCAAATGCCATAATTTTCTCATTTCGAACCAATGAGAACAGGACTTTTTGAAAACACTTCCAGCCAGTGATATTTTCAAAACGTTGTTTCGCTTCTAGCTTGTGTATACATTTCCATAGTTACGACAATTGCAATACGCATTTAGTCCATAATATAATGTATTCGTGAAATTTTCCGATCGAATATCCCTTCAAAATGCAGAATTTCCAAAATACTTTCACCTTGCCAGGCACTCAAACTGTGTTGCTGTACAAAACACCATTCTAGCAAGCTCTCGTGGTGTTTTTAAGCAACACAGTTTTTGTGATAGCAAGTCGAAAGTATTTTTCGAAAATTATGCATTTGGTCGGGATATTACTACTGAAAAATACACTCAACTTTATTTCGTTAATTTATTTTCACTCGTCAACAACTATTTAATTTATTTCATACATTTTAAGTAATCACTGTCTCTAACTCTGTCTACTTGAGAACTCTCGAACTAACTGCATCTACAACTCACTATCTCACCCGCTCAAGTCCCTTTATTTATAACGAAATTGCTTCTGTTTGAACATTCTCAAAACACCGACCGACCAATCTAGATATTTTCAATCCGCTTCTCGTTCCTTCTTGTATGTGACGTCATGGATGTACCGTATACGAGCAGCGATGATGTCATCCGGTCCAAACAGAAATGGTGAGGTCCGGCTTCAGGATCGTTACAATACGAAACTAGGGATGTGAATTAAACATCCTAAAATAACTATATAAACTGGATTTAATTTTTCATGTTTCTTCTTCTCAAAATAATGGCTATTTCAGCTTCGTTAGTGGATGAATCAAACCGTTCAGTAACCGGAAAAAATCTGTGTAATCCGCTAGTTTAGAGGCTTACCGCTCAATAAAAATAAGGTTAGGTGATATTTCGCGTGCACAGCCTACTACCAGCGACACGCACGCTAATGAAATATCTGGTAATTAGCTCTAATACAATAATGACCATATGTTAATAATCTGGTGGTAGAGCGTAGCGTTCAACCACGGCATGCTAGCGATGACATGATACCTCTCTTCACTTCGATGTGAAGTGCTCCAGACAGGGCCGGTCCCAGAGGAATTGGTGTCAGGGCCCGTTTGGCCACCTTGAACTATCGACTGTGATGATAAAATAATATTTGTACTACTCCCTCATAAACATTCGTACAGTGTACCCAAAGACATGGCCTGTACAGGTGTAGGTGCAGTATTTAATATTTGCCGGAGCGCTCCATGTGTTTTGGAGGCGCATCAACTTCTCAGCTGCGGAAAAGCAACAGTACCACAACGATATGTCGCTGTGCATTCCAATCCTAGCACAACTGCTGGACAGACAGTTCTTTATCTTTGTCCAGATAACAAATGTGCATTCAAATCTTCCACAGTCACGTTTCTACAAATTCACAGGAGGTGATATTAGTGATCAAAAAGGTAATAGAGGAATTTGGCATGTTTTCTATCGGTTTGCTTGAACACCATATCGATATCTGTTTGCTCTAAGCTTTCCTGACATTGACATCAAAAGATATTCTTAGAGCATGAGCAAAGACCAACTTTGAACGTGAAACTTGAATCTACAGCGTCCACGAGATCAACAAATGTTGTACCACTTGGAATAATTCAGCCTAGTTGTTATTACTTTAATCCAATCGATTTTTTAGCAGCTGCTATCAACAATCTGACTTTGAATGTTAACATCTAAGGCTAGCTGGCTCAGGTACATCAGCAAGGTATTCTCTTACAGACCAACTGTTTTTTCTCTCTTTTCTGTCGAGTTTCTTCTCCCGAAAAGACTATGAAGTCGTGTCACTCTTTCAAGGGAGCGATCTCAAAGTAAGCTTGATTACTAACAGATGTTAAAATAATGTATCTATTGATTGAATGAAATAAGATTTGGGGAATTTGTTACCTGTGAATCCAGTAATATGAACTCCGTTAACATGGATTCATATACCTAAATACTACATTATATAAAACGACTCCAAAATGATACAAGAACAACTTAAGATCATATCTAACTCTGCTAAAGCCGTAATTATTCTAACCAATGGTCTGTTAGTAAGCAACCATTCTACCCACTATGACTTGACTGCAATCTACTGGTAACCTACTCACAGTAGATAAGGGTAGAAATCTATCCATAAATTGTTGACACAAACTCGCTATTATATTTGGGGAAAGCGGTGTAAGATCAAACATTAGATGAAATTGTCAACGAACAAACTGACACGTTACCAAACGAAAATGTAGTCGTAAACAAAACAAAGCTCGTGAATTTTTTGATTTGAATTCAACAAACGAAAAACTGATAGACTAATATACTGCTCTTTCCAATCAATATCCTTTCAAATGAATCATCTCGACTTTTTCACAGAATCTGATCAAGTCAGAAGTTACCATTCCTGAATTCGTGGCCCCTGAATTCACTCCTAAGACCGGTCCTGTGTCTATCTGAAAACAATTGATAGTAAAACTTTTATGTGAACACTTCAGATTTGTATAGAACACTCGGCAATCAGTGGTATCGACAGGAAGTTCTATGCATTTTTTATGAATTTTATATTGCCGTTTTCGAACAACTTGAATTAGCGGCCACTATCAAACATTCATAGTATCCTTATTCAACCTGATTGGGACCTAATGATCTAGTTAATAGTGAATCGATCCGAAGACAGCTGAAAGCATGGTAGAAATCAATATCCAATGTAGAGCGAGAGCGCTAGAGATTCATTTTTAACATTATTAACATTACCTTGTAGGTAGAGATCAACTCTTATGACTTTCCTTCATTGAGTAGAAGTAATTGTGTATCACTGACATCTTTCGAAGTCGAATGGCCATTAACCTAGGACAGGTTCTTCATCTTTATTAGCTTTGTTACTAACTACATACACCATCTTAGGAGCAGCACTGTAAATTAGAACTCAACAGTGGGTGGTGACCACTCTTCCTGGTCAGTATGAAGGAAATACATTCAATCTACTACTAGAATTGAAAGAAAAGTTCTTGCTCATGAGCCAGATGCACAACCACAGCACTCTGCCGTCGTATTTTGTCGTTGATATTTCTAATAATAATGAGGAAGGTCAACCAATACTCGAAACTTTGGTGAGTAGCGACACCACCTTCCCAAGTAAAGGATAGGAGAAGGCAACTTTACCTCTGGTGCCAAAATCCAAAAAATAAATTTCAATAAATAGCAGTAAAAACGTATAGCACGTTACAACACTTAAATATATAAAATGCTTAGATTATCACTAGCCACAGAAGGGGGTAGAAGGGAGTTATACAACATTTAGCGATAAGGGGTATACTCCTGCCCTGCTGAGCTGTCAGCGGGTGGGCAATATCAGCTCATACCTGCCCTAGGGCAGGCCCAAGGGTTTTTGTAGGCGGTTGAATGCTGTAGGTGCTAAGTCTCGAAGTTGTTAGACTTCCCCACCTCCTCCAAGTTATGCGGGGGGTATTGTTTGCTTATATGTAAGACATCGGGCTATTGGATTAATGTATTATTGAGTTTCCAGTTTTCAGTGGGCCCCCGGAAAAATGTTGAAAAAACCGGGTTCGAACATTCATGGGTTGTATGAGTAGGGGTCCCGACGACCCGTCCAGACATGACCTCTGGACCCAGACAGGTGTTGGGGGCTAACCTCACACCAGCCAACATGTATGGGATCTACATTACCGACTGTAGCCAAGTTCCAAACCTTTTTGACATGCGTACATGTATCAGAGTGCAATTTGAAATACCCGAGTTTCAAACCACTAATTCCTGTCACCTGTCAATTGTCTCTTCTTCTTATTCGTCACGGAACATCAGTAACCTAACCAGAGTTCTTATATGTCACCTAACCTAACCTCACCTACATCTGTCATATGTCACTTGTCACATTTATCTTCTGGAAAATGTCCAGTGCCTGGTAGATTAGTCCTCCATGCCTTCGTGGCCTGTTGTGGTGGGCTCGGGCCGTTTTTATATCCCTGTTCAACGGGCAATGGGTTTCAGTAAAGTTAGCGTCCTTGATGTTTAATGTAACATAGCCTCGTCTACCACTGTGTATCTCAGATATGAAGAATAGAAGCAAATCCTGATGGGGCAAGTTACATATGCACATAACACCTTCTTCTATAACATAACTGACTATTTTCAGAAAATGTTACTTGACCCCTTCTTCCACTTGCCCCTTCAATTTATCAGACTGTCGTTTGTGACGATACGGAGTACTTTGTTTTGCATCTGCTCCAATCTCTCAATATGGGTTTTGGGGAGGCTGCAAAACACTGGGCAGGCGTAGGTCATCGTTGGTCTGATGACCTGCTTGTAGATTAACACCTTGTTCTTCATGGACAGCTTGGATTTCCTGGCTATTAATGGGTATTTCCTTCTTACTGCTGCCGCAGCTCGTTGAATTGCCAAGTCTTCCAAGTGTTAATCTTTTGTCCAGCTGTACTCCCAGGTACCGCACGGACTCCGAGTCGTCTATCCGGTTTCTCAGAGCTCTGAATCTTCCGGTAATCTCCGCAATTACCGGTTTACGTTTCTTAGTGAACATCATGAGCTCTGTTTTTGCCGAATCAAGCGCAATCTTGTTTCTCGCCAGATACGGTACGACCTTCCACTGTAAGTACCTCTGGTGCCTGTCGTGGTGTTACTGGGCTGAAGCCCTTTGACTGGGTTTGTATAAGACAAAAATTAGCCTCCAACAACCAACCCTTTCGGACTAGGGATGCTTTGAATGGACGTATGAATTGAAGGAAGATTTTCTATATTGATACAAGAGCAGTGAGCCGGTCCGAATCCATTCTCTGTGGTGTGAAAGAGATCTTTTGTCTAAAACCTATCGAGGCTATGTTAGAGCCCCTCCTCAGCCGGTTAACGAAGTATCATAACACCGACGGAGGGCATCAGAACCCGCAGGGCACTTTATAACATCAAGCCCCTGAACAAAAACTAGCAGGTGTGGATGCGGATAATCATGATAGAGGATCAATGAAGGAGGTTGCTGGATGCAAAGAGAACCTGTAGTATAGGCGTAACCTTTCAATGGCCTGGATCGATTAACGCAAGGAATTTGATAACCCAATGAACCTCGAGCTACTGGGGGTGTCGGCAGCATTTTCAAATCGCTTAATATGAAAGTGGTATACAAAACTTTGTATACACTAATACAATAGACCCTGGGCATTTCCAAGGATAAGACAGCAGAAAAAGAGAAGACGGGGATTTATGAAATCAGCTGTAAGGACTGTGAGAAGAAGTATGTGGGTCAAACCATAAGGTCCATGAAAGCACGGTTCAAAGAGCACATTGCTTATATCTATATCCATAGACTTCTCGATGCACCCGAACTCGATATTGGTATTTTGAGTAGTTTCTATTTCTTTGAATATTCTAAATATCAATTTTTTCCAAACCGGTATTCAAATCATATCGGATAACGACGACACAAGGAAGTGGTTTATAATCAAATCAGTTCCAACCGTAAATGACATAACTTCATTACGCCCATCACGAATGTTTAACGTAAACACCATATATCAGATGTTTGCTATCGACACGAACTTCATTTTCATTTTTCATGAATTTTACATTGGACAACTTGGGATTAGCAGGCGCCATCAAAGATTCATGGTATCGTTATTCAATTTGATTGAACCATGAATGATCTCATTAATAGTTAATCGACTCGAAAAACAGCTGAAAGCGTAAGAGGAATCGATAACCATATTTTTATGGTTTGTTGTTTCGCTTTCGTGCAAATTCGATATGGTGGGGTATTGTTTGGATAAAGACTTTGTTGTTTATGGATAAAAACGCATCTTGATTTTTTTTGGCTCCTCAACTCCAGATGATCTTTTCAACTCGAGAACGGTTGAAGATAGAGCAATTCTGCGAACGGGAGTCGATTCATAATAATGAAACTAAAAATTACTCGAGAAAGTCCTGAAAATCATGAAAGATGCAAAAACATCAGGTCTTCTTGAAATTCACAATATATTCACAAAATTTATTGCAGATTCTGAAAATGCGGGTATAGATATTCTTCAATATAGCAGAAAAAAGAAAAATCGTGAATGTCTTATTAACGCTATTAAAGTTAGTGTTACAAATATAAGTCGTTTAAAGAAATTGTAGGTTTCATTGTTCATTCTAAAATATGAGTCTTGAAATGAAACGATAAACTACGTGAGAGTTACTACATTAAATGCAAAACATTGACATTAAATTAAAAGCATAGACGTGACGAAAAATTGGGGTAAAATTTAATAAAATTATTGCATTTTCATCGATTTTTGAATCTGTTTTCACAACGAAGGCTTGCGTCAAATAATGACAAACCTTGACATGAAGAAGAAAACGAAGAAACAAAAAAAATGGAAATCAGTAATAACCATATAGCGACTTCAACCTGTTATCCAGTATCGAACGAATCGTATTTTAATTATTTGTGAACAACAAAATGATGATCGTGCGAGCTAATGCGTTTAAAATATACAAACCACCCTAATGAATAAAATATAAGAGGGTGAATAACGAAGTCATTGAAGCGGAACATGAACTGACATATGGCACCATCACCACCATCCAGATTTATATTATCCCTCTTGTTGCGACCCCATATGCTTCGAATTCGGACACCTGTACTCGGCGTACCTGCAGACAAGTCGAGTATTTCGAAAGGTGGTATAATTGATTCAAAGTGGATGGGTTACTTTTGTTCAAGGGTGCGTACATGAAAGGAATCCCTTCACGTTTTGATTCACCCAGTGTGATTGATTATAGTCAAGTACTTTCATTCAAACAACCTGAGAATTCATAATATTATCCAACACATGACAGTTATAATGTCATTTCAGACAAGTGAACTATCAAATAACACACTAGTGTGTTATAATTCATAACTCACTAGTAACTCACGTTCATATTCAAAGTAGTATTCTATTTACTTAGTACTATTACAAGCAGAATTTACACTGATATTGAAATTAAAGGAGAACGTTAACGGTTTATTCGAATTTGTAATTGTAAAATTCGTTGGTTCATTGGAACCAGACGCTCCCATATCGGTACAGCTGCTGATAGTGCTGGAAGACCCGATACATTAGATCCATGTATTTTTTCTGCAATTTGTATTTTGTTATGCACCGATTCTTCTAGGTATCCTTCTGCTACCGCCGAGGACTTCCATCCTCCATGACGCTTTAAAGTTGTCATGTTAGCCCCTGCACTGGCCAAAAGAGTCGCCGAAGACCTTCTCAGGCAGTGATCGGTGTAGAGCGTTGGTTCCTTCAATTTCAAAAACGTTGCAATTCTTGAAGGTATCTTCGACAACGTATTTATTCCCACCTCCTATTTTCGTAAAAATCAACAAAGCAGCTAGGACTAGTATTCTTTGGTCTTTGGTTGACTGGAAATCCTTCTTCAAGTATGGTGAAACTTCTTGATTTCTTGGTAAAACTACGTGAAAATATTTCCCTTTGTCTTGAACATTTTCCCCATCATCAAAGCCACTTTCATCAACAAGTACTCGTCGTCTGGAGCTTTGAAAAACTTCTCTATTTCAGGTCGTTCTGATGTCTTGGACTTCTTTCGTTTGTATCCCTGTGATTTGCTTTTCAAAAAGGCTCGTCTGCCATATTTTGAATTGTCGATTTTTTTATAAAGGTGAATAGTCGAGCGAAGCAATCGAGAACTTGGTCCATAGCGACGATGGGGCAATTTTTTTTTGCAAATGTCGAAAATAAGCCAATAGAACATTTTCGTCGATACATTTTATCTTCCGTGAATTTATCTAAGACTCAAACATTTTGAACTCCTTGTCGTAAGCATCTCGGGACTTTTGATATCCTGACATTTATAGGGTACTGAGAAGCAAGTATCTTTGATTTGATCACAACACCTATTAATTATTACCTTTTAAAAAACGACTTCTCCTGACAGCCTGACGGCCTCGTGGTATAAATCTTTCTCGCGTGACTTATTTTCAACATAACACACTAGTACCATAAATAACTATTACTTGTTTCAGCATTTTATTCTGATTGTTTGCACTTCTATCAAATACTTTCAATACTTTCGTCGATCTGAACCGATCAGTATCGCTAAGGGTTTCTTATTCTTACCTAAGCCATATTTTCTCGTGAAAGTATTTCAAATAATTTGAAAACATTCTATTTTCTCGATGGAATTATTTCGAACTATGACGTCACAACTGTCAAATATTGAAAGTATTTCAAAATCACATCGGGAGGATGTTTCAAAAGAGTATGACGCACGTCAAGTGTCACTTTTAGTTGCAGACGTTGAATTCCGTTGAATTCAAAAACTTCAAACAAAAACAGTAAATAAATAACTTTTTCTGAAAGAGAAATGGAAATGTGTGAAATGAAAGGTAGGGTCCAAATACAGCTGGAAGATATGTTATTAACAGTAGACTAGGATGCAACTGCCAGACTATTAGAAGGTATAATTTGAATATGTCTGAGACAGATATTAAAGTATGGCCTTGTCCCAACCAAGAAAGGGTTAAAAGCAACTGCCACTCTGGGGAAATGGGTTCTCCACCTCCAGTATAGGGATTTTCTAAATTGGGCCCCCCTAATTGATGATTATTTATTTCATTCAGGAGTTTACTGAATGTATTTTTTAACATGCGGAAGTGTATGAAAAATTCATAGTCTGTAAAATTTGTAAACCAATTATCTTCCCTGATGGGCTAGGATTAAAAAATAAAAACACATAATTAAAGAATTCAATATCCTCTTCATATGGGTTGTTTGAGAACCCTTCTGTTATGTTAATAATAATAACCTGTTCATGTTTGGATTAGGTGGTTATGTTATTGTTTATTATTCGACGATTGACAATTTTGAAGTTATGTAATTCTTTCGAAAACATTCATTTTCGCGACAACAAAAACGATGACGTAGTTATTAAAATCATGTTTCGAAATAATTTCAAAATCTTCTTTCGAGAAAATATGGCTCTAATATACGGCATTGGGCAGTGTCTTCTGAACCTTTCTATTCACTATTGAAACAGGTCCAAGACCAGTAGTGAAATATCGTGACCGAAAGCTACAGACTGTAGCGAATACAAAAATTCCCTTCAGTCGTACATACATTAAAGCCGGATTCACTACAATCAACAATTGTGATACGATAGATGCTGCAGTAGAACAAGTTCGTAATTTTGTAATCCCCTCATATCAGGAAAACTGTCCATTGGGAACCAAAAAGATGACAGGACCTCTCCATTATGCAGGCTTATGCAGACGACCTTGTCGTTCTAGTAAGGACCACATCAGAAAGGGTAGCCACTAATATCCTCCACAGAACGTTGGACGACGTTCACAGTTGGTGTCAGATTGAACAGATGTCTGTCAAAACTGGTGTGATGATACCTGTAATAATTTTCATTTCTCTCGTTCGATTTCGCTTTATGTTTTTCGTTCGATGAATGGTGCGATTTCATACCATGACTGAAGCGCTCATACACAGTCAAATGAACTTTTATTCCCTGCAAATGATCGGCTTACTGATATCATCACAAATGCAAAAGTTATATCAGCTAATAAAGAAAATGTCGATGACAGCAATTGTTGACTACCATAGCAAAATTCGCAATAATCATCCCTTTACGCTGTCTTTCCTGGGTAGATAGAAATTTGTTCCCCAATTGGCCCGCACAGTATTGCTGGGCGATTGGATGTTGAAAGTTATAAGCCTCATAGTCATGTCGGTACACTGACACAGGGTAACTTCCACCATGAAAGTACAGAAAAAGGTACCGCTGAGACATAACAAATACCCTTTACCAGGAAAGGGAATCAGGAAGACCCAACTACACTTTCTTTTGGCAAGGCAGCAGCAGCAGAAGTAAAATATCTAGAGGTCGTTCTATCGTGGTAGCATCTAGTACGTGTAAATTCGTCATGATAAATATGGAAGAAATAGAAGCTTCCAATTTACACTAAAAATATATACTTGTAAAGTCACGCTTACAATTGTTTCGACACACAGTGTCAACATCTGATCTGAGAGAGAAGGTGCCGCACGTAGCAGCTCACCAACTTTTGCCAAATATACAAACTTCAGGCAAAACCTACCGGGATTTGACCAAAACAGTCCAGCAGGAATGACCTGCGATGTCTAACAGGCCTACTCACAGGCCACTGTCGTTTGAATTATCACAAGATTAAAACTGTCGAAGGACCCGACATGTCGTCTCTGTCTTAAAGATGATGAAACAGCAGAGCACATACTATGTTCCTGCCCCGCCGCGGACCGGATCAGGTTTTCGATGTTTGGCAGAGTTTCACTCTCTCCCTCGGACCTGACTTCGTCAGGAAGCTGGGTTTATTTGGTGAAATATGAATTGGTATGAGCCACAATAGATCCTTAAAGGTCGCAGTGGAGGGCCGAGCAGACCCGCTCATTTCCAACCTAACCTAATCATTTTCACGTTTGTGAAGGGAAATAGCATTGCTAATTTTCAGAAAATTCCGAAAAAGATCTCTTGAGAAAGAACATTGATGACCTGAACTGGAATTTCTAGTGTGATTATAGGCATATTTTTGAGTACTCTTATTGAAATATCCAATTCGTCTGCTTTATGCGCCTCTCGACCATACAAACACGTTGGTAATGGTAAATATGGACTAGTTAGATCTTCTGTTATTTCAAGGTGTTCTCGTTTACAGCAGCCCCTCAAGCCTCAATTCATTGAGGAATTTAAGGATTTTGAGGGGGTCTATTCGTGGAGTTTCTCCCACAGTCAGCTGGTGTGATCCCAGTATATTCAATCTTTTGTGATGTACAGCATAACACTCCATCAATATATGGTTGGTGTTTCTGGATGTTCCCCACAGAATCTGCAGGTGCTGTCCTCCTCTAAGCCTAGCTTCCTTAGGTGTTCTTTGAGTCTGCAGTGCCCCGTCAGAAATCCCGTGATTGTCTTTAGACTAGTTTTGCTGAGATTAATCAGTGTCTTCGATCTTGCTCGGTTGAAGTTGCCGAGGTCTTCGGTCCGCCTTAACCCTGGAAGTCTCTGCCAGTATGTTGCTCTCATTGCTTCTTCAGTTTTATTAAGTTCTTCTTGAAAGTAAGATTTTCCCAAGTCCGCAGAATGGTTCTGGCCCGATCAGTGGCGTTGATGCCCCTTTTTCGTGCCAGGGTATCTGCTTGTTCATTTCCCTCCACTCCGACGTCCCCCGGCACCCAGAGGAGGAGGAGATGTTGTTCCTGCCTAAATTATTGAGTTTGTCTAGGCATTTCCAGACCATCTTTGAGTTGATGTTATATGAGCTCAACGCTTTGATGGCTGCTTGACTGTTGGAGAGGATTGCGATTTTCTTGTTCCGGTATTTCCTGTCGAGGTTGAATTGAATGCACCTTTTTATGGCGTGCATTTCCGCTTGAAAAATACTGGGGAACTGGCCCATGGGTTCGGAGTATTTGGTACGAGGCTCAAAGACTCCTGTTTCAGTTCCGTCGAGAGTTTTGGACCCGTCTGTGTACCATGTTATGGTATTCTTTCCCAGTGTTCGAATGGATTCTATGTCCAAACATGTTATGACGTGTAGAAAAGTGAACGCTAATCAGCTATGCACGGATGACGTAAGAAATAAAGTCGCTCCAGACGACAAAAACAAACCGAATCAGTCAAGTCATCATCCGGCACGATAAAGAGTTAGGAACCGGTTTATCGCAACAATAACTTTTCCATTTCCACGAAAATTCACACAGATCCGTCGCTCCGAAATCTCGGACGGCAAAACAGTGATACAGCACTCGGACGCCCCGCCCCTTTCGACTCGCGGACCAATCGTGTGGCGGGGATTATCGATCGCTACGTCACTTCCTCGCTTATTCCGGCCGCCATTTTACCCCCGCCGCCGGCAAAGCCGTATCACCCCTCCACGGAGTACGCTGCACAATGTAGATGTTTATACAGATTGAAGGTTTTTTGTATACGCGGGAACAGGTGAATATTGGGCTGGTATGAATTGCCGGCGTTGCGTTGTCCCGCTTTTTGTTCGATGAATTTCCCACAGAATCGAGCCAGAGTTTTCCCGATTATTCGTTCGTACCGGGTGGCAAAAAAACATGCCTGAGTCGTTTCACCCGGTTGTAAGGCTATCAATTGAAAATAACTGAAGGAAACGACAACAGGAATGACTAGTCCAAACAATGGTCCTTCGAGCCAGATGTCTGTCTTTGACCCTCTAGGCTTGTTGTTTCCACTGAGATATCCGGAAAAAACCGAAATTTTCAAAACCCATCTTCATTTATTTCTTGCGTTTTTTAATGCAGGATATCAAAATAAATAGCACGCATTTATATTGTCATTTTGTCTCTGCTATACGACGGTATTTTCAAATTTTCAATGCGACGTTTCTTCTCTTGGCCACCATCATCAACTTTATGTTTTCTTACGGGCGTCATATTAAATTGTTACAAATTGAAATAAAATCCTTCATTCTGAATCAAACGATGTATAATATGTGA
The DNA here is from genome assembly GCA_958502065.1 of Chrysolina americana. NCBI lineage: Eukaryota > Metazoa > Arthropoda > Insecta > Coleoptera > Chrysomelidae > Chrysolina > Chrysolina americana. Next base: position 2,835,676 of record OY293419.1, on the reverse strand, counting down.
TACTTTATGTCACAACTTCGCACACCATTACAAAAAGTTTTAGTTAGCTTCGATTCCATCGAATAACACATGTCATAATAATCGATTTATTGATAGCCCATTATCTGTCACGTCTGCTGTTATCATCAAAGTAATAATTACGTGGAAAGATTGATTCTTTTTTAAACAAGAAACGAGATATGATCTAATTAAACCAGTTTTTGTTAAATTTTATTGAAAATATCTGTCTCTAACTACAAATGAACGAACGAAATAACACAACACTTATGAAGAAAAATCTGAAACATCAAAGCATCTGCCCAAAATTTCTGAATTTTTCCTGAATACATAGACGTGCTCGCCATCCTGAGTTTTCTAGAGCCCTTGCTATACCCCTTCTCTTATTGGCCGACACTGTTCAATTTTGCTTCTCCTGAGATTCTCAACATTATTGAATTCCTGTAGGCCATAAACTCGGTTTTTTATTGTGCAATGAACAAGCAGATACCCTGGCATCAAGGGCATCAACGCCACTGATCGGGCTAGATCCGTTTCGCGGACTTGGAAAATCTTACTTCCAAGACGAACTCAATAAATCTGAAGAAGCAATGAGAGCAACATACTGGCCAAGACTTCCAGTGCTAAGGCAGGCCAAAGATCTCCTCGGCAACTTCAACCGAGCAAGATCGAAGACACTGATTAACCTCAGCAAAACTAGTCTAAAGACAATCACGGAATTTCTTACGGGGCACCGCAGACTCAAAGAACACCTAAGGAAGCTAGGCTTGGAGGAGGACAGCACCTGCAGATTATGTGGGGAACATCCAGAAACATCACACCATATATTGATGGAGTGTTATAGAAAAGATTGAATATACTGGGATCACACCAGCGACTGTGGGAGAAATACCACGGATAGACCCCTTCAAAATCCTTGAATTCCTCAAGGAATTGGGGCTGCTGTAAACGAGAACACCTTGAAATAGCAGAAGAAGATGGGACACAATAGATCTAGGTCACAGCGCATCAGTCACCATCCATATTTACTATTACCATTACCAAGGTCAAGCGACCTTGCTGGCCATTTCACATGACCAATATTTCCAATCCACCATCTGGGAATCTTTGTTTCAGGTATTCACACAATGCTCTGATATTATGTGGGGGGGCACGGTCATGTTAAAACCAATATTGATTAAAATTAACGAGAGGGAAAATGTCAAGAAATTCCTCAAAAGCGCCACGAGGAAACTCCAGATGAGTTCCTCCATTGAGTGTTCCATTAAAAAAATAAGGACCAAGGACTTGATCTCCACAAATTCCAGCCCATGCGTTCAAACTGAACCGTACCTATGGCCTAACTGCTCTAAACTCTCTGAGATTGTTCTGACTCCAGATATTGAACATAACACAATTGGTGAAAGTGTTCTCATCCGTCCAAATGACCTTTGAGAAATCATTTCTATTCATTATCCAATTTCAGTAAGCCAACATCCGTATAATTTTTGGTAAATATGAATTTTGTAGCATTTTAGATCATATGTTTGTGGCGCACCTGTATTTGAAGCAACTGCATGTGTAGAAATTGCCGGATTCATATTTATGTAAAAACAGACAAGTTAAAAAAAATATTTTCATAATTAAATAGGATAAAGGTTTATTAACGCATTTTGAATATTGTTTCTCGTATTTTCACCTAATTGATATACATATTTCCTCGTTTTTTTGAAACTTCCATACTCGTTAAGGTTTCTATTAAATTTTTTGAATAATTTTCTTGCTGGTTGTATTCTTTCTGGGTATAGTTGGAGATATATTTCTGCAGTTCTCTCAGTATTACTGTCTGATTTATAAAACAGTTTCTTAATATCCCCTTTTTCTTGGTTTGAAAAAACTATTTTACGTTTATTATCACTTTTGAAATTGTGACAGCAGACGTAACTACGTGATAAATAATAGCATAACAACGAATCAACTCATTTGACAAGTGCTTTTTACGGAGTCTGAAAACTATTTTAATTTGTAACAGTTCAATATGACACCTATAAGAAAAAATAAAGTTGATGAGGGTAGCCAAGAGACGAAACTTCGGATGGTGAATCCAAAAATACCGTCTTAAAGCGGGGACAAAATGGATACTGATTGGCTTCACCTGTCAACTTTGATATTTTTCATAAAAAATTATGAAGTGTTAGTTGTCAATATTTCGACAGATATTATATGAAACAGTTGTCTATTTTACGGTTTCCACCCAACTCAGGGGATATCCTGCAGCTCTTATTTTTTCATTGATGTCTTCGTAATCAGTAGTTGCATGAAAACTCCGTCAAATCTGGAGAATGAAGAGGCCAAAGATATGATCCTTTATTACCCAATCATTTTCTTTGGAACATTTCTTCCAGATCTGGAGAAGGCCGAGATCAAATTTTTGGATAAACCAATGCCTTCGATGATCTCGAAGTAGATCCCATGCATGGGATAACTTCGAGTTAAAGACTACCACTGAATCCTTTACAGATTTGCAGCTTATATACTACACATTAAGAATGATCTAGTTTAAGAGGTTCCTGTATCCTTAAGCAATCAATCAGGCTATCAATAATTCAAAATATTACTGAAAATCCTCCTAAGTCATTTATAAATAATAAGAAAAGTAGTAGTCCTAGGTCTGAACCTTGGGGAACCCCGGATGTGGCATAGTATGAACCAGATAAGAAACCATCATAATCACTCTCAAAAATGCTGTCGGTTTGATTTTTTGAAGTGTAAGGCAGGTGAAGGATGCGATACGATCGATAATGTGTATGTTGAAAAAGAAAATCTTCCATTTCGCTAATTCCCTCTTCGTTCCCTTCTTCAATAAAAGTGTTCATTAAAATAATGGATTCAAATTTCATTCTAGTGCGAATTTTATGGCAACAATTAGAAATGTCTTCAGTGCCGCACAAAGAGAATTTCTGAACGAGCAATATGGAGTAGCCTTTGCGAGTCTTATTTTAACACAACCCCTTACCTTTTAATTGAGCACATGAATGAGTAATGGCTTTCTCACGTTACTTCCCAGCCCTCTCGATGCGACGGTATCTTCAGTCTACTAAATTGAGCGAGGATAGTGAGCATCAAGGTATTCCAATCCTTTTTGACGAGAATCGTACAATTAATGCTAGGGAACTTTCGAAACGGTGAATTATTTAGAGATTCGAAACAAGAACAATTCTCGTAAAAGGCTTTGAGAACGATTTGCAAATTAAAAGTGACATGGACATTATTTTCACTTTGAAATTCAGGTGCACATAATTATACGAGGGAGGATATATTGAAAAATTCTCAGCCTACTATAGAACCAAACAAAATTTCAATGTCAAAAAATTTATTACTCAACATATTCTTCCCTTAATTGCAACGTCTCTGGACCTTTCAAAAAAAAATGTTTCTTCTTGCTCTGCAAACCAGACCTCCACAGCTTTTATTACCTTCTCGTTGGAAGAAAATTTACGACCTTTTAAACTTTTTTTCAGTTGAGGAAAGAGATGATAGTCGAACGGAGCCAAATCTGGTGAATAAGGGGGTGTTCTAGTAATTCAAACCCTAAATCACGAATTTTTTGCATGGCAACATGAGATTTGTGTGCAGGGGCGTTGTCCTACAAATATTAAACTCATTTGGATAGCTTTCCGCGTCTTTTCTCTTTAATTTTTTCCCGTAGAGTGGTCAGTAATGGCTCTGGATATTCAACTTTGAACATTCAACTCTGATTCCTTCAGTTCAATCACGAACTGGCGATCACCATCCTCAAGTTACTTGTGTTTATCGGGTAATGCTTGTGGTTAAGTGGGTATGGCAGGAAAAAGCTAACATCATGGATATTTGCCTGCCGGTGTGTCTCAGGGATCACTTTGGGGTCCATTGTTATTCAGTCTTATTACATCAACTGTGATAAAAAGTTCAGTTCAAAGCCGGTAGATTCAAAATGATAAATAAGTATATTCTGTGGACTTCAAGTTGATTAGCAGAGAGAAAAAATTCATCAAAAACAGATCAGATACAAGATTAAGCATAAAAAAGAATTAAACGGCAAAAAGCTTAAACACTAGCAGATTATCGAAAATATCAACTGGAAATTGCAGAGGTTGCGCAAAAAGCCTATGAAACATTTAATTGTTTAGATTTTTCGAAAATGTATAGAACAATGATGAAAAAAAAAATGTTAGAGGGAAATGACCCCTTTCAACTCGAGAACGGTTGAAGATGGAGCAATTCTTTGAAAGCCAGACGATTTAGAATGATGAAATTAGTATATTCTGTGAATTTGAAATAAAATTATCAACAAACAAAGTTATTGATTGAACACCAGATTTTCGAAAATGTTCATCTCCAAGTTGCAGAGGTTCCTTGAAGAGCCTATGAAATATATAATCAAATCGGAATCGACTTCAGATTTGATGTGCATATTCAAAATGACTTGAAGAATCATGAAAAAAAGAATATTGGATGAAAATGTCCCCTCTCAACTCTAGATAAACTTTTCAACTCGAGAACGGTTGAAGATAGAGCAATCGATTCAGAATGACAAATTTAGTGTAGTCTGTAAATGTCAAGTTGATCAGTAAAAAAAATCATTTGAAAAAAGTCCTAAGGGATATACCCCTAAAAATCATGAAATATACAAAATATCCAGATTTACTTGAAATTTGCACTATATACGCAAAATCTTATGCTGATTCCAACAATATATTATTTTCATATGCTCCAGTACAAGATTCAGCATAAAAAGGAAACATAATGTCAAAAAGCTCGAAACTGGCAGATTTTCAAAAATGGTCAGCTCGAAGTTGCAGAGGTTCCTTGAAGATCCTATGAAATATTTTAACGAATCGGAATAGACTTCAGATTTGGTGTCCATAATCAAAAAAGGTTGAATTTCCAGAAAATAACTGAAAAAATTATGAAAAACAGAATATTGGAGGAAAATGTCCTCTCTCAACTCCAGATAAACTTTTCAACTCGAGAACGGTTGAAGGTAGAGCAATTCTGTGAACGCCAAATGATTCAGGATGATGATTTCAGTATATTCTGTTAATTGGAAATGAAAACATCAAGATTCAAAATTTTTAATTGAACTCCATGACAGCTTTTCAAAAATTTTCAACTCGAAGGTGCAGAGGTTCCGTAAAAACCCTATGAAATCTTCAACTGAATCGAAATGGACTTCCGATTTGGTGTGCATATTCAAAAAAGATTGAGTTTCCAAAAAATGAATGGAAAAATGTTGGAAACAAAGTTATGGAAGGAAATGACTCCTCTCAACTCCAAATAAACTTTTCAACTCGAGAACGGTTGAAGATAGAGCAATTCTGCGAACGCCAATCGATTCAGAATGACAAATTTAGTTTAGTCCGTAAAAAGAAAAAATCACTTTAAAAAAGTCCTAAGGGGTAGACCCCTAAACATCATGAAATATACAAAATATCCAGATTTACTTGAAATTTGCACTATATACGCAAAATCTTATGCTGATTCCAACAATATATTATTTTCATATGCTCCAGTACAAGATTCAGCATAAAAAGGGAATATAATGTCAAAAAGCTTGAAACTGGCAGATTTTCGAAAATGGTCAGCTCAAAGTTGCAGAGGTTCCTTGAAGAGCCTATGAAATATATAATCGAATCGGAATCGACTCCAGATTTGATATGCATATTCAAAATGACTTGAAGAATCATGAAAAAAAGAATATTGGATGAAAATGTCCCCTCTCAACTCTAGATAAACTTTTCAACTCGAGAACGATTGAAGATAGAGCAATTCTGCGAACGCCAATCGATTCAAAATGACAAATTTAGTATACCGTGTGAATGTCAAGTTGATCGGTAAAAAGAAAAAATCACTTGAAAAAAGTCCTAAGGGGTAGACCCCTAAATATCATGAATAATACAAAATATCCGGATTTACTTGAAATTTGCACTATATACGCAAAATCTTATGCAGATTCCAACAATATATTATTTTCATATGCTCCAGTACAAGATTCGGCATAAAAAGGGAATATAATGTCAAAAAGCTTGAAACTGGCAGATTTTCGAAAATGGTCAGCTCGAAGTTGCAGAGGTTCCTTGAAGATCCTATGAAATATTTCAACGAATCGGAATAGACTTCAGATTTGGTGTCCATATTCAAAAAAGGTTGAATTTCCAGAAAATTACTTAAACAAATTATGAAAAAAAGAATATTGGATGAAAATGTCCCCTCTCAACTCTAGATAAACTTTTCAACTCGAGAACGGTTGAAGATAGACCAATTCTGCGAACGCCAATCGATTCAGAATGACAAATTTAGTATACCGTGTGAATGTCAAGTTGATCGGTGAAAAGAAAAAATCACTTGAAAAAAGTCCTAAGGGACCCCTAAAAATCATGAAATATACAAAATATCCAGATTTACTTGAAATTTGCACTATATACGCAAAATCTTATGCTGATTCCAACAATATATTATTTTCATATGCTCCAGTACAAGATTCAGCATAAAAAGGAAACATAATGTCAAAAAGCTCGAAACTGGCAGATTTTCAAAAATGGTCAGCTCGAAGTTGCAGAGGTTCCTTGAAGATCCTATGAAATATTTTAACGAATCGGAATAGACTTCAGATTTGGTGTCCATAATCAAAAAAGGTTGAATTTCCAGAAAATAACTGAAAAAATTATGAAAAACAGAATATTGGAGGAAAATGTCCTCTCTCAACTCCAGATAAACTTTTCAACTCGAGAACGGTTGAAGGTAGAGCAATTCTGTGAACGCCAATCGATTCAGAATGACAAATTTAGTATAGTCTGTGAATGTCAAGTTGATCGGTATAAAGAAAAAATCACTTGAAAAAAGTCCTAAGGGGTAGACCCCTAAACATCATGAAATATACAAAATATCCAGATTTACTTGAAATTTGCACTATATACGCAAAATCTTATGCTGATTCCAACAATATATTATTTTCATATGCAAGATTCGGCATAAAAAGTGAATAAATATAATGTCAAAAAGCTTGAAACTGGCAGATTTTCGAAAATGGTCAGCTCAAAGTTGCAGAGGTTCCTTGAAGAGCCTATGAAATATATAATCGAATCGGAATCGACTCCAGATTTGATATGCGTATTCAAAATGACTTGAAGAATCATGAAAAAAAGAATATTGGATGAAAATGTCCCCTCTCAACTCTAGATAAACTTTTCAACTCGAGAACGGTTGAAGATAAAGCAATTCTGCGAACGCCAATCGATTCAAAATGGTGAAATTAGTATGCTATGTGGATTTGAAATGGAAATATCGACACACATCTCGTCAGAGAAAATATGATTTTGAAGAACATGCTGTGACTTGATGGCAAGCTATCTGAAGAATAGAAGATACCAGGTGAACATAGAAGGTACCTCGAACTTCACAACAAAAAATGTAATTCACAGTCTTCCTCAGGAAATACTTCTATTGCCACTCTCTTTGTTGACGATACGGCAGTGCTATATGAGACAGGAACTTTCAGTAATATTGTTCAGTGGTTCAATTGTAGAATTTTTACTGTGGACCACAATAAAACTTGTTTATTGGTATTTTATCATATTTCAATCAATTTGAAATAATATATTTTGTTGTAACTCACGTAATTTTTTTAATGAACATTTTCTTTCATTTCATTTTCTTCTGTTGCCCTCTTACAAAGATACGTCCTTTAGTGTCAACTGAACAAAATTATAATGATTGTAGAGATCGAAACGATTGCATCACCGCATATACAATCACATCAAATCTGGTACTTTTCCACCAATGCTTCCTAAATCTTTCATACCACCACGACCTACTTATAAACTATGATGTGGCTTTTCTTGAACAAAAGAAACGTTTTAAGGAACAATCAGTCCAGTCATTGCCTTCAGAAGGGTACATAGACAGAACGTATCGACTGATGCCACAAACAAAACACGCACACGTGATTACATGTAATATGTAGAGTTGCAATTGTTTCTTTAAATTTCCCAGACTGAACGACTATTCAGATTTTCTTGCTGTGACGTGGCCTCTGGAAATAGCACTTACGTGTGAGAAAAATACACAATAGAGTAGAATGAGGTAATGGCAATTATCGACACAGATCGATGAGCGGTATGAAGGAATAATATTAATGAAGTGGGAGTGATAGTTTCTGAATGAAGGTTAGAGAAGCAAGAATAACACTTTTTACACGAAAGGTGAAAAAAAAAAACAAAGACATATCCTTAATGGCAAAGGAACTATTATCAATTCGTTCGTTGGTTGACTAGTTCCATTAAACGTACCTTATCGGCTTCATTTGTCATTAATTACCCTTTATTCGGCGGTAGAAATGGTGGCCTACAGACATCATTGCCTTCTAAGACCCCAGATTTCCTAATTGTTCTAGTTGGCTCCATGTGGACGCGAACGGAACGATGAAAAATATGCGAAAGTAATCGAGACCAACTCTATATCGACATATAAGCTGGACGCTCATCATCAGAGGATTAATAGCAGATATGGTTGGTACAGAGTCGCTACACGAATCTGGTTTCACGACTCAAGGTGATGCCGATGACCTAGTCGTCACCATTAGGGACAAACATCACGAAATAATCTCCCACCGAATGCAATTAGCCCTAAACACAATCAGAAGCTGGTGCACTAAGGAAGGACTCTACGGCAATCCTAGCAAAACAGTGCTGGTTTCATTCACCAAGAGGTGAAAGTACGAACTTAAAGCCCCAACTTTGTATGGAACCCAGCTAACATTTAAAGAGGTGAAATATTTGGGAGTTATAATAGACCAAAAACTGACTTGGAACAGCCAAATCAACCACATTCGTTCCAAAGCTATAGCGGCAAGCTGGACATGCCGCAAAGTCTTTGGTAAGACATGGGGTCTGAAACCAAAAATAATTTATTTGTCATACCAAACATCATTGAACCCATGGTCACCTACGCCTCACTGGTATGATGGCCGAAAAATTCAACAAATTTCGGCACAAGTCAAGCTGCAGAAAGTGCAGCGGCTAGCCTGTCTGGGAATCACAGAGCAATATTTACGTGCCCTACTGCAGCCTTAGAGGCAATGCTAAACCTTCCGCCATTGCACCTATGTGTAATGAAAGAAGCAGCAAACAGTGTCTTTAGACTGAGCCAGACAAAAATTCGAAAGCAGGAGATCTGATCGGACACTTGAAGATTTTGGAACACATTTCCCTAGAAGCCATGTCTAAACAAACAGATTTCATGCCAGTTATAGTAGGGGAGCCCACGATGCTAAATGTGTATTTACTCGAGCGTCATAGACCTATTGGGTTGCAAAGCTTAGATGATAAGAAGAAAAAAATGTTATGTAATGTGGCTATAGATTTTCAAATTTGTAAAAAAAACTGTTGCATGGACATACTCGAGCGCGTCAGATATTGATAGCATCAATGTCCTATGTATTTTTAATAATTTTTTAATATTGACATTATTTATAAAAAGGATATGAAATTTTAATGGCTTCTAAATGTTACATGCGAGCGCTTTCGATAGCTGTCTGTGCTATCATCTTCATGGCTCTACTAGAGCTACATTTCACTTATTTTGTTTTTGAGCTCTCCGAGCTCAAAAATATGATTTTGTCCGAGCTCGAAAGTCTGATAGAAGTTTATACAATTATTTGAATTTTCAAACCGCAATAACTTTTGAATAAATGAACCGATTTTCACGCGGTTGGCGGCATTCGACGCAGTTTTTAATCTTCATGAAGAATATTTAAGTTTGAATTGATCGAACTAGAAATTTCAGAGTGATTCCGAAAAAACACTTTTTTTTGGATTTCTTTCGTCAACGATAACTCACGAACGAAGCAAACGATTCTGACCGGACTGGCGGCGATCGACCTGGTTTTTTTATATCAAGAGCTGATTAGTTTTTTAAATAGATTGATGAAGCCGTTTAAAAGTTATCAAAAAAAAAAACACATTTGAAAAAGAAAATTTTCGTAGTTTTTTTGAGATTTCTCAAAATCTACCGGTACGAATCGGTTCAAGTTATATTGAAAATCTAAGTTTGACCAAGCCAAATAGATAGGGAAAGAGTGTGGGAGAAATAGTAATGTGGAGAGAGGAATATAGGCATTACGCAGCTACACGTATTAGACTTTATCGACGAATTTTTGATATTTCGGCTTGTGGAAATCGTCAGATTATATATTTTTCATTATCCTTGAATTATTTCCTTCAAAATAAAAAAAAAAAAATTGCCACGCTCGAGAATGTCGAGATTACTTTTTTTTTACAACTTTGTAGCCCTCCCCTTCCTTTACGTCACTCTCAAATTTTCAGATTAGTAGAATATACACTTTTTAGCATGTAATTTACTCAACTTATCTTAATCTGACGCGCTCGAGAATTTCTGATGATCAATTTTTTTTTACTAATCTGATCCTTTATCCCGAGGTTCATATTTGGTGGAGATACTTAACCGGTTATATATCAATCTGCCGCACTTCAGTAAATCCCGAAATCCCCGCTTGGGCTCCCCTGCTATTATGAATGAATCCAATAATTTCGTATTGAAGTGTATATTGTAAAATTCATAGCATAGCGCTTTCGACTTTCGTCATCTACAGTGCTTACCTGGAAGTAAATACTCTTGTTGAAATATAGTTTGAATTTGAAATTTTGAGGTTAAGAAGTCGAAAATTGAAAATTTTTGAGTGCTCACTTGTCAGGCAACAGGAAGTATCAAATTATGTAAAATATTGTACATTTTAAAAATTAACGAATTGATTAGCCTAATATTCAACGAAAAACATGTTGGGAAATTGAGGCCATGTGGCTATTCAAAAGGTGCTGCTATTAGGTACCACTTCGAAATGCAGTTTGAAGTGGTCATGAACAGCCACCAAACTTGCTATGAGAACGGGCCTCAACTGGGAAGGCATGCATCATTGTGGTACACAGATGGATCTAAGATGGACGAAAGAGTTGGAGTGGGCGATACAGAACCAAATTTCAGGCTCTCAAAACCCCTTGGTAACACCCAAACCATCTTCCAAGCAGAAGTACATGCTATAGAATTATGTGTCCAGGAATGCCTTGAAAGAGGCACTCGAAGGGCAGAAATCCATATAATGTCAGATATCCAAGCAGCACTTAAAGCTCTGAGGTCTTACACCTGTGAGTCTAAGTTGACTTGGGACTGTGAACAATTCCTTAGACAACTGGCAGTAAACAATCAAGTCACCCTGATGTGGGTGCCAGGTCACAGAGGAATTAAAAGCAACGAAGAAGCATCGTCTTGCCAAAGAAGGGGCAAATACACAATTTCCCGGCCCAGAACCCTTCTGTGGAGCCCACTCAAAATAAGAGTTCCGACGTGCGAAATCTTACTGGAATGAAGTGCCGGGACAGAGACAAGCGAAAAGACAATTGTGTCTACCGCCAAAGAAAGCTAAATAGCTTCTAGAGTTAGACAAGAAAGACTTGAAGATGGTAATGGGACTTCTCACTGGACCCTGCCCTCTGGGGTACCACCTCAAAAAGATGGGTAAATCAGAGAGTGATAGTTGCCGCTACTGCGAGAACTCCGCGGAAACTGCGGAACATTTGCTGTGCGAAAGCCCAGCGCTTTTCTGCAAGAGGCTTAAGTTCTTGGAAGGGGTCTTCTTAATGCCCTCCGACATCAGGAAACTGATAAACTTCCAAAGAAGTTTCGGAATCCCGGGTCACGCACAAAAGAACTTATAGGTCGAAGTGCTTGTGAGGCTGCATAGACTGTACAATCTACAATCTGCAAAACTGTCGGAGTTTCCATGCCTTGAATTCTGCAACACTGATCTGGCCCATTGGTACGGATGTATCACCAGTCGCTTATTAGCAACTTGTTGATGAGAATTTACGTGCGGTTCCATGAAATTCCACCTGCTTCGACAACCCGTGAGAAGCGCGTGAGTTGGATACCTAGTCGATCATCAATTCTGATAAACCGCCACCAATAATTCTGCGGAGTGCATTAAGTGAAATCCCTTAATTCAATAATTTGTTCGGAGTTTACGAGACGAGTGCCTCCCAGCACGCCGCACGTGTTTATAATTTCCGTGGCGCATTGGGGTTGGGGACTTTAACCCACGTCATTGGGCTTAACGACACTTCCGACATCGTCGTTAGAGTGGTAAAACGCGTGCCTGTCATGATATCCGTACGATGATTAGTATTTAGGTGAAGTGTTCATCTAGTCCGAGATAGTTACGACTGTGTCATTGACAATCGGGGTAGAATTATAGCCCAGTCATTGAAAAAGGTATCAGGAGAAAGATTCAGCGTTAATTGAAAAAAAATCTGCTCTTCAGTTTGTATATAGACAATGCGTTGAACAGCAGAACACAGATTCACAGCAAATCAAGGTGGAAGTTCCCCATGGATCTGTTCTGAGGCCTCTTGTGTTCATTATCCATATTGATAATGATTACTTTGATGTATTTATTTCTGTCCGGGATATTATAAGCTTATATCGTCATAGTTCCGCTATCAATAAAGAGGGTCATAACTCCCTTGACATTATAGATTCTATAATTTCCTCTACTTTTCACAAGTAGAAATAAAATAAGAAATGCTAATATATATGTGTGTATATATTTATGAAATGGAAACTGAACCATATTTTATATTAATACGTTTTATTATTTTCCTATCTAAATTAAATAATGTCATGACGATGTAATATTGTGATCATGTAAGTTCACATGATATGATTTGGAATTCGGTTGATTCATCCAAATACCTATGAATTCTTTGGAATCTAAGAGGTAGATGAGTGAAATTGTCTTCAAAGACGTGATTAACACACCCTTGTAAAATTGTACTAGTGATTTGATGAAGATATTCAAGAATCACTGAAGTAATATATGTTTTCCTTTTTTCAGAGTCGAATACTAGAAGATGCTTCGATCATGTGCAACTCCTGGTCTCCGAGGCATAACGTGAGTCCATTGAATCATAATTAGTCATTCCATTTCCATGACACACCCATCACAAACACCTCTACACATATTGCGTACCTACTGTAGGTTAGGTTTGAAATGAGCGGGTCTGCTCAGCCCTCCACTGCGACCCGTAAGGGTCTATTGTGGGTGGCTCATACCACTTCATATTTGACCAAATAAACCCAGCTTCTTGACAAATTTGGTGCATGATCTTTCAGGTCCGAGGGAGAAATTGAAACTTTGCCAAACATCGAAAACCTGTTTCGGTCCGCGACAGGGCAGGCACAAAGTATCTGCTCTGCTGTTTTATCATCTTCAAGACAAAGACGACATGTCGAGTACTCCGATAGTTTTAGGCTTCAAACGATATCGCAGGTCATCCCTGCTGGAGTCTAACAATGTTTTGGTCAAATTCTTTGAGAAATGTATAAATGCCTTGCAATGAGCCAATCCTGGAAAGTTTTGTTGCCAGAAGCGTAATAGTTTCCGTGCTGTTCGGGTATTCAATGTATATATGGCAATGCCAATGGCAGGTACTGGCCCCCAAGGCATCGTTTTGGGACCATTACTATTCATACTACGTATCAATAGTTCAATAGTTGGATGTTTATAAACACTGGAATATTCTGAATAAAAAAAATAGAATAAATCAGGTTTCACACCCATACAGCTCTGAAACTATTTTTTTCCGAAAACTCAAAGTTTTTCTTGTGATTTAGTAGTATCTCACAAAAATATTGAAAAAAATTCAAAAGGTCACGACTGGCCTAGACAAGCTGTCCTTTTAAAAGGACCGTAGGTCTATCCACTACTATGGAATAAAATTAATGTTGATGAAAATTATTTTATTTTATCATCATCGATACAATGCAAAATATTGATAATAATCAATTTGTATGATATATTACAAAACAATCCTTTGGATGTAAACCAACGTTACACTTTCGACAAATGAAATTAGATTTTTTGTGGCATACAGCGCATCGTCGCTGATTTTCGTTGTAAAGAACTAGGTGGTCTATTCTGTCATAACGAGAAAACTCATGAGAATTTTTAGGCGATTTTGAAGGACCCCTTTTTGTATTTCTTTTGAGGATATCGAATAATGGCCTATAGCTTCACATACTAGTTTGTTATTGGTATCATCCCTATTTTGACAATACATCCTTTTTCGTGGTAAAGACACGTAACCACTTAGTAGAAGAACTCCAATGAAACAAAATATGTCTGGAGTAATATCCCCTGCACGATTTTTTTGTTGTGCATATGTATTCGTAAAATATACAATCAAATCTATCACCTCTTTATCAAAGAACAATCGAAAAATGTCGCAAGGTGAAAGATTCATTGCCGCAGATGATGGAACTTCCCAACATACAAAATCCGTCACGACCAAATCTTGTTTTTCGTAGTGAAAATCTTTTACTTTTTTTGGTCTCCTTTCCACGAATGTTGATAGAGGTTTGTCGTCGTCACTATCCCATGCCTGCCCTAGTTCTTCTTCTAATTCTGATGGCATTTGAACTTCAATTTCTGGTAGCAGTTGTGCTCCAGGTAAATTATTAGGTTCAACTACGTTCTCATCCCCTGAATCTTCATTAGTATCACAACCGTCGTTAGCATTTTCTGGAGGAAAAATCACTCTTTGTTCTGGAAGCACAGCATCCTCGTCATTTTCCAATTCTGCCAATAACTCTGAAAGGGTCAGCGGATTTTTCCAATAACTAGAAAGAAAGATAGTCAATAGCAGTGGATAGACCTACCGTCCTTTTAAAAGGACAGTGTTGTTACTTGCCATTTATTTTGCAAAATTCAAATGAAAATTCGAGGTTATCATAACGAAAAGATTCATTTTTCATTAGTTTACTTTGAAATTAAATTTAATGATCGTAATTACTCTTATCGATAGCAATCACCTACCTAGATTTACTCATCATTAATGGTCACTGAAATAACAAACAAACACACGTGTCTAACTGTCGGCAATCTTACAGCTACTGGAAACTTGTACTCCAGGTGGCTTCTCAACACTTCATATCCTGTGTGGATCAGTGCCACTTGTACTCCAGTAACAGAATTAGCTGGAAAGAAATAGTTAGTAGTGCGTCCTTTTAAAAGGACAATTTACCAGTTCTAGGGTCACTGAATATACTAATAAAGTTCCTGATGCAAAGTCAGTAAATTATTTATGAATAATAATCGATCAATACTGACATTGGGACATACAAATAATAAAGATTGCAAAAACATGTCGCGTTTCAAGTTTTTGGAATAATGTTTGGAAATTTCCTATCCTTCATTATCATATTGGTGTATTATATCAGGAGCATTTTTCGACTGTCATCAAGAAAAAGTCGATGTAATACAAAAATGATTATAAACATTCACAGGAATAAGACTAAGGTCTTGCCATGAAACACGACACAGAGCTGAACCTGAACTCTTGATAACTTCACAGGAAGCTATTCAGCAGCATTCTGTCATGAAGGATTGTGAGACAAAGTAAATGCGTAATCTCGGAACCAGTCAAAAATACTCTGATTTTGATGTTTTTTTGGAAATAATCATGGTGACTCCCAAAAATAAGACAAAGAAAAAAGAAAACGTCAGGGATTTATGAAATAAGCTGCGGGGACTGCGAGAAGTATGTAGGTCAAACTAGAAGGGCAGTAAAAATACGGTTCAAAGAGCATATTGCTCATATCCAATTTTCGAGAAGAGAATGGCTGTGGATCACGACCACCAATTTGATGATATAAATTGGAAATTATTAAGACAAATTCATGACCACAGACTCCTCGATGCATGCGAGTGTCTCTCTCTCTCTCTAGTCATCGCATCGTTCTTTTTTCACATGTATCGATCCCACCACCTTTACAGATATATTCCTGACTGAAATCGAATAAACATTTCCAGGAGATTAGCTTATTAAAAAAAATATCAATATTATAAAAATACATAACACCATTGAAGTTGAGGAGGTACTTTGAAGTTATTTACAACAGATAATCAGGATTTTTCTGAGCAATCAACTCCTAATACCGTAATGCTTTCCAACCCATAAAGTACTACAACGCTTACCCTAATTTAACAACTCCTTCCATCAAGATCCATTAAAGCGGAGACTGTTATTAGGGCAATAAGTATAATCCAAAAGGAGGAGAAGGAGGTGCAGCAAGGGATTCCGATGTCTGTGTAAGAGCAAACCTCACTCTTCGCATTACCGTCAAATATAAAGCTTAAAATTTCGAAATTCGCTGAGCCTATATATATATGAAGGGGCCGCGAAAGTATAAAAACATCGGAGGGTAGCGAAGTTAGTTCTTACAACTCATTTATAATTCATTTTGGCCTCACTTGTTAGAGAGGCTCGTGTTTTCCCTTTCTCTTCTCCGTCCTTGTTTCCGGTACAATACGCCGCACTTCCGCTTCCATTAAGTGGCGAGTTATTAGGCTCAATTGATTTCGTATGCACGGAAAATTCGGGAAATGATTCGGTGAGCGCGGACGATTCGGAAAACGTGATGGAGATCGACAGGAAAATTGGCATGTGTCAGGACGAGCTGGGTACAGTCTAAGATGCCTAAAACCCTTGGTGTACCGACTATACCTGCAGAACTGTTTAATTGCACGCGAGACAGTCACCAGTTTGATCACGAGAAATAAAAATAAATCGCGTTCTGTTTTCCAAATATCCGATTCAGATTGCCTCACGTTGGGCGCCAATATAAATACAGCGAACCACATGACATTCATGATAGGTCACAGTACGGTGTTTACATAAGAAACAAATCGAGTAACAAAACTGAAGTATCTAATGAAATTTTGGATTGTCTATCCGCTTCCGTCGAAACCGGAATATCCGATTACAAACAAATACGTATATACAGTGGCTATATACTCCTCGTGGGGTTAGGCCGCAAAAGCTATCTAGATCTAAGTTTTTTGGTAGATCACGCCCAATCTATTAATTTATGCTTTTGGCTATGTTTCTCCATCTAATCCTGTCTTTGGATTTTTCTTGCCAGTTTGTCACTCCTACCCTGCGTAATTCCTTTTCCACTTCCTGCATCCATTGTGTCTTTCTATGCTCTTTCCTCCGCTAAGGTCTCATTGAAACATTGAGTAAGTTACTGCTCCTTTTCCCGCCCTCCATACATGCCCATCAACCATCTAATTCTGTGTTGTTTTATTTCACATATTATGTCTTGTTTTAATTCCTGTCTGATTTCTAGGTTAGTTCTTATTCTGTATTCTTCTTCTGAGATCTTTTTCGGTCCTAACATTGGTCCCATAATTTTTCTTTAAAATTTCCTCATGTCTTCCTCGTCTTTCTTTGTCATTGTCATCGTCTCCGCTTTGTATAACATAATTGGTCTAATTATAAATATTTATTTTACTATTCTTTGTTTAATTTTTCGAAAATATTTTATTGGCAAAGTATGCTATGTTTACGTTTAATATTTCTTCTTGTATCTCTGGTCTTCTCTCTCCCGTTTTACTCATCGTTACTCCTAGATATTTAAACTCTTTTACTTCTTCAAACTCTCTTGCTCCTATTTTGATCTTTCCCTGTATTTGTTCCGTTCCTAATCTCAATATTTTAATTTTTTCTTGGTTAATCCTAAGCCCCATTATTTCCCCTTCTTCTATAATTTCTTTCATCATATCTTTCATTACTCTTCTGATCTTGGTAATTATTGTCCTCCTCCTGTCTTAAGATTCCTTTTGTTAATTCTCCTCACCACAAACTATAAAGTTAGGTTGAATAACTTCGTTGAAAGTGAGTCCCCCTGTTTTACCCCTTTGTTGATTGTGGATTCCTCTGTTTCTCCTTTTTGTGTTCTTATTGTGATCTTAGTGATTACAAATATAATTTCTAGGAATGACTCATAAACTCCACTTTCTTTCAATGAAAAGGTTATTCCATGAGCAGAAGTGAAATATCTAGGGGTTGATAAAAACTCACATGGAACGCTCATTTTGGAAACAATTCCGGAAACTTCACAGCAAAAGACTCAGGTGAAGATCTCAAGTTTACAGAGACAGGCTGGTCTGGCAATTACTGGTTCCTTCAGCATTACACCGTTAGCAGCTATGGAAATCCTACTAGACCTGCCTCTTCTCCAAATCTTCCTGGAGAGGAAAGCTAGATGGACAACCTACAGAATCAAACTATTTCAATCTGTTGAAAAAGGCACGTTTCATAAGTGGGCTTCCAATTAAAATACCTCAAACTGTTTATTTTTTATCAAATTACATCGGGTTTCAAGTTTTTTTGAGATAATTTTCTCAGTAAAAAAGAACTTTCAAGTATATAACTACATTAATATGAGTTTGTAATCATCGTTTTTCGTACCTTGATACTATTCAAGAAATTGTGGGAGTTTCCAAGGCGATACTGTACAAAAAAAGAGAATAGTAGATACATTCACCAAGTACTCGAGAAAAGATCTAATCGATTTGAAATATCTGACTTGAATTGTTCTACAAAAAAACACACCACGTGTTCTGCGGGATACCAAACATTCTGTATAAACTCCTGATTTTTCCACTTCAATCAGAGCATATAAGAATAACTGTTTCAATTATTTTCGCTGAACCCCCGAAACGTTCCTATTTTAATTCTGCTACAGTATAGAAATCCATTTGCCGAAACAGATGAAGAGTTATAGTAGCGTAGACAAGTGATAATCACTGTAATTCGTGTAATTCCATTGTTTCTTGCTGCTGTGGGGTGAAGCAGTAGATTTATCATTCGTCCCGGCTCATTTGGAGTTCGGGTTATACACCCTCATTTGTCTTTTTTGGGTAATGCGAAAGTGGAATCGCTTCGGTTTTCCAATTATGAAGCTTAGCAATGATGGGATAACTCCATTAGCAATAATTTGGTGGGCTGCAACTATCTGTAACGGTATCCTTATTACAGAACGGGTTATAAGGGTTGGAATTAGCAGTTTGTGCGATGATGGACCGAAGCATTGAGGGAGAGAGATGAGATAATGAAGTTTGTTGGAAAATCGACCACTTTGTTGCGATTATACGCATGTTTGAAGAAATTACTACATTTAATTTTATTAGAATAGGTCTAAAATCCCTACCTTACATAATTTCTAAATTTTTATGATTACAAAACAAGTGAAAACCCGATAAGTTTTTGTTATTAGTTCCAGATGGGATCAATTAATTGTTGATTGCATTCCAGCAAACGTTTCATTTAATATATCCAGCATTGTAAAATTTCCCCCTTCTTGAAGATGCCTGCTAGATTCTCCATATCTGCAACTTGCTGTTCAATGGAAGTATCACTTCACAGTCTTCATGTTGGATCGTGGGACATGCTAACAGCACAGCAAAATCTTGACGTCGCTGGTTCTGAATATCGTCACCAACATGCTTCTTATATCTCTCTAGTCCAGCCCATCGATCTCACAGACTCTGGTCCACCATCGTGTTCATCAGTTTGGTGAGGCTCTTCCAGACATCTTCTTAGTTTGGTTTATCTGAGGAACGCTTTTTGGTAATCAGGAAGAAGATGTTTATCCAACCCTTCTCCAACTGTAGCACCCCTTCAACTTCTACAATCTGTCCACTAGTTCCTGGAATCGACCGAATTTCTTGGAGAATACCATGGTGATGCTCTGGACATTTTAGGATCTTCTGCCACAGAGGCACCCTGAAGAGGTCTTGTGGCTCTTCTCTAGTTACCCCATGCAGAACTTTCTGAGTACAAGGACATATCCACTCTTTTACCAAGACGTCGGCAACAATGATGGCTTCCTGGTTGGGCAGGGCATAGACTTCAGCCCACTTGCTGAAGTAATCCCTCCACTAACACAATGATGTTGTTGGTTCCGTGGTCAGATTGTGGGAACGGGCCAGCGATGTCAATGGCGATAATCTCAAATGACATTGTACTGGCGCATCGGGGCATTGGGTCGTGTTTAAGATCCATTACTGGCAGCACATACAACTCCAGTTCTCAGCGTCGGTGTGACAATTGGTCCAGTTAAACCGTTGCCTCACTTTCTGTGGGGTCTTCGTCACTCCCAGATATCCTCGGGTGACCCCATCATGGACATCTCGGAGTATTTTCCTTCTCCTGTCCCTGGATGCTACCGTCTGACGCTTCAGGACCCTATTGTTCATGGTAAGGACATTCTATTGGGTCCAGTTGGATTTGCTGTTTCCTGTCGTATTGGTCATCGGTTGCTTTTCATCTAGACGATACCGAAACCAAGATCTGGATTGTTGTCTCGGTCTTTATGAATCTTGTTGTCATTCCAGTGACCATCTACGGTCCTGGTTCAACAGGTTGTCGATTCCTCCTCCCCCGCTTATCGTCAAGGTGAGCAGTTTCCTCCTGACATGCCTACTGTGGCTGTTCATCACACTATCGTACCATATTCTTGCTGTCCCTTTAGTTAACTCAAGACTTGATGTTCTAGCCATCGAAATGAGGATGCGTGGTGATCGAATATTTCTTACACTATCTCCTATTGGGTTGAATTCAGAAATACTGCTCGGAATATATGGGGTTGTTTGATCTTTGGCTTGAGAAGTTTTAATTTACCCCTGCCGAACGACCACTTCCTGAAGAACTTCCAGAAATTTTGCTGGGGGCAACAGTTCAAATTAGAAATGATGTAAATGCATTTCAAACAGATATAAAGTCTATAACCATAGTCGGTGTGTATGAACTGCAGTCAAGATCGACAAACCAAATTTTCCTGAAGTATAATTGCATTAACCGCAATTCGAAAGTGCCTCTTAACATTCCGTCATTTTCATCATATCAGGAAAAAATGAAATTCTTTTCAGGAGCAGTCTGACACACACACCTCCGCTTCCGCCGGTTTTATTGAAGTTTTGATATCTCATATCAGACATTCTAAACTTTGTGACTCTAAACCTGACAACATAAGTGAAATTTTATGTTGTATCTCCAGACGTACGTGACAGGGTGTCTGACAGAATATATGAAACTGGCAAAACAGAGGCTGAAAAAGCTATATGAAAAGTTTGCGTAACCCAGTAAAGGTCTAAAGGGTTTATTTTTATTCGCTGCTATTGGCTCTGTTGGTAATCAGGTAGATGAACAGGAGGATTACAGAGAAACTTCCATGTAGTTTTATACTACTGATGTGAAACACGTTATCATCGTAAGATATTTCAATATAATCTTTAGAAACAAAACTGAGATTCTTAATATTGGAAGCCCCATTCGATTTCCCCAGAACTTTGGCAGGATAGTGAGTCAACCCAATGATCTCCCAGAAAGTGGTTTCAGGCAGACTTTTTATCTGAAAGCTTTTATGTATGAGATGCGTTCAGAGGCCTTTAGACTTCTTCCTGTTTACTGTGTAACCTGAGTATAATTGCCGCGATAGCAGTAGGGGATTTGGGCCGATCTTGGGGCTTGTCCCACCACTTCTACATCATCACTGACCTTTCAGCGACCTTCAGGACTGTATAGGTCTATGACTGAAGTGTCATAGCCCAGAAGGGGGTATATAGGCATATGATAAGAATTAACTACAAAGAAATATGCGCCAATACTTTCACAAAACATAGAAGTTTAAATGTTTCCTTTTTATATATTATGGAAACGTGAATGCATGTTTTCAAAATCATAAGAGCTCTTGAAGTAAGATGAGATGTCCACAATGTACACTCACATTAAAAAAACATAATTAGTCATTATACAGGGTTAATTAGAAGTTTTTTGTTAAACCCCAATCATAAAAAATCCTGTGTAATAATTTCGAGGTCAGATTCTTTCAAAATACCAATTTTTGTCAAGAACCATTCCTTTTTAACATTTTTGTATTTTGGTTCAAGCCTTCAAGTGCACTAGTTCATTTGTTAGAGATAAATGAACTTGTTTTACTTTAATAGATATGATTATTTGAAGAAGTGGTTTTGCTCCTTGTTGCCTTGATGTCAGTTTGACCGTGAGAGACCTAAAAGAACTCCAACCATGGTTTTAAGTGCGGAAAATTACGCAAAAGCTATTGCTCTTGTTGAAGATGGACGTATTTATGAATTTGTTGCAAGAATACTTCATGTTCATCGCTCTACCATCAAAAGAGTAGTAGAACGTTTCAGACACACTGGCAGAAATAAACATAAGGCAGGTAGTGGCAGGAAAAGAAAAACGTCTGCTATTGATGACCGATTTCTTTACGTGAATACTCTGCGGAATCGTCATTTAATATCAGTGCATTCTAGAAATCAATTTCAAGAGGTCCGAGGTACAAATGTTAGCGTAAGGACAGTTTGCCGAAGATTGAAGAACTTCGGTTTCAAAGCTTGCAGACTAGCAATTGTGTAATACAGCAAGGTGTATTACACAATACCTCGCGGAAGTACGCATTAACAAAATGAACTGGCCAGCATGTTCGCCTGATCTCAACCCCATAGAGCATGTTTGGGATATGCTTGATAGGCTAGTCAGAGATCGCGAAGTAGCTCTGGCAACGATAAATGAGCTTCGTTTAGCAATTCAGGAGGAATGGCAAAATATTCCTCAAGATGCTATTCGTAACCTAATTGACAGTATGAACCGACGTATGCAGGCAGTAATAAGAGCTAGAGAGGTGGTAATACAAAATAATAAGCTGAATTTGTTGTTTCTTGAGGATATTTAAGTTACAGTTGAATTGGGTTGAGTTTGAATTTGAATTGACTAGGTATGCATAAATACAATTTGCTAATATTGTTTATTATTATAACTGAACAAAATATTGTTGCCTTCTCATTGCTAGACTCATAAACTGAGCTGTCAAACTGGCATTATGGCACAATGAACAAAGCCATCTCGACAAAAAATAACATTTCTTAAAATTTGGTAAACTGTTGTTTAGATTTCATTTGTCTCTTAAGAATGAACTAGTACACTCAAAGGCATGAACAAAAAACCAAAATGTTGAAAAGGAATGGTTTTTAACAAAAATTTGTATTTTGAAACAATTTGACTACCAAATTATTCCACAGGATGTTTTAAAATTAGGGTTTAACAACAAACTTCTAATTAACCCTGTATAATGACTAATAAGCCAGCATTTAACGAAAGACTGAATGTGCAAGGTAAAATTGATAATTTTATCTGCAGTTCGATGAAAAAATTTTGAAAATTGAACTAAAAATAAAAAAACAGACCTCAAATTTCACCAAACATTAACTTGTTGCGTTTTTTAATGGAAATCAATACCTGTCGTGGTATTAGCCAGGAAATTAGTTTTTCTTGAGGCACTATAGGCGAATTGGGTTAAAAAGGACGAAGAATCGGTCGGGAACTATAGCTATTTTTTTGAGGTGTCTTCAAACAAGTATACTCGTTACAAAACTCGTTGCAACAAGTGATAAGATATGTGTTAATTCTACTAAATTGATAGATCATAGCAACAGGTGATCTCTGGCGATAAATGAATCAAACATTAGAACTGTTTCACCATCACGAGTATAAATATTCGATGCGTTAAAGACCCGAAAGACTGAATCAGAGCAAGGCTCTGTTTGCGGTAGAAATAGTACCGAAAAAATTCATTAATAATTTAACATATCGTTTTATCATAACTCCGACGTATAATTTTGAAGTTGGTCCGCTCATAGTTGACTGCTATCTCGCTGGGTTGCACTTATTCAATATTTAAGCGGCAATCCCCGGTTACGATCTTGGATGGGTCTGGCGGATTTTCTGAGCAATTTGGAATCTTTTCAGATATTCAGGTAGGTTTGTAGGGACACCCCCTTCAGAGCAGCGTCTCGTGCCTCTCATCTCGATTGTATTCCCGAATAGGGATTACTCTGCAGATATCCACTGGTTCAGGGCTAGAGCACCGTAGTATCATTAAGCGATTATTGCATTTGCACTCGTAATATCAAGCGATTAGTACAATTGTACTTGTACTATCAAGCGATTCGTACAATTGTACTTGTACTATCACACGATTACTTCAATCGTACTCATACTATCAAGCGATTAGTAAAATCGTATTTGTACTATCAAGCGATTTGTACAATCGTACTTGTACTATGAGCGATTCGTTCAATTGTACTTGTACTATCACATGATTAGTACGATCGTACTCATGCTATCAAGCGATTAGTACAATTGTACTTGTACTATCAAGCGATTCGTACAATTGTACTCATACTATCAAGCGATTAGTAAAATCGTATTTGTACTATCAAGCGATTTGTACAATCGTATTTGTACTATCAAGCGATTTGTACAATCGTACTTGTACTATGAGCGATTCGTTCAATTGTACTTGTACTATCACACGATTAGTACGATCGTACTCATACTATCAAGCGATTAGTAAAATCGTATTTGTACTATAAAGCGATTTGTACAATCGTACTTGTACTATGAGCGATTCGTTCAATTGTACTTGTACTATCACATGATTAGTACGATCATACTCATGCTATCAAGCGATTAGTACAATTGTACTTGTACTATCAAGCGATTCGTACAATTGTACTCATACTATCAAGCGATTAGTAAAATCGTATTTGTACTATCAAGCGATTTGTACAATCGTACTTGTACTATGAGCGATTCGTTCAATTGTACTTGTACTATCACACGATTAGTACGATCGTACTCATACTATCAAGGTGATTAGTACAATTGTACTTGTACTATCAAGCGATTCGTACAATTGTACTTGTACTATCACAAGATTACTTCAATCGTACTCATACTATCAAGCGATCAGTGAAATCGTATTTGTACTATCAAGCGATTTGTACAATCGTACTTGTACTATGAGCGATTCGTTCAATTGTACTTGTACTATCACACGATTAGTACGATCGTACTCATACTATCAAGGCGATTAGTACAATTGTACTTGTACTATCAAGCGATTCGTACAATTGTACTAGTACTATCACACGATTACTTCAATCGTACTCATACTATCAATCGATTAGTACAATCGTATTTGTACTATCAAGCGATTCGTACAATCGTGCTTGTACTATGAGGCGATTTGATCACTTGTACTTGTACTATCACACGATTAGCACCATCGTACTCATACTATCAAGCGATTAGTACAATTGTACTTGTACTATCAAGCGATTCGTACAATTGTACTTGTACTATCACACGATTACTTCAATCGTACCCATACTATCAAGCGATTAGTAAAATCGTATTTGTACTATCAAGCGATTTGTACAATCGTACTTGTACTATGAGCGATTCGTTCAATTGTACTTGTACTATCACACGATTAGTACGATCGTACTCATACTATCAAGGCGATTAGTACAATTGTACTTGTACTATCAAGCGATTCGTACAATTGTACTTGTACTATCACACGATCACTTCAATCGTACTCATACTATCAAGCGATTAGTAAAATCGTATTTGTACTATCAAGCCATTTGTACAATCGTACTTGTACTATGAGCGATTCGTTCAATTGTACTTGTACTATCACATGATTGGTACGATCGTACTCATACTATCAAGCGATTAGTACAATCGTACTTGTACTATCAAGAGATTAGTACAATTGTAGTTATTCTAATCTCTCGAGCAAGCAACACCATAGCGACATATGTCAAGAAGACAATTGAAGCAGATAAGTCATTAGAAATATCCGACTTTGCTTGGGATCGCGCGTTAAAACGTAAGACTCTCACCATTCCCAGATCGCACAAGTCTTTCGAAGACTTATGAGGGTTGCTCGTAGGTTGCAACCGGTGGCAATGAAAATTGAACGTATTTGCTACAAGTTCAATGAAATCAATAATTTCTCCATTACAAGTTGTACTTGACATTAAACTTCTTTTGCAGGGAGACCTTTTCTCTGGACTCAACGATGGGTTGATAAGTCGAGCGGAAGCGTTAGCTGCAGTCGATATCAAACACCAAGGCACCGGCGGTCCAGGAGGTCTACCCCAACTCAAACATGATATGATGTACCACCACAGCATGGGCGCTCCACCACCTGTTAGCAGACCTCACCATCAGGTAAGAATTTTCATTTCTCGGAATTTGGTTCTATGAAACAATCCCCCTAATATACATTCAATATACAGGGTGAGTCAGAATAACACCGACAAGCTTTGTACAGAGATTCTTTACCTTATTTCGCGGTGGAAAGTTTTTTTAATGTATGCCCTAATATGCATGCTCTCTGAGATAAAGGGTATCGAAGGTAAAAAAAAAACTCCTGTGGAGAGAAGAATTTAAACTTGGTGCACTGATCTAGGTTCAACAACGTGATAATTTGAAGATGGAACAATTTTGCGAACGCCAATCGATTCAGAATGATGAAATTAGTATGTTTTGTGTATTTCGAGTCAATCAACGTGAAAACAAATTACTTCAGAAATAGAAAAAATGTCCAAAGGGGTAAAAAAAAAATCATGAAAAATACAAATTCTTCAGATTCACTTCAAATTCGCACTATTTACGCAAAATTTCATGCTGATTCCGAAAATCTATGATTTGTATATGCTCAGATGCAAGGTTTAGCATAAAAAAGAATGAAACCTGAAACCAATCTTACAATACCTTGACTCCTCTAAGCCCTTGAATTCAACTATAGATGCCTCAAATTTTGCTTTAGGGGCTGTTTCATCCGAATGACCTATAGGTAATGGTTTGCCTGTAGCCTATCATTCAGAACAAAATTATTTGGTGGAAAAGGAGAAAAGAAAGTATTTGTATAGTAACTAATCACCAACTATTACTTTGGTTATTCTCTCCTCAGATCCAAATTCGAAAGTATTGCCATGGCTTATCAAACTGGAACTAACCTTCTGCCGACATCAAACTATCACTGTCACCTTTATCCATTTATGTCTTCAATTGTTGAGAAACCAAGCGCAATCTGTGAGAGCAGCTGACCAATCATCCCTTGCTTCCCAACCTACTTACAATTTGGATGTTATGGCAAAAAATGAACCCGAATTAATTTCCGCATGAATACGTAAAGCTGCATTTACAGCGATATACAGTTAATGGAAAATTATAGAGCAATATCTTGTAGTCATCATTTATGTACAAGTCCAGCCTAACGATTGTAATACTTGAATTAACCCACTCTACAGAATAATGTTAGGCTTTTATTTAGCGAATTGATAGGTCAATATTAGGCTGTCAAACACAATCATTAATATTGGATGTGTTTCTATGAATAGAACATCAATGAATATCTGATAGATCGGTTCTGATGGTGGATTTATTTAATGAACACAGGCTGGGGTGTCTGATGTGAATTCAAAATACGAGGAATTATTGGAAAATCCGTAGCCTAGACAAAGGAACAAAATAGCTATTTTTGTATGCGTGAAATGAGTTTTTTGATGGAACATGAGAGTGTTTGGCTGAGACCGCAGGTCGAGGCCAAAAATTCTGTCGAATGTGCCATGGAAACACGAATTTTATACACGAAATGCAAACAACAGTTTCTGTACAACTGTGAATGTGAATTTACATCGTCTGAAATATATTAAAATTAAATACTTCCAATACATCTTGATGTAGTTTTATGTCCCGATAAGTTATCACTTTTAAACGACTGTTGTTTCAATATTTTCAGTAAAATCGTATTCAAAAATTTTACCTGTCTGGAAAAAATAAGTCCAAAATAACTAAATAATACTTCTCTTTTCCATATATGTTTTCCTCAATGTAATCAATACAGGAATGTCAAGTTTTCTCTACAGTTGTACCAAAAATAAATGCGATTCAATTATGGAATCCGGAAATATGGCGGTATATCCCATAAACTAAAACATATATTTTTGAAATATGAGGATTTATTGAAAAATTCGTAGCCTACTATGGAAATGAACACATTTTCTACAAAAATAAAATATAAAACACGTTACTATAGTTACAATTTTTCGACAAAAGAGTTGGCCAAGTTTTTCAAAATTGATTACATTATATTAAATTTATGTCAAAATTAATTTGTTTTATTTTTTGCTTCAACTTTTCAACTAATTATGATATTCTACTGGTTTCAAACGTATGATGTTCCTCCATATTAGTACTTTTTGCTGAACAGACGACTTCTCTTCATCTCTCTCGCAATTGTGTGTTAAATTCATTTTTATTTCCAACAGGTTATTTTCGAGAACATAAAAATATCTGAATAGGCACGGAATGTCCGCATTTCCAAAGCATAATCGTTGTGGAACAAAACCGAATAATTTTTTTTCTCAATTCAAAGCGAAATTTCATGGATCAACCTAGATGGGATTGTATATAATTTCGTGTATGAATGTGCATGCAATAAAACTACACAATGTACGGAATTTCATATGGGCTCTGTTTGGTTTTTCCTTTATTCGTATCATTTATTTTTCGTGTGAACTCGTAACAATGGAATAATTGAACGTACAGTCGGAATCGTTTTTCCACGAAGGGTCGGGTCACGTGAAATAGTTGATATTGATCTAGAAATGCATCACATTCGTTTGATAATAATAATAATAATATTATATAATAATAATAATACTCCCCCATAAGCACTGATAGAGTATACCCAAAGGCATAGCCTGTGAGGGTAGGGTAAACGAAAAAAAAAACCGCAAAAAATATAAGGAAAAAATATCCCCCGGAAAAATACCCCTCGAAAAAAAAAACTAGACCATATTTGATTCATTTTACAATACAGAGGGGTGGAACAACAGATTTTCCAGCCTTGCAAAAAGGCGAATCTGTCACCAGGTTAGTTCGTTCAGGAACAATCGAGTCATAAAAATATGAAAAATCATCTTTTTTGGTCGTCGACGATGAACATTATTCCACAGGATAGGTCAAAACTTAAATGAATGAATGGAAATTGATCAAATATGGTCTAGTCACACAGTTGAAATTTCATTACTTTTACTTTACCGCCAATCGATTCAGAAACATGAAATTAGTATAATTTGTAAATTTCAATCGAAAATATCAACAAATGGATTTTTAATTGAACACCCAAGCAGATTTTTAACTATTTTCAACTTGCGATTGCAGAGGTTCCATGAAAAGCCTATGAAATCTATATTTCACTGAGAATCGACTCCAATTTTGGTGTGCAAATTCAGAATAGACTAAACTTTCCGATTGTGAGCGGAGAAATTTTTTTGAAAATGTTTCTGAGGTGTATGACATCTTTCAACTCCAAATGAACTCTTCAATTCGAGAACGATTGAAGATAGAGCAATTCTGCTAACGCCAATCGATTCAGAAACATAAAATTAATATAAACTGCGAGTTTCGATCATAAATATTCTCATTTTCAAATCGCGAGTGCAGAGGTTCCATGAAAAACCTAGGAAATCCTTTTTTGACTGGGAATCGACTTTAATTACGGTGTGCATATTAAAAAAAGAAAAAGTTTTTTGACTATAAACAGAGAAACTTTTTTTGGAAAATTTTCCGAGGTGTGTGACACCTTTCAACTCCAAATGAACTTCATTTCGAGAACGGTTAAAGATAGAGCAATTCTGTTAACGCCAATTGATTCGGAAAAATTAAATTATGCAAAATTATGCAAAATTGTTGTACAACCACAAGTTTTTGCATAAGACAAAAACTGAGCCTGAAATAGATCCCTGTGGTACTCCATATTCTTATTGTTTCCTGTTATTCTGATAGCTTTGTAACAGTGAGATAAAAATGGAGTTTAAACCAAAAGGTCTCAACTTTTTTCGAAGTATTTCAGGGTTCAGAGAATCAAATGCTACAGTCAATAACGCTTTCGTCATCACTCCAACACCAGTGACGTAACATCTCTCATATTCATATCATGAAATGAGTCTTCAAAAGTCAAAATTTACTTGTTTTGGATTTTTTTTTAAAGGCTTATATTTTTGTATTAACGAATTTATTCCACACGTTGGCATCATACTGTATATCGCCGAGAATGCAATATTGGTGCTAATCCACCCTTCAACTATCAATTTACACAATTTTAAAGTACGCCTGCTGTGGTAGGATCCGAATTTAAAATCGGCCATAATGAGACTTTTATAGTAAGTAGATCCCCATTCTGGGCGAATCCTCCGAGGTGTCCTAAATTAGACCATGAAAATTTTGGAATATGGCGAGAAGTTATTTAATGACGCATCAACATAAGGGGTGGAAAAACTTTCATATTTATGATGCAATATTTGTAGATTATAGGGGTAACTTTCTTACTTTGCGTTCAGACAGTCAACTGATTAGGGTCCCTGAGGCTTTTTTCTGGGATAAACTTTGGCTGCATCATGTTTTTCTATTGCATCATGTCTTGCTTGTCTTGCACAAAAATTAGAGATAAACTAATTCTGAATCAGTTGTGATCAGGATCCGTTCACACTCCAGAAGAGTCAGTAGAAATGCAAAATATAATAAAACTATTTCAAAATAAAAAAGTAGTAGGTATTGACAATATCAGATGGGAAACTAAAGATTATATCTTTTATATAAAAAAAAACTGTTAATGTACATTTTCAACTTGTGTATGAAAGTATCCATCGGCATTCAACCATGCGCACAGAGCATGGTCATTCCTCTCTACAAAAAAGAGGAATACACAGATCTCTTTTATAACCCACCATTCGAATATATTTGAAAAAATTACAAAAAACAGATTAATTTCTTTACCAAACGAATTTGAAATCATTTCTTACAATTAATTTGGATTCAAGAAGAATAAATCAACCCAGGATGCAATTCTAGTTTTGACTTCAAGAATAACTGATGCTCTGAATAAAAGCAGTCCATGTCTGTGCATGTTCCTAGATTTTTCGAAACCGTTAGCCAAGACCCACTCTCACATTCTTTGGTGACAGTGGCATTGGAACTCTTTAAAAGCTACTCGAGCGAGAAAACTCGGACTGTTATGGTGTGGTTAGCGATACTGAAGCAGTTGAATATGGTGCACCACAAGGAACAGTCCGAGGGCCCATTTTACTTAGCATTCATATTGATGGACTGCTCTTACTTAACAGTAGTGGGGAAGTTTTCGGATTTACTGAAGACACGGCAAATTTCTATAGGTCTGATACCTGGGAAAACCCGAAACACAAATCGAGTCTGCCTTTTTAACAAAAAAAATGGTTCGAATATAAATTACTCACGATTATTCACGAATTATTCACCTGTAACTTTCGTGGTCTACCCGATCTCAGCAAACTGTACATCAAAATGAACAATGAATAGGTACTTTTTTATAGATCCTTTGGAAGACATTGAATACTTATGCGTCGTCATTGATTGTCACTTGAAATTCACAAATCATGTGCGTAGAGGTAAGATGTATATTGTATAAGTTCAAGAAACTGAAACAAAACTTACCTCTCAATCGTATGAAAAAGATTCATTACTTTTTGGTAGAAAGTCATATATATACGCTATGGAATTCTGACATGGGGGGAACATTGAAAACTTATCTGAACCATCCAGAAATAGTACAGAGAAGCATTATTGAACTGATATTTTTCGGAAACTTCAGATACACTTATACACATATATACAGTCAGAAGAATCATTATATTCCACCCTCGTTACAAAATTATACAATAGCATTCCTGATGTATTGACAGATCAACAGAGAATTTGAAAAAGATATAAATATGAAGTGAATATTGTGTTTTTGCTTCAATTCCGAGAGCTCATCATCCGTGGATAATGCATATAAAAACTTCGCTCATTCTTGTTTCTGTATCTGTATGAAATATTCCCTTTTTCTTTAAAATTTCCACAATTACCCCATCCCATGTTTGTCTTGGTTTTCGTCTCTTTCTTTTTTCGTTTAAATCATATTTGTTTCACCGGTTGTTAGTTAATCATCCTCTATAATTGACCTCACCAGCTGAGTTGCCTTTTTTCAATAAACTTCAGTGTTGCTTGCATTCATACTCCTTTGACTCTTCTTAAATACTTCAATTTAATGGCCTGGATTCTGCTTTTTTGTCTTTGGGAGAGTACCCAAAACTCGCAACAAAATTTCAAAACCGGTCTATATATTGTTTTGAAAATATTCATTTTAGTTTTATTAGAATTTTTTTATTTATAAAGGTTTTATTCATTAGTTTTATTCTTTAGAAATCACCATAATTTTTGTTTTGTTTTTGTTCATTCTCATCTCGTGTTCTTCAAAAGTTTCATTCCATATCTCTATATTATTTTGTAGACCTCGTTCAATCTTGGTTATAACTATCAAATTATCTGCAAAAGCACCCTCTGATATTTCTATTCTCTGTAGGTGCCTATATACAATTTTTCATCATCTGGTGAACAGCAATGGACTTAGTCCCCTCCTTGTCTCAATTGTTTTTTTCTTGTTGTTATATCCGTCAACCGGTTGCACCCCAACGTGCAACCCTCAAAAGTCAGAGACTTGTGCGAGCTAGGGGAAGACGTAGCCATGCACGAGACCGGTGGCAATGCTGAGATTCGAACTCGCGCTCTCTGGCTTATGAGGCGAGGACTCAACCCGCACACCACCGCGGCCATGAATTCTTCTCTTGTTGTAAATTTAGTTATGTCGCATCACACAGTTGACATTATTCTACTGAATATTCTTTATTATATTGATTATTTTGTTCTCAACTCCTTTATTCTTTAAGATTTCCCATAACTTCATCCTTGGCACCTTCTCGAACGCTTGCTCTATATGGAGTCTTTTTTTACAATTGTCTTCAATGTAAAACCGCTTTGTGATTTTTCTAACGTTGTCTCTACTATAGGTCTTATTTTTTATCTATGATTTTCTCATATATTTATATCGCTGTTCTTGGCAATGTTATGCCTCTATAGCTCGTGCAATCATACTTATCTCCCTTTTTGAATATGGGGACAATTATTGCTACTTTCCAGTCATTAGGTATCTGTCCATCTGACCATGCATTATTGAATACGGTACTCAGTAATTTTAGCCCAGTTCCTCCAATATTTTTCAACATTTCAGTTGTTAATTTGTCCTCTCCAGGTGATTTTCCATTTTTTAGTTTTTCTACCTATAAGTTCTTTAATTTCTTGTGATGTTATATAATTTATATTTTCGTTTTCGTTTCTTTCTTGTAGTTCTTTGTTTTTGTTCGTTTCTTCTTCTATTTGTTGGTGGCCATCTAGTAGCTCTTGAAGATATTCTCTCCATCTATTCATTATCTCTCTGTCTTCCCTTATAGTTTCTCCCATTTTATCTTCGATGCTTTTTACTTTCGGTGTTTTCTCTTGTTGCGTTTAATAGAATATCTGGTTTGATTTTCTATCGGCTCCTATTTTTTCTCCAAATTCTTTCCACTTTTTCTTTTTTGTCTCAGTTACAAGCTCTAGAGTTTATAAAAGAAATCCAAAGGCTATATCAAAATGAAGAAAAAGTTATTCAATATTTGTAAATGAAAAAAGGAGATTTGATCGCATTTCATACCAAATGAATCTACTGAATACATCACTACCATGTAATTTTCTCTTGAGTCAAAGCAAAATCTTTGGATTTTCTCGGGTAATATTTGTGGAATAAATTGCCGAGATTATATCCACTCCACCTCCCATTCTGTACCTCTACAGCAAAATCGCTAACACCGTGGCTTCCTAGGCCTAGGACAGTCCCAGTTGAGCACAAAACACACACCAACTTACCCGGCATGAAACTCTTATCTCCGTCCGAAGAAACAGTCAACAGCCAAATTAAACAAAACAAAGTAAACAGTGCTCAAAAACACAAAAAACCGTGTTTGTGTAGAACATTTGACAAACGCTAGCCGCATGGTGGGCAAACATGGCAGGACGAGGATAGGTACACCCCGCAGCGGGTCGAGCAAAACATTTCCCGTGGGTGCTGTGCCGTAGCCAGTGGCGGCTAGAGTGTTTCGGAAATGGAAAACTGAAAGTATGGGAGGAACACAGAAGTGGCAGGTGGACATGTGCATGTTTAATGAAAGGGTTGTTGAATATAGTGTAGGAAACGAGTTCAATGTACAAAAATTCTTTCCATAGCAGACGTGAAAATGAAAATCATAACTATGATGAAATGGCTGAGGCTTTCGCATCCGAGATTTTCACTACCGCTATTTTTATTCAAGTTTACAGGCCATCGTTCTTCGGAAATGCTTCCTAGATTAGATTAGATCAGTTTGAGGCTTTCGTGCTACAAGCCTCTATTTACACCGCGACCTCTTCAGATCTATTGTGTGTGCCGTCGAAATCGTTTAGAGTTCTCTATCTAGCAATGTCTTCATTTGGAGACACCATAGGCTTGTTTTTCATAACTCCCATATATCTGGGAGCTCTTGGTTTTTCTTCTCCCATCGTTCTCCCATCGCAGTGGCTTAGTATGTGTATTGGTATTTTCTCTAGGGTAAAATCCTGGTTCAATACTGGAAAATGTTTGCCTTACTATTTTCATTATAGCTCCTGAACCGTATGAGTAAATGAAAAATACCAAGAGAACAAAAAGATGCTAACTGAAATAACTCTGAATATTCCCTTCTCACAATCTATCAACGGTGGCGGAAAAACAATTCTGAGGGGTTGAACAAGGCTTGACTCTGAAAAAAGGAGGACTCTGTGAATTTTTTGAAAAAGGAATTGTTTTGTAACGTGCGTACTATTGGATGGATCCTATTTGCCTAATTTGAACTTTCTATTGTCAAAAATGTAGAAGTCATCTCAAAAAAATCTTTAAAAAAATGTATTTTCATCACCCTGTAGCTCGAAAAAAACCAAGCCATTTGGTACATACAGTGTCACCATTAAAGTCCGCATCATATGGGACTTTTTTTTATTATTCAGTTATTGCAAATTTAGAGTTCGTGAACAGTTCTTGCTCTGAAAATAAGACAAATTGACGTTTACGATTGTTTTCCATCGATTGGCTACACCTGTCAAATTTGACATTTTTTCAAAAAAAATTCGAAATGTTATGTTATTTCTCAATTTTTCGACAAATATTATGTGAAAAAGTTGTTCATTTTTCGGTTTTCTACCCACCTACCAAATCTGAACCAGTTTGAAAAACTTTGATTTTTTTCGCGTTTTCTCAACCTTACACTTTTTCGGATAATTTAAATTTGGTAAAATCTGAAATAACCTGTTGAGATGTAATAATCCCTTCTGCTGGAAGGATTTTTTCTGTTTAAAAATGTTTCTACTTGGATATTTTCAAAAAAATACAAATATGCTGTAAAAATTACGTTATAGTTGATGCAAAGTGGCTCTAGTTTCGAATTATCGAATTTTTTTATGAACCAATAGACCTAAAGTATTTTCTATTTCACTGATGTATTGTGATAAAAATAATTGAAGCAAATTTTGCTATGGAATATTGAAACTAGAGCCACTCTGCCTCAAGTATGATATTTTTATTTTCTTAGCATATTTGTATTTTGTCAATTTGACAGGTGTAGCCAATAGATAGAAAACAATCGTAAACGTCATTTTGCATTATTTTCAAAGCACAAACTGTTCATGAACTCTAAATTTGCAATAAGTGAATAATAAAAAAAAATCCCATATGATGCGGACTTTAACGGTGACACTGTATATTTATATGAACTTTTCGTTTCGAAATCTTTCAAAGAATCACCTCTCGAAGTTCAACGTACTTAATTAATTAATTACTTAATTAACACCCTGTATATTAGTATAACGAGGCTTTGTCAATAAGAACATTGTCTTGGACAATGAAGAAGAAAAAAACTGTTTTTTTTTTTTTATTTCAATTCGTATACAATCAAAAAATAAATATCATGTTCCGAAAGAGCCCATTCAAATACACAAAAAATTACGTTTTCACCAAAATCAAGTTCAAAATAAAAAAAAAACATTCTTTAGCGGTTTTCTCGTTAGTTTCGAAGTACTTATTGTTGAAAAATGATCCATACAAAAGTCTTAGATATTTCAATCACTCGCAATTTTTGTATGGAACGTTTCGATACGATGCATATATCAGCCACAAATTGTAAATACCTACTATTCGACCACCAATTCACATATTTTGCTACCCCCAGCACCCGTCAGAAAACTTTTAATCAGTTTTTCATTTGCTAAGAATTTTTCCTGAGTTCGGATATTTTAAATCGTTTTGGACTTGGTCAAATTATCCAATAAGCGATTTGGATTTCGTATCCATCTGCTAGTTACTTCAATAGTTCCGGTATGCCTCCTTTCACGATTCCCGTGGCATATCCCCCAGTGGTATTCGTAAACATATATGCACACCCGGCGAAAAACTAACCAACCCGCTCTCAAATAAACCATAAAAATGAAATACATTTTATGCTTGCCCTAAAAGTCGTTTTATCACATTAAACGGGCTACATAACAATAGATAAGCGTGTTTGGTAACCATACATTTTGTGCAGTACAGAATTCCAATGATTCAACCTCGTCCCAGCGGCGCCATATTTCATCATTAGGCCTCACAATGGTGTAAAGTGGTCATTTGACGTGTAGAACACGACTGGGGAGGCAGCGTTTGTCCCAACAGAGGAAAGAGGGTAGCAGTACACCTTTGGGAAATGTTTCGCTCCAGGGGCGGTCCGCTAAGAGAACGGGAAAGGGGGTCACGATGCGAAGTTACAGTCCTGCACCAGTGATGGATTTCCTGAATAGAAGAGACGAATTTATCATTTTCAGATTCACAATAAACAAAAAACGGTATTCTGCCATGAGGATTGCGTCTCAAGTTTTGCGATATCGTAATACTGATGTGAACATGTCAAATCTGACATTGGCATCGTGAAGTTTGACATTTTTAATGTTGAACGTACTCAGAACGTTCGTCTTGGTCAAACAATGAATATGTCTTGAACATTTTCGGGCGATGATTTTCTATGACTTTTGTCGTGGATAAAACCAACAGCAGAGTGCCGACAAACTCCCCTGTCTTTTGGTGATGAAGCACCATCTCAAACCACCGTGTTTCGCTGGTTTTTTGGATTCAATCGTGGTCGCACTGCTCTACAGGATGAATTTCGCGAAAGTCGTCCAAAATCGGCTGTTGTGCCAGAAAACATCGATGTTGTGCGTGATCTGATATTGCTGAGGCATGCTTGGGCATATCTTCAATATTTCATGAACATTTGGCCGTCGAAAAGACTTGTTAGCTTTGGAAACAAAACTAAAAACCTTGGATTATGTTTTGATTCTGAAATGCGATTCACCAGACATGTGAGCTATCTCTGCCAGACTTCTCACAGTACCTTGAGGCAGTTGTATCCTAATCGAGATATCATGTCAAGAAAACTCAAAATGAAACTGTGTGAATCTTTAATATTTTCGAAAATCTCATACTGTGACAGTATATATGGTCCTGCTCTGTTACACTCTGACTCTCACCGCTTGCAGCTGATTCAGAATACATGCCTACGTTTCTGCTATGGTATCCAAAAATACGATCACATCTCTAATGAAATAAACAGCTCTGGTTGGGTGAGGTTGGAAACTCTTAGAAACATGCACCTGTTATGTAACACTCATAAGATTTTAACGTCTCATGAACCCCAGTACCTTTTTAAAAAATTGAAAACGTTTTCCAACATCAACAGATTTGCTACTCGTAACACTAAAGTACTTGTAATCCCCAACACCGTTCTGCTGTCTTTACACGAAGCTTTTCGTATAATACGCCAAAAATGTACAATTCCTTGGCAAGTGAATTCAGATCTTTCAATATAATTAATTTTAAAAAAAGATTGAAGTCGTATTTCAGAGGACATTAGATCACTATTTTGTCGACCATGATCTGTAATTAGGAACAACGAATTAGGAATTTTTAGTCATATTTCTAGTAATATATACATTCATCTTCTCAACGATATATTCAAAGAGTGAAGTAAAGTAGTTATCCAAATATTATTACTATAAGTGAATAATTTTTTTTTATATTCTTTTCTTACTAAATTAGTCTTAGTTAATGGTTGAGTTGAAAAACAGCTCTTGCTGACACTCCGCCTTTTCATCTCTGTACTGTTTATTTATTGTATTCTGTATTACTATGTATTGTATTCCATATTACTATTACTATTACTAATGATGAATAAAGTCGATTTATTATTATTATTATTATACCGCACAATTTGACAATCAACCGAAAAAAGCTCGTGTCGATTGGGGTAAGGAAATAAAAAAAAAACAATCGTGCTTCAAAAGATATCTTCAAGATCGTGACAGTCGGCGAATCACGGATCTATACGTATGAACCCGAAACTGAACAAAATAAATGGCCTGTTTTTTGGAATAACTGGACATGTCACCACAGTTCCGTTAGAACAACGTATCAACGTCAATTCTGTACACCAGCATTTATTTGCCAGAAGTGTTCGGAAAAATCAGGGAAATAAATCGCAGAAAAGGAACAATTCTCCACCACGACAATGTGCTCTAACGATAACGTTTTTCAGCAGTCAAAACAAAGGACATTAGGTCTTTGCCTATGAACAAGTTGATGATCTAATCTCTGATGACAGGTTTTTCCTAGTTTTCTTTCAACTGAAATGGTGAATGCGCCGTTGCAATGAGTCTCAGGTGTAATCCACATTATCTTTTACTAATTATATATGTCTGATATTTTGATTCAATATTTTTTTAAGTATGGAAATTTTAAATATTGCTACTTAAAAATCTGGGAGTTCCTCAATTCTGTAGAACCCCCTCACTACACACATTTTGTTAAAGCGTCGCTGAAGGAACAGTATTGAAATAATTGAAAACCGTCGTTCTCTTATAACCTCCACCCAACTTGACCTAAACTTCATTATTATAAAATGAATAAATAATGCAAAACACTTTGATTATCGAACTGTTGATGGGCTAATTTGAGTACTTTCGATAGTTTTGTTGGAATAAATCGAACTCATATAATTGAGAGATATCATTATGTGCTTTTACTGAATGGCATTGCTCGAGATATTTTCAATTTTCAGTTATAAGAGAACCGTAACTGTTGTTTTGTACTGTTTGGTCTCTTTGAATATTTGAAGATGCCTTTTGGATTAAAAAACGCATCTCAAACATGCTGGAGAAATATACACTGGATATCTAACTCGATTGATGATGTATTTATTTCGTGTAAATTCATGTTTGATGAAAAAACGAATACAGTGTCAAATGGGGGGAGAGTTCTTCCCACTCCAGATGACTCTTCAACTCGGGATCGGTTGAAGATAGAGAAATTCTGTGAACACCAATCGATTCAGAATGATCAAGTTAGTATAATCTGTGAATTTTAAGTTGATCGATATAAAACAAAATTATTCAAAAAATCGAGAAAAGTCCAAAGGGGTAGACCCCTAAAAATCATGAAAAATACAAAATCTGCAGATTCACTTGTAATCCGCACTATATATGCAAAATTCCATGCAGATTCCGAAAATATATGATTTGAGTATGCTCGGATGACAGGTTTGGCATTTAAAAGTAAAACAAAGTCAAAAATGTGGAGAGATGACTCCATTCCACTCCAGATGACTCTTCAACTCGGGAACGGTTGAAGATAGAGAAATTCTGTGAACACCAATCGATTCAGAATGATCAAGTTAGTATAATCTGTGAATTTTGAGTTGATCGATATAAAACGTAATTATTCGAAAAATCGAGAAAAGTCCAAAGGGGTAGACCCCTAAAAATCATGAAAAATACAAAATCTGCAGATTCACTTGTAATGCGCACTATAAATGCAAAATTCCATGCAGATTCCGAAAATATATGATTTGAGTATGCTCGGATGAAAGGTTTGGCATTTAAAAGTAAAACAAAGTCAAAAATGTGAAGAGATATGACTCCATTCCACTCCAGATGACTCTTCAACTCGGGAACGGTTGAAGATAGAGAAATTCTGTGAACACCAATCGATTCAGAATGATCAAGTTAGTATAATCTGTGAATTTTGAGTTGATCGATATAAAACAAAATTATTCAAAAAAACGAGAAAAGTCCAAAGGGGTAGACCCCTAAAAATCATGAAAAATACAAAATCTGCAGATTCACTTGTAATCCGCACTATATATGCAAAATTCCATGCAGATTCCGAAAATATATGATTTGAGTATGCTCGGATGACAGGTTTGGCATTTAAAAGTAAAACAAAGTCAAAACTGTGGAGAGATATGACTCCATTCCACTCCAGATGACTCTTCAACTCGGGAACGGTTGAAGATAGAGAAATTCTGTGAACACCAATCGATTCAGAATGATCAAGTTAGTATAATCTGTGAATTTTGAGTTGATCGATATAAAACGTAATTATTCGAAAAATCGAGAAAAGTCCAAAGGGGTAGACCCCTAAAAATCATGAAAAATACAAAATCTGCAGATTCACTTGTAATCCGCACTATAATTGCAAAATTCCATGCAGATTCCGAAAATATATGATTTGAGTATGCTCGGATGAAAGGTTTGGCATTTAAAAGTAAAACAAAGTCAAAAATGTGAAGAGATATGACTCCATTCCACTCCAGATGACTCTTCAACTCGGGAACGGTTGAAGATAGAGAAATTCTGTGAACACCAATCGATTCAGAATGATCAAGATAATATAATCTGTGAATTTTGAGTTGATCGATATAAAACGAAATTATTCGAAAAATCGAGAAAAGTCCAAAGGGGTAGACCCCTAAAAATTATGAAAATACAAAATCTGCAGATTCACTTGTAATCCGCACTATATATGCAAAATTCCATGCAGATTCCGAAAATATATGATTTGAGTATGCTCGGATGAAAGGTTTGGCATTTAAAAGTAAAACAAAGTCAAAAATGTGGAGAGATATGACTCCATTCCACTCCAGATGACTCTTCAACTCGGGAACGGTTGAAGATAGAGAAATTCTGTGAACACCAATCGATTCAGAATGATCAAGTTAGTTTAATCTGTGAATTTTGAGTTGATCGATATAAAACGTAATTATTCGAAAAATCGAGAAAAGTCCAAAGGGGTAGACCCCTAAAAATCATGAAAAATACAAAATCTGCAGATTCACTTGTAATCCGCACTATATATGCAAAATTCCATGCAGATTCCGAAAATATATGATTTGAGTATGCTCGGATGACAGGTTTGGCATTTAAAAGTAAAACAAAGTCAAAAATGTGGAGAGATATGACTCCATTCCACTCCAGATGACTCTTCAACTCGGGAACGGTTGAAGATAGAGAAATTCTGTGAACACCAATCGATTCAGAATGATCAAGTTAGTATAATCTGTGAATTTTGAGTTGATCGATATAAAACGTAATTATTCGAAAAATCGAGAAAAGTCCAAAGGGGTAGACCCCTAAAAATCATGAAAAATACAAAATCTGCAGATTCACTTGTAATCCGCACTATAATTGCAAAATTCCATGCAGATTCCGAAAATATATGATTTGAGTATGCTCGGATGAAAGGTTTGGCATTTAAAAGTAAAACAAAGTCAAAAATGTGAAGAGATATGACTCCATTCCACTCCAGATGACTCTTCAACTCGGGAACGGTTGAAGATAGAGAAATTCTGTGAACACCAATCGATTCAGAATGATCAAGATAATATAATCTGTGAATTTTGAGTTGATCGATATAAAACGAAATTATTCGAAAAATCGAGAAAAGTCCAAAGCCAATCGATTCAGAATGATCAAGTTAGTTTAATCTGTGAATTTTGAGTTGATCGATATAAAACGTAATTATTCGAAAAATCGAGAAAAATCCAAAAATCATGAAAATACAAAATCTGCAGATTCACTTGTAATCCGCACTATATATGCAAAATTCCATGCAGATTCCGAAAATATATGATTTGAGTATGCTCGGATGA
This sequence comes from Chrysolina americana, assembly GCA_958502065.1. Lineage (NCBI taxonomy): Eukaryota > Metazoa > Arthropoda > Insecta > Coleoptera > Chrysomelidae > Chrysolina > Chrysolina americana. Next base: position 2,793,945 of record OY293419.1, on the reverse strand, counting down.
CAGGTTTGGCATTTAAAAGTAAAACAAAGTCAAAAATGTGGAGAGATATGACTCAATTCCACTCCAGATGACTCTTCAACTCGGGAACGGTTGAAGATAGAGAAATTCTGTGAACACCAATCGATTCAGAATGATCACGTTAGTATAATCTGTGAATTTTGAGTTGATCGATATAAAACAAAATTATTCAAAAAATCGAGAAAAGTCCAAAGGGGTAGACCCCTAAAAATCATGAAAAATACAAAATCTGCAGATTCACTTGTAATCCGCACTACATATGCAAAATTCCATGCAGATTCCGAAAATATATGATATGAGAATGCTCGGATGAAAGGTTTGGCATTTAAAAGTAAAACAAAGTCAAAAATGTGGAGAGATATGACTCCATTCCACTCCCGATGACTCTTCAACTCGGGAACAGTTGAAAATAAAGAAATTCTGTGAACACAAATCGATTCAGAATGATCAAGTTAGTTATAATCTGTGAATTTTGAGTTGATCGATATAAAACAAAATTATTCAAAAAATCGAGAAAAGTCCAAAGGGGTAGACCCCTAAAAATCATGAAAAATACAAAATCTGCAGATTCACTTGTAATCCGCACTATATATGCAAAATTCCATGCAGATTCCGAAAATATATGATTTGAGTATGCTCGGATGACAGGTTTGGCATTTAAAAGTAAAACAAAGTCAAAAATGTGGAGAGATATGACTCCATTCCACTCCAGATGACTCTTCAACTCGGGAACGGTTGAAGATAGAGAAATTCTGTGAACACCAATCGATTCAGAATGATCAAGTTAGTATAATCTGTGAATTTTGAGTTGATCGATATAAAACGTAATTATTCGAAAAATCGAGAAAAGTCCAAAGGGGTAGACCCCTAAAAATCATGAAAAATACAAAATCTGCAGATTCACTTGTAATCCGCACTACATATGCAAAATTCCATGCAGATTCCGAAAATATATGATATGAGAATGCTCGGATGAAAGGTTTGGCATTTAAAAGTAAAACAAAGTCAAAAATGTGGAGAGATATGACTCCATTCCACTCCAGATGACTCTTCAACTCGGGAACAGTTGAAAATAAAGAAATTCTGTGAACACAAATCGATTCAGAATGATCAAGTTAGTATAATCTGTGAATTTTGAGTTGATCGATATAAAACGAAATTATTCGAAAACCGAAAAAGTCCGAAGGGGTACCCCTAAAAATCATGAAAAATACAAAATCTGCAGATTCACTTGCAATCCGCACTATATATGCAAAATTCCATGCAGATTCCGAAAATATATGATTTGAGTATGCTCGGATGAAAGGTTTGGCATTTAAAAGTAAAACAAAGTCAAAAATGTGGAGAGATGACTCCATTCCACTCCAGATGACTCTTCAACTCGGGAACGGTTGAAGATAGAGAAATTCTGTGAACACCAATCGATTCAGAATGATCAAGTTAGTATAATCTGTGAATTTTGAGTTGATCGATATAAAAAATAATTATTCGAAAAATCGAGAAAAATCCAAAAATCATGAAAATACAAAATCTGCAGATTCACTTGTAATCCGCACTATATATGCAAAATTCCATGCAGATTCCGAAAATATATGATTTGAGTATGCTCGGATGAAAGGTTTGGCATTTAAAAGTAAAACAAAGTCAAAAATGTGGAGAGATATGACTCCTTTCCACTCCAGATGACTCTTCAACTCGGGAACGGTTGAAGATAAAGAAATTCTGTGAACACCAATCGATTCAGAATGATCACGTTAGTATAATCTGTGAATTTTGAGTTGATCGATATAAAACGAAATTATTCGAAAAATCGAGAAAAGTCCAAAGGGGTAGACCCCTTAAAATCATGAAAAATACAAAATCTGCAGATTCACTTGTAATCCGCACTATATATGCAAAATTCCATGCAGATTCCGAAAATATATAATTTGAGTATGCTCGGATGACCGGTTTGGCATTTAAAAGTAAAACAAAGTCAAAAATGTGGAGAGATATGACTCCATTCCACTCCAGATGACTCTTCAACTTGGGAACGGTTGAAGATAAAGAAATTCTGTGAACACCAATCAGAATGATCACGTTAGTATAATCTGTGAATTTTGAGTTGATCGATATAAAACGAAATTATTCGAAAAATCGAGAAAAGTCCAAAGGGGTAGACCCCTAAAAATCATGAAAATACAAAATCTGCAGATTCACTTGTAATCCGCACTATATATGCAAAATTCCATGCAGATTCCGAAAATATATGATTTGAGTATGCTCGGATGAAAGGTTTGGCATTTAAAAGTAAAACAAAGTCAAAACTGTGGAGAGATATGACTCCATTCCACTCCAGATGACTCTTCAACTCGGGAACGGTTGAAGATAGAGAAATTCTGTGAACACCAATCGATTCAGAATGATCAAGTTAGTATAATCTGTGAATTTTGAGTTGATCGATATAAAACAAAATTATTCAAAAAAAACGAGAAAAGTCCCCTAAAAATTATGAAAATACAAAATCTGCAGATTCACTTGTAATCCGCACTATATATGCAAAATTCCATGCAGATTCCGAAATTATATGATTTGAGTATGCTCGGATGAAAGGTTTGGCATTTAAAAGTAAAACAAAGTCAAAAATGTGGAGAGATATGACTCCATTCCACTCCAGATGACTTTTCAACTCGGGAACGGTTGAAGATAGAGAAATTCTGTGAACACCAATCGATTCAGAATGATCAAGTTAGTATAATCTGTGAATTTTGAGTTGATCGATATAAAACGAAATTATTCGAAAAATCGAGAAAAGTCCAAAGGGGTAGACCCCTAAAAATCATGAAAAATACAAAATCTGCAGATTCACTTGTAATCCGCACTACATATGCAAAATTCCATGCAGATTCCGAAAATATATGATATGAGAATGCTCGGATGAAAGGTTTGGCATTTAAAAGTAAAACAAAGTCAAAAATGTGGAGAGATATGACTCCATTCCACTCCAGATGACTCTTCAACTCGGGAACGGTTGAAAATAAAGAAATTCTGTGAACACAAATCGATTCAGAATGATCAAGTTAGTATAATCTGTGAATTTTGAGTTGATCGATATAAAACAAAATTATTCAAAAAATCGAGAAAAGTCCAAAGGGGTAGACCCCTAAAAATCATGAAAAATACAAAATCTGCAGATTCACTTGTAATCCGCACTACATATGCAAAATTCCATGCAGATTCCGAAAATATATGATATGAGAATGCTCGGATGAAAGGTTTGGCATTTAAAAGTAAAACAAAGTCAAAAATGTGGAGAGATATGACTCCATTCCACTCCAGATGACTCTTCAACTCGGGAACGGTTGAAAATAAAGAAATTCTGTGAACACAAATCGATTCAGAATGATCAAGTTAGTATAATCTGTGAATTTTGAGTTGATCGATATAAAACGAAATTATTCGAAAACCCGAAAAAGTCCGAAAGGGTACCCCTAAAAATCATGAAAAATACAAAATCTGCAGATTCACTTGCAATCCGCACTATATATGCAAAATTCCATGCAAATTCCGAAAATATATGATTTGAGTATGCTCGGATGAAAGGTTTGGCATTTAAAAGTAAAACAAAGTCAAAAATGTGGAGAGATGACTCCATTCCACTCCAGATGACTCTTCAACTCGGGAACGGTTGAAGATAGAGAAATTCTGTGAACACCAATCGATTCAGAATGATCAAGTTAGTATAATCTGTGAATTTTGAGTTGATCGATATAAAAAATAATTATTCGAAAAATCGAGAAAAATCCAAAAATCATGAAAATACAAAATCTGCAGATTCACTTGTAATCCGCACTATATATGCAAAATTCCATGCAGATTCCGAAAATATATGATTTGAGTATGCTCGGATGACAGGTTTGGCATTTAAAAGTAAAACAAAGTCAAAAATGTGGAGAGATATGACTCAATTCCACTCCAGATGACTCTTCAACTCGGGAACGGTTGAAGATAGAGAAATTCTGTGAACACCAATCGATTCAGAATGATCAAGTTAATATAATTTGTGAATTTTGAGTTGATCGATATAAAACGAAATTATTCGAAAAATCGAGAAAAGTCCAAAGGGGTAGACCCCTAAAAATTATGAAAATACAAAATCTGCAGATTCACTTGTAATCCGCACTATATATGCAAAATTCCATGCAGATTCCGAAAATATATGATTTGAGTATGCTCGGATGAAAGGTTTGGCATTTAAAAGTAAAACAAAGTCAAAAATGTGGAGAGATATGACTCCATTCCACTCCAGATGACTCTTCAACTCGGGAACGGTTGAAGATAGAGAAATTCTGTGAACACCAATCGATTCAGAATGATCAAGTTAGTATAATCTGTGAATTTTGAGTTGATCGATATAAAACAAAATTATTCAAAAAATCGAGAAAAGTCCAAAGGGGTAGACCCATAAAAATCATGAAAAATACGAAATCTGCAGATTCGCTTGAAATCCGCACTATATACGTAAAATTTCATGCTGATTCTGAAAATATGTGATTTGTTTTTGCTCAGATGAAAGGCTTGGCATTTAAAAGTAAAACAACGGTAAAAATGAGGAGGGATATGACTCCTTTTCACTCCAGATGACTCTTCATTTTGGGAATAGTTGAAGATGAAGGAATTCTGCTAACACCAATCGATTTAGAATGGTCAAAAATTATTTCCAATTGAAACTTCATTATTCTAACTGTTCGATGACTCCCGTGTACTTTGAAATGTGGATTATTTTCTCATCTACTGAGGAGCGTATGTCCTTGTCTATGAACAAATTGATGATATGAATTGATGATGCGGGTTTTTCTTGTTTTTCCATCAACTGAAATGGTGAATGCGCCTTCACGACGAGTCCAAGATTTCATTCAGATTTTAATGTTAAAATCACTTTATATATATATCATATTTTGATCATTGTTTTTGAATTATTAAAATTTCAAATGATAATATTCGATAACTGGCCTTTTCCCAACCCTGCAGAACCCTCCCACTTCACACACCTTGGCAAAGCATTGCTAAGTAAATAAATAGTATTAAAATAAATGAAAACCGGTGTTGTATAATGACCTCCAACCAACTTAAACTAGACTACATTATTATATCATACATAAATAATGCAAAACACTTTGATTATTAAACTATTAATGGGGTAATTTGAATACTTCACAGCCTTGAACCCATATAATGGAAAGATATTATTATGTGGTTTTACTGAAAGGCATTGCTCAAGAGTTTTTCAATTTTCAGTTATAAGTGGGTGTCAACTGTTGTATTATGCTGTTTGGTCTCTCTTTGGATATTTGAAGATGCCTTGTGGATTAAAAAACGCCGCTGAATCATGTCAGTGATACATATCCCAGATATCTAGAGAAATTGTTGTTGGAAAAGAGTGGTGTGTATGATTCATGCATCGAAATTCGAAACGACCATGATAACATATCAGGAAACACTCCAACTTCCATATCAATCCATTACACACTTTGAGATTCACACATTCATTTTCTTTTCAGATGGGCCACATGGACGGCCTCGAAATGCTCGACCCCATCACCTCGTCCTCCATGACGACGCTCACGCCGATGTCCGAAACGCCAACCCACATGCACTCGTACGGCATGAACCACGTCATGAACCACCACCACCACGGAGGCCCGCTGTCGGGCCACAGTGCCCCAGGTCACCACCCCGGCCACCATGGTGGTCATCCCGGCGCTCACCATCCGGCGATGGCGGCGGCAGCGGCGGCCGCCGCCGTTGCTGGCCTCCATCCCGACGCCGACACAGATCCCAGGGAGTTGGAGGCGTTCGCTGAGAGGTTCAAGCAGAGGAGGATCAAGCTGGGGGTCACGCAGGCTGATGTGGGTGAGTGCAGTGAGTTTTCCGTTTTTTAATTTTTTTCTAGGAGTTCTAGCTATAATTTCAGGTTCTGTTGATTCGGCAGGGGGTTGGGCGTCATATTCCACAAAAAATCCATGTTTTTATATGTGTAGAAATTCCTTATCAACATATAAAAATATCATTAAACAAAGAGGGGATAGAATTTTTATTTTTTCCTGGTTATGATACTAGCAGTCATAAATTTTACCAGACGAAGTATTAGTCCTGTCTGATGATGACCTACAATGACCCATAACAATTCAATTTGAATGAAAAAAAGTTATATCTCGATGTTAATTTATTATTTTTAAACAAAACTGCGGGCCACCACTGAACAGTAACTACTTGACATCAACATCCAATCAATAGGTCGACATAATCCAAATTCTTATCAAATCATTAATTTTATTGTGAACTTCGACGTTTGAATCCTAAAAAGTTATGAATGATCAAAAAATAGAGCCTTCACCTCACTGCATATGGCATTAATTTCAGTGGAGAATGCTGAATGCATGTATCATATCAGATAGGTAACATCTACCCAGCATTAAAAAATATTGAATGATAGAACTGTCTTTTCAAAATTTATTTATTATTATTATTATCCAGTTAGTCAAGACTTTTCATGAAAACTAGTATTTTCTCAGGAGATTTATGGAAAAACCTCCACAATCACATCGTTTGGCCTCTTTGAATACGCAACCCAAACATGGCAGGGTTATATACACGAGATAACTAAAGATGTCGTTGGGAAGAAGTGGTGTGTATGATACACGATTTCATATATGAACCGACAAGTAGTAATACACATAAAAATGTTCTATCTACTCTTGTTTTCCCTCTACTGATTAGTATTTAATAGCTTTAAAAAATGAAGAACTTACGAATCAACCTTATGAGTCAGGACATCTGACGCTTTGGACAGGTCTATGGAAAAAACCCTCTTGTGTCTCTTTTTGCCCTGAAGAGTGATGAATTAAAGTCAGTTTATTGGGGAAAGTATCTAATCCCACTACAGAGGTATAATCTGTGTACGGGGTTCATCACTGATGTATCAGTGTTTAGTCAAAATGTTGGATCACCAGTTTAGCGAGTATTCACTTCCTAGTTATCCAAATCGAATGTATGTTCCACATGGAGAGTGATGTTGACATCCAGGATGTGGATCCTATCCTGTGAATGCGTAACATCTAGCATTCTATTCCTTTATAAGCTCTGCTGTATTCGGGAATCTGCTAGGTCCTTTTTGCAGGTACGATTAGTGTATACCATACCTACTTGCTCAGACTACACTTTTCTCTGTAAAGGTAGAACCCCAGAGTCTTGAATCCTGCCTTGAAATGATGGGTCGGATATTTGTTGATCCCAAATTCTCATTAATATAATAAAATCACCAATCAAAACTTTTTGAAACCAAACATCATGTTAACCCTGATAAAAAAAGTGCTGGAATGAGCTGACCTACGTTGCTACCACAAGATAAAGACGTCAGACGAACGTCTAGTTTTTTTTTCAGCTGCTGGATGGTTGGTTGATTTGGTTGGTTTGAAGCTTTAGCAAGAGGTGAAGTCCCTAGTGCTTACCCTAGACTCAAAACTACTCTGGAACAGACACGTAACAAAGATCGTTAACAAAGCAAAATTATCACTGATGGTGTGCAGGAACATTGTAGGAAAAACGTGGGGCTGTAACCCATAAATACTGCGATGGATAAACACCATGATAGTGAGACCTATGATCACCTACGGAGCAGTAGTGTGACACGGCAGAACCGAACTCGCCATAACAAAGAAAATCCTGGGAAAAATGCAAAGACTAGCATGCAATAGAGGTAATTCTGGACCTCACTCCTCTCCATATCATGGTGAGGAGAACTTCTTGGGGAGCAAACCTCAGGTTGGTTAAATTCGAACTTAAAGGGTCAGCACACAACGTAAGGGGCTGACCGAAAGTGCACACCTTGCCGATCTCCCAATTGACGAAATTACCAGGAAATTTAGTTTAGTGACATTTTTTCAAACGAAATTAAATACCAAGGGTGGATGGATGGAGCACAGAAACCATTCGAGCACTGGGAAAGAATACCATAACATGGTACACAGACGGGTCCAAAACTCTCTACGGAACTGGAACAGGAGTCTTTGAGCCTCGTACCAAATACTCCGAACCCATTTGCCAGTTCCCCAGTATTTTTCATTAGTCAAGCAGCCATCAAAGCGTTGAGCTCATATAACATCAACTCAAAGATGATCTGGAAATGCCTAGACAAACCTAATATTCTAGGCAGGAACAACAAGGTGATCCTCCTCTGTGTGCCGGGGCACGTCGGAGTGGAGGGCAATGAACAAGCAGACACTCTGGCACGAAAAGTGGCATCAACGCCACTGATCCGGCCAGAGCCATTCTGCGGAATCTTACTTCCAAGAAGAACCCAATAGAACTGAAGAAGCAACGAGAGCAACATACTGGCCAAGACTTCCAGGGCTAAGGCAGGCCAAAGATCTCCTCGGCAACTTCAACCGAGCAAGATCGAAGACACTGATTAACCCCAGCAAAACTAGTCTAAAGACAATCACGGGGTTTCTGACGGAGCACTGCAGAATCAAAGAACACCTAGGGAAGCTAGGCTTAGAGGAGGACAGCACCTGCAGATTATGTGGGGAACATCCAGAAACACCTCACCATATATTGATGGGGTGTTATGCTGTACATCACAAGAGATTGAATATACTGGGATCACACCAGCTGACTGTGGGAGAAATACCATGAATAGATCCCTTCAAAATCCTTACATTTCTTAAGGAATTGGGGCTTGAGTTGAAATGGCAGAAGAAGATGGGGCACAATAGATCTAATTAGGTCGCAGCGCATCAGTCACCATACTTACCAATACCAAATTCCTCTATGTCCATCTTGTTGTGTCTTGCCAGTTCATTGAGGCTCTGAAGGTATTCCCAAACCTGCTTTGACTCAACTGTACTGAATTCAGAGCTTTCGTTGTGCTCTGGCTCATTCATAAATCAGAACTTTTTGAAACCAAACATCGAGGTAATCCTGATAAACTAAGTGCTAAAAAAGCTGACCAACGTTGCTACCACGTAAGATAAAGACGTCAAACGAACGTCCGGTCCGATTTTTGTGTTTTTTTAAGCTGCATGAGTTGAATGTCCTCTGCAGCTCTCATGTGGGTTTTCTTCCGGCAGGGTTCCAGTTCCACGGGGGTCGTTTGTCCGGCCAAAGTGCCTATAGCCAACACTCCGATCACCACGATCACCCTGGTGCTCACCACCCAGTGATGATGGCGGCTGCGGCGGTCGTAGCAGGTCTCCATTCGGACGCAGACACCAACCCGTGGGAAATGGAGGCTTTCGCGGAAAGATTCAAGCAGCGCAGGATCAAGCTGGGTGGTACGCAGGGTGATGTAGGTGAGTGAAGTGACTTGATCAATCGATTGTATCGATAGTTATTGTGTTGGTTCTCAACTGATCGTGTATGTTAGAGTCGAATGGATGTGAAATCGATGTAACTAATTTTACAACGGTAACATTATTTAAAGCTTATCGAAAGTTATAAGAAACTTATGGACAAAGCTTATTGGTTTCAAGAAAATGTCAAGAATGAATTGAACTAAATTAATAATGATAAAGTATAATGGTGATACTCTCTACCATCTGCATATCATCCCAGATGAGGGAACACCACATATAGTGGGGTGCTTCGGGGTGACTTGATAATATGATGGCGCATTTGCTAATTCAACTGCAGTATAAACCCGGAAAAACCTACAGTACCACCATTTAGTCCTTAGCGAATGACGGAATCAACAACTAAACACAAATACATGCTCATCCATCATTACACCAAGGACTCTTTTATCTCAGCCCCTCTCTGCAACACCAGCCTGTGATCTCCAGTGTATAAACAGATGAAGAGTGTGTACATGAAATCAAAAGAAAATGTTAATCAAATTGTGGATGATATAGAAACGCTTACTATGCTCGATTTATGATATAGAAATTTTGATTTTTAGAAACTATCATCATGAAACTCTCTTCTGATGGTAAACTTTTCTGAAACGACAAAGTGATGTGATACTTTGGAAAGGTGATTAAACATCTTACATCCATCTTGAAATATCGAGTTTTTGATAAGTGTATTTTAGGAAATGGAAGTTTGAAATCATTACTTTGTCTGGTATTATGATCAGGAGAACTACCAATAGTGAACTTTGATTCACTTTTGTACATCAAACAAACAGTTGCAATAACTGTAAGAATTTAATGTTCAAGCAAGAGAGGTCGGCATGAATCCCGATATCTCGCTTTGCATAAATATCGCAGAGCACGTTTTTATAAAATTGGGACAGTCTTAAACGATGACTACAGCAAACTTCCAAATATGCAAAACCATATCGTAGATGAGATTCAATAAGAGAATGATATACTGGTCAAGAAACTGAAAATCCTTATTCATTTTAGACAACTCTCAATGCGTAGCAAACTCGAATAGAGCTTTTTGCATAGTATTTCAACATGCTGTTCAAATTTCAACGAATTATCCTGATAAAGTCCAAGATATCTCAAAGCCATTTTATTTTCAATAATGTTATTGTCTAATGGAATGTCTTCAAGATAAAATCTGAAAGATATTATGTTCGTTTTTCTTATATTGAGTGACAGTAAATTTGAATCACACAAATTCTTCACTTTTTCCAGTTCATGAAGTATCAATAATTAATCAAGATCCTCCTTGCTTTCGTGATACCAAAGTATAGCACTATCGTCAGCAAAAACAGTAAATGATTCTAAAATTTGGATATATTTATATATAATAAAAAGTCATGAGAGCCTGCAAATGATCATTTATAATTACTCTGATCATATTTCAATAATATCATTGATAACATTGATGATAACAGATACAACTGCAAATTTTCACTTGAAATGTTTTGAAAAAATTGTAACATACAACTCGATCGAACCATATGCGATGCTCTTTCTTTTTCATCGTGTTTACTTGCTAAATGATCTGCCATCCCTAGTTCAGGAAACACCAATAAGTGCTAATGATACTTTTGCATAAATCATAAAACCGATGATAACAATAATGACACCTTTCTCACAAGAACTAATATTAGACTCCATCTTTGCTCAGTTCCTCTCGTACTCTTCATGTCTCAATACGTAATGTTTGTCTTTTATCTTCCTTCATGTTTATAAAAAACTCTTCGTGCTCTTACTATTCCCTCTTCTTTGTTGAAGGCTAGGTTTGACAAAATCTATTATTCTGTAATACTATTACAGCTCAATAGAAATAAACTTGTTCTTGTTCATATGAAACTAATAATGGCCCGATTGAAGGTCTATTAGCATCTTAAGTGGCTTTTCTATGAGATGAGATGTTTATTGCAGCAGAGGTTCACATTTTTGTTAGTAATGAGTATTATTTTGTCTTAAGAATGTTTTCTATTGAGTTTAATAGAGGTTATGTAGCTGCAGATCATACCACTGAAAAAAACTGTCATTCAGTAGAACGAACCCTGAATGAATAATGTGGACGATGATGAACTTTCAACATATATGTCCTGTGGGCTATTGTGCATCTATGAATGATGTAGTAGCTTGGATTTTTTCGCTTCTTCACCAAATTTCGCGTACCTCGCCTCACCTCACCACTTCACCAAATTTCTCGTACATCCCTCTCTAAACTGCTCCCAAAGTGCAATCCACAACGAAGAGGTGAATTGAGGTTGGCTCATCTGAATTGAAGATCTTCTACTTTTTCTTTAAGGCAGAAGTACTTTTTTAGGTTACAGTGCGTTGTAACCACCACTTTAAGCGCTTGTTTGTCTCTTATGGTTGGTCCTGTAGAAACATATTGATTTTACAAATTACTGACAGCTCTCAAGATATCTAACGTTCTGGAAGGGACAAAGGAGCAGCAAGGACTCGCAGCCTTTTGTTTTGCTATCGTTTTCATCGATAACTGATGCGGAGTGTCATTTATCCTGCTCTAGGTCATATGAACTTTGTATTGGAAGTCTTCGTAGGGCCTTCAGTAGCTTTCGTATGTATAGAAATGTGTGTCTTCTTTGGGATGAAGACCAGGACATTAACACCCAGTGTTCCGTACGAACTGAGTTCTAGATATTTCCGAAAGAAGTATCAGCGTGTCCATGTGTAGCTGCAGGAGTTGATTGTTCTCTGCAGCTCTCATGTGGATTTTTTCCGACAGGGTACCAGTTCTACGGTCACGGTACGTTCGGTGGATCCTCCGGAACTGACCATCCGACGATGGTTGCAGCTGCAGCAGTCGCTGTCGTTGCTGGCCTCCATCCTGGTGGCGATACGGATCCCAGGAAGTTGGAAGCGTTCGCGGAGTGGTTCAAGCAACGCCGGATGAAACTGGGAGTCACGCAGCCAGATGTAGGTGAGTGGAGTGATGATTTCATTTTGTAGGATCTTCTTTGAGAATAGTACTTGGGTGCTGTGCCATTGGAATTCAAAGTACTGTATTACAGACTTCTGCTCTTCAACTCGAAATAGTAACAGTTGTCTGTGACTATATTTCAAAAATCCCCCATTACTGAGTTTTGGGTCTTTGGAGACTAAGAAATTCTTCAGAAGTGCAGATATTAGTTCACAGACCAATGTGTATAGCTGGTGTATCGCCATTAGTCTTAGTTATCGTTAGGACGATTTACTCAACACGAATACAATGAACATATATATTCAAAGTACAATTTCAAAGTTACTGTGTCAACTTCACTTTACCCACTCCATACCAGTTCTGAGGTTTTCAATTTTACTATTTTCAATCACTTCTTAGAGACAGTTCGGAATCGATGTGAACAACCATCATCTTCATAAAAAATAAAGATGAAGTTTGGAACTACTTTACCTTGAACAAGCTGATGGGGTTGATGTTCTCTTATTCAGTCTCACAAGCAAAGTTGACCTTCTTTCATCCACAATTCTAATAGAAAACATGACAGTTCCATTCTTTCGGACAATGTGTGGTCGTTGTGCTCCTTTTACCAGTCAATTTTGTTCTAACGAGACACAGAAAATTCGAGCCATTTTCTCCATCTTCAATTTCATATGAAAACGAAAATACTGTCATGGTTGTGCAGCCAGTATGGGTGATAACGAGCTCATTTTGACTGAAATCATCTATCTTTAGGTGAGGACCTCTGCACTTTTGAAAGTCTTAGGAATCGCGAACCAGATGCATAGAAGAGACTCTTGATTAAGACATTTGATCACTTCGTGGTGTGTAGCCTACCCTGATACTGATCCTAAGGGCAGACAGGTGCTCTTCATATTTCTCTCAGACATTTTATCTATATGTTGATCGAGCTTGCAAGTTGTAAGTCTGTAACATCATAGAGTCCTTTTTATCGTGTCATCGCATGGTCTGAGTATCCCTGGACCTAGATCTCCGTACCTCAAAACTTCAATATCGATATATTTTGTTACCTGATACGATGAACAAAACTTGCACTTGCCTGCTGTTGTTATTAAAACCTTGTTCACTTGGATCAATGTAGGTTATCAGCAGTATCCCCCGAGCAGATGAATAAAAAACATAACTATCATCAGAAAATATTATTATGTTATCTGAGTCGAATGACATTATGGTAGTTCGGGATACATACTGGGAATGTAATAAAGAAATAAGTAATAGTTGAGTATGGGCCGCGGTGGTCTTGATGGTAGAGCGCTCGCCTCTCAATCACAGTGACGTGGATTCTATTCTCAGCATGGTCACAAGTCTCGTGCATAGCATCACACGTTGAAAGGTCAGGTCTTCCCTAGCTGGCACAAGTCTCTGCTCGTAAGGTTGCAGCTGGTTGACGGATATAATAATTCATTCTTGTGTTCATTTGAGGAGGCGTAATCAGAACTCAAACATTAATGGGTTCAGCCTGTCAGTAATACTTGTGGAGTGGGGGTGGCCAAGGTCTCTCAACCTCTACTCTTAAACCTATGGGGATATCACGATTTTGTTTTAGTTGTTTTCAATTGCTGAGCTTGTTTCAGGATGACAGATGACTCTGAACACTGCCCGACTGGCCGAACATATATAAATTCTCCGCTTGGGCCCTTCTTTCACCTCTTGTCTTGAAAAACTGTTATGTGTTGACCCAAAGCATAGCTTTCTCGTACGTCTCATCTTCCAGGTAGATGCCTGCATCCAAAGCCTATTTGGTAGTCAGACTCGCATCATCCGTATAAAATGTAAGACTTTCTGTGCGGAACTCCACTGTGTTTCCTTTCCATTACTCTCTAATCATAATGGTGAGAGCAACTCTTTGTTCCATCGCAGTCTATCTCGTGCACATTTCAGGAATCTCTTGCTCCGCCCAGTTCGCGATTTCCGCACGGCCGGTTGTCGTTCCTTCGCTTACCCAGGCTCCCAAGTCCCGCATCCTCAAATGAACTGCCATTGATTCCTTCTTGATCTAGACCAGAAGCGGAGGCAGCCTAAGCAGTACCTCCAACACTGCGGTTGGAGTCGTTCTCATTGCACCAAACAGGCCAAACTGTGCACTTGGTCACCACACAGCTGACCCATATTGGTCTTTCGACAGCCAGCGCATAATCTCTGTGTTAGTGCCCAAATTGCTTCCTATAATCCTCCTCAGTTGCCATAGGATTGCTCTCGACTTTTGTAGTATCTCATATAGTTGCGGTGTCCATCTAAGTTTGTAGTCCAGGCATTTGACCCGCTGGACTAAATCCAGCTCTTTGCCAAACTTGGTAGGTGGCCTGAACCCATCTTTTTTCTTTCGTTTGGTGAACAGGGTCATCTCTGTTTTTGTGAGATTCCCTGATAACTCTGCTTCACCGCAGCATCTTTCAATACGGTTGCAGACGACTCCAATGAATCGTCTGCTGATTAGGACAACTCTGTCATATGATAGTGTCTCGAAATCTTCCTCTGTGAGTCTACCCAGGAGTTCGTCTATGACTAAGCACCACAGATGGGAAGAGAGGCAGCTTCCCTGATGGCAGTTCCTTCACACGGCCTTCAGTCTGAGGTCACCCCAGGATACTTTGACATTCCTTCTTGTTAACGATGATACAACCCAGCTGACCATCGAATGAGGCATTCCTCTGGCCCTTAGTGCAGCTTGTATACTGTCTATTTTAGATATATTGTTCGAGAGAGTCATCAACATACAATATTTGACCAAAAATAAATTTCAATGGGACGGCACAACCTCATGATTCCATCAGAATTGTTGAGTTGATGGGATTTCGGTCAGGATGTTGAAGAAAAGCAAATTTTGAATCGTCGACGTTCCGAAGCTATATTATTTCATCTTCAGGATGTCTTACATGGGTAAAAATAGTAAAATAAATTATGTGGGATTACAATCGTAAAAAAAAATTTAAAAATTATTAATTATGGAGAAAACACCTTAGACACTATATAGAAAAAACACATCAATGGTTACTTACATTCAGGGTGGTTCTTCGAGTTGAAATGAATCGAAAATGAATGAAGTCGACATAGAATATAAATAATGTATTGAAATCCACTAAACTAATTTTTTTTGATTTATTTTAAACACTACTTAAACAATTAATCAACTAAAACATTGACTCGAACAATGCGATTCTCTGCGACTATATTTCTATGCCTATCTGCCATCTTCCGTCGAGCGCCTTATTTATATGCCCGCAAGCAGATTCTATTTACAGTTCTTGATCAATCGGGACTATACGTCGACTTTTTAGGTGTCTCTCGAAACTTCGGTTTTGTTCATCAGCAAATTCGCGTTTCTTCTAGGCGTGACTCAGGTGTTTACGACCGGAGAACTTGTTTACTTGTCGAGAGTGCACCACTAATTGGATGATCAGGGCCGGTCTCGAGGCCGGTCTCGAAATAGTTACAATACTGGGACACAAAATACGTACACACAGACACATAGAGATGAACAGACTGAACTATGATATAAAGAAAGGCCGATGGAAGAAATGAGGGGAGTTGTAGAAAGTCATTTGCTAAAGACACTGATTCGTATATGTTTCATTTGATTGAATCTATTTGATTTAAATACGAAGTGTTAAAATTTCCAATACCGATCTTTCATCAACACACTTTTCGTAATATTTCGTTATGTCAATCATTTCATTCAGGAGTCTTTTTTTATCATCTGTTTCACAGTTATAATGACTGATTCGAAACCGAAAGTATGGAGGGATGATTTAAAATTTTCCGCAAGGCTTGTTGGATTTTTTCTTGTTTTAAGTGGGTTGTGTATATTTCTACAGTGCTTATTATGTTCAGTCATCCTTTGTTTCAAATACCTTCCTGTTTGTCCTATGTACACCGTGTCACGCTCAGCATATTATTATGATAATGATTCCAAGTATTATGAGGGATGTTTTTCGAAAAAATAACGACTCATTGTATAGGGTGAGTAATTCCTATTAACGCTTCCTTTGTTTCAGGCAAAGCCCTCGCCAACTTGAAGCTGCCCGGCGTGGGCGCCCTCTCTCAGTCGACAATCTGCCGCTTCGAGTCGCTCACGCTCTCGCACAACAACATGATCGCGCTGAAGCCCATCCTGCAGGCGTGGCTGGAGGAAGCGGAGGCGCAGGCGAAAAACAAGCGGCGCGACCCGGACGCGCCGAGCGTTCTGCCGGCGGGCGAGAAAAAGCGGAAAAGGACTTCGATCGCGGCGCCCGAAAAGCGCAGCCTCGAGGCATACTTCGCGGTGCAGCCGCGGCCCTCGGGCGAGAAAATCGCCGCGATCGCGGAGAAGCTGGACTTGAAAAAGAACGTCGTGCGCGTCTGGTTCTGCAACCAGCGACAAAAGCAGAAGCGGATGAAGTTCGCGGCGCAGCACTGACCCGACGTTAATTTCGGGTACCCGGTGAATTAGTGGCGCTAGTGGTGCGTCGGTTAGGAAGATATGGGCTCGTGATCCGGGGGTCTCTCGGCGATGCGGACTATGCTCAAAGCACTGTATATATTAGTCGACACAGGTACCTTGATAGGTTTTTTGGTACGAAACAATCACCGTTTCACAGATAAATTAGATGAGTCGTTTACTAGACTTATTGCTCAACTAAGATCATACAGTAAAAGGTTTCAGAGATTAACATTTGGTGTATCAGTTCACAAAATAGACACTAGAGTCGTTGGTTCCATTGGGTAATCTAATCTGCTCCACCTCCATCTGCGACGGGCGTAGAATGTCATTTCACAACGAATCACAGCGTTAGCAAAACTGTTTAGGATAAAAAATTGGTATTTGAAATCCTCCGACAATTTGGGAACCACCGTCTACAGAACCACAGCTGCTTGATTCGCAGCTGTATTCATAGTCATTCTACATCGACCCAGCAGACATTATTCTATGGCAATTTTTCATCGATTAATGTCTAGAGAGTCACTGAAGAATGGGTATAAATACCACTGTTGGAGTCGTAACAAAACGCTGGCTCCTCACAATTCTAGTCTAGTCAGCAGACACTCAGAGGACAGTGGTTCCAAAAGGTCAGCAAATTTTGAAAATCGCACTGTCCTTGTGGAAAATGTCTTTCGGTTAATCTCATTGAATTTTTGGTATGTTGTAGATTTTGACTTCCTCGACAGAAGTGTCCATAGGCACGAAAAAATTGAAGGACTAGTTTCCGAGATACAGGTTGTTGTTGACTTTGACTTAGTAGTTGAGAAGTGAAGATTTCTACTCAACATTTTTAACAATTCTAAAAATCAACGAAATGCCTATTTATTATGGGAATACTATGCCTCAACGATGGTATAATGTCCACGTTTATACCGTACACGAATTTGGTACTCTGACCTAGTTGACCATAGCAAATTCAGAACAGATGAAAAAGTTACTGCCTATTTACACCACGTTCAGTATGTAAATAAACAGTTCGGTTCTTATTCAGTATGTTTGGTAATCATTTAGACAGTATACCACGGAACTATGAAAAGGTTTGCAAGCCTACTATCCCATATTTCATGACATAAAACAATCCGAATTAAATATTCAAATGTAGATTAGAAACATCATCCATTCGAGGTTGTGTTGCTAGAGAAATGGATATAAGGACGCTGCGTATTAGAACTCAGACGGAGGGCTTAGCAAGGATTCAAACAAAATTTTTCATCTTGCTGGAAAGTCAAGTCCAAGACAGTAGACGTTTATACCATCTTGGTCTTCTAACTATTTTGGTCTGGTATGCAACAATTTTCAGTACCAAACCAAGCTGGTTACTTGACCAAGTGTACTGTGTACTGCACCAAGAAGACCAAGGGTATTTGGTTGAAATAATGTCATTAGTCAGCTTACCAAGAAACGGTTACCATTAAAAATGTCTCCATCCAAACTGGAATTTCTCTCAGAGACATGCAGAATTAGTCCCTACCTTGAAAGGTTTAGTACTTCTGATACATCTCAATTTTCTCTAGTTCCTTTGGAAACAGGGCTTCCAAATGAAAGACATGTCATCCACCATGTATGTGAAGTATTTCATTTTTGTAATAGGTACCGCTCTTACCCACTCCAATTTTGTTTTCAACAAGAAGAGTTGCTCGAAAATAGCCCATTTCAATATCAATGATTTCCGTACATTCGAACGAGTGTAGCCGAAAAACAAGTCCAGAGACCTATGCAGATATCGATGACAATATCTCTGGGTTCCTCAAACCGTACATTATATCAAAAATGCATGCAAATGTACCGATTCTTTTTCGAAATACAGGGATTTTATTGAAAAAAATAGCATTTTTCCAAGAAACTTGGATTGTTTCTCTTTACTCACCCTGTATATATGAAATTACTATGCAACGTTCTCACCAATGAAGAATGTTTTATTTTTTTCCGTTTTTTTAACTAATATAATTGGTTAGAAAATGTCATTATGACCCTGTCATTAACGGGTGTGTAAGAAGTTAGATTACACCGTGTATTGGTAATCAGTTACTGATAGAATTTCTACAGATTACTAGATTTCATCTTTGAATTGTCATGGAACATCGAGTTTTAAGCCTCCTCCACCCGGTATTGAGCAGCGAACATCGTCAACGACATTGATATATTTATCTTTTTCCCTTCGAAAGTTGTGAATTTTCTTTTTCGTAGAGGTAAGTTGGGTGTACTTTTTTTTCCTCCATAGTAAATGTAGATGTTTTTTTTCTGATAGTTCACATGATAGTATATTAAAAATTCCCCAGTTTCGAAAGATATCTAGATAGGATTTCATGATCAAGAAATCAGATTCATGCTGAACGACTGTTTCTAGAGAATTTATCAAATCAATACCACGTACTAAAAACCAGAAATGAAAAACATCGTGTTTCGTTAATTTTTTCAATGAAATAACTCCTTGTGAAATAGAACTTTGTTAATCTATTATTATTAGAATTAGATTAGAATACGTATATCACAAATGCTCAAAAATATCGTTGCGACATGTGGGCACTAAAACTAGGTCAAACATTACATGATATTCTAGAAGAACATTCTCAACCAAATTTTAATCTTTGATCTCTGCTCGTAATGGAAAGATGAACTGTTCAAAACAAGTTGTGATCACCTGATATATATCAACTTTCGATTTCCTATCTGACATATCAATCGCAACTATGAAGGAATTGGGGTTCGAATATGTTTGTCACTTTGGGATAAAAACCGGTCATGTTTCGACCTATACAAAGCAACAACATAAAATATTCACAGAAAACTTACAATTTCTGATTTCATTCAAAATGTAGCTCATTCATAAACGATGGATCAATTGCAGAGGTGATTGTTTCGTGTCGAAAAACATCCTTGTAAAATACAAGTAATAGTACAAGTTTTTATACAACATTCATTTGAATATAATTCACTAGTCAAATTAGGGTTCATGAGATGTAAATAATTAATCTAGTCAGTGCATAATTTCTAGTCATTGCCTATGCATAACAAAACCTTCTAGCACAGTATTAAAATGAAATTAAATCAGTATTTCGGTCTCGAGTGATACTCATTTGTAAATTTGAAGAAGTGCAATATATTTTAGGCAATATTTAATGTGTACATTATGATGATATGTAAATAATTTTGCTATAGATTTCTCAGATGTAAGCAATAATAGTTTTAACAGAATTGGACTCGAACGAATTTTTGTGATTGTAATGATGGAGTGAAAAGTGAGAGTTTTCCACGTTTATGTTCAGTACTTATGATCTTGTTGAAGTGAAAACATAAGGATGGCTCAAATTTTCGTGTTCCTATTCATATACAGGGTAATAGCTATTTAATTCTCATTCTCATTTCAGTGAAAAATAATGGCCTCTTACCAAAATAGATTCATTCTTCATTTCCTGTATTATATTTCCTTGAGAATTGAAGGCATCAAGTGTTACAGCCTTATTTTTATTGGACATTAACGTTGATAATCATTGGACGGATGTTGAAAATCACTGTGACCAATAATAAATTTAATTAAAGTGAATTTTATATCTTCAGTCTATTCCACCTTTCATTTATACAATAATGAGAATAGTTTGACACCCTGTAGATGGAAAAAGTACATTATAGGAGAATGGGTCACTGGTCACTATTGGCCAAGAAATAAGAGACCACTTCATGTTGATTCGGCTGATTTTACAATAGGAAACACATCAAAATTGAGAACAATTCAGCAAAAACTTCATCTTAATTACTTTCTAAGTATTGAATTATTGAAAAAATTGTTGAATTAGTGTCTTACTCATTCAATTTTTCGTATGATGAATCAGTTTGAATGAATGATTGATATTTTATTGAAATTAATAATGACATTTTCGGAAAAACGATAGAGAAAGTTTCCATATTTCTTATCAAAACAATTGTAAATAATGCAACTACTTTTTAATTGCGAATTATATCCAAACTGCCGTTCACTCCATCATTAAAATCAAACATTTCACTCAGAAATAAAATCCTGTTCGAAAATCGCGACATATGGTTAGGTTACCATGAAACTTTGTATTATTTTTCGAAAGCTAGAAAGCATTCCCTCATGCCAAATCGAATATTATCACATATCGAAAAATTTCATGCCTAACCAAATCATACGGCTTAGAAGCAAACCATACCAATCCTTATCCACAGGGTATTAAACATATCACAGTTACAGAACATAACATATCAATTGAGAAACGGCATGATAGCAGCTGAAAGTGATTTGTGTTTCTGGGAAACGAGGCAGAACATTTTGTGGAAATTTTACCTTACCGTATTTTTTTCATTTTACCCACCATGAAATACACAATTGTATAAAGAGATGATTTGCCATTTGTGATTTACATTTCAATCTTTGCAACAAACGTGTCCGGAAAAAGAAAAAAACAACCGAAAGGGCATTTTTCATAGATCTATATCTACGCCAACAAGAAGAAAATCAAATGTATCAAACCTTTGGTTAGAATTGGTCGATTGGTTCACAAAATCTTCCAGGAAACTATTATAATTTACGGCTGCTATCACTGACCAATTATTGTAAATATTTAGTGACACACTTGTACATAAAATTCGTATATATGATCGTAACGGACTTTTAAAGTTTAGTAACACTTCAAATCCAAGCAGGTTTCGAAAACAACTGAATAAATAGATAAATATTGTACATTCGCTTCCTATTTTGTTCGTTATTTTTTACTCAATTCATGTATGCATACAAATCAGCAATATGTAATTTTTTTATTAACTTTACTGTACCTCCTGTTCCAGTTGCTGGCTCAAGTAATATAGTACATTATCGAAAAACTGTTGTTTTATTGTTTGTCCCATAATCAGTAGTTTTAATGGTATCCTATATGGAAAATATACCGTCCTCATCGGGGAATTTGAATGGCTGAAATGTTTCAATGGCCCATTCAACTGCCGGTGCTGTGGTAACTTTCTTAGCGACCTCCCAATCATTCCTTCTTGGACGTTAACATCTGTTAAGTCAAAAATAAAAACAATCGATCCGAAATATCGTCGATGGCTCAGCAGTTCCAGGTAAACGAGAAGAGGACACAAACGAACAATTTTGTCTTACGCCAGTTTCTTCAGTAAAATTTCTGATGGAAAAATTTTGAGTCGGAAGAAATCCATCCAATAAAAGAAGTTCGAGTGTTTTTTTGGCAAGATAATCAATTCAATAAAAGTTACCTTGATTAAATCGAGAATTTGAAGAAGGAGTTATGGGTATATGGTATATGGGCCGTGATGGTCGTGTGGTAGAGCGCTCGGCTTAAAAGCCTAAGGGCGTGGGTTCAAAACCCAGCACGACCATCGGTCCCGGATTGTTTCCTTGCTCGCACAAGCCCTAGGAGTTTCTCTCTCTGGAAACCTGGAAGATTCGTTAAAAAAAGTTATTAAAAACAATTGATATAACATAATATTTAAAACCGAATAACTGACTGCTATTGGTTGAAATGACCAAAATGTCAGATTTTACGATTCGTAAATACAATGTGTCAATTTAAAAACTTTCCACCCTCAATATCTTCCTTCCGGTAAATTTTATTTTCAAGGGGGTCACTTTCAAGGAATATTTGTAGCATTCGTGGTTCAACCCCCTAGGGGGGTAGATGTTACCCTTAGAATCCCAAAAGGGAAGGGGGAACATTATTTTGATTGGCCTTCAATTCTTTTTCCAATGATACCCTGAGTTTCCGAAAAATAGCGTTCTAAACTTACACATGTAATTAAAATTTGCATTATTGTACTGTCACCTTTTAACAAAAATGGTTAGAAGAGTAGGTGGCACCCTTCCAATCCTTGAATGACAGGAATAAATTTAATACGCGTGGGATGTTTCATTTGTTGGTTATTTTCGTTTTACAAAATTAAATTTAATTTGCTAGAAAGATATTGCAAAAATAAAAGCTACTTATGCTTATCTTATAAACTGTTCGAAATGTCGTCCATTTTGCTCTAACCACTAATAAAGTCTGTTTTTGAACTCCTCTAACATTACGGAAAACTTCACTCGGAATTGACTGGCATGCTGCTGTAATTCGTCTTTTAAGTTCTTCATTATCAGAAGGTTGTGTTTTATAAACTACGGATTTAAGATGCCCCCAAAGAAAGAAATCTAAGGGAGTTAAATCTGGTGATATCGGAGGCCATTCAACTGCTCCCCTTCTGCTGATTCATCTATCCATCAATTTGAGTTTCTAGCTCGTGAGTTATAAAAGGATAGATAGTCTCTTCAAGCATTTCAAGGTACAGATTGCGAATCAAGTTTTCTTCCAGAAGTAATGGACTAATAATGTCAGTTCCAAGAATACCAGCCCAAACATTAACTTTTTGTGGGTGTTGTGTATGCCCTTTAAATTGAAAGGGTATCATCTACAACTCCTAGGAGGTTGAACCACGAGGGCTACAAATATTTCTTAAAAGTGCCTCCCTTGAAAATTAAATTGACCTGTTGTTAAGATTCCTCATATTGTTTACTGGAACGAAGATATTGAGGGTGGGAAGTTTTCTGACTGGCACCTTGTATAAGTTACATCACTAGAATAGACCCCGCCAGTGGTGACGTCACAAATGTCAAAATACCATTTGACGCGTTCCAAACAAATCAGTTTTAGGTAACTTGAACTCACTTTTGGAACCGAAACCTACCGGACTCCAACAAAGATGGTGAAGTGACGTCACGCTTGCGGAGTCTATTGCAAGAATATTATTACGGTCTAGTATCGGATGCCAGATTCGTTACTGCTATTTCATGTCACTGGGGTCGAACCTTTCAAGCCGAAGCATGAAAAAGCATTTCAGTTATCTGTCTGTCTATTTGGGAAATCAGCAGTCCCTTGCAACTGCGCTTCGTGGATTTAATGTTTGATGAGATTCTTCGTTGGTGCGATAGAGGGAGTAATTGTATGGGCACAGTTGAGAGGAACACCTGACAGACATTACGATTGATTGTGATTAACGAAGTTTGAGCATGTCTCTGAATTCTTCCGTCAATGTCTATTTTTTTACAATTGAGTGATGTGATGATAGGACAGAGTCCAATGACTATAATTTAGGTCGGATGTCGGATTGTACCTCCGGGAAACCGGGAAACTTCCCGGTAGGCTCTCGCGGAGGAAGCTCTAAAAGTGGCACCAATTTAATTCTGTCCTTTGGCCTCTGTTGTCAATATTTTTGAAAGATAAGAATTCTATTTTACTAGTTTTATAATACTTCTAGGGGTTACAAATAATCATCGTAGGAAAAAATCGAAAATAAATGCAGGGTTGAAAATGCAGGGTGGGCACGCATGTATCAGAACCGTTGGAGAGATGTTCAGTGCTTGGTGCAACCTGACTAGAATTTCGTTTGAAAGTGTTTAGTAATAGCGAATATTTTAGAAATGAAACTGCTTAGTGCTACAGATTTTTGAACCCTTTTCGACAGTTACTGTTCATGTTGGTGCTCGACACAACTCTGTTTGGTATATCAATGAAATGAAATTCCATCGATGATAGTAGAAAACAATATGGAGGAAAATGACTCCTTCCCACTCCAGATGAACTTTCTAACTCAAGAACTGTTAAAGAAAGAGTAATTCTGCGAACTCCAATCGATTCAGAATGATGTAATTAAAAAATTCTGTGACTTTCGAGTCATTCGACTTGAAACAAAATTACTCGAAAAAATCATTAAAAAACAAAGTCGGCAGATTCACTCGCAATCCGCACTATATACACAGATTCTGAAAATATATGATTTGTTAATGCTCACATTCAAGGTTTGGCATGAAAAAGGACAACGTCAAGAATGTCACGAATAGAAGTGGAAGAAAATATGGATGGAAATTACTCCTTTCCACTCTAAATGAACGTTTCAGCTCGAGAACGGTTAAAGATAGAGCAATTCTGCGAACGCCAATCGATTCAGAATGATGAAATCGGTGAAAAATCGAAAAAAGTCCAAAGGGAGACACCTAAAAATAGTGAAAAATACACCATCGACAGATTCACTCACAATCCGCACTATTCACGGAAAATTTCATACAAATTCCGAAAATATATGATTTGTTTATGCTGAGATTCAAGTTTTGACATACAGGGTGTTATGTAAGTACGTGGCCAAACTTGAAGAAGTGATTCTTTGAATGATTCTAAGACTGAAAGTTCATATATATATATATATAGGTCCGGTAATGCTTCGTTTCAAGATACAGGGTGTCAAAATTTTTAAGAAAAATAGTTTTTTTCATAAATATCGTAATAATCCTTCAACCGATTTAATTGGAATTTGGCAGTGTTATTAAGGGTCGCAAAGGGCTGATTTAGCCCTAACTATATCAAGAGTATCATGTCCAATGGTGTCCCGGAAGGCACTGTAACCAATATTTTTGACAGATAAAATGTGCGCCACTGATTTTTTTGCAATTTCTGTATTCGATTCACATTTAGCAACGGAAGCTACCATTTTTTTAATTTAAGAATATTTTTCGTATCTTCCATTGTTTTTGAGGAAAAATATAAAAATAACTTTAATGAAAGTCCCTGGGACAACACAATAAAATATTTCAATTACAGAACCATCAAAAACTAAGATGTTACTGTTATTTTTTCATATAAATAGTCTATTTCAGTCTTAGAATTTTTATAAAAGTTAATGCAATAATAATAGTAATAAGAAATATAAGATTTCCATTTAAAATTTTGACACCCTGTATCTTGAAAACGAAGCATCACCGGATCTATGTTTATATAAACTTTTCGTCTTAGAATCACTCATAAAATCGCTCCTTTAAGTTTGGCCACGTACTTACATAACACCCTGTATAAAAGGACAACGTCAAAAAAGTCACTCCAAGTGAACTTTTCAGCTCGAGAACGGTTGAAGATAGAGCAATTCTGCGAACGCCAATCGATTCAGAATGATGAAATTAGTAAAATCGGTGAATTTCGAGATAATCGATATAAATCAAAATTATTTGAACAGTCCAAAGTGGTAGAGACCCCTAAAAATAGTGAAAAATAGACTATCGGCAGATTCACTTGCAATCCGCACTATTTACGCAAAATTTCATGCAGATTTGGAAAATATATGATTTGTTTATGCTTAGATTCAAGTTTTGGCGAGTTTTTTCAAATTCAACCAGACGGTATATGATTCAATCATCATGAAACCAATGATAACACATTTGGTGGGATGATGTCGAATGGCTGCAAAGAAATATCCGTAAATCTTCCTCATTCGCCCAGTAAGTGTGAAAAAGACTTCTGACCTTTCTACTCTAGTCCAGTTTCAGTTACACTCTCAAAATATATAAAGGTTTTTTAAAAGTTAACGAAAAAAGTTTTGAAAACTGAGTAAGATAGAAATGTAGGAATGTAAGCTTTCACGGCTGGCGTCAATATTTTGTTTGGTTTCCGGGTTTTGCCGTGGTCTTCTTTGGTTTAAATCTCCAAACGTTTCGATTGCAACTGCGGCAGTCATCTTCAGTGGCAGGAAGCATGCAAGAATAAAATTGCGGAAAATATTCATGAAGTGAAGAAAGTTAGCAGGTCAAACAAAGAAAAGATCAAAAGATTGACGGAAAAGATGTTTTCTATCTGAAAGCAAAAGGAGCCGATAAAGTGGTGATTCTTGATAAATACGATAAAGAAAGGGTGGAAAACCTCATTGAAACCAGTCCATACAAACACTTGACCAGAAATCAACTGTCCAAGATGCTTTCAGATGTAAAAGCCACTCTAAACGAAGGCAAGACTTTGGGCACATAGAAGTTTAAAAGAACACTACATCTTGAAACCGAATGTACCAAAAATATATTGTCAATACATACCTCCCTGAATATATCGTAATTTTACACAAACCACGAGTTACTCGGGGTTTCGCACGCATTTTCAAAACCCTCAATATGAAGGTGGTATACAAAACCTCGTGTACGTTACACCAGATCATGAGTACTCGCAAAAATAAAACAGAAAAAAAATCGGGAGTTTATGAAATTTGCTATACCTAAGGACTATGAGAAGAAGTACGTTGGTCAAGCTAGAAGGACCACGGAATTGCGGTTCAAAGAGCACATGCTCTGGATCATGTCCACCGATTTAAGACACAAGGAAATTGATCAGGCAGGTACATGACAATAGACTTCTTGATGCATTTGACAGTCTGGAAACTGCAGAATGTAAAAATATCATGAAGCCAATGTTTAAGTTTATAGTACAATGATATTATTGGTCATTAATCTTTAATGAAAAAGTGATTGTATTTTCATTTTTAATTAGGGGTCAATACAATCATTCATTTCAATGCAGGTAAGTTCTAATTACTTACTTCTGTAAGTTTAGAACACAATTTTTGGGAAACTGCTATTTAAAGAATCAACCACCCTTCAAAATAATCTGCCCCTTGACCCCCTTCCCCGTATAAGCTTCTTAGAGCAGCTTTACAGTCCACAATTTTTATACCATTCAATAAATTGAACGAGTTTTCTACCAATGGATAAAGCGACTTTAAGGGTAACATCCACCCGTCCAGGAGCTTGAACCACGATTGCTAAAAATATTCATTACAAGTGACCCCTTGAAAATAGAATTGACTTGTGTTTCCAATTTTTCATATTATTTACTGAAAGGAACATATTAAGGGAAGAAAGTTTTCAAATTGACACCCTTATATTCTCCTGCGGAAGATGGAAGGAACTCGCAGGATCACCACCGCTCGTCCAGAGAAATTAAAAACTTCCGTACTCAGCACGTACATGCATTGCACGTAACTCAATGTGACAGATCTCTACAAAACACGAATACCGTTCTAAGTACTTCAGACCACATCAAGGAGGAAAATTTGCTATAATTATTCTGTCGGGGGAGCATTATATGTGAATAAACACTTGTTCTTTTGACAGCTGCGTTTCGTAAGTCAATAATTGCAGGGGAAACGCTCTGAAAAACAATTCGTGATACTTGACGATAATTGATTGGTTATTTGGAAGGGAGAGGGATGTGGTTTCCACGTCAAGAATTATTTTCGGTTTTCATGGGTACAAACTTGTATTTTTTCGTGCGATTAACTGATGTTTACCACTAGAAAGGTGACATTAATGATAAAAGACAGGAGCATTTTCCAATGACAAGAAAAATGTTGAATGACATGGAATTGACAATGAAAAAATCCGTTACCGAAAGTTTCGGAAATATTTGAAAATTCGTGTTTTAAAGAAAAAAAATTAAAGGTTTTTGGGAATTTAAAAAAGAAGTTTTCAAATTGATTAGAATTGCTACATATGGAACGGCACGACATGGTCCGGCATATCACGACAAAGAAAATTGAGAGTGAATTTCTGAAAAATCAGCAAATACGTGGATTCGAAAAAAAAACGAGCCCAAAAATATTAAGAAGATCAAATAAGAATATGTTGGGAATTGGACGGCAGCGTAAAAGTTCAAGGACGAATTAAATAAAATGTCAATTTTTTTAAATTTATTAAAAATTTTAATATAAAAAGAAAACCAAAACCAAAGCAATCGAAATAATTCCATAATAAATTTTTTGAATAATAAAATATAAAAAAAATTAATTTCAAATGACTATTTCAAATTCATTGTTACATACAAACGAAATCAACAAAAAATAAGGAAACTTTTGAGAAATCGACAAATATTGGAATTTGAAAAAATATTTCAATACTGAGAATTGAAAAATTTACTTATTGAAGAAAAAATTAGAAAAGAATTGGTAATAAAAGTTGAAAAAAATATATTAAGATATAAAATTAAAAAAATTCAAAAGTCAATTATTTGAAGAATAAATAAAAATGAAATCAAAGTATTTTGGAGCTTGAAAAAAAAATTCATGGCACGGCACTTCATGGCACTGTAAAAGTGGACGAAAACGAAAAAAAAAATTTGTTTTAAATTTTTGAAAAATAATCCAAAGTTGAAAATAAAAAAATCCGACACAAAAATTTTGGAAAAATTGAACATCGTCGGCTTAGAGTGTTAACTGATAACTCCATTTGAGAAAAAAATTTCAGGAGAAGGAAAAAACTGCGAATATAATTCAATACTAAATAGAATAGAATGGCATCAATAAGAATCAGTGAATATCCGTTTACTAATATCTTAGCTGATTTTCAAAGCCAACAAAGAATTTCTCTTTCTTTTTCATGTTATATATAACAATTAATGATTTTTCATAAATTGGAGATGGCAGGTTTACACACTAAGCCGACGAAATATAATTTTTTGGCGAAAAAATCAAATACTTGAGAAATATTAATGGGAATTTCTGAAGGAATTATTCAAATTCAGTGATTGGGACGCACAAACGACAACGAATGAAAAAATAAAAAGTTAATTCTGGAAAGATGGTCAAAAATTTCAATTTGAAAAAATATCCTAGGAAAGAAAATTTCAAAACATCCGAAAAATAATTTTTTTAAGAAAAAAATCATGATTAAATGGGAAGAAATTTTTTATCAAAAAAGTTTTTAAACTTATTTGAATTGTTTCATACGGAACGGAAAATTTGAATTAAATTATAAAAATCATTGGGAATTTTCAAATAAAATTTTTTTATTCATAAATTGCCAAGTACGGACGTGAAGAGGAAAATTTATAAAAATTTTTATTTAAAAAAATTTAAAAAAATAGAAAAATTCAAAAATTGAAAAAAAAATTTACTCCTTCGAACTGTAACCTACAGAACGGATCGGCAAGGCACGACATAGCATGGTACAACCGTTACGGCATGGTCTAACACGTTACTGCACGACACGGTACCGTGAAATTTGAGGAAAAAATTTTCGAAAATCACATAAAAATCTAATTCAATTTGAAAAACATATCTCATGATGAAAAAATTTTTATTGAAATTCACAAACGAATGTTGCAACGCATCAGACCATCTACAGAATTCACTGGATTCTTTAATAGGGCCCTGGTCAGTTGTGAACATCCAGCCGTCCTCTTCTGGCAGAAATAATAATAATAATAATAATACTTTCTCATAAACACTAGTTGAGTGTACCCAAAGGCATAGCCTGTGCGGGTAGAGGACGGCTATTAATATTATTTGCCGTGGCTTCCAGCCTTTCTTTTCTCTCTTTGGGTGACTCTTTTGTACAGAGAGAAGGCATCATTGTATTCAACCACTATATGCTTTTTCCTTATTTTTTGCTGAATTTGTTTAATTTTGTTCATATTCAAGTCACAAGACATTATAGTTTCTACATGGTTGGATGGAAGAGCAAGGTCTGATCATGGTACTCTAACGTCGAAATACTGAAGGAGTCGGCCCAGTATAACTTACAATAATTTCATATCTCCACCGTCAGGCTCCACTCAAAAGACGATGCATGTTTCTTCAAGAATTCAAACGTTTCCTTGTCTCATTCGACTACGGAAAAAGTTGTCACATTCTAGAACACTCTCTTTCGAGAGATATCCATCAGCGGTCTCGGCCGTGATTGAGTTGGGGCCGGGGAAATGCATAATAAATGCACGTTTGGCTTCGCCGTGCTCTCTGCTCTTGTTGGGTCAGTCAAACTGTCACACTCTTTAAGTATATCATTCGCCACATTTCGGGGTTACATGAATTTATCATGAACCCATAGGTAAAATAACATTTTCCAGTGGACTGTGTTACCTAATTATTTCATATCTCCTTCGTGAATGAATGAAGAGTTATGGTTTTCGGTTGTTGGAGACGCGATGTCAAATGGAAAGCAAACAGAATTTGGTATTTTCAAACGAGTTACAGTGCGGTGTACGAGGTCATCAACGGAAGGCTTGCTTTAAACGTTGTCAGAGATTGACTTAATGGAACTCTTTGGAAATGTGATACCAAAGAGTAAATTTTAATTATAGTGGGGTCAGTGAGATTCTGGTTTTTGAATTCTTTCGGAATGAATTAGAAGAAATGGTTAAGGCTTTCGCTGCCGAAGTTTGTGGATCTCTATTATCTCCAGCACAAGCCGGCTATGGTTGTGGTCAAGAATTTTCAGGATTCTATTTTTCCAAAAGAAACATTTTCCTGGTGTAGAATTATTCTAAACTGAATATAATCATTAAAATAAACTACACCACTACTACATAAAAGAAATATCATAAAATAGGCTAAATGATAAGCAAGTATGTCCTAAAACGTATCCCCTCTGAGATATAGGGTGTCAAAAGTACAAAAAAAATAGATTTAATATTTTTTCTCCAAAATTCCCGAAGCAAAAAATATCAAACTTGGTACACTAATCAAGGTTTATCAACGTGATAATTTGAAGTTATAACTCTTAAGTTTTCGTAAACTAGTAGCGTAGTTACGTTGGTATGTGGAAATATTCTCCTTCATATTTTCTTTGGAAGTGAATTGACAAATGGGCGTTTGGCATCAGTTAGGCTCATCGAT
Organism: Chrysolina americana; assembly: GCA_958502065.1. Taxonomy (NCBI): domain Eukaryota; kingdom Metazoa; phylum Arthropoda; class Insecta; order Coleoptera; family Chrysomelidae; genus Chrysolina; species Chrysolina americana. Next base: position 2,762,672 of record OY293419.1, on the reverse strand, counting down.
ACTCAACTTAAAAGTCATAACATTCCATGTACCTAAAAGTAAAGGTTTCTGAGAAAATTGAGAAAAACTGAAGATATGTCCTGGAGTAGCAAAACATACCAACGAAACTACGCCACTGGTTAACAAAAATTAAAAATTATTACTTCAAATTATCACGTTGATAAACCTTCATGAAAAAAAATAAATCTAATTTTTTTTCGTACTTTCGACACCCTGTATCTCAGAGGGGATGCATTTTAGGACATACCTTGATAACAACTTTTCACCTCAAAATGGGGTGAGGAATCTGTAGTTGGATTTTGTCGGTCTTATTCTGACTCACCCTGAATATATAGTGCACAAAATTATGAACGTACCGAGGAGTCAATGAAAAAATGTGAGAAATTGAATTAGTATTTCTTCAATCAAATGAATGATCATTCTTTGACTTCAAATTATCAGCAAACATTGTTTTTTCACTTCAGCATTTGACGCATTGTGAAAGGCTTTCGCAGCTATCGTTTACACGAAAAATTTATTCTTTTCAAATTTCTACAAAAACCGTTTAACTCAGATACAGAGTTGTAAGCGTGAATTCCCCAATCTTTCAGTGTAAAATTCACTAGTGTTGATAAAAGAAGTGGAAAAAAGTAATAATTTTTAAGATGGCTGAATTTGGCACCGATTTTCTAAACTCCCAGTAGCTTCCAAAGATTTAGAAAGCCGCAGGTCTTATTCAGACAAATTCAGGGAACAATTTCAAAATATTTTAAATAACTGAAAATTATTTCCAAAAAATTATTTTTTGCGAAGAGCTGCGTTTGTCAATGTTTCAAAAAAAAATTAAATAACTGAAAGACATCGGATGTTCCGGATAGAGTTATACTGAAATTCTCCCATATACAAATTTTCAGAAAAATAGTAATAGTAGTTTCCATATACATGACGATTCAACTGGTATAAGTCGGAGAAATTATCCTATAGTATGTATTTCTTCAAAATCTGCCATGCAATTTGCAATTTGCTACTTCTACATACTTAATAAACCTTTTCTTGAAAATTTATTTTCATACTTGTCTTTAGATTTTTGTGGTAGTAAGGTTCACGACGCTAGTTCTAGAAATTACGGAAACAATTTGAATATAATAGATTCGCAAGTTTCATCGTTTAAAACTTACTTGAAATGAGGGGGAGAAAAAGTACTTTCCTTCCTAGGGAGGAAAAGTATGAGTCTCCTTCCTGATTTGAGGAAGGAATGTGTGCACTTTCTATAGGGGTAGGAGGAAAAAATATTTCTACACACCTCAGTCTTTGAAATATGCGTGTACGGAACATACCACTTAAAAAAAGTTCGTTGCGTCTCCATTTTTTGCATAACAGAAAAACTCAACTCGCCCTTTGGAATCCCCCGTATAAATATTACAGCACACTCTGCACGAGCCAACATTTCAGTAGGGCACACACATATCCTTATTGATTTTTTATTAGTCCTCCATGGTCAAGGTACGCTTCCTCCGGTAAACTGGCTACGCCGGATTTTCCGGGCATTACTTCCTGCCCGGAAGCACAGGTGTCCCCTTCAAGTAAACACGACATTATATTCAGCCCTACGCTATCAGTGGCGCGTACGAGATACTTGTCGGTCGACCAGCGGCCGTAATGACTCTTTAACAACTTATTGATGATTTATTCGTGATATTCTCGAAGCTTTTTCGAGAACTATAGGGCAATGTGAATTGCTATAATCTGGCAACTCACCCCTGCTAACATTTTTACACCTCATGCATGTACCAAGATGAGAAGTTTGTATCCAACTTCACATCCTAGGTACATCGCATAGATGTAAAATGAGTACATCTGTAGTATGTACTCAAGGTTACATCTTGTAGACATCGATATCATAGCATTGTTAACAGGGAGAAACCACAGAAAGATTTCGACAATAATGAAATTTTTCAAATTGACCACTCTATCTTTTATCTTGTATTTCGATTCGTAATCATATCCTCAACAAAAAAGCCCTTTTCTTTGCTAAAGTTGAGAATTAGTTTTATTAATAGGAAACATTCATAATAATCGAATTCAATAAAGCGCTATAGAATATGATGTAAATGTTCGAAAACACCGCCTTCTTGTTGAACAATTGCATTGAACACAGTTCTCCATCAATTCTATTGATTATAGTTACAATTTAACTTTTCTATTCAACTACATAATTATGATTCATTTTCTATGCTTAATTTTTCAGAAATTCCTGAACGGTACTATGGCCATTTTCTGGGGGTTAATGGACATTTCCTCTTTCTCACACCATTTATATATGGTGTCCAATATATCCTGAAGGGCGTAGGAGATCGTCTCTTCTGATTCATCGCGTATTACTATGACCAGATCGTCAGCATATGCTTGCAGATCGACCTCCCGTAGCGAGAAAATGGCCAGCAGATCATCCACCAGCAGTGACCATAGTAGAGGGGAGAGAACCCTCCCTGAGGGCGGCCCTTGTCTGACTTTCCCCCTGTAGAGAGGTCGTCATAGTTCTGTTATGAAGCATAGTTCTTATCCAATCACATAGTATTGGTTCAATTCCTCTTGAGACAGTGGCCTCATTGTTGAATGCTTCTTCTATGTCAAAGAATGCAGCCACTGCTACCTCCTGGTGTTCCAGGACGTCGCTCATTCTTGAGACAAAGCAAAGAGTCTAATGAGGATAGGTACAATATGTTCCAGTACGATTTGTAACAAAACTGGAGCTATGCCATCCTCTCCTGGCGACTTGTAGGGTTGGAATGAGATAACAGCCCATCTAATCTTATCATTATTTTGTTGGCAACCACCCAGTCATGTCTGCCAGGTCGTTTTATACGGCCTATATTTGTGACTGGAGGTCGATTGCATGTTGCTTGCAATAAAAGATAAGAACGATAATGACAAATTAAAAAGTCAGACGAACAAGAACATGGACCAAATGTCGATACCGTAACAAACGATTCAGCAATTGACGTAAAAAACAATAACGAAGCGCAGATGTTGAGTCCTTCATAATTCCATCGAACGGATCTTGATTTTTACGCTCTGCCGAATCGAAAAGCTACCTTCACCAGCCCGAACACAAGCAATGTTGATATTCCAACACAAACAACTTGTATAGTTCCGATCCCCCGACGCATGATATCAAAAGAAATCACATGCAATAAAAGGTCGAAGGGTGAATGGAGCGAAACTCGAGGAATGTAAAGATAAGTGACCCTTTTAAAAGTATTCATGCGTACGATATACATATGGTTGTATAAACAGAGATCCCGTCAGATCGAGCCTGCTAGAGGCAGCGCCCCATTATGGCCCCGTCTCGCAGGACCGTCTGTCACATTGTAAGCGATACGTAGGGGACCCCTTTTATATGGACAAATTATATACAAATATGAACTGCTGATTAGAGAGCGAGTATCTGAAAGGGAGTCGAATTGCGTTTCATTGTGTTCGACTTTTTGTACTTCGTCAAGAGGTTCTTTTATTAGTCGCGATTGGGTTCTTCCGTGTGGAAATGTAGCCACATTTTTTGTTTCTTATAAGACACAATGCCAATAAATTACTAAAGAAATCTCAAATATTTTAAATGTATATAACCGTGCATTCCATTTAAAACGAGCCACCCTGAATAACTTTTGGTACAATGATTTTCAGGAAAAATAAAAAAACACGTCAACAATAGTATACAGGGGGACACATTTCGACATATTCACATTTGATGTTACTTCCCCTATCGCATCCCCAGAGCATGTCACCCTATGTTGTTTTGCATTATCAGATGTTCCACGAAGAACAGATCTCAACGAAGTAGAATACATTATGGTCTGAAGCTCGTAGTTTGGAAGCTAAAAATTATTTGAGTTGAAAACGAGCCGCCCTGTATAATCTGTTACCTAGTGTTCCTTCAAGCAGGAGCACGATCCAAGCCTAAATCATAGTCGGCACTTCTAGAGTATGAGGCAGAAATAATCAGAGAGTATGACAAGTTCAAAAATGCGGTAATAAGCAGGGTGTCCTATTCGAAATAACAAAGATGCTGCTACCTTTGGGTATAAGTGGCAAAGCGTCCAAGATACCATCGACCGTGACCTACCCTGTTTATATATATTTTTCACCTTCGACAGTGTAAATTAGCTTTATGTGCTAAATGAAGAAAGATTATTATTATCGCCCTTGGAACAAGTGAAACTTTGTATCCGTACAGAGGCCACCACAAACAACAACATCATCATTAAACTGCCAACTTGATATGAACATGTTTCGAACTAACGAAAAGCGTCTGAGAAAATTTCGCCCCAAAGCCGCTGATGATCGAATAAAGGGTTAAATACATCGGGCGCCAGAAGGCGAATCTCACATTAATTAATAAAACCCCGCTAATGAGAATCGTGATCAATCGGAGTTGAAATATTAATAAATGGTCGCCTACATGAGGTTAACTGAATCGAAACTGCAACATCACAACATTGACTTGAAAATGGTTTTATTTTCACTTGTAAATTCGCCCCAGAATTATCCTTACTGGTTATGAACGAAAATGAATCCTCAATTCATGTCATAATACTTACTATACATCATTCACTGTATTCACACCCATCGAATATAAAGACCCGACTGTCGAAAAGTTGCCGGAAAAGGATTATCTTCGGCACGCATTGTGAAATTGACTAGAAAATCCCATCCCCTAAGTAGTAGCCATATCCACTTTGATGCTACAAACCCTTCCGAGTTTTCAAGAGGCTCGAATACATATTCAACTAGTACTCCATTAAGGGCTTCGTAGTCCGGTCGTATTGGGTTTCAGTGTGTTTTTCTTTATTTTTCTTTGAATTTGTAAATTTTTATTTACATTTCGTTCGACACAGTTGACCACACTATACTCCTAGCTATGCTAGATGATACAGGAATACGGGGTACAGCAAACGACTGAATTTTACCTGACAAATAGAAAACAGTAAGTGAAAATGCGAAATGAGACAAGCTTGGAAGAAATTATTACTTGTGGTGTACTTCAGGGGACAGTGTAGGGACTTATGTTGCTCAAAATATATTTAAATAACTTATTTCTACAAGAAAACTCTGGAAAAATCCCAAGTTTTGCTGACGGCACAATCATCATTTATAGCAGACTTCTCTCAATGAATATCAGCAAATCTCACTACCTGCCATTCTGTAGGACAGAAATGTCACGTCCAAGTTTTGACCTGATCATTCAACACAGTTTGTATGTTCATCCAGTACAGTAGCTTTTGCCATACCCACAACTTCACCAACTCGTGGATATTATTCGAATTTTCGACAAAGAACCGGGCTGTGTTAGGCCTTCCTCCCCATTCCCGGCCGTCACAATCCTATGAACATGTAAACACTAATGCATGCCGTCGTCATTGTGTAAATCTTTTTTTCGTTTGCAACTCTTGAAGCTGTCGTGCATCCATTGTGACATTTAATGAGTTTAAGTCTGCTAATCTTCACCGTGATGATCTGAGAATGCATTATATACGATGTGCTATCATTTCATTAGTTGCAAATTGCTTGAAGACTGAATCATGAACACAACTACAAGTTAACAGAATTTCACGTGTAGTTTGCAAGGAACTCTAACATAACCATGATGTTCCCAGCTTGATTGCAAAATGGCTTGGAAAAGACATTTATAAGAGCTATACAGGTCACTGTTTCAGGAGAAGCTCTGTAACTCTTCTGGCCAATGCTGGGGGGAACAAATTACATCCATAAAACGTCTCGATGGCTGGAAATCTGCCTCCGTAGCAGAAGCATATGTAGAAGATAGTTTGAATAACAAAATTGAGATTTCTAACAAAATATTGAATTGTCCATCTTCTTTCAAACAAATTAAAATATCTGATAAAATTGTGGAATCAATCAACTCTCCAAGAAATATCTAACGTTTATGATCTGCAGCAACATGGAAAATATCTTCGGGAATTTAAGTTGGAAGTAATTGTTCAATCTTTACTATCAATTATTATTCCAATAAATGGAATTGTTTTATGATGAATAATCAGTTAATAATTGACTATGTTAAAAATGAATATTCCAAAAGTAATATTCCTTGTTTATTTTGTGAATTATTTCGACGGTGAAAAAAAGTAAACCTTTACGCATCAACATAGATGTAGAAATGTCAAGTTTTTTTGACATATGTACAAAATCTACATTCAAGTACAATCAGTGTATGCTGGATGCAAAGAAATCCGCGCTTATTGATTTTCCATTTACACTTCACGAACATAATTCAAACCGGCAATGAATTTCAGCTAGAAGAGCAATCGAGAGGGCTGGCATCAATCCTTTGTGATATATTTAATATCCTATTTTGCGTAACCCTATCGCATTAACGCTCACAAACACATTTTGATGTAGTGCACCCCTCTGACATATGATTTAGATTTGGAGAAGGATATACGTCAAGAGAGGACGTATTGGCCGCCTCGCCAGTGGCGTACTTGAATGAGGATATCATTACCAATGAATAAAAATAATATTACTCCCTCATAAACACTCATAGAGTGTACCCAAAGGCATAGCCTGTGCGGGTAGAGGACGGCTATTATTATTTGCCGTAGCGCTCCGGGGCGACTTACTGATGTTTTCTGTGGTGTATTCACTTTTCAGCTGTAGGAAAACCCGGAAAACCTAGAGCACCGCCCCAATAATAACGCTAATTGTGGGAAAAATTATTGAAAAGTGAGTTCTCTCAAAGTGAGTAATCCCAAGGAGCCTGATCCAATTTCAATCCAGCATGTACCAGACATAGAACAGTTAATGACAGAAAGATGAAAAAAAGTTCGTTTTTCAACAGATTCTCCACTCTTAGCTTCACAGCGAAGTACACTGGTCCTTCCAAGGTAATTCAACGAGACTGAAAAAATATCACTAAAGATGTCGATGATGATTCTAAAATACCTATCTGTCGATGGTTCAAAACAAGCATATCTTATCTTGAAAACACATTTATAGAAATTCAATGTAGATTTCCAGTTACACCAAAAATTAGATACTAAATAAGTTTCTTGGGGTTGAGCTGCATGTGCATAACCAATAAAAATGTTTTGTACAAACATGGGTAATTAAATGTTTTTCGAATGTTTTGGGGTGAAATGATTCCTCTCAACTCCAGATGAAGTTATCAACTCGCGAACGGTTAAAGATCGAGCAATTCTGCTAACTCCAATCGATTCAGAATAATGAAATTAGTATACTTCGTGAATTTAAAATAGAAGTATCAACAGACAAAAATTTGGATCTAGAACAATTGCCCGAAAACAATTTCCCGAAAGACAATTCCCCGAAAGCAGTTCCCCGATTGAACAATTGCCCGAATGATCAATTTCCCGAAAGGACAATTGACCGAAAAATGTATTTAAATATAGTGATACCAATAGATTTTTAATTGCTCGTACGATCATGTTGAGTGCCTTATCACTGGATATATTACGGAATATAATACCAATATAATACCAATAAAAGTTTTAACCTAATACTGTAGAATGTTCATCGTCGACGACCAAAAAAGACGATTTTTTATATTTTTTGACTCGATTGTTCCTGAACGAACTAACATGGTGACAGATTCGCCTTTTTGCAAGGCTGGAAAATCTGTTGTTCCACCCCTCTGTATTGTAAAATGAATCAAATATGGTCTAATTTCTTTAACATGACTCACAGTTGAAATTTCATTACTTTTTGTGTGCTGGCCATTGTTATTGCATATATGGTTATATTTTTCGGTCAATTGTCCTTTCGGGCAATTGTTCTTCGCGAAATTGTCTATTCGGGTAATTGTACATTCCTTCAATTGTCTATTCGGGCAATTGTACATTCCTTCAATTGTGTTTTGGGAAATTGTCCATTCGGGCAATTGTCCATTCGAGCAACTATTTTCGGGGAATTATCTTTCGGGAAATTGTTTTCGGGCAATTGTCCGGAAGCCAAAAATTTTGGTCTTGGCAGATTTTTGAGAATGATCAACTCAAAATTGCAAAGGTTTCGTATAAAGCTCATGAAATCTTTATTTGGTTCGGAATCGACTTCTGATTTGATGTGCATATTCAAAAAAGATTGAATTTTAGTAATATGAGTATCAAAAAGTTTTTCGAATGCTTTGGGGTGAAATTACTCCTGTGAATTCCAGATGAACTTTTCAACTCGAGAACGGTTGAACATAGAGCAATTCTGCGAACTCCAATCGATTCAGAATGATGAAATTAGTATACTCTGTGAATTTGGAATAAAAATATATACAGACAAAAATTTTGGACTAACACTATGGCAGATTTTTAAAAATGTTCAAATTGACATTGCAGAGGTTCCGTATAAAGCCTATGAAATCTTCATTTGGCTCGGAATCGACTTCAGATTTGGTGTGCATATTCAAAAACGATGAAATTTCAGTAAAATGAGTAATAAAAAGTTTTTCAAATGTTTTGGGGTAAAATGACTCCTCTCAACTCCAGATGAACTTTTCAACTCGAGAACAGTTGAACATAGAGCAATTCTGCGAACTCCAATCGATTCAGAATGATGAAATTAGTTTACTCTGTGAATTTGGAATAAAAATATCAACAAACAAAAATTTTGGACCAACATTTTGGCAGATTTTTGAAAATGTTCAACTCGACATTGCAGAGGTTTCGTATAAAGCCTACGAAATTTTCATTTGGCTCGGAATCGACTTCAGATTTGGTGTGCAAATTCAAAAAAGATGAAATTTCAAATGTTTTGGGGGTAAAATGACTCCTCTCAACTCCAGATGAACTTTTCAACTCGAGAACGGTTGGAGATAGAGCAATTCTGCAAAAGCCAATCGATTCAGAATGATGAAATCAGTACACTTAGTGAATTCGAAATAAAAATATCAACATACAAAAATTTTGGTCTAACACCTTGGCAGATTTTTGAAAATGTTCAACTCGACATTGCAGATGCTCCGTAGAAAGCCTATGAAATCTTCAAATGACTCGGAATCAACTTCAGATTTGGTGTGCAAATTCAAAACAGATTGAATTTTAGTTATATGAGAAATAAAAAGTTTTTCGAATGTTTTGGGGTGGAATATACGAAACGTAAAATGAAATATTTATTTTTCTTTAAAATTCTGAGTTATAACTCGGAATTTTGATGTAAAATTCCCAGTTGTAATTCCGAAATATGAGTTGAAATTTTGAATTGAAAATTCCGAGCTTTATCTGGGAATTTTAAAATTCCGAGTTACATCTTAGAATTTTCAATCCAAAATTCCGACTCATATCTAGGAATGAATATTAGTTTGGTACCTTAAGAGGAATCGTGCGGACTGAAAGAGTTTTTGGGCTGAGTTGGGGAAACTCTAGCACCAAAATCGGACAGGGATCCACCGCGCCACACTTCCGACTGTCACAAGAAATTTGACGAAAAAAACAACTCTGTCAACCCTACCCATACAACACCTTCAGCGTGACGGAACACATACAAGGGGCTCTGCAATGACAAGCGTGACACTATTTTCCATCACACATCCACTTGTCCCGTCTCGACGGACACACGCACTATTCGCAGATTAATTTTTAATGAGGTTAGATCAGATGTTATGTTTAAAATTAGTATAAATCAAAGGGCGCGGGCCCGCCGTCTCGCGGGACCGGTTGGCCTCGGGGGAGGGCCGGTCGGTGCATTATCAAATTACCGCCGCCCTCCCCTTCGCTGCTGTTAATCTGTTTTCAATGAAGCCCGCGCCATTCGAACGCATGATACTGTACACAATGGCCTGTGCGTAGTGCGTTGGGGTGCGTGGATGCTGCGACGGGTCCGAAATAAAGGTTATAGTACGGTCATTATGGTCCAGTCTTTCACGAGACTCTCAAAATTCGAGATTTCTCGTCTCGTCTCGTCTCGTCTCGTCTCGTCTCATCTCATCTCGATTTTGAGACGGGACCGAGACGAGACTATTGGGTTTTTTCGAGAACGAGATAGAGAAATTATTTCGAGATTTCTCGAGCTCGAAAAAATATCAACTTTAATTCTATTGTATTCTTTAAATATTAGTCCAAGCTTATTACTATATTAACTCTAAGGATATTCTTATGGCAGACTTTTGGCACCATTTTTGCATAAACACTATGCAATGCAGTACTGCGACCTCCACTATTGACATAAAATAATTTGAGAAATATCGATAACTTTTTTTCAACAGACGACTATTTGGATTATATAAAATGAGTTTGTTGCTGGTGCTGGTACATTCTTCTCTTCACGAATGAATAAACAATTTTAAACTTTCACCTCACGTATCTAGGTAAATTTTAAATGTTTGGACAAAAGATTAAGCTAAAACATTAAGGATTCGTTGAATTTTAATTTTTTGGAACAATACTGTTTATTTTTGTGCTGATACTCGGCGGTTTTTTTGTTATACGTGGCTTTTGTATTTTAACTTAATTTTTTTTAAAGAAAAAATTCAATACTCTTTATTTTGGTACAGTCTTGGTACAGACTCGAAATTTCGAGAGACTCGAATCGAGATCGAGAAATTGTCTTCGAGAAAAACATCAAAAAGAGAGTTTGTTTATTTCTCGTCTGGATGATCGAGACGAGACGAAAAAGTGCCTTCGAGACGAGATTTCTCGTCTCGATGAAACACAGGGTTTCTCGAGTTGTGACGGTTCATTCATAGAAGTTCAAAAGATTCGTGGAGGAATTGTGTTTTTCATCATCTTTACAGAAAATTTAAAAATATGAGAATCGATCAAATAAATTAATATTTAAAAACAAAAAAACTGTTTATTACTCATATTCGTAAAATTCAATTATTTATTTTTTTCATCGTCAACAAATGAAATGAAAAAAAAAAATTCAAGTGAGAGTCTGAGTCAAGGTCGAAGTCAACTCAATCAAGGGTCATCAAGGTCAATTTTCGAAAATTTCAGTCTCGCTTCATTTCATTGAAATAACATTTCCTGCACGAGATACAAAATTCTCTTCCTCCGAATAAAAAATTGTCTTCCCCGCTTGGTCAGCATTAGCATAGCTAGCATAGCTAGCATAGCTCATAGCTAGCATAGCTGGCATAGCTGGCATAGCTGGCATAGCTAGCATAGCTAGAATAGTCATCATCAGCGCTTACTTAACGAGTTCATTAGAATTTTTTGGTTGACTTGAAAAGAAAAAAAAAATTTAAAATTTTTGGATACAAATTTAAATGAAAAAGAAATTTACAAAAAATTTGTAATAATTATTTTTTTTCATTTAAATTTGGATCCAAAAATTTTTGAAATTTTTTTTTCCCTCCCTTTTCAAGTAAAACAAAAATTCAGATTTCATCAGTAAGCACTGATGATGACTATTCTAGCTAAGCTAGCTGTACTAGCTATTCTAGCTATGCTAGCTATACTAGCTATTCTAGCTATGCTAGCTATACTAGCTATACTAGTGCTGACACTTTTTTGTATTTCGTGTAGAAAATATAATTTCAATGAAATGAACCAAAACTGAAATTTTTAAAAATTGACCCTGATGACCCTTCATTGACCTTGACTTCGCCCTTGACTCCGACTTATTTTTTTTATTTCATCGTGACGAGTACATTTTTAATAAAAAAAAATTATATCGGCCGCGTTGGTGTGCGGGTTGAGTCCTCTCCTCATAAGCCAGAGAGCGTGAGTTCGAATCTCAGCATTGCCACCGGTCTCGTGCATGGCATCACACGTATTAAAACGTAAGGCTTTCCCTAGCTCGCACAAGTCTCTGACTTTTGAGGGTTGCACGTAGGGTGCAACCGGTTGACGGATATAACAATTTTAACAATTTTTAACAATTTAGATTTGAAACAAAAATAATTTTTTTTTTTACTTTTCAACTGATACAAAAAATTCTGATGAACTCGTCGAGTGATGACTATTCTAGCTATTCTAGCTATACTAGCTATGCTAGATATACCAGCTGTGCTAGCAAACTAGCATACTAGCTATACTAGCTATGCTAGTGCTGACTATGCGACGAAGACACTTTTTTATTAGGATGAAGAGAATTTTGTATCTCGTGCAGAAAATATCATTTCAATGAAGAGGACCAAGAGATTTTTTAAAACTGACCTTCAATTGGCCCTTGACTGACCTTGACCCAACTCTCATTTCAATTTTTTTATTATTTTTTCTGTTTCATCCTGACTGGTACATTTTTTTATTTTTTTTCATATAAATTTTTTTAAACCTTTTTTCCCTAAGTTTTCCAGTGAAACAAAAAATTCCAATGAACTCGTCGTGTAAGCACTGATGATGACTCTAGCTATGCTATCTATGCTAGCTATGCTAGCTATGCTAACTATGCTAGCTATGCTAGCTATGCATTTCTGTAGGTGTTCATTCCCAACCAAATGAAGGAAAATCTGCTGTTCAATTACAAGATACGCACTTGCAATTGGATGTTCTTAGAAGAACGTCGTACATATGTCTGTCATATGTAGTTCAATGTCCGTCGTGGTATTAGCCAGGGAAGTTATTGTTTTCTGACAGATATTTGGCTCATTTTTCCATTTGGTGGAAACGTGAGGAGAGATTTTATTCAATTCATTATCGTGATACGCTCCAGCACATATTTTCAAACTTTGTTCGAATTGAGACCCACCTATAGTTTTCCATGTAGTGACTAATGCATTTCCCGGTCCTCCTGTCGAAATAGAATATTGTCCCGTAACATTACGGTCGAATATAAATTCGTGCTAAAAAGGGAGGCTAGTCCAAACAAAAAAACGTAGAGCTAAAAATTAAAGTAGAATCAGAGAGAGGGAAATAAAAAGTAACGACGTGGCATTTCACGAACTGCTTGTAATATACAATGCATGATTCCCGCAAAGCCCAGCCGCCTGAATAAGTAAAGCCACAATAAACCATACAATGGGGAATACGTTAATTTCTTAATTTACTGGTTAAGTTGTTCGTCGTCATGAATTTCGAATGAGAAAAGAAATATTACTTCAAGAATTGCAGGTTGAACGTGTTTTAAATTTGATTAAATTTTTAAGAGGGGACTTTTTGTGACTAATTTAATTATTGACGAAAAAATTTCTTCGGCAAAAGTTCTTGTTGGAAATTAATGAGAATTTGTTGCTTTGTGAATGAGCAATTTATTTTACGAGTGCTGCCGTTTGTGACGTTAAAGTTGTCTGTACAGGAATAAAGTTGTTCGCTTCAAGAAAAAATTAATTTCTCCTAAGCTTCTAAATTGACATCACATTCTTCATATTTTTTAAGGTGCAAATACCCCCAATAAAAGTATTTGAAAAAAATTAAATGGTGTATTATTATTATTAGAGTTAAACTCCAAGATGAAGAACTCACAGTATCGGAAACTTGAATAGGTGTGAAATATGAAATCCTACCTACTGCGCCACATTTCAACATCTCATAAAGGTAATCTCCTCAATGGATGATGTTTGTGATTTAGCATTAACAGTTGTTGTACCTGCAGCAAAGAATTGCACTATGAACGTATTCAGTTTTGAAATCCTACCAACTGCGCCATTCTTATTATAAAAAATTCAATAATATTTTTTTAATTCTATCAACTGCAAACATTCATGAAAATTAACAAAAAATGCGAAGTATAAAATCACACCAAGTACATTTAGTTCCCATGGAAACGATGCGCTTCTGCAGTGAATGCTGATATCTCATCTTCCCTAGGAAATGTGATATTGAAGATGTTAATTGTACCTGAAATCAATACTAGTTCATTTTATAAATAGCGACAGTGTCAAACTCTTTAATATACATGCTTTGAACTCACGATAAACATTTTGAGAGAAGGCAGCCAAAAATCACCGTAACGACAAATAGGCGAATTTACGACTTTGTGTACGGATTGATCAATTGAAAAAAAAAAAACTTTAAAATGAGGTATCACTCGATACCTCTTCGCATTTAAGATTTTGAAGTTGGTAGCTCCCCCTTGCAAGAGATGCATTTGTTGATGTGTTTTGGGATTTGAAAAAAAGGACACAAATTTCGAGAATAATTAGGGTGGGAAGTCTTGAAATGAACCCCCTGTATATATCACAACACATACAATTAAGCTCCAAAAATATATTTGAAAATCACACCATCTCGCATATAAATTGGAATGTCTGGCTACGAAAATTCAAATTTTAATCCTTAGAATATTTTATTACTATTATCACAGTAGTTCGTTTCTTGAAATATTTACATCGTTTTTCATTTTTTCTACTAGATCATTCCTGGAATAGCATTCCTACCTCATTCAATTCAGAAAAGAATTATCAAAATATATACGGAACCACACGTACATATCTCGTTTTTTTTTTGTTATTTTGTTATTGACCATAAAGCTTTCAGACATCAAGCTTTGCTCTTATTGAAAAACATGAAGTGAATTTAAAAACGAACGAATGCTCTGCTTTGACCAGTGGAAGTATAAAATATGAGATACAGTTTTTAACCGGCCTTCGTAAGATTTTGAAAGTGGACTTGAATCCTCTTTGCAGAATTTAAGATTATGCATGCATCTATCTATCTAAAATTCAAGAGAATGAGGAATAGCCAAATGCAAGGCTGGCAAGATGTCGGTTTTCTGAATAAAACTGAATTTCCTGTGTTTTGAGATAACATGTACATGATAATGATAATAATAATCCTACTCGTAAATCCTTCCTTCCAAAGGTTATACTTTCCCAGACAACGGAGAGGCCGTGGACTTTTGAGAATGGAGTATCTATGTATAACATAATGCTACTACTGGTTGGAGCCTGTATTATCAGGAGTTCACATCCCCTTTCCTGTTTGGTATGCGATCACGAAAAAGCAGAGATTGAAGCATTTCTTCTCAAGGTAGCAACCCATGTCACCGAGTTGGAACTCGTTTAGCAAAAAGTCTACGTCAAAGCTGCGGAGAGTGAGAACTCTACAGCTACATAAGGATGAGCCAATGCATGGGATCTTCTTCAAGAACATCGGAGACCTTGGCTTATCCAGAAACTTGACCTTCGCGTTTCTCAGATCAAGTGGATTGAAGTCGGAAACCGAGGGAATCGTAGGCCTGCAAATCTTTTATTGAGGCAGACATTTTTAGCATTTCAACTTTGATTCAACCTGTAACATATTATTTGTATATGTTACCAAAACAACATAGCTTATGTTCCTCATTCCTGAAAAACCAAACTCATCCGCCTTTTAGTAGACTTCAACTGTATTGTATGGAGAAAACTATGAAGGATGAGTTTTTCGTTGAATCTATAAGTTTGTTCATTTTAAATCTTCGATAAGTGTACACCCACTATTTCAAAAGCTCTATCTATTCTTATTTTATTACCATTGCATCCCAATAATTTCAAACCTTCACCAATAACTTTCTTTGAATTCAATTCCACCGACTTCAATTTAGCCAGCTGGAAAGGCACGTCGCCTTTCAAAAACAAGAGAAAGTTGGAACTTCTATCAAGAAGCAATCAAGAGAGCTTGGGGTTGTTTGACAGCAAAAGGGGACATTGACGTTTTCCCTCGAGAATCTCTAGGAACCAATGATTTCCAACTTCAAAAGTACTAAAATGTAAGTATAATTGGTGAATGATTTTGTTTCACTTTTGTCTTCAAGTTCGTTCGTTTAAAATGATTCTGGCAATTCTTGACATAGGAAATGTCTACCTCTGTTACTTGAAAGCTCCACTTATTGTGTGTTTGGATTTGGGGGAATACTTTTGTCAATCAACTACACACATACGATGTTCTGTTCTGTGTACAAAATGAAATACCAGGGGACTTCTTGTAACCAACTTGTGCCATAGATATAATATAACTAGAAGTTTCCAGAAACAGCGTACCTAGTTTCGTATCTTTAAGCATCCAAGAAACTTGAAAACTCTCATAACGTTCCAAAACAGCCCCAGTATCAGTCCAGCAAAACAATGTTTCTTCATTTTCCGGATTAAATCATGTATGATAGTATATGGGGGTTTATTATTATCTCAGAGTATCTATGAAAAACATGTATTACTTACCTTTGAGAATATCCAATCTGGAGAAGATATATACAGCGATCGCTTTGGGACCGAGTGAAAATTATTTTTGTACTAATATTCGTTATTATTTTTATTATTTCGTTAATCCACCATCAAAATTAGAAATGGAAAACCTATTAGGAATAAGCAAAGTAAAAAATGGGAATTTATGCTACAAGGACTCCGAAAGATATATGGGTCAAACTAGAAGGGCTGTGACAGTATGGTTCAAAGAGCACATTGTTCGAAATCAATTCAATTTTGGATATCGAGACTTGTGGGATATGAAAGTTAGTTCTAGATCTAGTATTGTATCCATGAATTTGGTCATTGTACACAACTCCATCCTGTAAATAGATTGGAGATATTTTATTTTTCATTTCTAAAATTAAGTACAGGAAAATGGCTTCGATTGGTAACCATTCCAATTGCATCAACATGTCTTTTAGTGGTGTTAATCTTCCGCGATTTGAAACTATGTAGACGTGAAAAGTCATTTTGTTTCAGTAGATACATAATTGCTGAACGATTAGTAAAATGGGAAAGCACTAATGAATTGTAAAGTAAAAGTTTCGCTCATATCGTCACATATGGGGCACATCAATATATGTAATACATTTTAAAAGATTTGTCTTTGTAGTTGGGAAGTACTTACTTATCATCATGTTTTTGGCCTTCTCAACAATAATCTTCAAGTGAGTGGCACAACACCAACTGAAAATAATTTCTAAAGTTTTATTAATGATTACGTCGAGTTGCATGTGACCATTACAAGAGAAGTAGATCAATGTGTCTGTCATCAGCAAAAAGATGGAATGAGCTCTCACCTACTATCTCTGACAAGTCGTTAATGTTAATCAAAAATAATAAAGGTCCCAGCACATTTCCTTGCGGTACTCCTTGATTACTTTCTATATCATCTGACATTTCATTATTATCTCGAGCTTTTGTTTTCTGTTCTTCACGAAACATTCCAACCATTTCAAGACTATTCCAGCTATATATACATACTGCTACTAATTTTTGTAAAAGCTTATTCCTGTGTATTATTTCGAAAGCTCTTCTCCAATCATTAAATACACACTGAAGAGCTGTTTCACAGCTATTTTTATTTCTAAACACTGATTAGTACCAACTCAATGGTTTATAATCTTCAATGTATTCAAATACCTTGTTATACACAGCTTTCTTGTTTCTTTTTTCAATTGAGCTCAACACATTTACTGGTCTTACATCTGAAGCTTGATGTGTTTTTCAAATCAACCCGACTTATTCTTCACTGTATCTTTTCTAGAACATTTCCTACTTCCGTGTGTATCCACCCTGCGTTTTTCATGTACGCCAACAGGCACAGGCATGCATTTCTCATGCAGGGTGGGCACGCATGTACATGAATCGGTCTTTTAGTATCTAACAGTTTGAGAAGTGCTTGGTACTCCCTGGCTAGAATCATTTTATGAAAGTACTTAGTATTCGCGAGCATTTTATAAATAAAAGTGTTTAATGCTTTCTGACTAATATTACTTTTAGACAGTGCTTAATATTCGCGACTATTTTATAAATAAAAGTGCTAAGTGCTTCCTGGCTAAAATTACTTTTTGAAGGTGCTTAGTATTAGCGAGCATTTTAAAAAAAAAAGTGTTTAATGCTTCCTGACTAATATTACTTTCAGAAAGTGCTTAGTATTCGCGAGTATTTTATAAATGAAATTGCTTAGTGCTTCCTGCCTAAAATTACTTTTTGAAAGCGCTTAGTATTCGGTAGCATTTTTTAAATAAAAGCGCTTAGTACTCGAGTTTTTGGAGCACTTTTCAACAGTGTTTAGTGCTCAGGAAATCCTATGCAGCACTCTTAAACAAATTTTCGCGCGTGTGAGAAATTTTTTTTTTGCTACTTTGCGGGAAAATGACACTTTTCAAACTAAATTGCGTGCGCGTTTAGAGTAAATCAAGCACGCTTGTAGAAAAAAAGTTCTCGTCAAGAACTAGGGATCTGAAAATGGTTTGAGAAAAAAGATTCACGTCCAAACTGGAGTGTTGGCAGCCCTTAATTCGAAAATTAAACTCGTCCCTCCTCCACTGTTACTATCCAAAAATTCAAAAGCCCAACATATCACAAAAATTGGTCGAATTATTTCCTGACAACCACCCCCGGAAACGTCATTTTCATTTCACCCTGCTAACCGGACGAAATACGGAATTCATCCTCGGGAAGCAGTTTTTGTTTTGCAAATCGCTCGTACATCAGCCGAAGTCGGTTTGAAGGAAGATTTGTGTGCCAGTCAAGTGTGCTGACACGGGGCCGAACTGCTGAATTATACAGAGGCTTACATACTGCATGAGCACCTAAATGCGCCGGTTAACTCCGGAGTTCGCCTCTGGACCGATCACTTACGCCGTCGCTCGGTGGAGGCGGTGGCGGCGGCTGTCTCGACCTCTCAAACCTGTCCTCGGATGTGTCAACCGACTCTTTTTCTACACGCCGGATGTCCAGATATGAGGAATGGTACAGGGTTCAAATTTGTGAATGTATCAAGTGTGTTGGTCAAAAAGACCAACAATTTTTTTAACAAAAAATGTTTAGCAGTATGTGGATAGTCGGAAAATTTTGAAAAATCTAGACGACTCGGTGAAAAGTCCGGAAGTTGGCTGGGGAGCTGAATACAGGGTGTTCCAAATTAAGTCGGCACCATTGCCAACTCCGTTATTATTGATGCTACGAATTCGGTTAAATGGGCAAACTAGTAGCATTTTTTCGTGCCGAAAACAAAAAAAATTACAGTCGCGTTTTCAGAATATCTCATAAAATGATATTTCTTTCAATGGAACACCCTATATTTTTCCATGCACTTCGATTCGTAATAACATTCTCAATAACAAATCTCATTTGACTTTTTTTCGTAAAAGTGAAAATAAGACAGTTTTATCAATAGGAAACCTTCAAACAAACGGATTTGATAAAGCGCTATAAAATATCGAGTAAATGTTCAAAAACACCGCCTTCTTGTTGAACACATATTTGGGTCCTTCTATTGAAACTACGTGTGGCATTCAACACAGTTCGGCCATCAATTCTATTAACTATAGTTTCAATATAATTTTTCAGTTCATCTACATTATTATATTTCATTTTGTACACTTCATTTTTCAGAAATCTGGTGAACGAGGGGGCCACTTAACAGGACCATTTGTAGCAGTCCATCTGTTTCCAAAATAGCCTCGCAGCATTCTTTCTACGCCACTGACATTATGTGCTGGTGCTTCATCCTACTCAAAATAGATCATCTGACGAGCCTCCAGATCAGGATCGTCGAAGTACTCTTCCAACACTCTTGTTAATAAATTAATGTAACGGGGTCCGTTCAAAGAACCATGGTAGGAAAATAATTCTGCCTCTGAATAGACCACACCAAACATTAATACTAAATCTTTTTTGCGGATTGTGGGGACGGACTAGAAATGGATTATGTCTACTCCAATAATGAAAATTCTTTCTATTATACATCCCACGATTTGAAAAATGTGGCTCATCGCTCCATATAATATTTCTATAGAAGTTTGGATCTTGTCTGCATTTATTCATAAACCACCGACAAAACCCCAATCGTCTCTCAGGATCACCAGGTTCTAGTGTTTGCACTGATCTTAACTTATAAGGAGAAATCTTATGTTTCTTCAGAATTCGTTGAATACCAGACAGTGGAACAGCTATTTCTCTAGATAAATCTCTGATGGAATTATTTGGATATATCTCAAAGTAGGATAAAACGTTAATTTCTATATCTTTAGATATTACAAAACGTTTTTTAGTTCTCCTCTTCTCAAAAACTTTTTCATTGTTCTTGAATCGACGATGAAGCACAGCAAGAAAACGCTGATTAGGTAATTCACGATCGGGGAACAAATTGCTGTAGTGTTGGAGTGCTCTTACGCTATTTTTCTGGCAAACCAAGTAGGATTCTAACATATTACATTTTCCTTGACGGAAAAACGGCATTTCGGAAAATATTCGAACAGTAGTTGACAGTTACAATAATTTATGACATCGTCATGATATACTTGAGAATATTTGACAAATAGTATTTCAACAAAGTTTCATAGCAACTTGGTTGCTCATTTTATTATGTTTTATCGAATCAAACACATTTTTTCCAGCCACATTCATATGACCCTCCAGTATTTTCTGTTCTGTACAAAGTACAAATTACGGCTTCAAAGTTATCATTACAGCAGACATATTTTGATTCACAAAATAAATGCGGCTAGCGGAATGGCGTTAAGATGGAACTTATCGTTTAGTACATAAATACCAAATAGCTCAGTGGTGTCAAATGACACAGGTTTCACGAGTTCACATCCCAGCGCAATTTTTTCTTTTTGCGGTCATATTTTGCTATTAGTAACAAAATATTGTCATTCGTATAAGTACCAACATTGGGTGTTTGGACAATCATGAGGTTTTATTTGCCAAAACAAAGAAATTTTTAATACTAGTGAAAGAAAGAAATATTTCCACATAAGTCGCTCATTTTCCTCTTTCGGAAGAAAGGTGATATAAGCTTTGTTGTTGACAATGTTATTACGAATCGAAATGCATGAAAAAATATAGTGTGTTCCACTGAAAGAAATATCATTTTATGAAATATTCTGTCAATTTTTTGTTTGTTTTCGGCATCGAGAAGGCCATTAAAAATGCTACTAGTTTGCCCATTTAACCGAATTCGTAGCATCAATAATAACGGAGTTGGCAATGGTGTCGACTTAATTTGAAACACCCTGTATTTTATGCCATCGCCCCTAGAGTTTCTAGAAACTTGTTCCAAGATATAACTATTATTCGTAGCATCGCAGCCGTTATGGAAGAGCAACGAAGCACTAATTACAGCATGATTACGATTAGCTTTCGGGCAACTAATCCGGCCGGCTTATGAGCTTTATTCGAGAGTGTTTGGATGGGGCTTACGCAAAGCTCAAAGCTTGTGTAGTTGATGTATTTACATGTACGTTACAATTTCCATTGTCGGTTCGCTGGTCTCTCGGATGAATTCGCTCTTATTTCCGTACGTTTGATTTCCTGTTCGAGCATTACATTTTGTAATTTCCAGCTTTCTCGTCTCTGGGTTAGTTTTGTTGCGGCTTCTTTGTTAATCTTTTCCGTTTATTATCGAAATGACAAAATCGGTCAATGGGTTCCAAAAAAACAAGGTTGCGGTTTCAAATCGCACAAACGGTAAGTGTCAGAAAGTTTTGTCAGAGATGACATCTTCCCAAGATGCATAGAAACCCTGGTGTGATTGATCACTTATACCTGTGATACCGACATACAAAAGTGTTGATGTACGGCCTACTTGATTCATCTTATTTTTATTGCATTGGTACCGTTTCACTTCTTTAGCACATATGGCGGCAAAATTACAGATTAATGTTATCATTGACGATTGGACAAGCGACAAGTGTCATGTCAACATTCAAAAACAATCAAATGACAAATCAAGGCACCGTGGAATGTTGGAAACTTGGCTATTTTCGACTTCTGCGCCATCCATCGACGAATGAAGCCAACGGTATCAATGCAGTTACAGTATCAACAACTTTGGTAGAATCAAAATCGAATCTGTGATCGCACCAGGGTTTCTAGGAATCTTGCATCTTCCTCTCAGTTGATTTGCAAACGTAAACTTAGGTATATTTTGCAAGTTTACCGATAACTTGATGTTATTATATAGTTGAAGTTACCAGTAAATATGAAATATGAAAGCTTGTACACAATTTTTGACCAACTTCTATGATTGTCTGCAAATTAGTTTTTGAAAATTTCGTGCAAATTAATTGAGAGTGAGCTCACGGACAAACATAAAGGAATCGAACTGTAGTGGGGTCCTGGCCTTGCATGTACTTCGGATTCTGGGCATGCATGGGGACCTCTGACAAAGAGGTGTTGAACTTTTCATATTTGATGATCTATCTATCCATGAAACCCGTTTAAACTTCTTGATTGTCTTTCTTTCTAATCTTTTACACCTATCGAATGCATTTTTGTGGCTCTCAAAGCAATTCCAATTACCTATTCACTAATACAGGGTTATGATAAAGTAATGCACAAAATTCATAAAACGTACAACGATCACTTTTGAAAAAAATGCAAAAACACGTCAAACTGTTCTTTTTATTCCGCATCTTTTGACATAAGTTACAAAAATAACACGTCAAAGTTGTCAAAGTTATGACGTCATCAACAAATTTTTTTAATGGGAAGCTAAGATTTTTATCACATTATGTGATAGAGCTTGTGTTTGTACACAAGGGAAAAATAGTTGCAGAAGGGGTCACATAAGAAAAAAAACGAGAAAATGAATAAAAAACGAAATAAACGTAAGTTTCATAATAACTTTTCAATTAACTAAACAGTCCATTAAACCAAAACTATTTCTTATAGGAATTGTTCAAACTGTGTCCCGTTTACTAACTAACATAGGCCAAGACGATGGTAGACCGCATTTATAGAGTTTTCGATCATCTGCGGAGTTATACGAGTCATTTCGTGTCTAATTCTTTCCATTAAGTCTTCTAAATTGTCTGGCCGGTTAATGTAGACCCGACTTTTCAAATGTCCCCACAGAAAAAAATCAAGGGGGGTTAAATCAGGTGACCTAGGTGGCCACTCCATTGGTCCACGTCTTCCAATCCACCGTCCTTCAAACTGGTTATCCAGAAACCTTCGAACAGTATGACCATAATGTGGTGGTGCGCCATCTTGTTGAAACCAAATACTGGGATCCAAGTTGTCCCCATTATTTGGATCCGGAAATGCCGCAAGTAGGTCCGGAAGCACTGCCATACGAAGATGTTGCATATAGCTGTTAAATTCCCGCGAAAGTAATAAGGGCCAATAAATCTTCCCCGGACGATTCCTACCCAAACATTAATTTTTTGAGGACGCTGGGTGTGTTTTGTCTGCATGCAGTGGGGATTTTCCCAGTGGCGAGAATTGTGTCGATTTACAGAACCACTTAGACAAAACGTTGCCTCATCGGAAAATACTACACTATTAAGAAAATTTGGATTTTCGTCACAATGCCGCATGAAGATTTCACAAAATTCCAAACGTCTGTCCGGATCATCGTCTGAGAGTTCGTGAACAACATGAACTCTGTATGGGTGTAGTTTTTCTTTTTTTAACATCTTTACTACAAACGACTGACTAACATTTTCTTGTAAGGCAATTTCTGTTGTAGTTGCGTGAGGGTGTTCTTCTACTGACAGCAAAATATCTAACTTCACATCGTCGCTTATTCCTGGTCGTCCAGATTTTGGAGCATCCCTCACGCTTCCCGTTGCGTCAAATTTTGCAACAATTCTGCTTACTGTGCTTCTAGCAATTGGAGGTCTTTCAAAATGTGTTGCGTTAAATAAAGCACATACTTCTTCATGACTTCGAAGGCGATCGCCGTAAACTACCATCATTAGAATTTCTATCCTTTCTCTTTCGGTTAAACGAGCCATAATAATAAAACTGTGGTGACACTAATTGTACGACTGACACTAACAAACCGTTGTTTTAGTAAAACAATTGAAAAAATTTATAAGAACACATGTTAAGTTTGACCTCTTTTTATAATTGGTTTTGTTATTTCGTTTTTTATCCCTTTTCTCGTTGTTTTTCTTATGTGAGCCCTACTGCAACTATTTTTCCCTTGTGTAAAAACACAAGCTCTATCACATAATGTAATAAAACTCTTAGCTTCCCATTAAAAAAATTTGTTGATGACGTCATAACTTTGACAACTTTGACGTGTTATTTTTGTAACTTATGTCAAAAGATGCGGAATAAAAAGAACAGTTTGACGTGTTTTTGCATATTTTTCAAAAGTGATCGTTGTACGTTTTATGAATTTTGTGCATTACTTTATCAAAACCCTGTATATCTCAACGATATTCGTTTCCACTGCTAACAAGCGGACAGTAACAATCAATTCCCCATCCCCACACTCTACATAAATAATCATCACCTCGCGAAGCATCGACGTTAATGACTCTCCCGCATTTAATTCTCAATCGAAAGAAATTCGCGGTCAAGCGCTTGCGTGTCCCCCTCGCCGCCCCTTGGGCATCGCCGCCGTCGCAGGATGCCATGATACGACGGGTAGCAGGAGACGTAGACATAACACAGCAGCAGGAGCCGGTCGCTCGGTAAGCAAGGGCTGCATATTCGTACCAATCTGTGCTTAGAGTGGAGAGCGATTGTAGTTACGTCATTGTTAGAACCCGCCCCATCTATTATTCATGGCCGGGGCCGTCGGGGCGCATTGGTGGAGGCGGCAGGGAGCGGGGGTGGGCCGGGACGGCGTGTTCTCCTCCAGACCTTCGGGCTGATGGCTGATTTACTGCTCTGCGAATGTTTGTATTCGAATATGTATCGACCTTCTGCGCCTGATATTGTTCCAGAGGCCGATTGAGGCTCTCTGCGGAAGGAATAGAGCGTTTGATATTGGCTACAAAACCTATAAAATCTTTTACGAATTATATTTGGGAACCACTTGTATTTATAATAATTGAATCGGTTAAACAGAAACTTTCCAGATATGCTGAAAGTGGAATTAGATAGAAAAATGAATCGCTCATCATTGATAACTACAGACGGATCACCATTCCAAGTGCTATGAGAAGAACAAAAGAAGTTTTCGTACTTCCGGGCCTAAAGTAACAACTTCACTCCCTTGTGACAGGTACTAAAGTGTCACATTTAATCCCTCCGGGATTAAATATTGACGAAACTCCCGGAACGATTAAATCACAAACAAACGAATTCAAGGGATATTTTATTGAAAAATATAATTAATAAGAATGGTAATTAACGTTAATATTCAAATTAATATTGTGACAGTTCGTCATATTGACCAGTCTTTCCTGGGTTAATGCAGCAGGTAACTGACGAGTAACAGATAGGTCCTTTTCATATTGAACTGGTGTTTGTTTCGAAGATCCTGCGGAAACAGGAAGCGAGAATGAGGACTGTGGCATAACTATAGTGGACGAATCGGCGACTTGACCAAATATTTTATCTGAAATTTTTTGTTTATTTTTAATAGACGATTCAATATATCCCTCGGCCACGTTGGAGGATTTCCATCCTCCATGTCTCTTCAGCACGTCTATTGTTGCTCCCGAATCAGCTAACAAAGACGCAGATGTGCGTCTAAAACAATGTCCCGTATAAGACGTCGCATTTTCTAATTTCAAGAAAGCTGCTATTTGCCGTGGAAATGTACCAAACATGTTTTTTCCTACTACTCGCGTAGTACATTCTTTGTTGATGTATTGAACAAAAAATTTTGAATGAGTTGTCCCTGTCTTTCGCAATGCCACATATTTCCGAAATATCGCCACAAAACTGATGGCACTGTTTTCTGAATTTTTGATCACAAAATTTCGGTCAATTTTATTTTTGGTGTTTCTAATCGCAATTAGGAAGGAATCACCCAAATCTCTCACATCGTCGATTTCTAAATCAACCAACTCTTTTCCACGACAAGCTCCCGCAACGCCCAAAATAAGTGCAACCTACAAAAAAATTGATTTCTTAAAATTTCTGAATATAAACAAATTTCCAAATTTACCTTAAGCATTAAATATTTATCATCCGGAGCCTCCCGTAAGAACTGATCTACCTGCTCAGACGTGAGAATTCTTGACTTCTTTGGCTTAAATCCCTCATTTCTTCTCTTCAAAAAAGCTAATAATTTTGGAAATTTACTTATATCAATATCTTCTCTAATGTTAATAACCGATTTCAGCATTGAGTAATGTGCCCAGAGAGTTGAGGCACAAACCGCTTTTGATTTATCATCGAAGTAGACTAACAGCGCATTTTCAGTAGGTTGTCTAACATTTTTTAAGCGGCACCACTTTTTAAAAGCATCGTACTGCTGCTCGTATAGTTTTCTAGATTTCGGTGGTAACAATTCTTCACCTACTTCGGCTGCTCTTTTATCAATATCAGATACACCTTCTTCACTCATGATACCAATAATTATCAATAACAATGTTTCTTTACAATGACACTAGTAATGACAATGTTTCTAAATTATAACTGTCACAACGCAATGTTACTATGGTAACTTATTTTAAAGACAGTTTATTAAATGAGTTGAAGAGAGAAAAAACTGATTGAAATTATTGGAATAATTAATAAAATCATACCGGAAGTACGAAAAGTATCGTATATACCTTGCGACTGAAGTACATTTAATCCTTCAGGTAAATTATGGCCCTCCCTGCGGTCGGGCCATAAACTTTACCTTCAGGATTAAATGTACTACTTCAGTCCCGCGGTATATAATGTACTATTTCCCCTTCATCACACTAGTAATTTTATTCCTAGTACGCATTTCGTTAACCAAGTTAATTTCATCAGTAGGATTACTAAACTGAAGATTAGTACCAAATTAGTTATATTTATATCTATCCAATTATGAATGATTACAGTTCAATTAATTTTATTTTCACCCGTGCGTCATCAAAGTTATGCATATGAAATAAGTCGAGACGTTTTAGTCAAAATAACGTCTAAATGTAGAATGCCGTGACTAATATCCCGATAAAATTACAACGTGTAGGTAATGAGGACAATGAATTAATAAATTGACTAAATTAACATTTTCAAATTCATGGAAATGGCGAACCAGACAATGAGAGTTTTCTTTTTGTTCTAATAGAATACCGTGTGACACACACTCATGGGTACACCCCTCTTTTCTCCTTTCCTTTTTTCCTTTATTTTCCAAATATGTAAAAAAGTGCCGTCCGGTGAGCATATTTAATGTTCAATGTTAACGGCAGCCCTCAGTAGTCGAAACTTGTGCGAGCCAAAGATTAACGAGGTCTTACCTTTTTTTAACGTGCGATTCCTAGCACACGGTGTATTCCAATTATTATGAATCCAGTGACACCAGGTTTGATAGGATAATGAAACATGGAGGCAGAGATTTGTTCATGGAATTTCCTCATTTGCCCGGTGAGTTTACTAGAAACTTTTGACCTCCCTACTGTATTCTAATTTCAGTCACACTCATATAAGGAAGTTGTTTTATCCATACCTCCGCAACCATTTAACACAAATCCATCAAATCCTAATTTTATCCACATTAATGCAATATCTGTAGATGTAACAGTTTACGAAAAAAGTTGTTCAGAAAACTAGGTTGGAGTGCAATATTTCCAAAACCTTTGCATATTTCGATATCAAAAAATGAGTTTCCATTCAAACATGACTAAAACTCAGAAAAGGAATCTTCTAGACTTAGGTATTCAAACTTTTTCGATTACCTATTCGTACATGGATGCAAGGGTAACCTGTATAATGATAAATAAATGAATATCTAAGAAGTAAAAACACACCAGTTGAAATAAATTTTAAAATGAAATACTCAACACATGATTAACAAAAAATATATTCATACATTTATTTATGTAGCGAGCATGTAGAACCATGTCCAGTAATGAAAGGAAAAACAAAATCAATATATTTAATCACATTCAGATTCAGAACTGTCACCAATGTTTATAATAATGGGTTTAATAACAATATCACAAAGGAGCTTTTCTCGTTCATACCATTTTTCAATGAGTGATTCGGTGTGTTTGATGGAATAGGTTTATTTTCGTTTCTTATTTTGACACCGTTTTTCGAGATATTTTAAGTGCATCTGCAACTCTCTAAAATACAGTAAAGAAGATGAAAAGTTATGACATTTCTTTCGTAGTTTTAATTGTTACCTCTTGAACAGATGAAAGTGGTAAAAAAAGTCTATCATTCGCTCTTTCACTTTCAATACAAATTGTTGTGCTTGCGAATTAGTTCCAGGCATAATCTTAAAAAGAGTTCAAATATATTGTGAATGTTTTTACCTGTATTTATAGAGTTAGGTAATGATTTTTTCTCTCATTAGGATTTTCACTCTATGAATAACTGTTGTGTGAATATCCCGGCAGTACGGGATTATAGTCACAAATGTTAATTGTAACGTGGGAAATTTTAAAGAGTATTTGTGAATAAAACACATTGTATTGTACTTACTTTGGAAGTAATGATTCCAAGAGACATTTAGCTTTGAAAAAAAAGTTTACCTTCCATCTGGGCATACACAAATCATATATTTTGGAATCTGCATGAAATATTGCGTATATAGTGCGGATTAGAAGTGAATCTGCCGAATTTGCATTTTTCATGATTTTTAGGAATTTTGGAAAATTTTCGATTTTTCGAATAATTTCATTTCAAGTCGAATGACTCGAAATTCTCAGAATATACTGATATCATCATTCTGAATCGATTGGCGTTCGCAGAATTGCTCTATTTTCAACCGTTCTCGAGCTGGAATGTTCATTTGGAGGAAAGGAAGGAGTCATTTCACTTAATATTTTTTTCTACTTTTATTCGTGACATTTTTGACGTTGTATTCCTTTTGTATGCCAAACATTTAGTTTGACCATGAACAAATCATATTTTTTCAGAATCCGCATGACATTTTACGTATATAGTGCGGATTGCAAGAGAATCTGTCGAGTGTGTATTTTTCACAATTTTAGGGGCACCTTGCACTGATAACTTCTCAAACTGTTAGATACTTAAAAATACTGACAACAATCATCAATTATTATTATTATTGTATTATTATATTATATTATTATTATATAACAATTAAAATTCATCGACGAAATTGGGAAATCCTATCAAATGGCAGGATTCAATGTATGCATCCAACCATAATTAAAGGTCAAAGGATAGAAATTAAATTGCGGCCAGTTTTAGGGCTTCCTTCGTGCGGGCCCACCGTAAAATTGTCCGGTTTCCTGGTGAAGGCTTTTGAAATAAGCTAGAAGGTTTATCATGGATCTTCTTGTTTTCCCCGATGCTTCTCGCCCGCCTCACTAGTGACCTCTTTGCAGCTACCAGCATTGGTATCCTACCAAGACAGTACTGTTGATGGTAAACAGCACGCCTTGATATAGTGAATGCTAGCTCGTCTTAATTTTCAAGCAATTCACGGCATTGAGGACGTGAAGGGCCCATCGGTCCTCTTCTGAAAGGACATCGTGAATCTCCTTATTCACTCGTGCCAGTCGTTGTGGCTTTAGAAACTTGGTGTTATGAAGCGCCCTGCGGGTTCTGATGCCTTCCGTTGGCAGTATGATACGGGTCTCCTCTACAGCAGCCAGAACCACTCGTGGCATGTCTGCCACATGGTTAACCGGCTGAGGAGAGGCTCTGACATAGCCTCCACCCCGAAGATGAGAAATACATAATCCCTCAGGATTTGGGCAGAAAAATCGGCATGCGATGGGTGTATCTCACACCACAGAGCGTGCATTCTAGCCATGTATCCTTTTCGGGCGGGCTCAATGCTCTCGTAGTAATGCAGAAGCTCATCCCTTAGTTCATCCATCCACTCAAAGCGTCCGTTGTCATTGTGGTGGTCATTAGGTCGCAATCAATCGTTTTTTCAGCAAAACTAGTCTAAAGACAATCACGGGATTTCTGACGGGGCTCTGCAGATTCAAAGCACACCCAAGGAAGCTAGGCTTAGAGGAGGACAGCACCTGCAGCTTCTGTGGGGAACATCCAGAAACACTACACGATATATTGATGGAGTGTTATGCTGTACATCACAAAAGATTGAATATACTGAGATCACACCAGCTGACTGTGGGAGAAATACCACGAATAGACCCCCTCAAAATCCTTAAGGAATTGAGGCTTGAGGGGCTGCTGTAAACGAGAACATCTTGAAATAGCAGAAGATGGGGCACAATAGATCTAATTAGGTCACCATCCATACCTACCATTACCATTACCATCAATCGTTTTTGGCCACACCGCCTTGCCTATGACCCCTGTTCCGAGGGGGTCGGTTGTGTTAGTGATCTGGATTGAGCAGTTGCACCACAGGAAGAGCTCTAACTCTTGTATTTGGTGGGGGCCCGCACTAAGAGATCTCCCACCCCCTGAAATATGTGCTGGCGTCGCCGCTGCCAGTACCCCCGTATCTATTTACGAGCCGTGTCATAAGCCCGATGCAAATTAGCAATTTCGCAGCGAATCTGGTATTCATACAGTTAATCATCGGTCCAGTCAACTGATTATCATTGTAAATTGCTCGCCGTGACACGGCCTGCGAGTTTGACCGTCAAAAGGATATATTTTCATTTATATCCGGGTGGCGCTGAAACTGCATTACATTAGCAGATTCCGCCATGAATATTGATGGACTTGGAAATGATGAAGGGTCCGTCGGAATTTTCCGGCCACTGTGTCGATGGACGGAGCTGCTCGGGGACGGCGACGGCGGCGGCGGTTGTCGATTTTATGATATCGCATCGATTCGTTTTGATTTGTTAACTTCTCAATAACAGGAAAAAAGCTCGTTCAGAAGCAATTTCCGGGAAGGGAAAAATGCGGGGTAACGGATAAAAAATGCATAGGAATTCGGAAAAATTTCAGACGTATAACATTATGGCGAGAAATAAAATGTCTGTTGGAGGGCAAGGACCCCCCTCTTTCTCGGAAAAATGCAAAAACTTGCCAAAATAAAATTGCAAAAATCGTAAAAATTCTGAAAAACATCGGATTGTCGAAAAATTTCAAGAAACTGTTAACTGTTAGAGAATGCGTAAAAATTTCGTCAAAATTACGGTGGTTTTTGTCCTCGAAAATCACCGCAAAACAATAATGTCGCTCGAAAAGCTATCACTTCTCATATTTTCGAATAAAATTGTGAAAGCTCGTGAAATTAAAATCGGATAAATCTGTAAAAATAGTAAAATACATGGGACCATTGGAAAATTTAATTTGAAAAATTCTCCTTCCCTCCTCTGAGAGTCAGATAGAGAACGCGTACAAACCGGAAATTTTTCCGAAGGAATCCGACGTCAAAAATTACGGCAATGAATGAATGAATGAATGAATGAATGAATGAATGAATGAATGAATGAATGAATGAATGAATGAATGAATGAATGAATGAATGAATGAATGAATGAATGAATGAATGAATGAATGAATGAATGAATGAATGAATGAATGAATGAATGAATGAATGAATGAATGAATGAATGAATGAATGAATGAATGAATGAATGAATGAATGAATGAATGAATGAATGAATGAATGAATGAATGAATGAATGAATGAATGAATGAATGAATGAATGAATGAATGAATGAATGAATGAATGAATGAATGAATGAATGAATGAATGAATGAATGAATGAATGAATGAATGAATGAATGAATGAATGAATGAATGAATGAATGAATGAATGAATGAATGAATGAATGAATGAATGAATGAATGAATGAATGAATGAATGAATGAATGAATGAATGAATGAATGAATGAATGAATGAATGAATGAATGAATGAATGAATGAATGAATGAATGAATGAATGAATGAATGAATGAATGAATGAATGAATGAATGAATGAATGAATGAATGAATGAATGAATGAATGAATGAATGAATGAATGAATGACTTTACAGAAGGATTTTTAATTGAACGCCTTGGCATATTTTTGGCTATTTTAAACTCGCGACTGCAGAGGTTCCATGAAAAGCCTATGAAATCCTCATTTGACTGAGAATCGACTTCAATTTTGGTATGTATATTCAGAAATGATCATGTTTTTCGAATATGAGAAGAGAATTTTTTTTGAAAATGTTTCCGAGGTGTATGACTCATTTCAACTCCAGATAAACTCATCAAATCGAGAACAGTTGAAGATGGAGGAATTCCGCTATTGCTAATCGATTCAGCATCATAAAATCAGTATAATCTGTGAATTTGAATCGAAAATATTAAAAGAAGGATTTTTAATTGAACACTTTAGCAGATTTTTGACAATTTTCAATTTCGCGACTGCAAGGGTTTCATGAAAAGCCTATGAAATCCTTATTTGACTGAGAATCGACTTCAATTCAATTTAAAACATTTTCGGGTCTGTTCAATCCCCCCCCATGATGACTACATAAAAAATATGTATAAATTTGAAGTCATTTTAGAAGGTTTGAATATGGAAAAATGCGGCAAGAATATCGGTAGCACATTGATTTCAAAAAAGGTTACCCCTTTGATGACTGTTATATGGATAACGTGCCGGAGCTTGGAAAATACGGCAAAAAAGGTCGGTTAGGGGGCTAGGACCCCCCTCCTCAGAAAATTTGCAGGAAGTCAACATAATAAAATTGGAAAAAACATCGAACAGTCGAACAATTTGCGTAGATTGACCTGTATGCGTTAATTAAAGTGTAGACAAGCAGGATAGCGATAGATTAGAGGCATATGTTTGCCACTATTTTACTAACCTCTGGGCACATGTCTCGTCTTTTCCGACAGATACCTAATTGAACAAAATCTAATGCTAAAAAGTAATAAAAGTTAAAACTATTTTTGAAAACAGCGTTTTTGTACTGTAAAACAAACAACAAAACAAAAGTAAACAATTATATTTTCAAGCACAAAATGTTATGACACTTGAAATCAGCCTTTATTTTTGACGAGACTTTCGTCTTAGGCTTGGCAAAAGGCCATAATTTCATAAAATAAAAATAAATTATAAATAATCCACCCTTTTATAAATTTCTTATACTATATGAGTTATTTCGACGAACATTGAATAGATGCAGCCTACCGGTTGTTTTTGAACACTTGTATTTAGTTTCGTGAGTAGAAAAAATAGTTGACTTTTGCCATGCTAGATAAAAACAAAGATTTCCCCCAGTTCTATTTGGAAAGAACCTAATTTCGACGTAATTACCGGACCGAAAACGAACATGTTGAAATCATGATTGCATGATAGGGATAGAACAGTTGAGGTTTTTGGTATCGAATACATTACTTGAAATTGAATTTCTCTGAAATAAAAGGATCCTTTTCTGGAATGATCTTGAATACATTGCCCGCACGCGAAGGATTTATTCATGTTACGTTACGATATAAAAGAATGAAATAATGAATATCTAGTTCTAGTTGTTTTTTTTATTTTGGAAATATTTCAGGTGAACAATTTTTTTCCGCTGGTGAGGCAAAAATAAATTCACAGTGAGGTGAGTTTTCAAAACAAAAGGTGTCTGGAATGATAAATGAAGAATATTACTGTAGAATTAACAGGAATTCTATTGGAGTCGTCATACGGATCTTGTTTAACTTTGACATTTTGTAAAATATAGTGAGATAGCAGAATAATAATGAAAAATCTTGATTGAGGTAAATTACATCCTTGAAAAATATTAAGCTTTTCATCGGTTGGAATCAAAGCCGGATCGTTTCAAATAGGATATGATATATGATTTGAAACAAAGTTCGATAATAGTTATTCATGTAATAAAGATCATAATGACGATCATTATGGTAATAACCGCAATTTTTTTTGCGCATTATGAGCAAATAAACTAATAAACTTTGTGCGTTAAATAGAATGATATCTCAGTTAAAAGCACTGAAAGATAAAATATTTTCGGGGAAAGTTCGCTGGTGGATATGAAGGTAGCAAAATTGAAGCAATAGCTGGAAAAAAAGGAATTAGAAACAACTGGTAAGAAGACCTTATTCCAAAAGAGACTCTCAGAAAGTTGGATTCAAGATGTAGAAGAACTCGAAACGTTTTTATTCGAAGTCTCTCGTATTGATTTGGGAACGATAAGGAATAAACTCGACGAAACTACGAAACCGTCGAAAAAAAGTTTGATGTACTTCAACAAAACTTCGAAGAGGCTGGAAGATGAACTTCTAGAAAATTCAAATAGTTTGAAAGAGGATCTTTGAGAAAATTTCTAGAAAAATCCTAGAAAACTCATTTTCACTCAATCTTCGACGTAAGAAACTGAATATCATTTTAATAAGTTGTCGCCTATGCGTACATCATTCTCAATTTTTCAAAAATTAATGAAAAATAATGAAAATTTTTGGAGGGAAATGACTCTCAACTTCAATTAAACTTTTCAACTTCGTAAAATTAGTATACTTTCAGAATTTTGAACAGAAATATCGACTGACTATATTTTTGATTGAATACTTTGGTAGATTTTCGAAAATGTTCAACTCGAAATTGCAGAGGTTCAATAAGAAGCCTATGAAATCTTCAATAGACTTGGAATCGACTTCAAATTTGATGTGCATATTCAAAAACGGTTGAGTTTTTCGAAAATTTATGGAAAATATATGTAAAAAAAATAATTGTTGGAAGGAAATAACCGCTTTTAAATCTAGATAAACATTTCAACTCCGTAACGGTGTAAGATAGAGCAATTCTGCGAACGCCAATCGATTCAGAATGATAAAATTAGTATACTCTCAGAATTTGGAACAGAAATATCGACTAACTATATTTTTGAATGAACCCTTTGGTAGATTTTGGAAAATGTTCAACTCAAAATTGCAGAGGTTCCGTAAAAGCCTATGAAATCTTCAAATGACTTGGAATCGACTTCAAATTTGGTGTGCATATTTAAAAAAAGTTGAATTTTTCGAAAATTCATTGAAAATATATGAAAAAAAATTGTTGAGAGGAAATGATCCCTTCTAAATCTAGATAAACATTTCAACTCCGTAACGGTCAAAGTTAGAGCGATTCTGCGAACGCCATTCGATTCAGAATGATAAAATTAGTATACTCTTGGATTTTGGAATAGATATATCTACTGACTATATTTTTGATTGAACACTTTGGCAGATTTTAAAAAATTTTCAACCCGAAATTGCAGGGGTTTCGTAAAAATCATATGGAATCTTCAATAGACTTGGAATCGATTTCAGATTGGGTGTGTATATTTGAAGAAGGTTAAGATTTTCGAAGATGAATAGAAAATATATGAAAAAAATTGTTGGAGGGAATTGACCCCTTTCAAATCCAGATAAACTCTTTTCGAATTTGAAATAGAAATATCAATTGGCTATATTTTTGATTGAAGATTTTCGAAAATGTTCAACACGAAATTGCAGAGGTTCCGTAAAAAGTCCAAGGAATCTTCAATTGACTGTAATATATTACAAAAACGATGCCATTTACAATATCAAAACAAACATTTAAAATGATCTTGGAAGACTAAAATACTGGTTCGACAGCAGATTTGTTACGATGAAACCGTAGACTTGCCTTTTGGTAACAATAAAACATCCTTACCAGCATAAAATCAGAAGATCCAATGAGACTTTTCAATAAAACCTGCAAAAAATAAATAAAATAGGGCATTCACAAAAGCCGGTTTACAAAAACGGCGATACACTTACAGATGAAACTTCTCCAAAATGCTCCAAAATTCAACTTTTATTCGTTAAGGAAACGATAATAATTTTTTACTTTTTTCTACTGGAATGTTCCGTTTCAATTTGGCATCACAGTTTCCGGTATACAATGATTTAAAAAATAAAACAATAGTCCACGTAAAACCAAAATAAGCTATAGAAATCCAGCCATTCAAGCATCGCATTTTGGAAATACCCACCAATCTGGCACCAGTGCATAATACATCCCGCTTAATCAAAATTTTAATTAATCCCGCCGATTCGCCCAAAGTAATTCGAGAGCGCGGGCATTAAGCGAAATAATTATATTTAAATAAAAGTCGTAATTTGTAAGCCGCCTAGCAAGAAAGGGGTAAGTTGATGGGGTCGCTCGTTCTGCGAATCCGGCGCTCGTATTTCACAATTATTATAGCAACTCGAATCATACACATAATAGGTAATTTCTTGCATTAATTACTCGATTAATTATTAACGGTGGCAATCATAACGCAGAGCTGCACAACCCTTCCTCCTCCTCCTCGACAGGTTCTATAGATTATGCGGAGCTGGTAATAACGTCGGCCGGGTATTCCCCGAACGCACCGCAAAATGAAACTTGTTACTGAACGGAATCGCTCGCAATCCGGCATTATACGTTATACGTCATAACAGATACATTGTACGACTCACAATAGGTAGATCGGGAACCAGGAAACGGGAGAATTCATCGATTTAATGAATTAGGGGCTGAGGTTAGGAGAAAACTACGTTGGGGTGAAAGAAATTCAAAAATATTTGACAAGTGACGTAACAGAAAAGGAATGAGTACTCATGTCATATGTCATATGTCGAAATATTAAAAATCTTTTATAAAATTATTGATATCTTTACGACTGACGAATTTCAATGACCGTCCCCACGTACAGTTCGATTATTTTATCTTCACCCGTGCGTCATCAATGTTATGCATATGAAATAAGTCGAGACGTTTCAGTCAAAATATCGACTAAATGTAGAAAGTCGTGGCTAATATCCCGATAAAATTACAACGTGTATATAGGTAATAAGATAGGATAATGAATTACTAAATTAACATTTTCAAATTCATGGCGAACCACCAGACAATGAGAGTTATTTTTCAGTTCCAACAGAATACCGTTTGACGCACACTCATGGGTAAACCCCCTTTTCTCCTTTCCTAAGTAAGTCTAGAATTTTTTCCATGTCTTTTTTTCGATTCTCTATATGACCATACGTTCTGTTGTGTATTGCTTCATTATGTTATCATACTCTATAATTCTTCATATGTCATGTCTTGTTATTTTTCAATACATATCACTGGCGCCAGAATGGAGCACAATCAATATAGACGCTGAACAATGCATAATTTTTACAAGGTACATAGATACCAAAAAATACAGAAGTCATACCATTGAAATATTTTTATGAAGAGAACAAAACATGGGAACTATTCATTAAAGACCAAAAACTTCTTACTGGCACCGTAGAGGAGATTGAAAACAAGAAAAAGGAATGTTTGATACATTCTAAGGGCGCGAAAACATTACAACTCCCCCACAACTTGGGAGGAGAGACGTTGGTGTTACCGATTGTATTATGGAATGTGAAAGTGCTTTCAATTTGATTAAATACGAAATCACCTCCAAAAAAGTGCTCTGTTCATATGACCCCAGTCTACCTCTGTTACTAAGCACTGATGCCAGTCCATATGGGTTAGGTACTGATTTATCGCACTGCCTGAAAACGTACGACCAATTACCTATGCTTCCAGATCACTTAGTATGTCTCAGAGAAATAATAGTCAGATAAAAGGGCCACTGCAATTTTCTGGGCATCTAAAGCTCACCTTTCTTGAATTGGTTGCCCATTTATAGGCGTAGCGCTCTTCTATTCAAACGTAGGTGAAGTATGCATTTCATAAGGTGGTGATAAAAAAGATAGTCAAACGCATGAATTTTGTGTCAGTTGTAGGCGTTTACAATCAACTTCAATCGGCATAATTGAACTTGGATAATACAAGAGAATCATATACATTTTCTGTTGGGAATACTTTTGTTGTATTTATAGTTAGCAGAAAGAGCCGTATGCTAATTCGTTGTATTTCTCCCAAGTAGAACTGCTTTCAATTCTGTGGAGCTTGTTTCAGGGCAAAATTTATTACACATCTCTTTAAGGGATTCTATAGATCATCATTCATCATGTCACTTGTTGATTTGACTTCATAGTCCTCAAATGGGTGTCGCCTGCATAAAAATGTCATAAGAAGTTCGCTATACTTTTATGAAACTGAGAAGTATATCGCATGGAGAACAAGGGACCAGGAATGGATCTTTGCGGCACACCACACGTTTTTTAGGCAAAGCTAGATGATTCACCGTCCAGGCTCTAATACTTGGATAGTTATTCATAAGATGACAGTTCGCTTCAAATTTGCAATGTCATTTGAAACAAGAAGTACAGGCGTACGATCTGGAATAATTTGATTCGGACCATATCACAACCTCCTGTATATTACCCAGTTTATTTTCAGCAATTTCAACCAGGAACTTCATTAAAGCAATCCACGCACTTTCCGTTTACAGCGACACTTGCGGCGGCCGCCTTTTTCATTGGCCGTTTTCACCCTTTTTCTGCAGAAATTTCGCTCGATTTCGTTTTACGGCTTTGTTTTATTATGCACACTTCACATTAAATCAACTGTGATGTGTCTGACGGTCGCCCAAATGTGCCGGTATATGATCATAGGATATATATAACAGGTTCACTCCCTTTCCATAAGCTCGGCCGGGGTGGCGTCTTCCCCTGAGAAAGGGCCGAACCCCCTTAGGGTTTAGCGATGTTCATTTTTGGCAGCTGTAATCGTTTTCGGATCAGTGTTGTTCCTATTCATGGCTTAGTAGCTTTTCTATATTAGATTACTTTTACTTATAGCAAGAGATTGATACTTTTTGTCGAGAGTAAATGGATTTTGGATCTGATGTCGAGAAATCGGCATTGGATTTTTTTTCTATCAATTAGACTGGAGAAAAGTAGAACAGATATAGATAGCTTCCGATGTTTTAAATCGAAGAGCAGAGTCAGCATTCCGTTCGGATTTTGGAAAAAAAAATATGCTGATAAGATAAAGGGTTAAAAACATTGTATCACAGGGATGTCAAAATGTGAAAAATCTTGGAGAACACTCCTGAGCCCGCTCCGTTCTCAGGCTCATCTGTGTACCAGATTTTCCCCTGTAGAATGTCCTTGAGCTGTGAGCCATTCCAATCAGTTTTGTTTGGCACCAGCACTCTTAATTGGTTGTTAAAGGAGTACCGTTTCGGAATGTGGTCCGTTCTCTTTCCTAGCGCGTCCCCGATCACAGTTCTAACGATTCTCATGTGTCCCGTTCCAACGTTCAAGTTGGGTGCGATCTGCAGTCTGGAGGCACCAAGCCTTGCCTCGCCCTGAACCACAAAGTGGAGAGGTGGCAGTCCCAGAAGTGTGTCCATCACTACAGTTGGTGTTGACTTGATGGCCCCTGTGATTCCAAGGCAAGCAAGTATTTTCACCTTGCTTAGTCTCGTTGCTGCTCCTCTTTTTTTGTCTTGGGCCACCACAACTCGGAGTCAAGTATTACTCCAAGATATTTGACTTTCCCCTTTATCTGTATGTCCTCCCTTCGAAGTCGTTTGAGTCCTAGGCCCTCTGTTTTTCGTCATTGGGTGAATACTACTTTGGCTGCCTTGTTAGGATTGACGTTGAGCTCCTCCTAGCCCGTTCATCTCGTGACAAGGTTAAGAGCCTCCTGCATGCGATCTCTAACCTTTGTGGTGTTGAATTTTCCTTTTGCTAAGACTACGATATCGTCAGCATAGCAAGGGCTCTGGTCGCCCTGGCTACTACGGTATCCTCTATACAGTGACGCGTACCAGTCGGTTTCTCAGCATTGAGTCTATCCATGCCACAGATGGTTCCTCGATTTCTCTGTGTCTGAGAGCTCTAGTGATTGAGTTTATAGAGGTATTGCCGAAAGCTCCTTCTATGTCTAGAAAGGCCGCTAGCAGTACCTCTTTGTTTTCCAGCGTGTTTTCCACCCTCGTTACTAGTTGGTGGAGTACTGTCTCCGTTGAACAGCCAGTCCTGTAGGCAAATTGTTCGCAGTCTTTCCACCAGCACACCGTCCCTAATATGTCTATACACTAGCTTCTCCAAAGTCATGAGTACCAATGACATAAGACTTATTGTTCTTAGGGACTTTGCCGATTCCTGTCCAGCTTTTCCAGGTTTCGGTGTAATGGTAACCCTAACTTGCCTCCATGGTTTTGGTATATACCCGAGGGTCAGAATGCCTCTGAGTACATTACAGAGCCTGATTTTCAGTTCTTCGTGTCCCTTCTGCAGCATCCCGGTGATTTGAAGGGTTCAAATGTGCCCATTGCTCTTTGAACTTTGTCATAGGTCACGACCTTCTTTGCTATATTCCAGCCCAGCCAGCAGCCTCTTTTCAAAGTCTCTAGTACTTCCGGATTTCCCATAGCTCTTGTCTGATATATCTGTACTCCAGAGAAGTGAACTCTCAGTAGTTCTTTTCCTGTATTCTTCTCCTGTACATTTTTCAGGGTGAATATTACTTGTTGTGTATCCTTCTCCTCACGGTGTCTCCTCCAGGAGTCTCTCTTGGATTTGTTCAGGGCCTTTTTGAAAATGGACAAAGCGTTCTTGTATTCATCCCACCTCCTACTAGTGCACTAGTGCGGAAAAGTGAAACTTTCCAAACTGAAATGAGTGCGGAAAAGTGGACTTTTCTAGTGAAAAATAACTATTTCTAATGCTGATAAGCTCTCGCCCACTCAAGTTTACCTGAAATAATCATAAAGAAGTATGTTATAACTACTTACCGATACTTACCATACTGCAACATATAAGACTTGTTATTGTTAATTGAACTACCAAAATTAAAAAATTGCCTATGGTTGATACACGTTCGATAAAACATTGTTGACGGAAAATTAAAATTAAATTTTCAATTATATGAACTTTTCACCTTATCAATAACTGAGAAATCGTTCTGTAAAATTTCGGACACTCGTTACATTACACCCTGTATATTTTCAATAAAAAAATCCCATGTATTGTGAATACATCACCTGAAACATGGGTATGTCGCCCCGGAGCGCCACCGCAAATAATAATAATAGCCGTCCTCTACCCACACAGGCTATGCCTTTGGGTTCACTCAAACGAGTGTTTATAAGGGAGTATTATTAGTATTATTATTATTATTATTAAAAGTACTGTACTCTTATGCACAATTTCGAGTTTTATTGATGTTTTAAAATTGGTCCATGCTGGGAATCGAACCCATGTCCCTCTGATAAGCTAGCGGCTGTGGGGATCATATTTCATTGATATCTATCGAGCATGGAAAAAGTTTTCGAAAAAACCTTACAGAAGAGGTTGGTTGCATTTCTCGAAAGGTATAATATTTCATCGAGTAGGCAATATGGTTTTCGTAAGAATAATTCAACGTCTGATGCAATTGCTACATTGACAGGGTTGATAAATAATGCAATTGACAAAAAAATCCGTCTATCTGTGTCTTCATAGATCTGGCAAAAGCATTCGACACCGTTGACCATTCAGTCAGTGCTCTTAAATATTGGCATTAGAGGAGTTGCTCATAAATTTCTTGAGAGTTAGTTATGTAACAGGAAACAATGCGTTAATATCAATGGAACTATGAGCAGTTATCGAATTATAAAAGATACGTGTGGGGAAGTTGTGAGTTTCGCAGACGACACTTTTTGGGACCAAAACTTTTCAATGAGCTACCGTCCGAACTCAGAACGATCAACTCATACGAAATGTTCAAGAAAAGGGTCAGAACTTGGCTGTTCGCTATTCCATTGGAAACACTTGAAAACTTCATAGCTACAAGCAGAGTATGTTATAAACTTGCATGAGGTACTGCTGATAATATAGTATGAACAATTTATTATTGAAATGTGATTTTAGTGCCAAAATTTTTCATAATCTGATATAAAATTTAATATTTTAGAATGGTATGTTGTCTAGAACTTTTACAATTTAAACAATACCCATGGTTTCATATTCAATTGTTTTGTCTTTTGGCGTGAATTTTAATTGTTTAGTCTTTTGGTTTGAATTTTAATGTTTTAGTCTTAATAATTTTTAGATTTATATATTTTAACATTCTAACAAAACTAGAGAAAATTTGTATTTTAATGATGTTCATGTTCAATGTTTAACAAAGATTCATTTGATTTGTAATTTAATCATTAGATTTATATATTTTTATATTTTAAAAGAATTGGGGAACATCTGTATTTTAATGACGTTCACGTTTAATGTTTGAACAATGATTTCATGCCACGCGCGTATTCATTTCCTTGTGGTTTTCTGTGTTTATTCATTTTCATTTTAATGTTTTTTGAAGTGTTTATATTTCAACCCAGACTGTGAAAGTATATGTATGATGATGATGAATAAACTTATATTATTATATTATTATTATAGTTTAAAGAAATGTAACCCGTAACCATTGTAACAAGAATTGGTGGATACACATTGTTATTTATTATCATTATTATAAGTGTAACTCAAACTCTACTGTCTTCCATACATTCCGTGCTATCTGTCCAACTCCAAATCGATTGGCATCCTCGATATGATTTATGAAACGGCATCGACTCAATCCAGTGCGAGAGAGAACCTCTCCATTATTATGTCTGCTCGGAATACATAATGTGTTCACGGTGATCTACAATAAGCCGGATAATGTACCCGGATATACTGCGAAGCTTTGCTTTGTAATGCCGATACAATAGAGATCCCCGTTTGTTATGGCATTATTATCCTGTGCCATTACCGAAAAATTTTATCGGATCCTTTCATCTGGCGCTGGGGTGGCTGGCTCTCTTTTACATGAATGTTATCGGATGTCATGGTGTTGGGCACTTGCCTAATCCTGAGTAGGTGCTGAAGGTGGAACAGTTGTGAGAGTAGGATTATTAAGTAGACCAGTAAGATTTTATCCATGAATTTTTGTGATGCACAAAA
This sequence comes from Chrysolina americana, assembly GCA_958502065.1. Classification (NCBI taxonomy): domain Eukaryota; kingdom Metazoa; phylum Arthropoda; class Insecta; order Coleoptera; family Chrysomelidae; genus Chrysolina; species Chrysolina americana. The sequence continues at coordinate 2,720,293 of OY293419.1, read as the reverse complement.
TTTGGTTATTCGAAAGTAACGATATAATAGATATAATAGGCGGACATTATGACATGTCCCGAGAAATTCTGGAAATATGTGAGTAGCTGTAAAAAAGGTGACTATTGTGGTGAGCAGTAAATTGGTCATAGAAAATTTACGGGGATTCTCGCTCTTCCCAACTTATACAGGGAAAACTAAAAATGCTGTTTTCGGTTTTCACGAATAGAATTGTTATTTCAGAGAATATAAAAAAATGGAAAAGGAAAGTTTTATTGTATTCAAAATGTACTAGAACTACGTAACGATAAATTTTCAATCAAACGTTTCGTGTTAACACCGCCATCATCAACAATTTTGTTCAAATACGGACCTGTCTATTTCATCACAAATATTGATAGAGCGATAAAATCACAATTCAGTGGTATATCACACTCGACATTTTTATAACTTTTCATACAAAATAACTAGCATCATCAGTGACAACAATTTTTAATTACGGTCCTGTCGTTTTTGAATTCCACATAATCTAACGCTTCGATATAAAAATTATCAGTGACGTTTTGAATGAATGTATCTATGAAATTTGTATTTATACTATAAAAATTCACAAAAGATTTCTGCAGTTTCAGAAACGAACGATAGCAATTTACCCCAGAAATAAACTTACTTAAGAGGAGAAGAAATCAAACAAACAGAAAAACAATTTATTTCATAATGAATTCGTGGAAGAAAATAAAACCAATACAGAAAAAGAATTCTACATTAAATGCTCGAATTGACGGCCTCTTTGTTGAATGCACATAAGTTGTCTGTCCATACGATTTCTGTGGCAATTTTCTAGCATAATGGTTGTAATGCTATGGCATGCATCTCTTATTTTCTGTTTGAGATGATCGATATCGGTACTAGGTGTCGAAAAAACTTTATCCTTTATGTATCCCCAGACAAAAATTCCAAAGGAGTAAGGTCTGGGGATCGAGCTGGCCAGGCAATTGGTCCATTGTTTCCAATCCACTTTGTTGGGAATATTGCATCTAAATGTTCCCTTACTATTGCTGCATTATGGGGAGGGGCACCGTCTTGTTGAAAATATTGTATTTCACGGCGGGTGCTTAATGGCAATTCATCTAAGTAGCCATTAAACTCATTGGATAAAAATGTAAATACATTTCACCATTCAAATGTTCATCGTAAAAGAAAGAACCTAGTATGTTTGTTCCCAAAATTCCCAACCAAACATTTATTCCGAACCTCTCCTGGAAATTGGTTTCTCTATGTAAATGTTCATTCGTATTATTCCACCTATAATGGATGTATCTGTTAAACCAACCATTGTTGGTGAATTTTGATTCGTCCGTCCATATTATTTTTTATAAATATTTCGAACTTCCCTATTTCTACGTCTTAACCATTTCGCAAATCGTACTTTCCTTCCGTAATCCCTTTCATTAAGGTGATGAACTTTGCGGATCCTGTAGCATTTGTATTTGTTCTTTTTCAAAATATTTCTGGTAGATTTCACAGATATCCCAAGTTCGTGGGAAATTTCTCGTAAAGAACAATCTTGATTAGAAATATTTTTGTAACTGACCAATCCTAGATTTAAAATAAAAATACGTAATTTTTCACTGTTTAGTCTTTATAAGGTAATATTTGCTTACCCAAAACATTTATTTGGTTCCTTATACTTTCAGTAACAACACATTTTCTAGTTTTATTTCTGTCAGATGCACCACAGTCTCTCATATTACTTTCTAATCTTCTAAACATTTGAATGTTTGGAATGTGACGATTCGGGTATAGCTCACCATACATATTTCTTGCCAAAAGAGGATTACTATTTGATTTTGCATAAGTAAATAGTATATCAGTCCTTTCGTCATTCGAATACATATTTAATATGTAACCGAGTGCTTAAATGTCTGACAACAACTCATTTATTTTTCCTGCCATAGAAATCAAGCAAAGCCTACGTGTTTAAATATGGTAAAAGAAGTGAGATGCTATTTAATTGTACCAAATTAGACAACACTTTTGATCAAAAACTGATATTTTCATTACTTCCAGGATTGAGAATTATGAAAATAATTCGTGTAAAAATTGAAACAGGAGAAATCAGCCTTGAATCAAGGATTACTGTAATACAAAAATCCCCAAAAAGGAAAAATACGAATGTTCGTTGTGTTGGGGTATCTTCCTATCGAAAGTATTGGGTAATGACGGAAGTATCCTAATAGACTAATGAGTTTTGAAGAAATCAAAACAATTTACAAAAGAACCAACGACAGGACCGTAATTAAAAATTGTTGTCACTGATGATGCCAGTTATTTTATATGAAACGCTATAAAAATTTCGAGTGTGATATACCACTGAATTGTGATTTCATCGCTTTATCAATATTTATGATGAAATAGACAGTTCCGTATTTGAAAAAAATATTTGATGGTGGCCGTGTTGACACGAAACGTTTAATTAAAAATGTATCATTACGTAGTTCTAGTACATTTTGAATACAATAATACTTTCCTCATTCATTTTTTTATATTTTCTGAAATAACCATTCTATTCGTAAAAAACCGAAAACAGCATTTATAGTTTTCCCTGTATAAGTCGGGAAGGGCGAGAGTCCCCGTAGATTTTCTCTGACCAATGTACTGCTCACCACAATAGTTACCTTTTTTCCCATTTAATCGTCTTTGTATCTATTACGGTTTAGAATATAGCAATGTTACCACATGATAAAAGAAACGGCCTGTATATATAAACGGGTTATTATCACTGGAACATAATAATAACATCATTGGTTTTACCGACGACACGGCTATTTTTTACCAGGCAGACACCTGGAATGATTTAAAATTTACCGCGGAAATTGGATTCTCACGAATTAAACAGTGGCTAGATGCAAAACTACTAACAGTGAATACGGAGAAAACCAATTACTTATACTTCACCTGTAACTCCTCTAGTAGACCGACCTTTAACCAGCTTGACGTAAATACTCATTTGGAAACTTCCACCATCTATCCTGAAACAAAAATTAAGTACTTAGGCATAATTATCGATACTCTCATGAAATGGGACCTACATATAGCATATCTGTTGAAAAAACTAAAAGCCATACTGTATGAATTCAGAAAACTTAAAGAACTTTTACCTGAAAACTATCTTGAAACATTGTATTATTCCCTAGTATTATTTATTCCCTGAATAACAAAAAACCTTCACTTCTCTTCTTTTCAAATACCTGCCTTTTTACGTTTTACATCTTTCTGTCTTCTGTCTTCTAAACATATACTCTTTTATTATTATCAAATATTTAATATTACATTTTATACCTCCTTATTATTATTGTTTTTATTATTATTGAACAAACATTTTCAATTCCTATGTCTCATACCGAAACAAGTGTGTATACACTTATCGGATTTTGCTTTGTTACACATATGTGAAAACTTTTTGTATTTTGTATTCATCTATTTATGTGAATGAAGTCTATTATTATTATTATTATTTACTGCGTTCTGGTCGGCAACTGAGCACAAGTGAGCTTCTATGTAACTGCCATGGAAACATTGAAGAGGTTGCTAAGGGTTGTTTATTTAATAAAATGACGCTGCATTTTTGTAAGAATTGACAAGCTTGTTAGTGAAGGAAACTAAAAACGGTTGTGTTCATAATAATTATGGAGATCCCACAGAATGTGACGCTCAAAGCTGAAAAAGTGTTAGAAAATTTACTGCCTGTGAAATCCAAATACTTATACGAGAAGGAATTCGACCATTTTTTTGAAATGACAGGCCGAATAATTATGAAATGAACGATTATAGTTATTGTAGATGCCAGAGCAGTTCTCGACGTTTCTGAGTGACTATGAAGTGAGGTTGTCCACTACGCGAATATCTGGACGACTCCAATGGCAGTGGTGGAGAGAAATGAATTAAGCACCAGTTGTATCAACATCTTGCGCTTTCAGTTTCCCCATCCTCGCCCTAATTCCAGAAATAATCCTGAGAAATACGGAAAGGCCGTCAGTAGGAACATCAATAGCGAGCAGAGAAAGTAGCACGGGCGTCTTCCTCCGCACCACGTCACGGCGCTGTTGATTTCCCAAGAGCTCCTGCCACAATGCCTCTACTACTACGGACGCTCCGGAGCGCTATCTTTTTTCTCTTCCGCAGAACTATTTGCAGTTTGGCAGAATGACGACGCTCCCCGTCAATTCCGACTTTATCGACGACTCGCCTGATGTCCGCCGCCTCCAAATGAGATTTTTCAATAGCATCCAATTTACACCTTTACCTTTATTCCGCTTTTAGTGCTGATAAAACTACGGGAATTGTCGGGAGAGAGGAAGTTCCTCGGTTAATGCGGTCGAGGAAATTGACAAAGATATTCTCTACGATTGAGCGGGGAAATTGAAAAGGGTGGGGTTCCTGGAAATAGGTTTTGAAGCAGAAGAAGTATTGGCAGAATTATACGATGGCGTACATAACAAGCACATATTTCTAAAAACATCAGGAATTATCACTTCGAACTGACAGTTGTCACTTTGAACTGACAATTGTCACTTTGAACTGGCAATTGTCACTTTGAACTGGCAATTATCATTTTGAATCGGCAATTGCCATTTCCAACGGGCAATTATCACTTTGAACTGGCAATTGCCATTCTGGACTGACACACAAGGGCATTTATCACCAAGTTCAGGCAAGAATTCAGAGAGACAATAATTTTCAGTTCAAAGTGACAATGTCAGTTCAAAGTGACAATTGTCAGTTCACAGTGACAATTGCTATCTCAAAGTTACAACTGCCAGTTCAAAGTGACAATTGCCAGTTCAAAGTGACAATTATCAGTTCGTGACAATTGTCAGTTCAATGAGACAACGACTGTCAGTTCAAAGTTACAATTGCTAGTTCAAAGTGACAATTGCCAGTTCAAAGTGACAATTATTGTCAGTTCAACGTGACGAATGTCAGTTCAATGAGACGACTGTTAGTTCAAACTGACAATTGCCAGTTCAAAGTCAGTTAAAAGTGACAATTGTCAGTTTGAAGTAAAAAATTGCTAGTTCAAAGTGACAATAACCCATTCAAAGTGACAATTATCAGTTCAACGTGACGATTGTCAGTTCAATAAGACAACGCCTGTCAGTTCAAAGTGACAATTGCCAGTTCAAAGTGAAAATTATCAATTCAAAGTGACAATTCTCAGTTCAAGTGACAATTGTCTGTTTAAAGTGAAAAATTGTCTATTCAAGGTGACAATTGCCACTTCAAAGTGACAATAGCCAGTTCAAAGTGACAATTATCAGTTCAACGTGACGGTTGTCAGTTCAATGAGACGACTGTCAGTTCAAACTGACAATTTTCAGTTGAAAGTGACAATTTTCAGTTCGAAGTGACAATTGTCAGTTCGAAGTGACAATATTCAGTTCAAAGTGACAATTGTCAGTTCAAAGTGAAAACTACTGTCAGTTAAACATCATAATTGTCAGTTCCGAGTGACAATTGTCAGTTTAGAGTGACCATTGTCAGTTTAAAGTGACAATTGTCAGTTTGAAGTGAAAAATTGCTAGTTCAAAGGACAATTACCCGTTCAAAGTGACAATTATCAGTTCAATGAGACGATGCCTGCCAGTTCAGAGTGAAAATTGCCAGTTCAAAGTGACAATTGTCAGTTCAGAGTGACAATTGTCAGTTCAAATTGACAATTCTCAGTTCAAGTGACAATTGTCAGTTTAAAGTAAAAAATTGCCAGTTCAAAGTGACAATTGCCACTTCAAAGTGACAATTGCCAGTTCAAAGTGACAATTATCAGTTCAACGTGATGATTGTGAAATGTTCAACGTGATAATTGTCAGTTCAATGAGAAAACACCTGTCAGTTCAAAGTGACAATTGCCAGTTCAAAGTGACAATTGTCTGTTCAGAGTAACAATTGTCAGTTCAAAGTGACAATTCTCAGTTCAAGTGACAATTGTCAGTTTAAAGTGAAAAATTGCTAATTCAAAGTGACAATTGCCACTTCAAAGTGACAAATAAAATATACACTTTCGAAAAAAGGTTCAACTCGAAATTACAGAGGTTCCGTAAAAAGCCTACCAAAGCTCTATTTGACTCCAGATGAACTTTTCGAATCGACAACGGTTGGAGATAGAGCAATTCTGCGAACGCTAATTGACCCAGAATGACGAAATTAGTATACTCTGTCGACGATAAAAAAATAACCATTCAAAAAAAGTCCAAGGGGTATTTTCGAAAAAATTATCAACTCGAAATTGCAGAGGTTCCGTAAAAAGCCGACCAAAATGAAATAATGGGCAATTGGAGTCAGTAGCGGATCTAGGGGTGGCACAGGGGCACGTACTTCCTTCACTCCGAACAGATGAAGATTGCACCAGATATAATAGGATGACATATAATTATAAAACATGTCTGAAAGATATATTGTCTTGTGCCCCCCTAAACAATTATCTGGGTCTGCCCCTGGTCGGAGTCAACCACAGTTTAATATATTCACACATAAATTGAGTAACACTTGTATTCCATATCTACTCTGAATAAGATACTCAACGATTTGTCATATAATTATTGTCAATTTAAACTAATAATTGAGTCTTTTTCAATTTTGACCCAAGTTCATTCCAGAAACGAAAATATTACACACAGGAAGCCAACTACATATTTGTGACCTCGGTTGGAATACTTCGAGATTTCAGATCAGTCTTCACGTATAAATACTACACATGAAACATGTCTAGCTGTTTGGTCATCATCCATGCTTAGTCATCACTTCAGGCCAGCATCTTATTGTCCGTCAGGAAAATCTACCAAAACTTGTCCACTAACAGAACTCAAAATATTCATAATCAAACACACTATCCTAAAATTGGTAGACTTTTACTGGTCCTCTAAAATATACAAAATCCTGTTCGAACATAAAAACGTAAACTGGAACTCAAACAATTTAAAATCTCAGTATCAGTAGCCTGTTTCTTCCTTGGTATCATATTTAACATCGAATTGCAACTTATGGAAAAAAGATTGTATGCCTCGCATTACAGCGTGCTTTGCGGCTGTATTTTGGAAAACTTCGGATAAACCTGTTACTGGGTCGGAGAGTTTCATCCCGTGGAAGAAGTCTCGGATATGCTCGACCAGTTGCGATTTTTCTTTAGATGTCAAGTTTTCGTTGATTACGGTACTAGCAAGCTCGTCGTAAACTTCCAAGTCTGTTAAGGTCGGTCCTACGATGTACCCTACAAAAAAAAATGCCTTCATCAATAGAGATATTGCAGTTCCTCATAACGACAGACAGTAATAAAGTTGCCCTTATATTGACATATACGCACGTGCAGTGTGAATCTGGAATGAGGACAACTTTATTGAAATACTGCCTGGTTCCATAAGATGTGAGATACGATGTAAACGTTGCCAGAAGTATCTACTGTGTCATGTACTCAAGTTCCTTTGCAGAGTTTTTAGTGAAACGAAGAGTATTGAACAGACTGAGGGTCCTGGAAAGACTGGAGGAATGGCATTTCTACTAATGAACAGTGAATGTAGTATACTAAATGAAAACACCCAAAAAGTATGGGAGAAATCTTTCAATAAGACAAACTAAATCGTTGAAACAACTGTACATAGGGGCAGCTCTAAGGATTAAATGGTTCTTCTTTGACAAATATTTGAAATACATAATAAGATGTTTTAATTCTTCAATCAATATATTGAAAAAACTGTACACTTGCCGGGTTGAATTGTAAACATGCGGTATATAATATGTGCTTGTCTAAGTGCTTTGCAGAGCACTATGTAGTGTTTCTCATTATACAGAGTAATCATGGTGATTTGTGGGTGGGAACATATTTCTCACGAGAATAAATCAATGTATAGTGGACTTCTGCACCTAGGACACTTTTGTATCGGTACAAAAAAGAAGATAAATCATTATTGTAGATTATAAACAACAGTATGCCCATTACCGAACCTTGTGGAACACTAAATAGCCTCTATGAAATTGGACAATTTACGAGAGCTATTTGTATACAGAGTGTTATCCTAGAGCAAAATACAACCTTGGTGTGATGTAAGTAGATATATGAAACTCACCAATGTATAATGCCAACATTCCTCCGGTACCCAGTCCTAAAATTGTAGCAAATGCGATAATACGTAGCATCTGCTGTAACGTCGGCATCACTACTCTCATACTGGTATGGTCTGCCAGCATTTCACACACCTTTAATATTATTCCATCTCTTCCCATTGTTTCCTGGATGGAATTAGGAATTCTAACCACTCAATTTCCTTATCTTTTGCTGACCAAGGTACGCTAAATCAAATGAAATGAAAACCGCTTTCCTTGGAGGGGCATATCAGTTCAATGGTGATAATCGACAGTGAGTTTTTAGGTCCTTTGTTCGGTTATACAGGGTAGCATGCAATGACTTCAACAGATTTCAAATTCAAACCAAAACGAAAGATTCATATCATGCAACAATTCAAATACCTTCGACATTAAGATATCAGACCTCACTTCGTGAAACACATGAACTACGGTTTTCCATATACAGGGTGGCATCAGGAAATCTCAGTAACTCATGAAAAAAGAGACACATATCAGGGCACCATTCATACCTGTACCCAAGGTGATGAAGGGGAATTAAATGACTCAGTAACCCCCTGATTTCCAGCCAAAACAACTCAAATGATTTCAAAACTAACCCCCTTATTGCGGTACCTTATTGAATATTTTTTTGATATGTTTTTCAATGGTATTAATATACGTTTCTGGATCAGGATGAACCAACAATGAAGGATTGATGAGCTAGATCGTTTTGATTGAGGTACCTTGGTATAATAGGGGTTTGACGGGAGTGAGTTCTTCATAATTCACATACAGTTGTGTTTTTTTGTCCTCCAAATTCAAGTTATTTTTCAATGCATTTGCTAGTAGGTGATATCAAGCTCTATTGTTGTTGAAAAAGTTGTGGTTAGGTGATTTCAATATACTTAATTCTAATCTTTGTACAGTTAATCAAATATGCGAGAGAAGGTAATATACAGAATGTCCCACCTTCAAATCCACCATAAACTCGCTTACTTTTCTCGAATATCGCAGAAACATAAGCGAGAAAGATAGCTACAGAGGAAGAGAAATATTTACCCCAAGGTTCTCACTCTCACTATGTTAACTTAATCAGCCCAGCTTGAATTTCAAAAAATCTTTGAAATTCCAATGCAGATTATTATTTTCTGGGGAAAACCTCATTCACAATACACAGTTTTTTGGATGACAGTAGCTACCCCTCTCTTTCGGAGCACTAGTAGAATTTCCCGAATGAATATATATTTCCGTGAAGGAAAGTAGTTGTTATTCGTATCATCTAAATGTCTGATGATTTACTTTTCATTGTGCCTAATCGTAGGGAAGAAATCGTCGTCCCAACCTTATAGTGAATATGCATTCGAATATTGTCTTCGACAAAAGTAGGGAAGGGTTCGAAATAATCCAAACGGAATCGAAAGGCATTTCTCGTTTTTGTAATTATTGCGTTGGTTCATCATAAATTATTCATCTCTATTCGATTTAACCCCAGTTAATATCGACTAAGACGGATGATGGAAGGACAACTCAGGTATAATTAATCAAATTATATGTTTTTTCGTACTTTCCACCGGTCACTTTTGGAAAAAATTAGAAGGATTCCGTGACCGTGCCTGTCCCCCTCATGGAACATTCATTTTATTCATTGATGTTTACTTTTTTCATTAAATTTCTGGATATTAGTCTCCATAACACTAGCCATTGACTTCAGGAACTTTTTCCTTCTGGTTCCTAGTTGAAGAATGACAGGTGACAAGTGACTGGTGATAGTTGACTGGTGACAGATCAGGGGGTTCAGTTGACAGATCAGAGGTGGGATTCCATGTACCGTAGAATTCTATAGTCGTTCAAATAAGTGAGATGTCATTATCGTTAACTCCATTGGAGAGAAAGAGACACACGGAATCCTACCCCAGGGGGTCAATTGACCAATTAACAAATGAAAGGTGAAGGAAAAGTGTTGAGAGATATGACGGATGACACTCGATACATACCAGATGTCGCTTGACAGGTGATATGTGCCAAAAAATAGATCACAAGTGTCGGATGAAAGACAGTTGATTGGTGACAGATGACTAGAGACAATTTTTAGGAGCTAGAGGGTAATATTGATAGCATATGACGGTTAAAAGGTAGGGGATAACAGGTAATAAGTGATGGAATATATGGGACAAGTGACGCATGACAAGTGAGGAGTGATAGATGAGAGATGACAGATGACAATAACTAATAAAATTATGGAAAGGAACCAGAAGATTAAAGAAATCCTATTGGCCAAACAAAGAGAAGGAGCTGATATGCTTCGGGATGACCCTTCTCTCCACACATCCTTACACAGTGTAAAAGAGGTATTTCATCTTCGTCGATATGTTTCGTCTCATTTTTCTTCTCATACGATACTGAAATGAAGTCGAACTCGAAAGAATCAAAGTAGTTACAAATTGAAATAATGTTTACCGACAAGCATGTCTAATAGAACCCAAATCGATATCCGCATGCGATGCTCGTGTCACGACAAGTAACCCCAGACTGTCACATAATGCTATTATATTCGTAATGTTCGGTAGATAATTTTTATGACAATTTCAATCAGCCGCTACGTCAGTAGAGACAATTATTGGCATGATTCCTTTTGGTCGTTCGCGAGGTCGCTTTCGTGACGTTGGACGTCAGTCATTGTCTTGTGTACCTGCCACTTCAAAACATTCAGATTTATTAAGAATTTAAAACCACTAAGAATAATTTGTATATTTACCGGTACTGCAACATGCCACATGCTATCCGCTTGTAATTTGCTTTATCTGCAATTGAAAACATGAATCGTTCTTCAGTAAAGAAAAATAATTGGGCCGCACTAATTCATACTTTTGGTATTCATAGTATTGTTTTAGTCGAAAAGTCGAACGAAAATTAATAATAGGTAGAAAATAATATGTTTAAATAGATGTTCCAGATCAGATAAGTAACAGATGGTAGGTCAAAGCGAAATTATAGTGAATAAAAGAACACAGATTGAATAAGTTAAGGACTACAAGGTGACATTATTATTCTTATTGTCGGATTGAAGTTAATATTGATCAATTTATCCTGAACCTAGCTATGTATGGAGCTACTGCATGGCGAATATAACGACCTCATCATCATAACGTCTTGTAGGCAATGATCCCACTGCTGACACCAACATCGGGATCATTGCCAACAAGACGTTTACAAGATTTTTTTGTTTGAATAGATGTTTTCGATCATTCAAATAACAGAGGATATGTCAAAGCTAATTGCGTGAATAAAAAACCATAGAATGAATATTCGCGGTCAGATTATTTAAACTTTCAATCTGACACTCTTTTTATAATTATGGAACAAGTTATCGATGTATAACCTGTTTATTCTGACTACTGATTATATGAATATCATAACATAGAATGAACATGTACAAGGACTACAAGGTGGCATTATTATTTTCAGGGTTTCATTCATTAAAGTTAGTATTATTTCATTTATCCTGAACCTCACTGTTCATGTGGCCAAAGCAAGACGAATATAACGGCCTTGTTCATGACAATTGGTGTCAGCAGTGGAATCATTGCCTTCAGGCGGTTTACCAGAATTTTTTCATGTTCTAATAGATGTTTCAGATCATACAAATAACAGGGGAAAGGTCAAAGCGACATCTAGCTATGTAGGGAGCGAAGTAAAATTATAATTTTCAGCTTCGCATTTACTATTGAAGTAAGTATTTATTCATTTAGCCTAAACATAGCAATGATGGAGACGCTGCATGGCGAATTTAACGGCCTTGTTTATAACAGTTGGTGTCAACAGTGGGATTATTGCCTACAAACGGTTTAAAAGTTATTCTTAATGTTCGAATAGATGTTTTAGATCATATTAATAACAGATGATAGGTCGAAGCTTATGCGTGATATTATAGTTAATAAAAGAAGATAAAGTGAACATGTACAAGGACTACAAGGTGACATTATTATTTTTAGTGTCGCATTTACTAATGAAGTTAGTAATATTTCATTTATTCTCAACCTCACTGTATGCATGGAGCCACTACAATATAACAGCCCTGTTCATAACAGTTGGTGTCAGCAGTGGGATTTATTGCTTTCAGGCGGTTTACAAGGAATTTTTCCATGTTCCCATACATAATTCACGTCATATGAATAATAGAGAGGATCACTTAGAGCAAATGTTTCGGTAAATGAAAAAACATAGAATGAACATGACAAAGACTAAAAATGACATTATTATTTTCAGTGACGTATTCACTAATGAAGTTAGTATTGATTCATTTATCCTAAACCTCACTATGCATGAAGCCACTCGATGGCAAATCTAATGATCTTGTTCGTGAAACTTGGTGTCAGCAGTGACTATTATGTTCTAATTATATTATTGAATGGGTGACTGTTTTTGCAACCGGTTTATTTGTATATTTTTCTGTCGTGGTCAAGATATTTGTCGAGCTCCACTTAATTATCTGCTGACATACTGGAAATTTTATATGAATATTACTCTCTTGGACAAACAACTATAAAACGTTGACGCCATAATTTATACCTGCGGAACACCAGCTTTGTGAAGAGGAACTTTTTCCGAAGCATAAGATACGTGATAAGAACGATGAACGTCTGCCTCCCTTTTTCTGACAATGGAAACATACACGGACACGCAGAGAAGCTGGAAATTCATGAAAACACCTAACCAGAAAGTATCGTGGGGTAAAAATGCTCCCGTGTAAAAAACCTAATGTTTGAGATGAGCGTGTTGCGAATAGAGACGATAATATTTCCAGTTTTTAAATTTTATTCCGCTTTCTTTCCGGCACATGTCTTCATGCATCTTTAATTCATGTAGGTATGAAGTTCCTCACGCCGCTGTAGCAATTTACTGAAGGGCCAGAGAACGGTCGGACTGTTTTTACCTGATTACTTTTTCGACAACGTATATGAGTACTTGACATGAACTTTTGTTTACTGATGTGACGTTCTCTGAACGGGTTGTCCCCATTCTGATGTTCAGATGGATTCAATGACAGGATTTCACAATAATATTTCAGTAAGTAGTCACTTTATTTTTTTTGGGTAACACTAAAGTTTAAAAATCACCAGTGTCGATAAGAGGGAGTATTGGAGGACATTCCCCCTCTCCTCCCCAACTGTATATTCTCATATAAAGAACGTTGTAGTACACGCCAACCCCAATTTATAATTCATTTCGGTACTAAGCATGGTTAGAAATTTTCTTGAAAAAAAATTATTACCTCTCATTCATCTGTAGTGTTTGTTTGATTTAAAAAACTCCATCTCTCGTCACAAATTACCCAAAAATATTCAGTTCTCAACTCAGGGTTGATGATTCCATAATTTTCACTGTGTTGATTGAAACATTTCAAAATACTTGGGAAAAATCGAGTTATGTCATAACGAAATAAAATATTTTGGATACTTGCTCAAACCAGGTTCCTCCCTCAAATATTATTTTGATATAAGAGACGAAAAACCCTAAAATATCGATGAGCTGAAGATATTCAAGTGAATTTATTCCATTTATTTGAACAAAGTGATAGAGTTCAGAAAATTAGCAAATGGAGACAAATTCGAGTGAAAGACTACATGGAAATAAAGTTGAACTGGTGAAAATTGAATTGCATTCAGTGACAAACTTGAAATACCTTGATACATTGAAAAATGTAACCATTCAAACAAAAAACCAATAATATATGCTTTCCGAGTTCGGACCAAAACTGAATCCAGATATACTGAGGCAAAGAAATAAACCCCACACCTGACACCATTAATATATCCACAATATGTATTGGAATTTTTCAATAGTTGAAAAGCGTATATTGAATATCTTTATATACATTAATCTCACATTGCCTGAATGAATTTTTCCATATTTTAATGTACACAAAGTGTTTTAAAACATCAAGAAATCAATCTAATAGTGATATAACAATTCAAGAAGTAAAAGGTCCAAATATTCATTTTTTTTAAATATAACTAATCCAAATGAATTTCGAATGGACGTCACGTTCCAAGATAGTGCGTCACATCACTATTACAGACCATTATAGAGACTGGCTGTACAATTATCTGGATCAATGGATAGTTAGACGTAGTCCCTAGTAATGGCCAGCTATGTCACCTGATGTGACACCCCTTGATAAAATTTAAGGTATACCTAAACGTCACGTAACCTGAATCAACAGAACGTATCATAAGACCCTTGTTCCCATACCAAATGAAATATAACACAAAGATGGTCTGGGAATGCCTAGACAAACTTAATGATCTAAGCAGAAACAACAAGGTAATCCTCCTCTGCCGGGGCCGGGGCACGTCGGAATGGATGGAGGGCAATGAACTAGCAGATACCCTGACACGGAAAGGGGCATCAAAATGACAGATTATGCATTTTCCAAATTATTTTGCAAAGAGCTTCAATTTTAGTCAGTCAGATGAGGTAAATTCAGACTTGTTACCTAGAAAATCACGAAAAAAAAAGATAGCTGTGTGCATAATTGAGTCGTATAGCAGTTAAAGGATATTGTGAGTCAGGCTTGTCAATTTTAAATGAACTTCTTATCGACTTTGACAAGTAATGTCAAAATCAAACTATTCTTGTCAGTAACGCACTTTTAACCTAACCCGGAACGTTATACAGGTCACAGTTTTAGACAATCCTCGGCAACGTTTCTAGCAGATTCAGGCGAACGGATAAACAACATATAATGTCTTGGAGGCTTTAAGTCAACTGCTGCATCACTTTCCGCAAAAAATAACTATTTCTAATACACCTGTATACAAGTAAGTGGGCAATACTACTTCAAGTATACCCTAACCGCTATAATTTTCATACTGTAGGTAGATCGAAAAAGAATTGTTGAAGTTTAATTTTCGATTAAATTGATTTTATATTGTCTCTCGGACCGACCAAGCATCATGTAACGTCGTTAGCGTTCCACCAACGATACGACAAAAAGCTCTCCATCCCACGACCTGCAATGCCATTTGTCAAACCGGAAGGAGAAAAAGGAGACGACGGCAGCTTTCCCGGCATGAGTTTCCGGATCGCTCTGTGTTCTTTATCTCCGGCACGTCCCAGCTAGACATAAAGCCGGCCCGGAATTAAAGAAAGGAATGGCCACACTTGTCCCACGAGTCTATAAACATGGCCACATAAATTTGATGCCTTCTTCCACTCGTCCTCTTGAATATTGATGATACTACCGTGCTATATCACCGGCTACACTGTATCTACGAGAAATTCGAACATTTGAAAAACCTTGAGGTAATAGTTTTCCTGGTGTGGAAAACGTGTTTTTTCGCGCAAAGTACGCCGGTATTGGATGGGAGTGTTTCTTGGGTGGATGTTTCCAATTTCCGAGTTGGTAACTGAATAACTGTTTTATAGCAGCCCTTGAAAGGAACTTGGCATTGTTTGATTCCTTTGTCAAATCATACACCACTCTTGTTCGGTAATCGACCATATGTTTCTTTCCAAGCTGCGTCTGAGCTACCCTCAGAATGATTTACGAGACTTCTGCTAGCTAGGGGAGTTAAAGTCAGTCCTTGTCTTCTTGATACAGAATTTTTCAAAAAATGTTACGGAATACCCCACGCCGCGGCTTGACAATTATGACGGCTAGTGAAACAGTTGCAGAGCGACGGTATAGTTCCAAGAACTCACGACGTGAACAAACAACGCAAAATTTCCCTATCACATCATTATCGAAGCTAGAAAATTCTTGCAACCAATCGAAACCATCAATTCAAAGCATTCATGTACGTTCAGGCCAATCACAGCATTATTATAGTGGGAATTTTCTACCTTGAAAATTGCCGCGGGAATTTTTTGTGTAATTTTGTTTTTATTATGTGACAACTGATACTTTTGATCTGACGTCTGTCATCAGTTTGCATGAAAAGTGAAATACTTGTTTCAAGGAGCAAATAATGTCCAAGTGACTGTAAAACAGTTGATAACAATCCTTTAGGAAGTGACTATAACTTTGTATAGTATGTATGGCATGTGTCCGACAGAAAACAACTACTTCTCTGGCTGATACCGCGACAGATATTGAATTATATCTGTCAGACACAAGTGCAAAGATCCTTACTTTGAAGGAACAACTTGCAAGAGCTCTCTGAACAAACAGCAGGACTTCACCCGATTCAAATGGTGAACCAACTACAGACCGGTTTCGGAATATCGTCCCTCATCAGTGCAATTCAGGATATCACAATTGTATACACTCGTATCACAATAGGAAATTATGGGGTGTCTCCTAAAGACCACGCCAAATTTGAAAATGTGGATGAAAGAATACCCTACCTAATATGAACAAATCATCATTATAAAATTCTTATTGTTTTCAACATACCTGAATTTTGAACACTTTCGTTACTTTTTTCTGTGCTGTTGCTACTATTTTACACTTTGTTGAAGTCTAGCCCATTGTATATATATATATGTATATATATATTCATATATATACAGGGAAATAGTAGATGAAGTTATTGACAAAGTGATGAGAAATCATTATTTGATATTATATACAAGGTGTTCCATTTTAAAAATCTAGGTAGCCGCTACTTTACAGTAGAAGCGGCAACGCCGCATCCTCCAAAGTATTTTAGGCGTGTGGATCATGTTAATTTATGCATAATGTTAAATTTTCAGGTGAAAATCAGCGCTATATTTCAAAAATAGTTTCGTATTGTATAGGGTGCGCTGAAAATGCGAAACATATCAAAGTTGTTATTTTTTAAACACCCTGTAAATTATTTTATTTTCGGAAGCCATGATCAAAAGAAATGCAAGTTACATCAAGATTTAATTCACCTTAATTCCATGGTTTCTGAAATATTTCTTATCTTGTGAAAATGTGGTGTCAGTTTTAATGCTTAAATTCTCAATTGGTGTTTTCTTATTTTAAACCAAGTTGATGCTAGACGCTACTAACTGAACAATATTCATATCGCACTTGTGAGATATTTACTAACTTATACAAGGTGTGCAAAAATTAAGGCAAAATTATTACCTACATTCTCTAAACGGCAAAAACTTGTTTAATTTAAATGAAACACCTTGTATTCAAAGTGAACAGCAGGTGTCTATTTCAATTTTCTATTGAATAATGATATGGATTTCTATAGCTAACTCGTCACGTTTTAGAGTTAATGCGCATTTTCATTTTGCACACTAATTACATGGAAATTTTCAATAGCCTATTAGCCTATAGTGATCTTGCTATAATTATTTTGTTCAAAAATGCTAGTTTATCTGAAGAAAAGGAATTTACATGATTTCTTTACTCGGAGAATGTATTTAAAACTGTTTTCCAGTATCACAAATAAACATTGAAATATTTCTCAACAGAAATCATCCAAATAAAGCATCATTACTATATTCAAAGTGCAGTCGCAGTTCTTCTTGGTAGGCACTGCACTACAACTGTACACACTTCATTTTCAAACACCACATTGAAAAGTCAAGTGGGGTGAGATCGGGTGATTTCGGTGGCCAAACCCTAACGATCATCAAATATTTTGTTAAGTTTCCTGGAAACTTCCTGGATAGAATGAGCAGGCTCTACGTCCAGTTGAAACTAAAATATTGGGTAATATACCATGTTATAAACCTTGTGAAACCTACGAACAAACGTTTCTGATGTGATTCGACAAACTCCTCAGTCGCCTCGGCCGAGTAGCCACTACCGTTTCGAGTCGCCCAACGCCCAGTTCGCATTATCTTGAGTTCCGACGAACTCTGAGGAGCGGTCAGCCCCCGTCTCGCTACCTTTGCGGAGCGAGTGTTGTCCGCCGCCGCAGGTAAGCCTAATAGGGTCATTTGAAATGCAGATGTATGGTCAGTAGTTCACCTAAGATGTGTACAGATGGTCGAAGCCGCATGATTTGTGCGACCACTAACGGACGGCATATTCCCGAGTCCCGGAGGCCTCCGTTATTGCTCATTTCTCTTGACCGGCGAAGTTCTCTCTACTTCTGCTTGTTATTATTAAAGTGGTTCATGAATAAAGCAGGCGCGCGGCCTCCGGTGAAGTACTGTTCTGGATTAACCCATTCCAAAAATGGGGACTGCGTAAGTGGAAAATATTATCAGCGGGCGACTTGAAGAAGTTACGTCGACACTAGTCCGTAAATTAATTTTTCGAAGTCTCGAAGGCGTAGAAGGCCACGTCAATTCCATTATTCAAATTCCGACTTAGTTACTCAGATTTTCATAATTCCAAGTTCGTATCTCGGAATTCCGACTTGGTAAATTGGAATTCTATAATTCCGATTTGGTATTTTGGAATTCCGACTTGGCAACTCGGATTTCTATAATTTCGACTTGGTATCTCGAAATTTCGACTTGGTAACTCAGAATTTTATAATTCCGACTTGGTAACTCGGAATTCTATAATTCCGACTTCGTATCTCGAAATTCCGACTTGGTCATTCGGAACTCTATAATTCCGACTTCGTATCTTGGAATTTCGACTTGGTAACTCGGAATTCTATAATTCCGACTTGGTATCTCGGAATTCCGACTTGGTCATTCGGAATTCTATAATTCCGACTTCGTATCTTGGAATTTCGACTTGGTAACTCGGAATTCTATAATTCCGACTTGGTATTTCGGAATTCCGACTTGGTCATACGGAATTCTATAGTTCTGACTTCGTATCTTGGAATTTCGACTTGGTAACTCGGAATTTCGACTTGGTAACTCAGAATTTTATAATTCCGACTTGGTAACTCGGAATTCTATAATTCCGACTTCGTATCTCGAAATTCCGACTTGGTCATTCGGAACTCTATAATTCCGACTTCGTATCTTGGAATTTCGACTTGGTAACTCGGAATTCTATAATTCCGACTTGGTATCTCGGAATTCCGACTTGGTCATTCGGAATTCTATAATTCCGACTTCGTATCTTGGAATTTCGACTTGGTAACTCGGAATTCTATAATTCCGACTTGGTATCTCGGAATTCCGACTTGGTCATTCGGAATTCTATAATTCCGACTTCGTATCTTGGAATTTCGACTTGGTAACTCGGAATTCTATAATTCCGACTTGGTATTTCGGAATTCCGACTTGGTCATACGGAATTCTATAGTTCTGACTTCGTATCTTGGAATTTCGACTTGGTAACTCGGAATTTCGACTTGGTAACTCAGAATTTTATAATTCCGACTTGGTAACTCGGAATTCTATAATTCCGACTTCGTATCTCGAAATTCCGACTTGGTCATTCGGAATTCTATAATTCCGACTTCGTATCTTGGAATTTCGACTTGGTAACTCGGAATTCTATAATTCCGACTTGGTATCTCGGAATTCCGACTTGGTCATTCGGAATTCTATAATTCCGACTTCGTATCTTGGAATTTCGACTTGGTAACTCGGAATTCTATAATTCCGTCTTGGTATTTCGGAATTCCGACTTGGTCATACGGAATTCTATAGTTCTGACTTCGTATCTTGGAATTTCGACTTGGTAACTCGGAATTTCGACTTGGTAACTCAGAATTTTATAATTCCGACTTGGTAACTCGGAATTCTATAATTCCGACTTCGTATCTCGAAATTCCGACTTGGTCATTCGGAACTCTATAATTCCGACTTCGTATCTTGGAATTTCGACTTGGTAACTCGGAATTCTATAATTCCGACTTGGTATCTCGGAATTCCGACTTGGTCATTCGGAACTCTATAATTCCGACTTCGTATCTTGGAATTTCGACTTGGTAAGTCGGAATTCTATAATTCCGACTTGGTATCTCGGAATTCCGACTTGGTCATTCGGAATTCTATAATTCCGACTTCGTATCTTGGAATTTCGACTTGGTAACTCGGAATTCTATAATTCCGACTTGGTATTTCGGAATTCCGACTTGGTCATACGGAATTCTATAGTTCTGACTTCGTATCTTGGAATTTCGACTTGGTAACTCGGAATTCTATAATTCCGACTTGGTATCTCGGAATTCCGACTTGGCAACTCGGGTTTCTATAATTTCGACTTGGTATCTTGAAATTTCGACTTGGTAACTCAGAATTTTATAATTCCGACTTGGTAACTCGGAATTCTATAATTCGGAGTTTGTATCTCGTAATTTCAATTTGGTAATTTGGGTTTCCTTAATTTCGACTTGGTATTTTGGAATTCCAATTTACTAACTACTAAATGAAATTCTGAGTTACCAAGTCGGAATTCCGACATACCAAGTCGGAATTAATTCCAAGATAGCAAAAGTGGGAATTAATTCCAAGATAGCAAAAGTGGGAATTCCGAGAAACTAAGTAGGAATTATAACATTCTGAGTTAGAAAGTCGGAATTACAAAATTCTGAGTTACCAAGTCGAAATTCCGAGATACCAAGTCGGAATTTGAAAATAAAATTGGCCCTACTATGCCTTCGTAAGTTTGTTTTTCTTTCATAATATTCGCTTTGGGTAGGTATCAATTCATAATATAGGCATTGAAGATTTAACCGATTCAACCCCATCTGAATATTTCTGTTTGTCCTATTTTGGGCCGCAGTGATCATGGGAGTTTGCATTTTGGGCACCAAGGCAATAAAAGGACTAATTCAACATGCATTTTGGGCACCGACCCAAAAGGTCCCCGTTACAAAAATTGCATTTTGGGCACCGATCCTTATTATTCATTCGTCATTTTTATAATTTTGGGTAGGTTAATAGGTAAATAATACAAAACTATTTTAAAGCATACGAAAATATGTTTATTATCGTATTATGATTATATTAATTGTACAAAATATCTTAATCTAAATATCTTAGTTATTGACATAACCTTGCAAAAAGGCGAATCTGTCACCAGGTTAGTTCGTTCAGGAACAATCGAGTCATAAAAATATAAAAAATCGTCTTTTTTCAGACTCAGTTCGACATCCCAAAACTTTAAAATTCTTTACTATTCTGATATTTTTTCTGAACAAAATTTCATCGCACATCTGTGTAAGCTACAACAATTGATTCGTTCCCTGTTTCTTCGTGCCAATATTGAATATGAACAGCAGCCACATCTGTTGACTAAAAGTTTCAACTACCTTTAAGAACTATTTCTTTTTTTTTTCTCATACTTATAGGCTCAGTTGATTTTTTTCTTTATTGTTTCCACGAGAAGGAATATTCTGTAATATTCTCGTGGGAGCGTGAAAACGAAATATTTCCAAACACAAATTTATATGTAGGTAGACTCTCAAAATTGTCTCAAGAATACGTTTAAATATTTCAACGTACTTATGTTACATACTGTATAGACCGGAAGATTTTTGGCAGCAAAAGAGGAAAAATATATTTCAAACTTCACAGAAAATTGTATCCTTCATGAAAGTCTTTCCAAACTCAAATAGCACTATTCACATTTTAATAATTATCACCTTTCGATAAAGTACATGTTTTTTTAAATGAACATTAATGTTATTTGAAGTAGGTAGAAACTTATAATTTAGAAGTGTTCCAAATTTGGTTTCGCTCAACTGTCTTTCAGCGTTTTCCATGGTCATATATATTTCGGAAATATAAAAATGATCTTTGTCTGTTGATTCAATTTGTCAACAAACAGTAAACATTAATGAGTCGTCCTCTTCAAAAACAATAAATCATAGGGATTGTTTAGCCTGCTTTTGCAATTTTGTTAACATATTGCGACATCTACAAACCAAAGTAAAAAGTAGTATGTCGCACCTCATCCGCAGTTTGCTTCTTGACTTCAGTTTTATTGAACAGTTACATCGCTAGATGGAACTACCGATATTAGTTATTATCTTGATTGATCTCAGAGTGATTTACGAAAGTTTCACCGGTCATTGCTTAATATGGCAATTAGCTAGTGTGCTGACTCATTCATTACCTAACTGGATCATTAGACGTTTTAAAAGATGTTCCCGTAGTTTCACTTTAATCGATGAAACGTAGGTAGCTACTGACTTTCTCAACAGTGAACACACAGTGGCATACATTGTTTATTCATATAATCAATTTACTTTGCTCCAAATTGATTAAAGCAACGGTTTCGTTACAGTTCGATGATTAGAACATAAATATTCTTTATCATACGCTAAACATGTGTTTTTTAGTGCATTGCGCATGTTCCATTAGCGTCCCACCAATTGCAGTGATCAATAATTGTTAGACCAGTGGCGTCTCCTCCGATTGGGGTAATGCAAAGAAAAATTACTTGAGAGTTATGAAATCAATTTCTGTACAGTTTTTGATTATCGTGATAGATGGCTAAGAGAATGAAATCCAGCTCGGACCAATATTGGTTCAAATGAAAAAACACGAATGGAAAAAATTTCCCTGTATGATACCATTCCTGGAAGGCCTCTGTAGACACCCTAGATGCTTCCAGTTCAAAGAACGTGTCTATTAGTTTCATAGTGTTGATTGAAATCATATATTTTCCTTTTTTTTTCATGAGTTTTAGGGGTTTATCCCTTTGGACTCTTTTCGATTTTTCAAATAATTGTATTCCAAGTCGAATGACAGAGTTTTCTTAATTCATCATTCTGAATCGATTGGCGTTCGCAGAATTGCTCTATCTTCAACCGTTCCCGAGCTGGAAAGTTCATTTGGAGGAGGGAGTCGTTACCCTCCATATTTTTTCTACTTCTATTCAAGGCAACTTCACTATCACTATGCGAACATGCGATACCACGTATTTGAAAACTTTGCAGATTTACCATCTCATAACTACACCAGACAAGAAAAATATCTGTTCCGCAAATCACAAAATCACTCGGAATGACAAGTTTCTCACACGACGCTCCAAAAATGTACTATTACCCGTAACAATTTGAAATATTCCTAACATACTTCATTTCAAGAAGCAACTGAAATCGTTTATGAGAGGAATTTGAATTGAGTAACGTATTTTATCACTTCAGAATATTTTTCATAAATACTGCATACAATTTTACTATGTTGAATCGAATATTGTTGTTTTTTATATGAATGTATTTAACATCACCACTGTACCATAATATTGTATTTCGATCTCAGCTTTACATAACGTATACGTTACTTATCGAGTATCTAATTATTCACAAGCGAATAAATTATTATTATTAACATTATTACTATTCGTGACATTTTTGACGTTGTGCCTAACCTTCAATCTGACCATAAACAAATCATATAATTTTGGAATACGCACAAAATTTTTGTTTGGCCTCATGAACTAAAATTCTTGATTGACATGTTTCACACTTCTTCTGTATTAAAAACGGTAATTTTTAGGAAAAAACTCATCCTTCTTTCATAACCGCATAACCAACAAATCTAAGCAAAATTGTTAGTGAATTTTATTCATGTCAAGTTTGTAACTAGAAAAAAAGTAAGTGAATATATTTCCGTTCGTGTTGAAATTAAATGGCTCGAAAAGTTGGCTGTGTAAATATGCAAAGTTCAAAGTTACCAACTTGACATAAAAAAATTCATTTGGCATACATTTGTTTTGGTGTTTTTAAAACAAGGTTGGATTTATTCATAAACAAAGAAAATAGTGTAGGGCGGGTGAATTGGGATATGTACAATGTGTTAGGGTAAAGAAATAAGGAGTTCTCCTGTTTTTTTCGCAGTGTAAATGTGTCATAAAGAAGTTATCATATCTCTGAAATTAGTTGAGACCGCCAAAAATTTCATTTGTATTTTTGTTCAGGAGGCCAAACTACATATTTCCAAAAAAAAATTCTGTTGATAACTTTTGACCAGTAAACCAAGATTGTCCATTACTTATATACAGTTCGATTATTATATCTTTATCTTTTCATCATCACAATACCATAATTCTTAGCATAGCAGACGAATGTAAACGAATTTGAATCGCTCATAGCGGTTGATAGAAAGAGCTGTTCGATAGAGAATGTGTCATTTCTTCGATCATAAATTGATGACGCATGGGTAAAGATACAATAATCGAACTGTTTCTATGCCACCATACACAAAATTGGAATCAACCTCTTCTAAAGGGTAATTTGTACTTTTTTTTTTTCGAAAAACTTTGCTGACCGGCGGTTTCCAGTTTCGAAAAATCGCAAGTACAAACTACCCTTTAGAAGTGGTTAATTAAATTTCTTTCTATATTGGCATAAGAAGTATATTATGGGCAATTCTGGTCTAGTTTCAACAGAATATCTTTACTGGAAACCGCCATCAGTCCCCCTAAAAGGGGCACGATCACCTTATTATAAACAATTCAATTTTAGGGTTTAGTTCGACTATGTACTTCCTAAGGTTCTGTTCGACAGAATTATTTTTTTGGTCAGCAAATTATCCACTCTTGTTTCTTTTATGAAATGCTCGCGATTACTTAACACTGATTACTATCTATTATTATTTTTATTGTTACTTTCCAAAAGTAATTCTATTCAGGAAGCACCAAGCACCTATCAAACTGTTGGATACTTATACGCTGATTCAGATACAGCTGCATTTAACATTTAAACAATTTTTTGGAACTCACGCAATTTGACCTCCTGAATAAAAAATCCAAATGAAATTTTTGGCGGTCTCAACTAATTTCGGAGATATGGGCCTATTTTTGAGTGATGACTGGCATTTGTCAGGACACATTTCTACCGCGGAAAAACACTCAAAATTCTTCCTTCTTTAAACTAACAAACTTTGTTGAAATGTTGTGGCTATTATTTAACGGAATTTTACCTCAAACTTTTTCTATAATTCCTTTACAATGATTATTTGTAACCCCCAAAAGTATTATAAAACTAGTAGAATCGAATTCTCCCAATTGAATTGGGGGCCACTTTTAGGGCCACCTCCATGATGGCCAACCGGGAAATTTCCCGGTTTTTTCGATGCTACAATCCGATACTGGAAGGACCAATTCGAAATCTTCCGAAACTCGTGGCGCCACCTCGAGACGTCGGCGTCTGTCCCATGCGCGACGCCGCTGTCCAGCGAACGCGCTCGCCATCCCAGAAAACTCCATCCTTCATGAATTACACCTTACAGTTTACTGAGTTTAGAGTCGCCACAAATCTAACGGGTCCGCGTCACGCCAGCCGAACAAAAGGCGGTCTTGGCAGAACTCAAAATAATATCGTTTTAAATGTCAAACAGTGAATAGCCAAAGTGTCGGTCCAAATTTCCAAAAAGGAAAACCTTCGCCGATGAACAATCTCAACGCAGATCAATCCCTACGAGTGCTGTAACCTTGGCATAGGTGAATCGTCCTTGCTTACTAACCTTTGTGAGGTGTGCGATAAGATGGAATTCAAATTCAACATCAACGATGTCTTCAAACAGCCTGTCGTGGAAATCAATCAGAGTCTGATTCCGCCCGGATTTGGAGGGGACAGAAGAGCGTTGTGGTAAGTCCTATGATGAAGTAACGAGATATTTGCTATACCTATA
Organism: Chrysolina americana; assembly: GCA_958502065.1. Classification (NCBI taxonomy): domain Eukaryota; kingdom Metazoa; phylum Arthropoda; class Insecta; order Coleoptera; family Chrysomelidae; genus Chrysolina; species Chrysolina americana. The sequence goes on along the minus strand of OY293419.1, from coordinate 2,694,766 downwards.
TAGGCATTTTGCTCTGACTACTTACTAGAAACAGTAGGTAGTCTCAAGAAAATATCGCAGTGCACATATTTTGACTGTGAATCTTATTTGAGTCAACAATTTTATGCGGAAACAAATTTGCAACACAAATTGACAATATGTTTTTTAATCGTGGTTATTTCTTTCGTCTATTAAAATAATCATGCTACGTTTGTTTCCTATTTGACAGGACCAATCAACACGCTCTATTAGCGACTATATATTTGCATGGTACCTACACATTAGTCACCGACTATTCAGCATGATACCTATAATTTATCAAGGAACCTGTGCATTTGACAGTAGTCTAAATGAATACATCTTTAACGTCAAATAGAATCAATCGTGTTGAAGCTGTATAAGTATTTGACAATGAATCGGTTTGGAGAAACCAAATACGAAGAGATAGATGGGCAATCGAGGCTACAATCTTTGACAATACAGTGTCATTCATATGACTGAAATAAAAAATTGGATTCAAGAAATAATCTTCATAAATATAACACGACCTTGATTAAGTGTCGACTATTTTGTTGCTGCTAAATTTCTCTTGTATTTATAAATTTTAGTCGACATTATTTTGGCATTAATAATCAGAGATGAAAGCCCTCGAGCTTCGCTCTCGGGTTTTTATCACATTATTAATGCCAAAATAATGTCACGTTAAATTATTATAAAATACAGTCGAAATTTAGATGCAATAAAAATAGTCGACTATTTATCAAGATCTTGATAATTTCTCATGCCTAATTCACCATGATTTCCAACGAACTTGTGGAATATTGTTTCAGTCCTCATTGATTAGAATTTTATCACTTATAATTGCATACGAGAGATATTTTTTCTACTCATGTGGGTATATGAAAATAATTATTTTCAACCGGATCCCCTACATGAAAGTGATAGTTTTCCACTCTAGAGATGAAAAAAAAGCAAATGAACTTTAACATGTGACCCGATGGGAATTTACTTGAACTGCTCTCTATAACTATAATTAATATGTACTCTGATAGCGAAATTCCAGTATTTTATAAACAACATCTATCGTAGAAAACATAGCATTTCATACTCAAGATGAAATAAGTTCGTTTTTTCATTTCTTGTTGAAAAATATACTGTCTCTTGTTTCTGTAGTAGATGTTCAAGTTTTTTCTTTTTCCTAACGAATTTATTGAATAATACTCGAATCATACTCTTTGTCAACTTGTAAGTATGGTTTTATTGATGTGTACTGTTATTTTTATGAAAGCTTGTTCTTCAATTCCACTTTTACTAAATTCGCTAACTGCTGCGGCTCGATTTGAGTGATTTGTAATTTTGACACGTTTGATATCTAAACCAATGCGTTGTGATGAGCATTACATTTGGAACATGGCACATTCTTATACCAACCTTTAGAATTTTTCTTCTTCCAAAAGGGATTTGGTGTAAGAGATACTCTGTCCAATGTTATAAAAGTGTCTTGTTTCTCCAATTTTCTTAAAAAATTCGCAACAGGAAAATTTCCGGAATATTTTTCATGCTCGCGGGAGAAATTAGGATATTGTCATAGCAACATGTCAAAATGCAGGCATCTGATTGGCTAAAATTAACTGGTAAAAAAATTTCATGAAAATTGGTTGATAATTTGCTGAAATTTTGTTCCCTAATTGCCACAAGCTATCAAATGGAAATTATGGAACTCATAGAGTTTGGTCTCCTGATTTCGGAAATATGGGTCTATTTTTGAATAATATCTGGCATTTTCTAGCCCACATTCCCAAAGCGATAAAAACAGTAGAAACACTCAAACTCCTTGCTTCTTATCACCAGCAGAATATAAGCGAAAATGGCGCATTTTAGGAAAAAGCCCATCCTTGTTTGTTTTTTTGAATGTTATTCATGTCAAGTTGGTATAACTGGCAAAAAAGTGAATGAATTATTTTCTTTTTATGTTGAAGTTAAATGGCTTGAAAAGTTGGCCGTGCAAATATGCAAAGACCAACGATACCAACCTGGCATGATTAAATTCACTAAACATTCTGCATAGAATTGTTGTTTTAGATGTTTTTGATGAGAACAATGCCGTTTTTAATTAAAAATAGGGTGAAACGGGTGAATTAGGATGTGTACATTATGCTAGTATGAAGAAAGAAGAATTTTGAATGTTTTCTCACGGTTAAAATATGCCAGTACTCAAAGTTAGGACCATATCTTCGAAGTTACTTATTTGAGACCGCCAATAATTTTATTTGGATTTTTTGTTCAGGAAACGATTTTTTTTTTGAAAGCTGTTTCTGACAGACATTCTTTATAGAGTATGCCACACCTCATAGATACTTCCGATATATTTGCCATAATTCTGAATTTTGCGGGACCGTAAGAAATAGCAAAAATGTATATATTTCTACATCAAAAGTTATTAAAACCAACAAAGTTGGTATTAATAAAATGGTATTTTTTCGATTATTTTTATGTTAGCGATGTTCAGGCATATCATTCGTTCCACACTGATAAACATTTCGTTCAGAAACATCACAATAATGGCTTTGGATTCTTGACCCTAATTTACGCTCGTGAATTCCATTATTACGAACTCCTATGACGTTACGTACAAATGTGTGACTCATTCACTCTTCCTGCAGTCATGCAGACATGCTTTTCTCCTGCGTATCGTCTGGTCTCGGTTTAATAGCCTTGCAGGAGAGTCCAACAACCTGCACTTACCACTTTACTGGTGGAAATATCAAATATCTGTTATGTCAATTAAGTACGATCGTTACGAAAATTACTAGACGCATTTGGGATAATTGTAATTCTGGCAGAACCACGAAAGATCATTCGTATTACAAAATATTGTGACGCTGATGTTCATGAGGAATACGAGGGTCACTCGAAAAGTGACAATCCACTTCAAAAACTAGCCTACTAATTACTTACGTATGGGTATGCATTGCTTCAGCAGAAGTTTCCGTTGTTTATAATGTGGTTTTTCTGGGTGTGTATGTTGAATAACAAAAAAATTAAACAATCTCACACAATCAAGGTTTTGGAATGAAGGACTTCAAAAGGAATTACATCACATTTTGGCGTTTGAATTAGCTTGGCGCGGGAGAGAAGCAGCTTACTGCAAAACCACTTGTTTCGGCAGCAAGTTTTCGAAAAATCTGTCAAATGATTTTCACTTTATTCTCACTCTCTTGTGATATTACAACTGATAATAATCCAAATACCCACATCAATCATTTGTTGAAAATTCGCTCATCAACTATGCTGTGGATACGAAATTGAACGATCAAAAGCATTTTCACAATCAAAACTAATGAATATAAAATTAGTCAAACATGTCGAAGATACCTTCAGTTGGAACTTAATAAAACTTTGGAACTGTTGTTGAAACGCTTTGTATGATTGTACATTTTTCAATATCTCAAACATCTCCAAGCAGGTTTACTTAGTTTCAGATTTTTTTCCAGTCTCATCACATCATTTTGTTAGGTTAAATGATGAGTGCGAGTTGTGGAAATGAAAAACTTTGACATGTAAAAAATTTGCGTACACCCTATGAGTTCGTAAACATGGTCGTTACGTTTTTTAAACATGGATACAAAAGATGAAAAAGTGGGGATGCTATTTATTTATGACCTATTGTACAAGAAAAATTCGAGGAATGCAAAAATTTTGTATGCTGAAAGCTATCCCAATTCCCAACAGCCATCTTCGTCCATGTTATCATTATTTTCCCGTTGTGGAGAAACAAAATACAGGGGTGGTATTCCGTGTGCCATAGAATTCTATAGTCGACGGAAAAAGTGAGATGACATTATGGTTGGATTCATGGAAGAGAAAGAGACAAAACTGTCGACTATAGAATTCTATGGTACACAGAATACCATCTCAGACTAGAAACTCCCAACCATAAGACTTCGTCTTCTTCTGTTTGGCTTTTTCCCTTCGGGAAGTTGGCCAGGCCAATACCATGAAACTTGTATCATCGATGAGGTAGCTGGAAATTAGCTATCAGTGTCAGAAGTCAGCAAGGGAGATTTGAAATAAGCATAGATGACTATAACTTTGTATAGATTTCATGGCATACTTTGGTAGGATCACCATATTTTTCGTCTCGTGAGTAATCTTTGAAGTTACGTTATCAAACTCCATGCAAGTCTTCTTCATCATAGACATTGAAGACAACTGCGATAGGCTATCCTCACACTAATGAGTACTCACCAAGAACTTGAAAATAATCTAGCATGAAGTAATTGCAAGAATGTCAAATAATTCTTGGGCCGTCTCGGTCATAGGTACTTCAAGTTCACCGGATTTCACGGGCTTTCCATTGTTTTATCCCTATGACTATTTCGGCTATGAATTATATCGGTAATCTGACAACGAAAATTCGGTCAAATTTGCCTTGAAATGAACTTCAATTAGAAGGTGCGAAAGCGTAACGTTTCTCAACCCAGAAACGAAAAGAAGGCAAAGAATAATGACGTACTAAAATTCACAATTTCCGGCAAAGCTGCGATTTACGACATGGTCATATAGCGTGCATCAACCACCACAGCACATCTTGATAAAGCTCCTGGAAAACAATTTCTAAACGTAAAGGCGTATTTGCATAATTTTCTTGATGGGTTGCAAGCTTTTATCAAGGTTGCATAGAGTAAGAAATGACTTCGAAGAAATGCGAGTAAATTCGATAAAAATCAGCAAAGTGTGTTTTTGTCGTGAAAAATCATGACTTGAAAAGCTGTCGGTCAAGAGGCTTGGACCCCCTCCCTCTTGAAAAAAGTGTCGGATATTCGAGAAAGTAAAATCGGAAAAATCCGCAGAATAGAGAGCACTTGAGACGTGGAAAAGTGCTACGAAAACTCGCGAAATTAAAATGAAAAATACTGCAAAAATGGTAAAAACGTAACTAAATTTTTCCCCCTCTATCTAGCTTCTAGGCACCTTAAGGCTAGATAAAGAAAGTAGGAATTTGAAATAATTTACAAATATTTTGGACATGGGATTTACGAAAAAATCTTCTTGGTCAAGGAGCTTGGACCAACCTCCTTCTTGATGAAACTTGCAAAAAGTCGTTGAAATAAAATCGAAAAAATCCATAAAATAGTGAAAAAATCGGTAAAAATAGTGACAATCATCAGACAGTAATTCAATTCAATTGCAAGAAATGTTACTCTCCTGCCCCTCTGAAAGCTAGAAAGAGAGCGCTTGAGACGTTAAAATTGCTGCAAAAACTCGCAGAAATAAAATCGGAAAAACTCGTAAAATGGTGAAGAACATCAAAACGCCGCGTTATTCAATTTCTCACAACCCCCCTCCTCTACCTAGCGTTAAGGCATCTTAAGGCTAGATAGAGAACGTAGGAATTTGAAAAAAAATCCGAATATTACGAATGTGGAGAATTACAGAAATATGTTGGTTTAGGGGCTTGGACCAGCCCCCTTCTTGAAAAAACTTGCAAGAATAATATCGAAAAAATCCGTAAAAGAGTGAAAAATATCGGACAGTCATAAAATTTAATTGCAAGCAATCTTTCCCTTCTGCCCCTCTAAAAGCTATATAGAGAGCGCTTGAGACATGAAAATTGTTGCAAAAACTCGCGAAAATGAAATTGGAAATAACGTAAATATCATCAAAACGTCGCGTTATTTGATTTTTCATTATTTATTCCTGCCCCTCTCCTCCTATCTGGCGTTGAGGCATCTTAAGGCTAAATAGAGAACGTAGGAATTTGAAAAAAATCCGAATCTTTCGGACATGGAAATTTACGAAAAAAACTCGAACAATGGGCTTGGACCGATCTCCTTGATAAAACTTGCAGAAATTCGTTGAAATAAAATCGGAAAAATCCGTAAAAATAATGAATAACATCGGACAGTCATTTAATTCAGTTGTGAGAGATGTTACCCCTCTGTCCCTCTGAAGGTTAGATAGAGAGCGCTTAAGAAGTTGAAATTACTGCAAAAACTCGTGAAAATAAAATCTGAAAATACCGTAAAAATTGTGAAATTCATTACAACGTTGCGTTATTCAATTACTCATAAAGATTGTATAGAAAATGCGTAAGAATTCAGAAAAATTTTCGAAGAAAAAAATAAAACCTAAAAAATTGCTTAAAAATTGTGACATTCTTTGAAACGCTGCGTTATTCAATTTCTCGTAATTCCCCCCTTATCTAGCTTTAAGGCACCTTTAGGCTGGATAAAAAACGTAGGAATTTGAAATAATTTCTGAATATTTGGAACTCGCAAAAATAAAATTGGAAAAAATCCATAAAAACAGTGAAAACCATCGGATCGTCAAATAATTTAATTTCAAAATATTGTATTACTCCTGTCCCCCTCATTTTTGAAAAAAATTGCAAAAACTCACGTTAAGAAAATTGGAAAAATACTGAAAAAATGTGAAAAGCCCGAATTATGTCCAATTAGCCCTAACCAAGAATCACGAAATTTATATATTTGACTGAAGGTGGAACTTTTGGAGGAAATAATTTTTATTGAGTTTTGAAATTAAATTATGCATTGAACCACCACAGTGCGCATAATCTTATCAATAGTCTACTAATAATATTAGTATTATTAAATAAAGTCGACAACGTCGAAATGCCCTTCTCTCCACACATTTCCACAAAGTGAAACCCGCAAGACAAATATCTGACAGAAAAGTATTCCCCTGGCTATAACACTACCCCGGACATTGGAAAACATCTGACAGATATTTGTGCTAGGTTCCCCAACAACAAAGAGCAAAGTTTATACTTCATTCAGCTGGTGAGGATCACCTATACGAACCAGTGTTTCGAGAATTGTGTCTCTCATCAGTGCTAGGGTGGATTGGAGAGAAGGTTAAAGTTGTCCTTGTCCAAGCCAAATAAATTAAGATTTGCATCTAGTAGGAATTGGGCTTTTGTTAACTTGTCATTGAACATAAGTTACGTCATAGATTAATCACAAAATACAGTTCTACCGAATGGTAGGGATATCTTTTGTTCGTGCCAAGAATGGATAGATTAGTTATATTTTCAAATCACCCCCTCAGAATAATTTAGTAATAAGGTTTACCGCATCAAGAATTTCTCGTTTGTCTGATAGATTGGATAGCATGTGATTTCGGAGTATAATATAACACGACCTTGATCCTAATAGCTATTGACCTCCACAATGTGTAACGTGTTAAAAATAGACTCGGAATTGATTACTGATTGCAGGTGCGGATTATTTAGGAACCTGGTACGGATAACGCTTTTCCGACAGAGGCTTCACCGGATGTTCTAAATTAAGGTGATTGATATGCGCTTCTGTCTAATATCATTAACAAAAGTAGAATGGACCGCGCAGGAAGTATTTTAAAAATATACTCGAAGTCTCGAAGGAAACTACTCTAATGAGAAACCGAAAATATATGTTTACAAATCTCATTAATGTTGGAAGCGCTAGTTCTAAACAGGTGCGTTACAAGAGAGGGTGTAATGGGGTAATCACCCCCACCCACCAATCTTTCACTTTACTGATATCATTCTCAATCATTTGATATAGTTTCGAGTCATTTTTATCATGCCAAAGTATTGTAGTGTCATCTGCGAATTGGGTGAACTCCCCGGAAATATTAGGTGAGGTTAAATCATCTATATAAATTTGAAAACGTGTTGGTCCCAGAACTGATCCCTGAGGTACTCCCCTTTTAATTTCTAGTTTGTGCGATGAGCTTTCTTGAAGAGATACACTTTGAGTTCGTCCAGATAAATAGGACTCAAACCATTTCTGAATATACCGGGTGACCACGAGGTGAGGTACGTCCCCCAATTTTTCTATAGTTTCAAAGATACTGATTTCAATTTTGGTACGTCAATAAATTACTCAAATACGCATATTTTGACTCCATTACCGAAAATTCACCACTTTCAGTTTAACCGGAAGTGACCCCAAACACCCTGTACATTTTTATCCATTATCCGGAAGAACATGCAATTTGTGATAACACTGTTCTTCAAAATTGAAAATCAGTTGGAAAATGGCGGAGATACAGTTGATTGTTCAATCGAACAAAGTTGGCCATGAACATCAAACTCAAATCATCACAACTGACGAACGGCGTCAAAATTTACGAGAGGAAGGTTCGAGGTAAGATACAGCTGAAAATTGAGCTTCTCATGTAATTGCAACAACCATATTTTCCAACAATTATCAAGAATTTCCTCCAAACGGATTAGTAGGTACCCTTATAAAAATGCTCACAACTGCCATTTCTCAAATGGCAATATACTCTTTTCACATTGTTGCAACATACATGAAGTTTGTGATTCCCTCGAAAAAATTTCACAAATATGCTTCAATTTGATCTTACTTATAGCAGGGGAGCCCAAGCGGGGATTTCGGGATTTACTAAAGCGCGGCAGATTAATATATACACTGAGAGAACAGTTTGTTAGCAGTAAAGAATTTTTTTTAAATGTTAACAAATTATGCTTTTGAATATGGCCAAACTAATGTAATTTTACTACTTATAAATGATTTGTTTGAAAATTTCAAATGAATCAGTTGTTTGATACAAACTTAATATTTGTTAACTCAGGGAAACATATTACTTCAATATTAACTGATATTTGTTTTTATTTACTTAAATTCTCTCTTGTTAAATAACATAACATTCATTCTGAATAAATAACATAACACTCTTCCTGACTAGATCACATATTACCTTGAAATCGTGTAATGTATTCGTGAAGGTTCCAATCCCTCAACAATCCTTTCATCATCGCTGTACTAGTAGGGTAGGAGCCTAGGATAACCCTTGCGTCCACTCCACGATTTTGGCGGCAGACCGGCACAAACATTCACAATTCACATTCACCTGTGGCTTCAATCCATATGCACATTCGTCCGTGGGTTCAGTTCACTTAGTCCACTTTCACGCCAAAAATAATGATTATATTGCCAATAACAAAGAAATAAATGATCGTGATATGGTTGAGCAGGTTGACCAACAAGATACAAGACATGAATACAATGGCGTTATAAAGTCGATCATCGTATGGAAATGCTGATGCGATGACACGTGCCTCTGTGGAGGGGTTGGATAGGTCGGATAATTTGCAACCGCCAAATCCTTTTAGTTAACAGTTAACATATTTACGTTTTCTGGAAATTGATAAATAAGAAATACGCTGACTATAAATTTTTGATTTTGCAGGCAAAGTAATATGTTTTAATTTTAAAAAATGAGCAGGTAACGAATATTTTGATATATGGTAATACTTATTTTCCGTCCAAGATAAAGGATCAGATTAGTAAAAAAAATTGATTATCAGAAATTCTCGAGGGCGTCAGATTAAGATAGGGTGAGTGTTAATTATTACATGCTAAAGAGTGTATATTGTACTAATCTGACAATTCGAAAGTGACGTAAAGAAAGGGGAGGGCTACAAAGTTGTAAAAAAAACGTCATCTCGACATTCTCGAGCGTGGCTAAATTTTTTTATTTTGAAGGAAATAATTCAAGGATAATGATAAATATATAATCTGACGATTTCCACAAGCCGAAATAACAAAAATTCGTCGATAAAGTCTAATATGCGTGCAGCTGCGTAATGTCTATATTCTCCTCTCTGCGTTACTATTTCCCTCTCACTCTTTCTCTATCAATTTGGCTTGGCCAAACTTAGATTTTGAATATAATTTGAACCGTTTCGTACCGGTAGATTTTGAGAAATCTCATAATAACTACGAAAATTTTCTTTTTCAAATGTTTTTTTTTAATAACTTTCAAACACGGCTTTATCGGTAGATTTCAAAAAATCAGCTCTTAATATTCATGGAGCTTGAAAAACTGCGTCGAATGCCGCCAACCGCGTGAAAATCGGTTCATTTATTCAAAAGTTATTGCGGTTTGAAAATTCAAAAATTTGTATAAACTTCTATCAGACTTTTTAGCTCGGAGAGCTCATAATGACACAAAAATCATATTTGTGAGCTCGGAGAAAAAAATACAACATTTCTAAGAAGGCCATGTTTCAGTATTTAGGCGTAACTTTGGATTGTTAACAATTTTTCCCGATGACATGAAAAGATATGAAGATTGCATGATAATTTTTTTGCAGGGATACAGTGAACAAAGTTACAGAGGTGGTCAATGCCATGGGCGAAGCTTCAGCATCTGCCCAAGGACTCACGAAACCCATAACAACTGCGGAGCGTCTCAGAAATTCTGAGCACAAGCTTTACTTACTCATCGATCAAAACGCGAGCAAGTGAGAAATACTGAAGAAAATCTCAAGTTGGAAATTCAATTATAATTTTTTTTAGTGGAAAAGGCGCCGTTACCGGCATGTTGAAGACCGGATCCAAGGGTCTTTATGTGTTCGACAGGGATGGTCAACATTATCAGGTTTCGCCGCCTTGCGTATTGGATTTTTATATACACGAATCTCGGCAACGCACAGGCTTGGGAAAGAAGTTGTTTGAACATATGCTAGAGGTAAGAGAGATGCCTAAAAACCCTGGTGTTGTTAGGATAGAGCATCAAATTTAAAAGGCTCGTTTAGTTTTGACTCTCTGTATTTATTTAATATTCAGTTATATACGCACACTTGACGAATGCTCTAAAGCAACTGACTAATATATTATAAAATAACATCCAGGGTTGTTCCGGAGCAATCTTAAATTGTGCTGAAATTAGTCACGAAATTGTGCTCGATTGTGCTCCTGCTACTGCTCATGCGCGTTCTTTGAAATTGATTATTTGAAATGACAGATATAAGATGTCGCCACCTATCTGACTGTCAACTTTTTATATTAGTTTCCTTTATCATCATTGTACACAGATAAAGAGGCAAAGTATGAAATTAAATTTGAATTTGACAAATATTGTTATTCTGTGATTACGGTGCATTTCTCTCTCTCTCTGGTTTGATGGTCCTTGCTTCCTTCTCAGGTGCATTCGACCATACTGCATTTAATCCACAGAACTTAAACACAGTGTGACATGAGAAGTGTTCTATGCGATTACATTGACTAACAATCTCAAGTCTGTTGAAGTTCTGTGATTTGATCGGAATGTGATATCATAACCATGCCAAATGTCACGTTTTGTGCCCTATCTGTCTTCAACAAATATGACAGGTCCTAAATATTCTTCAGTCTTCTTCTCATTTTCTATCAATTTCTTCTTCCCTAAAAAACTCAATCTATTTAATGAAATAGTGCTTTTTTTGGCAAATTTTCCAATGGTGCGTGCTCGGTGCTCACCTGAATTGAATAGTGCTGCATTGAGCACAATTATGCTGCAAATAACAACCCTGAACATCTAGTCATTCGAGTACAGATCAACGTTTCCATTATACAGGGTGTTTCAAATTAGGTCTGCACCATTGCCAACTCCGTTATTATTGATGCTACCAATTCGGTTAAATGGGCAAACTAGTAGCATTTTTAATGGCCTTCTCGAAGCCGGAATCAAAAACAGAATTGACAGTCACGTTTTCAGAATATTTCATAAAATGATATTTCTTTCAAGGGAACACCCTATATTTTTTCATGCATTTCGATTCATAATAACATTCTCAACAACTAATCTCATTTGACTTTTTTTCGTAAAGGTGAAAATAAGACAGTTTTATCAATAGGAAACATTTCTACCAAACGGATTTGATAAAGCGCTATGAAATATCGAGTAAATGTTCAAAAACACCGCCTTCTTGTTGAACACATATTTGGGCCCCTTCTATTGACACAGTTCGGCCATCAATTCTATTAATTATACTTTCAATATAATTTTTCAGTTCATCTACATTATTGTTTCATTTTGTGCACCTCATTTTTCAGAAATCCCAAAAAATAAAAATCTAAAGGTGTCATGTCTGGTGAACGAGGGGGCCACTTAACAGGACCATTTGTAGCATTCCAAAACAGCCTCGCAGCATTCTTTTTACGCTACTGACATTATGTGCTGGTGCCCCATCCTGCTGAATATATATCATCTGACGAGCCTCCAGATCAAGATCATCGAAAAAGTCTTCCAACACTCTTGTTAATAAATTAATGTAACGGGGTCCGTTCAAAGAACCATGGTAGAAAAATGGACCGATAATTCTGCCTCTAAATAGACCACACCAAACATTAATACTGAATCGAAAGTTTCTTCAAAACATTCGTTGTGCAGGTTTCCGGAACGGCACTTGAAAACACGAGGTGGGCATTCTTTTTTTGGCTTACCCCTGCTGAACGACCGCTTCATAAAAAACTTTCAGACCTACGCGATACATCCTTTCTTCTGTTATCGTCAGAGCTTCTAGAAGATGAACATGCCTGTTGTAAATGCTGACCCATGGCGAATGGGGCTGAGTTACTACCACTTCTGATGTCAGTGGCACGGGGCACGACATATATATCACTGACGATACAGCACTACTTCTGAAGTGCACATACAGATTGAATAATAATGTGACTCTTATAATCATATATTTGTCGCCACCTCACTGTGTGTTCCCAATGATGGTACCTAACATTATTCATCACAGGAATGTACTTACCTACATTCGATTCAAACCCCTGTAATTTTTGACGATTACTTTGATTTTCAGAAAGAACAAATTGTGCCGGTGCAAATGGCCATCGACAGGCCAAGCGAGAAATTCCTAGGATTCCTCAATAAACATTATGCTCTGAACTCGCCGGTGAAACAGATGAACAACTACGTGGTTTTCGACGGATTTTTCCCGAAACAGCCAGAAGATGCTCATAATGTGGAGACAAGCAAAGGGTAAATCAAATTTTACATTTCTGGAAAATATTACGTACCTACATAATGAAGATCCTCTACTACCCTTTTCTATTATCGAATCAGCATCTTTTATCGTTTCACAAGTAACATTTTTAAACGCTCCTCACATTACTAATGGAATAATAATTCTTCTTTCACCCAAATCTAGCGGTACTCCGGTTAGGAAGAACTCTGCTAACGGTTTACAGGCTTACGCTTCCCCTATCGGACGTTACGGTGCCCATAGACCGCCTTGCAGCATGGGTCAGGTATAAACAGTTTTATTAATATCATTAACAGCCATTTAATCACTTCTAACATTACAGATAATCCATAACCAAACATCGACGATAAACAAAAGACAAGAACCAGCCGGGTGAGTTTCCTGCAGCAAATTTGAATGTCTCGAACAAATTTGAACTCCATTATTATAGTCTTGAATGTTTCCATCCAACAGTTATATAAATACTACCCTAACGAAGGTTTTCGAGAATCTTTAACCTCAAAATTATTATTTATCGAGCGATTTATGACTCGAATGCATATTGATTGTGGATGGGGGTTCAAATTTGTAACACATCAATTGTTTCACAACCACAACTAATCGAAATTGCACACCAGAGTACAGTCAATGCCTGTCACCAATTACCAAGGTGTCCAGTATAGGTAATCGCACGTTTACTACGACTTGGTCACATTCTAAAGCTCCTTTTTCCACAGTCCTCCACAACCAAATCCCTACGTATCCCAGAGTGTCCCTAATATCCAATATGGAGAGCGATTATCGAACGAAAAGTGCTATCCCAATCAGCATTATGTTCCTCAAGTAGGGAAATTCCAAGGACAGTCTGACGTTAATGACCTGCAAGCATCGTTGCAAAATCAAATGAGGATACATAGTCAACAAAGTATTCCCCAGAACTACAACCAAATGAGCGATTTCATGCCAGCTCAAAGCTATGCGAACGTACCTCCTCAGTCTGTTACAGTAGAAGGTGGTTATAGATATAATCCTGCTCAAAATTACCCGAACCCGGCAAACTTGAATTCGAACACTGTCACTGGTCAGCAAATGGTTCATACAAATCCACCACAGGTCCTAGAAGCTGCAAGTATTCAACACAACACAAACGTGCAGAGCATGGAACCCCACCATGTATCTCCTGTGAATGGAGGCAGTAATATTGCACAAAACTTGAACGCAAATCCAATTCAGACGCAGCAAGTCATGGAAAAACCACGGCTGAACGAGTTACAAGCTAACCAACATCAGATTCACGGGATTCAATCAAATCCAAACAATTTAGTGAATGTTTTACCACCACAAAGTATTCATCAACCACTTCCGAATATTCAGCAATCGCAACCTGTTCATCAGCAACCACAAGGCAATCTAGCAAATATGCCGACTCAAATGGCGAATCGTACGGTATACCACAGCTCTGGAATATACGAAACTGATTCTCAAACACCTCAACTACTGCATGCTTTCGAGCATAATCCCACACAGCCTCCTGCTGTTCAACAGCAACCAATGTCCAATAACCAACGGCGTATGCTAGACGGATCTACTCCTGTTTCACAAAATTATCATCCAAATCTATATCAGCAGCCATCGCAGATTACTAACAATACTGCTGTATTGAATCGGATAGATGGAGCAAGCCCTATTGCACCAAATTATTATCATAATCAAAATCAGCAACCATCACCTGCGATCAACACTACACCCAGTGCTATGCTGAATCAGCTACCTCAACAACATCCCATGCAGAACCTAGTACAGCAAAATCCTGCTGAGCCTGCACCTATTCCAAGCCAGAGTCCATATCAACAACCATCGGACTATTATACGAGTATGAGTAGCGGTAATGCTCTGAATCAGCCACCTTCTCAACAAGTTATGAGCCACAATCAACCACACGTGAATCTGTCGTTGGCTGCACTGAACTTAGATCAGAATCCATATCAGCAACAACTGACACCAGCGATCAGTACCCATGCCAGTTCAGCACCAGGTGGTGATCAACTGACTAACCTCCCGGTCAGTCCTCAACCTTTGCCCAATCAACTTTATCAGATGCGGCATCCCCCTCTTCCTTTGGGGCACCAGCATCATCAAAGCGCCATGAGTCTTCAACGACGGGAAGTGGAGAGTCAGAACCCAACGCCAAATTCAACAGGAGCGGTTGATCAGAGTAGATGGGGCCATAATGTTGGGGGAGTTGGACAATTTGGAGATTCTGCCCAACAAAATCCCGTGATAGCTGATGCTCAAAGACAAGTCAGTCAGTCCTACTCGGTTCCGAATGTATACGGAAGTTTCCAGAATAGTCCGCAGTATGTTTCAAGAGATGCTTCAGCACAACGACCAGGGAATATCGCAGGGTAAGATTCGTAGAGTTCGCTTCGCTTCAACACAGGGTACACGATTTCTGGTTGCGGTTATCGTAATTACTGATATTTTCAGAAACGTCAAAGAAGTTACCGAGGAAGGAGTTCTGAAATACGGTTATCCTGTCCAAATGACCAAGTGAGTTGATGGAAAATTTGGTATTGGACGTTCAGTCGGTGATTTATATCAACAATAGCGAAATAATCTTGATATGATATAAATTTTAATTTGTTGTTTTTGATTTATCGTCGAGCTATCTTTTGAGAGTATGATGTTATCGTTCAAATTATATGGTGGTTCCAAATCAGCGGTCAACTTTTATTGTATTTTACAGATCTCAAGTTTTCACTCAAGCAAATGTCGTTAGACAACCAGCCTCCTAAAATTCCTGATCCCAGTCCCATTTCCAGAATTATCTAAGTGCAGGTAAAAATGCTGGACTTTGTTGATGTTTACTTTTCGTCAGGTTTGAAAAAAATCTGAAAAATTCTTCAGAATTTGACAACGTATACTAATAAATATGATTTATTTTTCCACGATGCAGCTTTAAGAAATTTTAGATTTAATAAATACTTGGAAGTCTGAAGAATTTTTCGACTATTTTGCCCCCTAGTATGATCTACCGTAAAAATGTGTTGTTCCATCGCGAATGGCGGGCAGTGTATATCACTTAGGCCAACACCATTTAGCCGGTAGATGCATTTCCAGTATTTTCATCAGTCCTGCGTGTTTCATAATTTTACCTCGATAATTACGGAAGTTACGGGGGTGCTTCCATGAAAAGTGAGACACACTGTATATTTTTCTGAGCGTTTTTTATAATATAGGATCCCGTATTGAAATCAAATCATATATTTTCGGAATCTGCATGAAATTTTGCGTGTATGGTGCAGATTGCTATTGAACCTGCCGATTTTGTATTTTTCATGATTTTTTGGACTTTTTTCGATTTTTCGAATAATTTTGTTTCATATTTCCGTGGATTTTATAGCTGTGGTTACAAATTTCCATTAACTCTGGCCCTTCTCTGAAAAACTCCCTAGATCCGCCAGTACGTCTGACTGTCTCATGTTATTCCTTTTGGAAATATCATATTTCACTTATGTTGTATTTTTTTTCGGCAACCATCTGGGAAGTACTCACTTCCCGGACGATTCTTTGAGGAAGCAGCATTTTTCCAGCCTAGTCCGGGAAGTACGTACGTTCTCGCAGACTTCCAAGACTCGCCTGCGGCTCGTTCTAGAAATCTGTCTACTCGTCCAATAACAGTACAGTATTTTCTGGACTTGTTACCTTAATTACTGTTTTCTATTCCTTGAGATATAAATATTGATGTATGAATAATTACTATTCTGACGCAAAAAAATTAAACCTCTGAATACCCTGATGGTGGAAGAATTTGTACATATTTCAATATTAACTAGAGACAGACACTGGATGTTCTAATAAATTACAAGGGTTGTATTGACCTAACCAAAAGTTACATAATATTTCTCGTTAACGTTATTTTTATTTCTGGTTATGTTATGTTCTACATCGCCAATACTTTCATTCCCGCCCCGTATAATTTTTTCTCGTATCGTCTTCTCATACTTTGATTTCTTTCAGTTCCACCCATTTCATTTTTATTTACTTTTGTTTTTATTTCTTTTCATAGGGCACAAATAGCTTCCCAGTAGTAAATACATGTATTCTTAGCAATAATGAAATATTCCAGTAACGTTCAAAACGACGTCGATCCAAATCCAGTCAAATTAGAACGTCCTCGATCTCTTACAATTCAACTAAATGAAGAACCAGCTGAAGAAAATGTTCAGATTATCGAAGAAACGAAAGCCGTTGAAGACGAAATTGACGTGGGACAAATCAATTTGGAGGGTGATAAAGTGGAAGACATCATCGAGGCTGTTCCTGAAGGAGTACCTCCTGGTTTCGAGGATGATCCCTCCTCTGCTAAGAAAACTCCTAGTCACCTAACGGACCAAGGTTACTTTGATTTGAAATTTTACCATAACAAACTCTGGTGAATCATCGAATTGCGTACAATGTCCTTTATTTACTGTACATCACATAACTAAAATACATGTATACCTATAGCTGTGTATTTCCGATAGTTTTAACTCTAAACTGGGATTGCATGAATCCCAATCAGGTCCAATAAGTTGTAAAAGGGCTCATAGTAGATGTGAACTGAAATTCCGTTAGGATCGGATACTCCTCAAGCTAAACTATTCGTAAAGTACAGACATATCTACATTTCATTGGCATCTTTCATAGCGTTTTTAAGAAAAAACTACCGGAGAACTAGTTCAGATTTACAGCTTTTCTTTGCCTCAAAATACCACAGAAAATTGCTGCTTTACATACTTCATCTTACATTGCATGATCATGAACTATATGTGCTCGTATTAACAAATATTTCATAACACTTGAGGACAAAACTCGGTAAAAAAACAAGTTTTCTGTGGTCATTAGTATGAACCATGCAGTATGAGTCATGAACAAGTATCACGTCTTTCAGCTTTTGTTTTGTTTACTGTATTATGTAAAATTGTCTACAGAAGCTAATGCACAACTGAAAATTTGTTTGTTGTATTCACTAATGGAGACTATGAACCACTCATGCAATAGAAATACTAAATGTACCACTAAATCGGTATTAAATTATGAACAAATATATAAATCTCGAACATCTCTTCAAATGCTTCGTCTCATCTTTGTGTGATTGTAGAATTACGCAAATTTATTTTATTCGACGTATTTTTATACCTAGTTGACATATTTATAATTATTTTATGTATTTATTCCAATGATAATTAATATAGTGACTTCTCAAAGCGAAGCCGCCGTTTCTGGTTGCACTTCATCAAGAACAACTCAAATTC
This sequence comes from Chrysolina americana, assembly GCA_958502065.1. NCBI lineage: Eukaryota > Metazoa > Arthropoda > Insecta > Coleoptera > Chrysomelidae > Chrysolina > Chrysolina americana. Next base: position 2,676,718 of record OY293419.1, on the reverse strand, counting down.
TTGACAGTACAATGCTGCTGGCAGTTGTGAACCAACTCAACTCAAAGTGAACAAAAATATTTTTTACCAAAGCCAACCCTGCTACACGTCCGCCTATGGGAGCTACACATCAAAAATGTATTTGTCCATTCCCTTGATTGTATTAATATCTTTAAAAAAAATGCCCGGAAAGTATTCCGCAGACCTCCCACTTCTGACACCAAAAATTAGTGACGTCTAATACTCATGGGGTGTGCTTTCAGTAGGCTTGGACACTGTTGAACAAAATTTTTAGTAGCACCATTTAAGGTTTCAAATAAGTGCAAAAAGAATTTAAAATATAACAATACTTTTTATTGTCATTCCATTCGCTGTTTTATTAAATAAATAGTTCTCATATTGACTGTATATTCGTGAATTTCCTTTGATAAAAAAAAATTGATTTGAACTCATTCGTAAATAGATGTTCTGTAACTTTTATCTACATTTTGATGTACTTGTAATGATGGATATTCGATTATATTCGAAATTATATGGTTTCAAATTGTTTTCAGTAGATTATGACAGCTGTTGTTCATAATTTATGTAATATTTTCGCGAAACATATAAATTGAAAGTTACCAATACCAAAAATATACCATTATGAAATTTATTCGTTTTTTATTAAGTTCCTTAGAAACTCTAGACAGTTATATAAAAACTGTTCATATTTTGAGCAACATCTAGAAGGCTTCTACTGCTTTTCTGTTGGTATTATCCAATATCAAAATTATTTAAACGACAAAAATAACGATGAAACCGGCAAACTTGAAGGAATTTGAAATGGAGGAAATAATAAATCCAAGAATGCTTGCTGTGGTTTTATTGCACAAAGATATTTACAATAAATATCAAATCATTAATCCTATTTCACTACAACAGTCTAAAAATATAATCATTAACAATAAGTCATCACAAATGAGATAATAGTTATTCTCTAAACTTCGCGAATTATATCATAAAATTTATTTTCATCCAAGTCTCAACCCGACAAATCAGCTTTCACTGTTTCAAAATAGATGGCCTCGCAATACACCGTTCATTTGCCAATTTGATAATATTCTCTCTCATTAATTCGATAATATGATACATAATATGTGTTAAAAATTCCATTGGTCAAAATTTTATCGTCACTTTGATAGCAAAAAAAGTTCACTCTAACTTTTACATCGACAATATCTTCTTATCTTTCATTCATTCAACAACTGAACTTGCGCCATCTGTCCATCAATGTTTAAACTATAAAGACAATTCAAGTCTTCAATCATGAGTTAATTTCTGAGGGGACATTGAACTACGAAATACAATAGCTTAGGTAAGTTGTATGCCACAGAAGAACTTAATCATAGTTGCAATTCTTGTTAAAAGCAGTAGTTTTCACACCAAGCATATCCGAAGAAAACGCTTGCCGCGCCATCTATTGCCATATTTGGCAGCGAAGGCGTTCGCTTGATACAATAGGTATAGCTTTTTACACTTCATATATGGTGAAAATGTCCGTTTTTCCCGATTTTTTAATCACTTTTTCAAAACACCTGTACAGAATTTATTCCTCAAAACGTTAGTTTTGAATATTTTACTACGCATGACTTCAAACATGACTAAACACTGATAACAGAGTATGTCATATTTCACGTTAAGGAACTATGACGAATTTGGTTAGAATCAGTCTTTTTTCAAAGAAACTAGTTTTATTGAAATCAAGTGAGTGACTAGAAAATGTAAAGTACATGTGTATCAAAAATTCACAAGCTTGTATAATACAACAGGGTTACTTGAAAAATGTGTTTGGTATTTGTTACAAAAGAATTCGTTTTTTGTTCAAAACTTTTTTTTTGTTTGATATTTGTTAATAAACATTGAGCTTCAATACAAGCTTTTGTGACAAAATTGCTTTGGTGTTTTAGTTCATCTTTTGAATGAAGGTTTGGAGAAAGTTTTTGACCAAAATGAATACCATTATAATAACTCATAACTGCAGACATAAAATATATAAAGAATAACATGAAAGGTGTGTATTGAACAAAACATTTCCTCAACTCTTTAAATAAAGAAAATTACAACCTTTGTTTAATTTCCACCGAGCGTTATTTTGTTTGATACGACCAATTTCAACTTTTAAAACATTTTCAAATAACGGATTTTGAAATTACATAAAGTTCTTGAAATATACTGAAGTTGCAATTGGCAATGAACTATACTAGAATAACTTTGGTCGCGCCCCTTAAGTTAGAATTATTAGCGCTTACCTAGACTTTGTATATTAAGACTTTCATGTAATTTTAATATCAGTTATTTGAGAATAATATAAATAATATAAAATAAAAGCCGAAACCGTGCATCATGAATGAATAAAAATCAGTGAATATTAGACAAAAGCTGCTAATCAACATGAATTTCCACAAAATATAAATATATACTCGAGACTTTAAGAAAACGAGGTTTTGTTTTATGACTCCCAAGTAATAATTTATCGTTTTTTCTGATTACAACAACTCCAGAGTATTGTTCTTGTCGAGAAACTCAGCCAAAACTTTTTCCAACTTGGCATAAAACGGGTCATCCAATTTTAATTTGTTATAGAGTATCTCAGTTCCAAAAAATACAAACCCTAACACTGGATCATCAACATCAACAATCCAAGATATACAGAGTGGGCCATTGAAAACGAAACAGCTGCTCTGTAGATCGTTAGAACCGAATTATATGAAAACGCTCGGGCACGTCAAATATATTTTTGAGGGGAACATCGTTCGCGATGAAATTCACCCTAAATACTTTCCATCCCTTAGAACTGTGACAGCCACCCCAAAATTTTTCAAATGGCAATATATAGCAAGTGTTATTACGCTCATTTTAAAGTTAATTTCCTTCCTAATATCAAACAACAAGACCTACAGAGCCGCTGTTTTGTTTTCAATGGCCCACTCTTGATGTGTTACGAAAATCAGATAGCTGTTAAGCTATTAACACATATCGAAGATGGTTCAACATAAATCTTAAAATACTGGCCTCTATATACAACTTTGTCACAGTATTCTCGTCAATTCTTTGTTATAAATACACAGATGATTGCAAAACTCGTTTTAATCGATTTTTAATAGTCTAAAATATCTATTTATCAACGAGTGCCACTCTACTTTTTTTATTTAAGAAAAATATCACATTTCAAGGTGTGTCTCTGACGTCACGTTCATCGGAAATATCCCCCACCATAATCCACGTTCCGAAATAGGGAATATCGTTCTACCATAAAATATAGCAAAAGCAATTTTTATATTATTTGTAACTTTAAAATTTTCTGAACGAACCTGCCTTTTGATGAAGAACTATTGTTGGCAACACCGCAAAATATAATAACAGTTCTTATGGAACAAAAGTTGTTGTTACCACAGAACACATACAGTTAATTGAATTTTCACTGGTGTTCAGACAACCGGGTACAAAGCACTTTTTAGGCATTTTCACGGTTATGAGGAATACAGAAATTACTTGACACAAATAACAAAACTTTCAATTTGAAAACCGCTTCAACCTCAGAAAATAAAAACCTGTTAGTTTCCAGCATACAGATTTGATCTACTAGCATCTATCTTATATCACAAATGATTTAAACAGAGAAAAACAATTGTTATTGATCAGCTCCGTGAAACAGACTAACAAATCCATCTGGTATCAAATGACAACTATCATATAACACAATCCAGATGTAACGATAATTGAGATTCCACGGTGTACAACTTATACGACGTTGCCAGGTTTAATTTTGATGAACGTGACGTCACGAAAACCCTTTTATTCAAATTATAGAAAAACTGGCGGTCAGAAAAAATAAATAAAAAATTCCAAGTGATATTATCGTGTATACTTTCTAATTACAGTGTTTTCTCTTAGTCCGTGGAAAGGTCCATTCCACAACTTAACACTTTTCTTGGGCATATAATATATCTCATAATAATACTGCCGTACTAAGCAAAAAAGCCGTATCTGCTTTCTGGTACCTTGCTTAGAATTCTGTAGAGCCGACCTTCATAAAAAGAAGAAAAATTTGTTAATTCTGGCTATAAACCGGGTGTATACACCATTTTTGCTCGGTAAAATGTAAAATTTATAGGTTTTCAAACCCGCACAATCCGATATTTCAATATTAATATTTTTTGTAGTTACGGCACTTTTGCTAAGGATGGCAGAATATTCGTATGATAATAACAAAGAATAATACTAAAATTGTGGTGAAAATGTCCTCAGAGACAGAGACTACTCCTTCAAAACCGGGACAAAGTTGTATACAGAGTCCTCAAAACATCAATGACAAATCATCAAACGTGATACTCTCCACCGTCCACTTTGTCATCCGACACCATGTTGAAAAGAGACCTGGCCGTCGAATCCTCGATCCAGAACAGCTGCAGCAGCAGTCCTTCGAATATCCCCAAGCCGCATCCCCCCAAAACGTCGAGAATGTAGTGCCTGCTCATGAGGATGCGGCTCACGCAGATGGCCGATGCCCACGCCACCAGGGGAGCGTGAAATACCCAGTGCAGGGGCCACAACGTCGTGAAAAAGTAGGCTACGAATACGGCCCTGCTCGCGTGGCCCGATGGAAAACTAAACACGTCCGGGCCCAGTTGGCCCAAGGCGTCGTCGGTGTTTAGAATGGGTCGACGTCTTCGGAAATATGCTTTCGCGACGGCTACAAGGATTATGTCCAAGACCAAACCTAGAAATGAGCGGAGAAATTACAAAGTGCGGAAAAACAGGTCCCGAAATTGTTCCTTGTGGTACCCCACATTTGATATCCATCAAGGAACTGCTATAACACCATTAGTAGTTCAATAACCACAGACAAAGGACCCCGCACATTTCTTATGGGAACTGGCATTCCGTGAATTTGGCTGAACTTTTGATATGTTGTAATGCAAAAGTGTCCATAGCCACTAAGTTCAAAAATGGACAGTTTTCGAAATATGAAGCTTTGAAAATGATACACTGCTCCACAGTGCCAATGGAATGAAATACAAATTCCAAGATCTTCCAAACAACTTTCCATGTTCAGGATGACGCTAGAATAATTCATATTTTCAGAAAATGACATATTTCGGATATTTTTGAAGAGAAACGATAATAACCGATTCTACATATATCTGATGTTCAATAATATCTAATATATTTTCCAAAATGTTCATAACGAGGCCCAGCGATCTGTAATGAGGGAAAATGAAAAAATCTTAACTATGTATCCTGGAGAGATAACAATTGTTATCATTATTGATGTCATTTACATATTATATGTGATTTTTTTCTCACAAATCTCGATAATCTAACAATGGGGTGCCAAGACATTTTCCTCGGAACATCTCGAAATTGATAATAGCTCCTCACAGCCGAATGCATCCGTGAAAATATCTGCATCTTTGACACGTGATAGTATTTTCCAAGTAGAATGGGGTAGTTCAGGTGTTGGAAGCAAACTATAAATGGAACTTTCAATATTTACACCCAAATTCTTGAAAACACAATTTTCTTTTATAAATGTTACACTAAAGTTTACAAATGTAAATAACTGTTTATTCATATGATTGTTTACAAAATGAGTAAGCAGATTAATCGAAAATAATATATTAGTAAAAATAACATTCATAATAATAACAATAATAATACTGAGGAACATCGACGAAAACAAAGTAAAAGCAGCCATTGGAAATACAGTCAAATAGGAATTAACAACAGAATGACTAACAACTCCTTTTATCGTTTTTGATTGATCCACTTATTTATTTTGCAAAAAATCATATGAATAGAAAGTCGTTTATATATGTGAAAACTTCAACGCAACATTTATAAAAAGAGTTAGTATTTTCAAGAATTCAGGTGTAAATATCAAAAGTTCTATCCATAATTTGCTTCCAACACCTGAACTTTCCATTCTATCTATCAGTACTATCAGGTGTCAAAGATGCAGACATTTTCAAGGATTCGTTTGGCTGTGAGATGCTATCATCCATTTCTAGCCATTCTGAGGGACATGTCTTGGCACCCCATTGTCAGATCATCGAGATTTGTGAGAATTAAATGACATATCATATGTGAATGACATTAATAGTGATTACAATTGTAATCTCCGAGGATATATGATTAAGATTTCTCCGTTTTCTCCCTTTACAGCTCGCTGAGCCTGTTATGAACAATTAGGAAAACATATTTGATATTACATATATTTGGGATCGAATATTACGGCCTCTCTTCAAAAAATACCTGAAATATAACATTTTCCGAGTGTAGAGCAGTGTATGAAATTTTTTCGGTCGGGTTCTAGGCGCAGAATACTCGAATTCCATCCCAACAAGAAATGAGAGCTCTCCAATAGATGAGCAAATACCCCAAAAAATGGAAAAAATCCATATTCAAAGCTCCATATCTCGAAAACTGTCCATGTTTGAGCTTTTTTAAAATCAGTTTTTTCTGGGTTCCACCCCCGAATTTTTGTTAAACTATTTTTTGGTCTTGTTTGACAAGGTTCCAACTACTAGCATGCTAAATTTGGTAGTGATACAACCGATCTACGTCTCAAAAATTGAGTGGACTGGACTATAGCTAAACAAACTGCTTTCTAAAAAAATTCACTGACTGATATGTTTCTAGGGATTTCAAAAGTTATTTAATTATTGAAAAACCCTCATAAAGAAGTGCTTGTAGAAAGCTTTGACAACAATATCATTGATATCATTCAACTGTTGTTTTTGGCAGTACTTGTTTATACTATAAAATTCAGTTTTAAATGAATTCATAAGCATTAAGCATATACAAAATTTTAAACCAAAGCAGCTTGTGTACAGCATTTTTAAACACTTTTTGAGCAGTTTTATCCAGATAATTTCAAAAGAGCACTTTGAGTGAGAAAAAAAGTAGAAACTATGGAACATACCTAAAATCATATTAACTTGCATTTGCACTAAGGATGGGTTATCAAATAACCATGTGAAGGCTATCCAAAATGCTAGCCATGGAATTCCATGACAGGATATCTGAAAAAATAGATTGAAAAAAATTAGTATGATAAAAAATGTATGTGTTTCAGCACCTAGTTCTTAAATGACCCTCCCTCCAATTTACTTCACTTTCGTTTCATAAAATATTTAAAAATCCTTTCAAATTATAGTTCAAAAGAGATAACCTCTTACAAATTAGTTTGTGATAAATACTATAAATAGATAGATTTTCGGTAGATAAATTATATTGTATATAATAATCCTTTCTTTTTTTGCTTGAGATCCAGCTAAATAACAAGAATTAAAGAGTAACACGTTAATGTTGCTATTCATTTATATCTTCTCTGGTTATTCCCTAGAAAAGGCTTCGTGTTACACTTACCTCTAGGCCTTTATAATGAACTCTTAATGTACGTAAAGGCAGAATACTGTTTCCCCATGCAACAAATCTTTTAGTTATATAAGTGTCAAACTTTAGTATTTCCTTCAGGGCTCCTGGAACTTTCCTTTTACTTTTCTGGAAAAAAAATATATTGGATATTTAGTTCAGTTCATATCAAGTATAAATATACCTCCGTCATCTTGGTACGTTCAATAAAACTGATAAAATCAACAAAGGATTGAGTGACGAATGTTTACTATTAGACTATTAGAATTATTTCAAATCTCAGATGAATTTAAATTTAAATAACCTCTGACTATGACAGTCATGACATGACTGACAGAAGTCTAACCTAAAAACTTCAAAAACTTTCTTCTTCTTTTGTTTCAAGGTTTATTCGTTTGCGTCGAAGTGGAAAACTTTCCTACACTGGAGGTAAATTTCACTCAATTTTGGATATACGTTGCAGTGTGTTTACAGTCCGTCAAACTATGAATCGAGCTTTATTATAGGTCCATGAAAACTCATCGACCAATGATAGCGTTGATCTTTGACCATCAATGAATCTAGCCTAACGTGGAACCTCTCCTTGCTGGTATCGTCAAATCCAAAATTGCTAGCAATAATTTCAACCGAATAAGTGAGATAACATCATAGATTAATTAATGAGAGAGAGAACGAGACATAACAGTCGACAATAGAATACTATGGTACACGGAATACCACCCTTGTACTGTTGTTTATTGAGTTTCCTGTGTCTACTGCGGAGTAGCATCAGATCGAACTAAGACAATGCTCGAACAAAATTATTAGGAATTGCTAACAAAGACGGTAAAATATCAACGAGATGTCCGAATATGTCGACATCGTCCAAGAATTGGCACTGCAGTGATTAGGAAATATTTTTTCAATACAAGCTAGATAAGAGCTAGAAAAAACTGATTATGTTTTTGGATTCAGATTATCAAGTATTCTAAAAAATACGGTAAAATTCAACAAGATGCCCGAAAGCGTCGACACTCCGTGAAAATCCAAACTTCGGCTATCATCCAAGAGATGGCAGAGCAGTTTTAAAAGAATATTTTCTCCATGAAAAAATTCAAATAGCTTGAAAACCATAGAAGCTAGAAGAAAACTGATTGCGTTTTTGGATTCAGCTCTTAATTATCCTCCCAAGGGCGTGATTTGAAGCAAATCTATTTTTCAGTTTCAGCTTGAAAATTTCCTTAGATTTCGATTGAGCGAAAAATGAAGTTCTTACAGCAACCAAATTTGGTGTGGATGCTCTTGAGGCCATTGTCAATTGCAGAATAGCACAAGTTCAAATTATGAAAATTATTATTTTTTGCATAAATAATTCAAATATCTCGAAAACCATGAAAGCTAGAAGAAAACCGATTGCATTTCTGAATTCTGCACGTCAAGATCCTTATCTGTGCACATTTTGAAGCAAATTTATTTTTCGTTTTCAGACTGAAAATTTCCAAAGGGGTTAACCTTAGATTTTGAATCGACCAAAAAATAAAGTTCTTCCTAGAGCAACCAAATTTGGTGTGGATGCTTTTGAGGCCATTGTCTACCGCGGAAAGGCATCAGTTCAACAATTTTTTCCACACAAAAATTCAAATATCTCGAAAACCATGAAAGCTAGAAGAAAACCGATTGCATTTCTGGATTCTGCACGTCAAGATACTCCCCTGTGAACATTTTGAAGCAAATTTATTTTTCGTTTTCAGACTGAAAATTTCCAAAGGGGTTAACCTTAGATTTTGAATCGACCAAAAAATAAAGTTCTTCCTAGAGCAACCAAATTTGGTGTGGATGCTTTTGAGGCCATTGTCTACCGCGGAATGGCATCAGTTCAACAATTTTTTTTCCACACAAAAATTCAAATATCTCGAAAACCATGAAAGCTAGAAGAAAACCGATTGCATTTCTGAATTCTGCACGTCAAGATCCTTATCTGTGCACATTTTGAAGCAAATTTAGTTTTCGTTTTCAGCCTGAAAATTTCCAAAGGGGTTAACCTTAGATTTTGAATCGACCAAAAAATAAAGTTCTTCCTAGAGCAACCAAATTTGGTGTGGATGCTTTTGAGGCCATTGTCTACCGCGGAATGGCATCAGTTCAACAATTTTTTTTCCACACAAAAATTCAAATATCTCGAAAACCATGAAAGCTAGAAGAAAACCGATTGCATTTCTGAATTCTGCACGTCAAGATCCTTATCTGTGCACATTTTGAAGCAAATTTAGTTTTCGTTTTCAGCCTGAAAATTTCCAAAGGGGTTAACCTTAGATTTTGAATCGACCAAAAAATAAAGTTCTTCCTAGAGCAACCAAATTTGGTGTGGATGCTTTTGAGGCCATTGTCTACCGCGGAATGGCATCAGTTCAACAATTTTTTTTCCACACAAAAATTCAAATATCTCGAAAACCATGAAAGCTAGAAGAAAACCGATTGCATTTCTGAATTCTGCACGTCAAGATCCTTATCTGTGCACATTTTGAAGCAAATTTATTTTTCGTTTTCAGACTGAAAATTTCCAAAGGGGTTAACCTTAGATTTTGAATCGACCAAAAAATAAAGTTCTTCCTAGAGCAACCAAATTTGGTGTGGATGCTTTTGAGGCCATTGTCTACCGCGGAATGGCATCAGTTCAACAATTTTTTCCACACAAAAATTCAAATATCTCGAAAACCATGAAAGCTAGAAGAAAACCGATTGCATTTCTGGATTCTGCACGTCAAGATACTCCCCTGTGAACATTTTGAAGCAAATTTATTTTTCGTTTTCAGACTGAAAATTTCCAAAGGGGTTAACCTTAGATTTTGAATCGACCAAAAAATAAAGTTCTTCCTAGAGCAACCAAATTTGGTGTGGATGCTTTTGAGGCCATTGTCTACCGCGGAAAGGCATCAGTTCAACAATTTTTTCCACACAAAAATTCAAATATCTCGAAAACCATGAAAGCTAGAAGAAAACCGATTGCATTTCTGGATTCTGCACGTCAAGATACTCCCCTGTGAACATTTTGAAGCAAATTTATTTTTCGTTTTCAGACTGAAAATTTCCAAAGGGGTTAACCTTAGATTTTGAATCGACCAAAAAATAAAGTTCTTCCTAGAGCAACCAAATTTGGTGTGGATGCTTTTGAGGCCATTGTCTACCGCGGAATGGCATCAGTTCAACAATTTTTTTTCCACACAAAAATTCAAATATCTCGAAAACCATGAAAGCTAGAAGAAAACCGATTGCATTTCTGGATTCTGCACGTCAAGATACTCCCCTGTGAACATTTTGAAGCAAATTTATTTTTCGTTTTCAGACTGAAAATTTCCAAAGGGGTTAACCTTAGATTTTGAATCGACCAAAAAATAAAGTTCTTCCTAGAGCAACCAAATTTGGTGTGGATGCTTTTGAGGCCATTGTCTACCGCGGAATGGCATCAGTTCAACAATTTTTTTTCCACACAAAAATTCAAATATCTCGAAAACCATGAAAGCTAGAAGAAAACCGATTGCATTTCTGGATTCTGCACGTCAAGATACTCCCCTGTGAACATTTTGAAGCAAATTTATTTTTCGTTTTCAGACTGAAAATTTCCAAAGGGGTTAACCTTAGATTTTGAATCGACCAAAAAATAAAGTTCTTCCTAGAGCAACCAAATTTGGTGTGGATGCTTTTGAGGCCATTGTCTACCGCGGAATGGCATCAGTTCAACAATTTTTTTTCCACACAAAAATTCAAATATCTCGAAAACCATGAAAGCTAGAAGAAAACCGATTGCATTTCTGGATTCTGCACGTCAAGATACTCCCCTGTGAACATTTTGAAGCAAATTTATTTTTCGTTTTCAGACTGAAAATTTCCAAAGGGGTTAACCTTAGATTTTGAATCGACCAAAAAATAAAGTTCTTCCTAGAGCAACCAAATTTGGTGTGGATGCTTTTGAGGCCATTGTCTACCGCGGAATGGCATCAGTTCAACAATTTTTTTTCCACACAAAAATTCAAATATCTCGAAAACCATGAAAGCTAGAAGAAAACCGATTGCATTTCTGAATTCTGCACGTCAAGATCCTTATCTGTGCACATTTTGAAGCAAATTTAGTTTTCGTTTTCAGCCTGAAAATTTCCAAAGGGGTTAACCTTAGATTTTGAATCGACCAAAAAATAAAGTTCTTCCTAGAGCAACCAAATTTGGTGTGGATGCTTTTGAGGCCATTGTCTACCGCGGAATGGCATCAGTTCAACAATTTTTTTTCCACACAAAAATTCAAATATCTCGAAAACCATGAAAGCTAGAAGAAAACCGATTGCTTTTCTGAATTCTGCAAATTTATTTTTCGTTTTCAGACTGAAAATTTCCAAAGGGGTTAACCTTAGATTTTGAATCGACCAAAAAATAAAGTTCTTCCTAGAGCAACCAAATTTGGTGTGGATGCTTTTGAGGCCATTGTCTACCGCGGAATGGCATCAGTTCAACAATTTTTTTTCCACACAAAAATTCAAATATCTCGAAAACCATGAAAGCTAGAAGAAAACCGATTGCATTTCTGGATTCTGCACGTCAAGATACTCCCCTGTGAACATTTTGAAGCAAATTTATTTTTCGTTTTCAGACTGAAAATTTCCAAAGGGGTTAACCTTAGATTTTGAATCGACCAAAAAATAAAGTTCTTCCTAGAGCAACCAAATTTGGTGTGGATGCTTTTGAGGCCATTGTCTACCGCGGAATGGCATCAGTTCAACAATTTTTTTTCCACACAAAAATTCAAATATCTCGAAAACCATGAAAGCTAGAAGAAAACCGATTGCTTTTCTGAATTCTGCAAATTTATTTTTCGTTTTCAGACTGAAAATTTCCAAAGGGGTTAACCTTAGATTTTGAATCGACCAAAAAATAAAGTTCTTCCTAGAGCAACCAAATTTGGTGTGGATGCTTTTGAGGCCATTGTCTACCGCGGAATGGCATCAGTTCAACAATTTTTTTTCCACACAAAAATTCAAATATCTCGAAAACCATGAAAGCTAGAAGAAAACCGATTGCATTTCTGAATTCTGCACGTCAAGATCCTTATCTGTGCACATTTTGAAGCAAATTTAGTTTTTGTTTTCAGCCTGAAAATTTCCAAAGGGGTTAACCTTAGATTTTGAATCGACCAAAAAATAAAGTTCTTCCTAGAGCAACCAAATTTGGTGTGGATGCTTTTGAGGCCATTGTCTACCGCGGAATGGCATCAGTTCAACAATTTTTTTTCCACACAAAAATTCAAATATCTCGAAAACCATGAAAGCTAGAAGAAAACCGATTGCTTTTCTGAATTCTGCAAATTTATTTTTCGTTTTCAGACTGAAAATTTCCAAAGGGGTTAACCTTAGATTTTGAATCGACCAAAAATAAAGTTCTTCCCAGAGCAACCAAATTTGGTGTGGATGCTTTTGAGGCCATTGTCTACCGCGGAATGGCATCAGTTCAACAATTTTTTTTCCACACAAAAATTCAAATATCTCGAAAACCATGAAAGCTAGAAGAAAACCGATTGCATTTCTGGATTCTGCACGTCAAGATAGTCCCCTGTGAACATTTTGAAGGAAATTTATTTTTCGTTTTCAGACTGAAAATTTCCAAAGGGGTTAACCTTAGATTTTGAATCGACCAAAAAATAAAGTTCTTCCTAGAGCAACCAAATTTGGTGTGGATGCTTTTGAGGCCATTGTCTACCGCGGAATGGCATCAGTTCAACAATTTTTTTTCCACACAAAAATTCAAATATCTCGAAAACCATGAAAGCTAGAAGAAAACCGATTGCATTTCTGGATTCTGCACGTCAAGATACTCCCCTGTGAACATTTTGAAGCAAATTTATTTTTCGTTTTCAGACTGAAAATTTCCAAAGGGGTTAACCTTAGATTTTGAATCGACCAAAAAATAAAGTTCTTCCTAGAGCAACCAAATTTGGTGTGGATGCTTTTGAGGCCATTGTCTACCGCGGAATGGCATCAGTTCAACAATTTTTTTTCCACACAAAAATTCAAATATCTCGAAAACCATGAAAGCTAGAAGAAAACCGATTGCATTTCTGGATTCTGCACGTCAAGATACTCCCCTGTGAACATTTTGAAGCAAATTTATTTTTCGTTTTCAGACTGAAAATTTCCAAAGGGGTTAACCTTAGATTTTGAATCGACCAAAAAATAAAGTTCTTCCTAGAGCAACCAAATTTGGTGTGGATGCTTTTGAGGCCATTGTCTACCGCGGAATGGCATCAGTTCAACAATTTTTTTTCCACACAAAAATTCAAATATCTCGAAAACCATGAAAGCTAGAAGAAAACCGATTGCATTTCTGGATTCTGCACGTCAAGATACTCCCCTGTGAACATTTTGAAGCAAATTTATTTTTCGTTTTCAGACTGAAAATTTCCAAAGGGGTTAACCTTAGATTTTGAATCGACCAAAAAATAAAGTTCTTCCTAGAGCAACCAAATTTGGTGTGGATGCTTTTGAGGCCATTGTCTACCGCGGAATGGCATCAGTTCAACAATTTTTTTTCCACACAAAAATTCAAATATCTCGAAAACCATGAAAGCTAGAAGAAAACCGATTGCATTTCTGGATTCTGCACGTCAAGATACTCCCCTGTGAACATTTTGAAGCAAATTTATTTTTCGTTTTCAGACTGAAAATTTCCAAAGGGGTTAACCTTAGATTTTGAATCGACCAAAAAATAAAGTTCTTCCTAGAGCAACCAAATTTGGTGTGGATGCTTTTGAGGCCATTGTCTACCGCGGAATGGCATCAGTTCAACAATTTTTTTTCCACACAAAAATTCAAATATCTCGAAAACCATGAAAGCTAGAAGAAAACCGATTGCATTTCTGGATTCTGCACGTCAAGATACTCCCCTGTGAACATTTTGAAGCAAATTTATTTTTCGTTTTCAGACTGAAAATTTCCAAAGGGGTTAACCTTAGATTTTGAATCGACCAAAAAATAAAGTTCTTCCTAGAGCAACCAAATTTGGTGTGGATGCTTTTGAGGCCATTGTCTACCGCGGAATGGCATCAGTTCAACAATTTTTTTTCCACACAAAAATTCAAATATCTCGAAAACCATGAAAGCTAGAAGAAAACCGATTGCATTTCTGAATTCTGCACGTCAAGATCCTTATCTGTGCACATTTTGAAGCAAATTTAGTTTTCGTTTTCAGCCTGAAAATTTCCAAAGGGGTTAACCTTAGATTTTGAATCGACCAAAAAATAAAGTTCTTCCTAGAGCAACCAAATTTGGTGTGGATGCTTTTGAGGCCATTGTCTACCGCGGAATGGCATCAGTTCAACAATTTTTTTTCCACACAAAAATTCAAATATCTCGAAAACCATGAAAGCTAGAAGAAAACCGATTGCATTTCTGGATTCTGCACGTCAAGATACTCCCCTGTGAACATTTTGAAGCAAATTTATTTTTCGTTTTCAGACTGAAAATTTCCAAAGGGGTTAACCTTAGATTTTGAATCGACCAAAAAATAAAGTTCTTCCTAGAGCAACCAAATTTGGTGTGGATGCTTTTGAGGCCATTGTCTACCGCGGAATGGCATCAGTTCAACAATTTTTTTTCCACACAAAAATTCAAATATCTCGAAAACCATGAAAGCTAGAAGAAAACCGATTGCATTTCTGGATTCTGCACGTCAAGATACTCCCCTGTGAACATTTTGAAGCAAATTTATTTTTCGTTTTCAGACTGAAAATTTCCAAAGGGGTTAACCTTAGATTTTGAATCGACCAAAAAATAAAGTTCTTCCTAGAGCAACCAAATTTGGTGTGGATGCTTTTGAGGCCATTGTCTACCGCGGAATGGCATCAGTTCAACAATTTTTTTTCCACACAAAAATTCAAATATCTCGAAAACCATGAAAGCTAGAAGAAAACCGATTGCTTTTCTGAATTCTGCAAATTTATTTTTCGTTTTCAGACTGAAAATTTCCAAAGGGGTTAACCTTAGATTTTGAATCGACCAAAAAATAAAGTTCTTCCTAGAGCAACCAAATTTGGTGTGGATGCTTTTGAGGCCATTGTCTACCGCGGAATGGCATCAGTTCAACAATTTTTTTTCCACACAAAAATTCAAATATCTCGAAAACCATGAAAGCTAGAAGAAAACCGATTGCATTTCTGAATTCTGCACGTCAAGATCCTTATCTGTGCACATTTTGAAGCAAATTTAGTTTTTGTTTTCAGCCTGAAAATTTCCAAAGGGGTTAACCTTAGATTTTGAATCGACCAAAAAATAAAGTTCTTCCTAGAGCAACCAAATTTGGTGTGGATGCTTTTGAGGCCATTGTCTACCGCGGAATGGCATCAGTTCAACAATTTTTTTTCCACACAAAAATTCAAATATCTCGAAAACCATGAAAGCTAGAAGAAAACCGATTGCATTTCTGGATTCTGCACGTCAAGATACTCCCCTGTGAACATTTTGAAGCAAATTTATTTTTCGTTTTCAGACTGAAAATTTCCAAAGGGGTTAACCTTAGATTTTGAATCGACCAAAAAATAAAGTTCTTCCTAGAGCAACCAAATTTGGTGTGGATGCTTTTGAGGCCATTGTCTACCGCGGAATGGCATCAGTTCAACAATTTTTTTTCCACACAAAAATTCAAATATCTCGAAAACCATGAAAGCTAGAAGAAAACCGATTGCATTTCTGAATTCTGCACGTCAAGATCCTTATCTGTGCACATTTTGAAGCAAATTTAGTTTTCGTTTTCAGCCTGAAAATTTCCAAAGGGGTTAACCTTAGATTTTGAATCGACCAAAAAATAAAGTTCTTCCTAGAGCAACCAAATTTGGTGTGGATGCTTTTGAGGCCATTGTCTACCGCGGAATGGCATCAGTTCAACAATTTTTTTTCCACACAAAAATTCAAATATCTCGAAAACCATGAAAGCTAGAAGAAAACCGATTGCTTTTCTGAATTCTGCAAATTTATTTTTCGTTTTCAGACTGAAAATTTCCAAAGGGGTTAACCTTAGATTTTGAATCGACCAAAAAATAAAGTTCTTCCTAGAGCAACCAAATTTGGTGTGGATGCTTTTGAGGCCATTGTCTACCGCGGAATGGCATCAGTTCAACAATTTTTTTTCCACACAAAAATTCAAATATCTCGAAAACCATGAAAGCTAGAAGAAAACCGATTGCATTTCTGGATTCTGCACGTCAAGATACTCCCCTGTGACCATTTTGAAGCAAATTTATTTTTCGTTTTCAGACTGAAAATTTCCAAAGGGGTTAACCTTAGATTTTGAATCGACCAAAAAATAAAGTTCTTCCTAGAGCAACCAAATTTGGTGTGGATGCTTTTGAGGCCATTGTCTACCGCGGAATGGCATCAGTTCAACAATTTTTTTTCCACACAAAAATTCAAATATCTCGAAAACCATGAAAGCTAGAAGAAAACCGATTGCATTTCTGAATTCTGCACGTCAAGATCCTTATCTGTGCACATTTTGAAGCAAATTTATTTTTCGTTTTCAGACTGAAAATTTCCAAAGGGGTTAACCTTAGATTTTGAATCGACCAAAAAATAAAGTTCTTCCTAGAGCAACCAAATTTGGTGTGGATGCTTTTGAGGCCATTGTCTACCGCGGAATGGCATCAGTTCAACAATTTTTTTTCCACACAAAAATTCAAATATCTCGAAAACCATGAAAGCTAGAAGAAAACCGATTGCATTTCTGAATTCTGCACGTCAAGATCCTTATCTGTGCACATTTTGAAGCAAATTTATTTTTCGTTTTCAGACTGAAAATTTCCAAAGGGGTTAACCTTAGATTTTGAATCGACCAAAAAATAAAGTTCTTCCTAGAGCAACCAAATTTGGTGTGGATGCTTTTGAGGCCATTGTCTACCGCGGAATGGCATCAGTTCAACAATTTTTTTTCCACACAAAAATTCAAATATCTCGAAAACCATGAAAGCTAGAAGAAAACCGATTGCATTTCTGAATTCTGCACGTCAAGATCCTTCTCTGTGCACAATTTGAAGCAAATTTATTTTTAATCCCCGGCCTAAAAATTTTTGTAGGGGTTAATCTTAGATTGATTCTGAATAATGTAAATCGACCATAAAATGAATTTCTTCGTAGAGCAACCAAATTTGGTGTGGATGCTTTTGAGGCCATTGTCTACCGCGGAATGGCATCAGTTCAACAATTTTTTTTCCACACAAAAATTCAAATATCTCGAAAACCATGAAAGCTAGAAGAAAACCGATTGCATTTCTGGATTCTGCACGTCAAGATACTCCCCTGTGAACATTTTGAAGCAAATTTATTTTTCGTTTTCAGACTGAAAATTTCCAAAGGGGTTAACCTTAGATTTTGAATCGACCAAAAAATAAAGTTCTTCCTAGAGCAACCAAATTTGGTGTGGATGCTTTTGAGGCCATTGTCTACCGCGGAATGGCATCAGTTCAACAATTTTTTTTCCACACAAAAATTCAAATATCTCGAAAACCATGAAAGCTAGAAGAAAACCGATTGCATTTCTGAATTCTGCACGTCAAGATCCTTATCTGTGCACATTTTGAAGCAAATTTAGTTTTCGTTTTCAGCCTGAAAATTTCCAAAGGGGTTAACCTTAGATTTTGAATCGACCAAAAAATAAAGTTCTTCCTAGAGCAACCAAATTTGGTGTGGATGCTTTTGAGGCCATTGTCTACCGCGGAATGGCATCAGTTCAACAATTTTTTTTCCACACAAAAATTCAAATATCTCGAAAACCATGAAAGCTAGAAGAAAACCGATTGCTTTTCTGAATTCTGCAAATTTATTTTTCGTTTTCAGACTGAAAATTTCCAAAGGGGTTAACCTTAGATTTTGAATCGACCAAAAAATAAAGTTCTTCCTAGAGCAACCAAATTTGGTGTGGATGCTTTTGAGGCCATTGTCTACCGCGGAATGGCATCAGTTCAACAATTTTTTTTCCACACAAAAATTCAAATATCTCGAAAACCATGAAAGCTAGAAGAAAACCGATTGCATTTCTGGATTCTGCACGTCAAGATACTCCCCTGTGACCATTTTGAAGCAAATTTATTTTTCGTTTTCAGACTGAAAATTTCCAAAGGGGTTAACCTTAGATTTTGAATCGACCAAAAAATAAAGTTCTTCCTAGAGCAACCAAATTTGGTGTGGATGCTTTTGAGGCCATTGTCTACCGCGGAATGGCATCAGTTCAACAATTTTTTTTCCACACAAAAATTCAAATATCTCGAAAACCATGAAAGCTAGAAGAAAACCGATTGCATTTCTGAATTCTGCACGTCAAGATCCTTATCTGTGCACATTTTGAAGCAAATTTATTTTTCGTTTTCAGACTGAAAATTTCCAAAGGGGTTAACCTTAGATTTTGAATCGACCAAAAAATAAAGTTCTTCCTAGAGCAACCAAATTTGGTGTGGATGCTTTTGAGGCCATTGTCTACCGCGGAATGGCATCAGTTCAACAATTTTTTTTCCACACAAAAATTCAAATATCTCGAAAACCATGAAAGCTAGAAGAAAACCGATTGCATTTCTGAATTCTGCACGTCAAGATCCTTATCTGTGCACATTTTGAAGCAAATTTATTTTTCGTTTTCAGACTGAAAATTTCCAAAGGGGTTAACCTTAGATTTTGAATCGACCAAAAAATAAAGTTCTTCCTAGAGCAACCAAATTTGGTGTGGATGCTTTTGAGGCCATTGTCTACCGCGGAATGGCATCAGTTCAACAATTTTTTTTCCACACAAAAATTCAAATATCTCGAAAACCATGAAAGCTAGAAGAAAACCGATTGCATTTCTGAATTCTGCACGTCAAGATCCTTCTCTGTGCACAATTTGAAGCAAATTTATTTTTAATCCCCGGCCTAAAAATTTTTGTAGGGGTTAATCTTAGATTGATTCTGAATAATGTAAATCGACCATAAAATGAATTTCTTCGTAGAGTAACAAAATTTGGTGTGGTGTCATGTGACATATGTGGATGGTCTCGGTGTGGCAGGGCAGGCACACTTGGAACATTTTACTCTGTGATGCTGACTATTCTGGGATGTGATTCCGTGTACCATACTATTCAAAATCGAATGTCTCTTTCTCTCCGATGAATTCATCCTTATGGTCATCTTACTCATTTGATAGATTTTTGTTTGCTCGGAATAAAAGATCCATGTCACAAAACATTTTACACTTAATAGCCGCTTTTTTTTTCCAGGAGTTTCAAGCACCGAGAAGTAGCTCCGAGTCATTTCGTGTAGCTTCTGAAGTAATGTGAAAGATCATGAGAAATCATTCCTTCCAAACGGTTATCTTGAGCAATGTAAAATAGCGAGCTACAGACTGAATAATCATTCAAAATTGGAGACGCTCACTACATAACTGTTCTGATTGGTCCATGTGAATCGCCTATACGGAAATCCGGTCAATTTGAATTCTTGAATTCTTCACGTTCTTAATTGTGAGAATTCTAATCGACCGGACTTCCTATACACCGTCTGCATGGACCAATCAGAACAGTTGTTATCACTGTTGCCATCTAGCGACTCAAAAATGGGTTACTTAGGATTATCGGCTGAACCCGTGCGCAAATATCGTAAAGTCGTAAACCCGTCTACCGCTTGAGACCTTAGATGGCGCCACTATGACGATTTCGATTGATTTAATTCAAAATTGTTTATTATCAGATGACATTCCTCTTGTAGTCAAAATAATCTTGGTTTGGGTGTACGAATGAAAGTCTCTTTCGTTTATTTTCTATTTTATTTTATTGTAACAATTTATACTGTGTTGCTGGTGATATAGAGGCGTGAACAATTGATCTTTTATAACATAACTCATGCTTGCCGCGCATAGTTTATTTTCTTAAACAACATTTTTTCATGTTTACTCAAAGCACTTCCGAAACTCGTAACAAATAATCTTCGACTCAAAATCTAAAAATTCACATTTATCTCCAAAAATTTAAAAACTCGTTCTTCAGCCAACTCGATATAGATCCAGAGAATTATATAACTTTTGTTACTCTAGTTGCTTCTTCATTTTTTTGCGAGAATAATTTCGAACAACTGAGGAATGGACAAAACAGGCTTTTGGCGAATACGTGGCTGGTCATATAATTCTCTGGCAGACCTAGACTTATCTAGATATGTTTGTGTCAATCTTATACTAGTGGCTTTTCCAAATAAAACAGTCTCATACATTCAATCCAAGAGTTTCAAATAAGGAACAGTATATACAGTCAATTATCTTTGAAACCTCAGTATTTCATAAAAAAATAACAGTTATTCATTTTTCCCAAAGTATCCACATGGGAAGTAGCGCTATTACGTAATTCAACAAAATTCTCCAATAATTGCTTTTGCGACCCATGCAAACGATTATATTCAACTTATTGCTGTACTCATTGACTTTTTTACTTATTCTTTCGAGACATAACGTGATAAATAACCTTCGAAATTCAACTTCAACAACATATTTTTCTATCCTAGGAAATTAGACTTTCTCGGCGAAAACGTCTTCGGAAGATTTTTCTTTCAAGAATTGCAGAATAATTTTTCGACTGATAAAACAGACTTAAGCAGGCTATACAGGGTCCTGCAACAAAAAGGTGCTGTTTTCCATAACTCCATTATGGTAAGAGATAGATATAGTTGATTTTACCAGCAAAATTATACTACTTTCTGAGCTGTACAAAATGAAAATTATGGCACTTACAAAGGGTGTTCGCAGTGGCGTAGCAAACTTTCAGCGAGCCCTCCCGCAGGAACCTGCTTTGCGCCCCTACACCCTAGCCCATAAATTCTTAATAAACTCAAATTTATAAACTGATCGAAATTTCCCTATGAAAAAAAACCTCCTTTAAACGCAAGGCAACATTTTCTGGTTTCCTTGCGCCCCTGTCAACCTTGCGCCACCCTGCGCCGCGGGGGTGCTAGCTACGCCACTGGGCGTTCGGCAACCTCTATTTTTTATCAGTTTTATGGTGTCTACATATAAAATTCAAGGCAGTTCATATAAATTTTTTTTTTCTAAAATATTGATGGTTTTTGAGATTTGAAACTTGTTTCTTATCCTATCAAAATTCATTTTTGGTAAGACATAAGTACCTAAAAACGACCTGTGATATACAGGGTGCGAAATACAGCTTGCCACACATTGTAAATACAAATATGCAAAACGTTCCTTATTTCAATTGGAACACCTAGAGTATATTACGGATCCAGAAAAAAAGCCTACAAAGGCTCTACAAATTTCATTAAATTTTCCCTAAAAAAGTTTTTTTTTTTTTCGAAAAATTGCAACTTTTTCTTTTTCTTCGCCATAATCTCGATGAACCACTTTTAACGGCGATTTTTCATCTGGATGCTGTTGAGAATGAATTTCACTTGCCAATAAACAATTTCTCTCTGATTCACCTACAATGTTATTTATTTATTGAAAGAATAGCTTCCAGACAGAACAAGTTCTGGTATGAGGAAGTTGGTCATATGTTAGAAAAAATATTAAATAAATAGTAATAATAAATTAACAATTGTAATTAAAAATCATTAATCACTGATGAACGATTAACATATACAATAACAATTGTGTCATAATAACATAAAAAAAATATATCTGTCAACAAAGATCAAATCTCAACAGCAATTTCAATGATACAATTTTATCTACTCCGTCAGGAAATAATGTGCTTTTTCACAGAGATTTTGAATTTTGAGAAATTTCTAATACTTTTTATATTATTGGGTAATTTATTGAATTCAGCTCGAGCAGCGTGGGTAAATCTTTTTTGACCAACTGAAGAGGTAGCAGAATCGAGATGGAACAGGTTATATTGTCTAGTCAGAGTTTCTTATCAAGATGAAATTTGATTTTAATATTTTATTTATAATTTTGAATGTTTAGGAAGACGATATAGCACTTTCAAAGATTTTCTATATAATGCAAATACTTTATTGAAATCATTTTTGGAACAAGATCCCCAGATGATTATCAAATAGGTTATGTGACCAAGTATGTGCGAATACAGAATCATATTAATATCTTTTTTATCAAGTTTAGGGCATCTTCTCAAAGCACCAATGATCGGAGATACTGTTTTCGTTAAGATCTCAACATGTTTGTCCCAGTTTATCGTCAATCCAAATACAAAGATACTTCTTTTGTTCAGTTTGTTTCAATATTTCAATATTTTAGATATATTTTGAATGTATAATAGATACAATATAGGCCCCGAAACAGATCCTTGCGGAACGCCCTCATTTATTGGTAGTCTGATAGATTCAGAGTTGTTACATTTGGTACTGATTGTCCTATTTCCTAAATGAGATTCCAACAGATTTTTCACAGTGCCTCTGAGTCCTATTGATTCTAAATTTACCAAAAGTTTTTTGGGATCAGCTGTATCAAATGCCTTCTTAAGGTCAATGAATACAGCTACCACATAGTTTCCTGTATCAAGTCCTTTTTGAATAGCTTGTAATACTTGTACTGCCGCTTGTGTGCCACTATTTTCTTGGAAACCAAATTGATTGATATCAAAACCATATTTATATTAATAAAATCAACAATACGTTTTTGAGAATTTTTTTAAAAATTTCAGAAAATATGTTTAATAAGGCTATTGGTCTATCATTTGTTGGATCTTCGGCATCACCACTTTTGTATATAGCTTTAACTGAAGCATGTTTCAATTCAACTGGGAAAATACCTAGGGTAAAATATTTTTTGATTAATTTTGTTAATGGTTCAGCCAGGATAGTTGACTGATCTATGTTTCTTTTTTATGTTTTTATGACTTTACAATTATTATTGGTTGTTAATTGTTCATCAGTGATTTATGATTTTTTTTTAATTGCAATTGTTTATAAATTTATTATTATTTTTTTTTGAACATATGTACAACTTCCTCATACCAGAACTTGTTCTGTCTGGAAGCTATTCTTTCAAGAAATAAATAAATAAATAAATAAATAATGTGTGAATTATTTCAATAACTTCCTTTTCATCAGTTGTAGTCTAGTCTACAAGTGCCATTTAGACCAACTTTTTTCAGCAGTCTCCGAAAATTATGATTGAGGTGTCATTCGATTCGGAATGACATCCAGATGATTTTTGAAAAAAATGAAGTTCCGCATGAAAAAATTGTAAAAGTTATTAACAATTAACTAAAAAAAAAAAGATGGCTTTAGTATTTTGTAAATATCTCAAAAACTAATTAAAATTTTTTCAATCTAAAAAAAGATTCAAAAAGAGGAGGAAATTTCCTAAAATAAGCTCAATTCCCGGAATTGTAGCATCAATATTTATAATTTTCCCAGAGGGATGAAAATACGGCCGAAAACGGGTACTCTGGCTCGGGCAAGCCACACCCACTTTGGACACTTTAACAATAAAAATTATTTTAAAATACTAAATATGAAAATAAAAAATTGGAAAAATTCAGGCACTAACTGAATAGATTAATGAACAATAATCCGCTTGAAAAAAATTTTTATCACAATTTTTCAATTAGTTAATCAATAGTTAATTAATAATTTTTTTCTGCTTGAACATGAACATTGCAAGTGTGATAATTGTTAAACTATAAATTTAAGATTTTTTTCCTCTTTTGGAGCAATTCTTGAAAGGCTTCAGAATAGAACCCCGTTGGAAAAATTAAAAAGTTTTTATTTTTCAGTTTTTTATTAACAATTTTCGTTGTTGCAAAATTAAATACTTAAATTAATCATTGAAAAAAATTTTTTTTTTTAAATATTATCAATAATCCGTTTTTATGTTATCAGGAACTACATAGAAATAATTTTTTTAAATTTTTATCACTAATTGTTTAAAAAATTGTTATAAACAAATGCGTTGTTTATAAGATAATTGAATTTTTTTTTATGGAATTTCAATCTTTGATACAAATAATGATTTTTAAAAGAAAAATTGTTCCTTAAAAAAAATTTTTTATTGCTTGAAAACGCATTTGTTAATTAACAATTATTTTCTCCCGCTTCTAATTAATATTTAGGAACCATTTTTTTTTTTAAATCATTATTTGTCTTTCTTTCTGATATATAAAAAAAAAATCCATTTTATTTAATTTTTCATTGTTTATGCAATAAACAATTTGTTATAAACAAATAAATTTTTACCTTATATTTTTTTTTCTATTCTAATTTCTGTCACAAAAACAGACATGATTTTTTTTCTTTTTTAAATTTTTTTTTATTATTTTTTATTTAATTTTTAAATATAAGTTCTCTCTAACTCTCTAAATGTCATGTCTGTTTTTGTGACAGAAATTAGAATAGAAAAAAAAATATAAGGTAAAAATTTATTTGTTTATAACAAATTGTTTATTGCATAAACAATGAAAAATTAAATAAAATGGAATTTTTTTTTTATATCAGAAAGAAAGACAAATAAAGATTTAAAAAAAAAAAATGGTTCCTTAATATTAATTAGAAGCGGGAGAAAATAATTGTTAATTAACAAATGCGTTTTCAAGCAATAAAAAAATTTTTTTAAGGAACAATTTTTCTTTTAAAAATCATTATTTGTATCAAAGATTGAAATTCCATAAAGAAAATTTCAATTATCTTATAAACAACGCATTTGTTTATAAATAACAATTTTTTAAACAATTAGAGATAAAAATTTAAAAAAATTATTTCTATGTAGTTCCTGATAACATAAAAACGGATTATTGATAATATTTAAAAAAAAAATTTTTTTTCAATGATTAATTTAAGTATTTAATTTTGCAACAACGAAAATTGTTAATAAAAAACTGAAAAATAAAAACTTTTTAATTTTTCCAACGGGGTTCTATTCTGAAGCCTTTCAAGAATTGCTCCAAAAGAGGAAAAAAATCTTAAATTTATAGTTTAACAATTATCACACTTGCAATGTTCATGTTCAAGCAGAAAAAAATTATTAATTAACTATTGATTAACTAATTGAAAAATTGTGATAAAAATTTTTTTCAAGCGGATTATTGTTCATTAATCTATTCAGTTAGTGCCTGAATTTTTCCAATTTTTTATTTTCATATTTAGTATTTTAAAATAATTTTTATTGTTAAAGTGTCCAAAGTGGGTGTGGCTTGCCCGAGCCAGAGTACCCGTTTTCGGCCGTATTTTCATCCCTCTGGGAAAATTATAAATATTGATGCTACAATTCCGGGAATTGAGCTTTTTTTAGGAAATTTCCTCCTCTTTTTGAATCTTTTTTTAGATTAAAAAAATTTTAATTAGTTTTTGAGATATTTACAAAATACTAAAGCCATCTTTTTTTTTTAGTTAATTGTTAATAACTTTTACAATTTTTTCATGCGGAACTTCATTTTTTTCAAAAATCATCTGGATGTCATTCCGAATCGAATGACACCTCAATCATAATTTTCGGAGACTGCTGAAAAAAGTTGGTCTAAATGGCACTTGTAGACTAGACTATTGGTAACAAAAGTATTGTAGAATTATTATATTTTGGATACAAATGGGAGAATGGAATATTATTGTAATAAGATTTAGTTTCTTTTGCTATTTTCTCGGCAGTACTTGAAAAATGATCATTCATAATATTGGCTATTTCCAGATCATCAGTAAAAATTTTTCTATTTATTTTTATCGATTCAATCTAATTTTTTTTTCAATTTTGATGTACCACATTTTCTTCTGATTGCCTTCAGAAGCTTCAAATTTCTTATTAACATATTTTGAGCTTTTGCTCTTTTGATCAAAGCATTAACTTTATTCCTCTGTATCTTATAGTCAATGTAATAAGTTTTTGAAACAAAATTTTGATTAAATTGCATCGAAACACGGAACAAGAAATGTTCATGAACTGCAAACCAGTAGAATCGAAACTGAAATTGAAAAAAGAAATATAATACACGATGGAAGACTCACTCATTTATAATAAACTACCAAGCACATTGAAGAATATAAAATTCAAGTTCAGATTGAAACAATATTTAAAAAAATTATTTTGTTACAGTTTGTTTGTTGCTTCATTTAGTCACGAATTTATTTTTATATTTCCCTATTATAAGCATCTTATGTTTCTTGGGAATAATAAAGTTAATATTATTGGAGATAATTGAAATTTTTGTAAGTATTCCAAAAATACATAAAGTGAATATATATCGTTGACGAGGGTCTCCAAAGTTCAATATTTGACCAAAAATTTATTTTGATGGGACTTGTCACATCTTCACATTTCAAATTTTTTGAGTGAAGAATTTTGGGAAAATAGGTGACATGCTAAAAATGTCGAGAACCGTCAATATTTCCGAAAAAACATTTACGTAAAGTACCTTTTATTTCTCAAATAGAAAAAACATAGTTGGGACCTACCCAGAGAAAACTGAATACCCTGTGTGAGTGCACCATCATATTCATTCCATCAAGGAAGACCGCACCCGTTGCAAAACTCTGTATAGTATGGTTAAATGGTACATTCTCACATACCAAAAACCAGGTAGAAACATTTTTTTTTACACTATGGTCGAGATGACGGAGGTTCTCTGTGGTCAAGTTTTCGACGTCGGAGCTCCTCCGGAAATTAATTTCCCAGTCCAAAAATTGCAAATTTTCTGTCACTTTTTTCAGTTTTTCACCATTTTGACTACAGAGAGGTGTTTTGTCGAACACGATCATACATAACTTTTTCAAACTAGATAGAATTTGCTGAATTTTGAGATTTTTGCCTCTACAGACCTATTAGTTTCCAGTTAGCTACAGCTTTTCAAAGTTTGGTATATTTTTCATTTCTGAATAGACTGTACGCTTCAATATCATTCCCTATCTTGCCTGGTTCAAAAACTAACAGGGGGCGGGTTACAACTTTACGTCGACAGTGCATAAAAAATATCAAACTGTTAATTGAAATCAAAACCAAAACTAAAGAACTCGAGAAGTTCATACTTGAAGATAACTTTTCAATTACTACGATATCTCCGATTTCACTGCTTTCCTCTTTTTGCATTTCACGAATTTTTGTCACTCAGTAATTGTTAGAATTGTTTATTAATTTTCGTTTCAACAGCTCAATGTTTCTTGGGACCAATAAAAACTAGGTATGTCCCAGATAATCTACCAAGATATCACCAGTATCCAAAATCATAGCCTTCTTAATTCTCCTAGCAATGGCGAAGAAATCTGGCAACACGGTTATAGCGTCCGATCATGCAAGGACATCAGTTATTGTATTGCCGAATGGTGATTGTTAACATAAGTTGAGTAGATATTTTAGGGTGAATTATTTGTGTTCTAATTGATGAATCAGCGTACGATTCATGTGAAATGGAAAAGTGTGTTCAAAGCCCATCAAGAATAGCATTAAACTCAAATGAGATCGTGAGGTTATCTACGTATTCCATTTTTCTCTTTTGTAGGGAATTTCTACTTCATTTGTGCCAATATGCCTGGTATTTGATGTGTGACAGTCGTGTAAGTCGAATTACGATTCTCAAAAAAAATCAAATCTCATTATTTTCTTTCCCAAAATTGCGAAAGAAGTGGATTTCTGTGATATCTCATAAAAATTGAAGCCTCTCTCAAAGGTCTTTTGTATGTGCGATTCATTTTCACGATCTGATAAAATATTTCCTCTACCCGATGTACCAATAAAAAAAGTTTGCTCAACCGTCCAAAGCTGATAAAAACTAGAGTTCCTCCAATTTTTCGAAACCTGCAGCATTATTGAGAACTACCTCCGGTGACAGAGGTCAGAAATGTTGAGATGATCATAATAATCAGATAATACAGTTTGCAAAATCAGATTTTATCTACGGTTACGATCAATCGGTTAGATAATTTAACTGAATTTGGCACATTTAGTATACAGGGTGTGTCCGAAATTGGAGCACTAGAAGATAAAGAAAAATTAAAGCGGAATGAAGGAATACATTTTTCTCGAAAAAACGTTATTTTGGAAAATATTGGACTTGGAAGTTTTCGGAAAACTCTGCTAAACTTTTGGGAACCTCTGGCCAGATATCAACGGCCTCTAGATGTAAAATGTTGAAAGATGGTATGATAAAGTAAACGATATTCTTTCCTCGAACAGTTCCCCTCCAGCTTCGAGATTGGTTTGACGCAGGTACTCGGAGCTGTGGGGTCGCTGAGTTGGCTTGGCCTCGGCCGCAACAACCCTCATTCAGTTCCCCTTGAAGGTCAAAGCTCGCGAGCTAATCGAAGCAATTAGGTAGGTAGTTGGAACCAAATAATAATTACAACGCCGTTCAACAGATGCGATAACAAGGTAGTTTTCAGCGTGCTTGTGACTCGTTACTGCGTCGTGCGAGACTCTGCATAGAAAAGTGGTGGCGATCATTTCGAACACCTGTTGCGAAATCAAATTCCGTTTATTTTCAATAACTTTTCAATTTCCTGTTATGAAATGAGAATGCTTCATTGCCTTAATTTTGATTTACTCAATTCAGTGTTTTTATTTCGGTTCACTTCGAAGCCAAATGTAATAACTAGCAAGGTTTACGAAATAATAATAAACTGGCAACGGTGCGGGAATACTAGAAGATAGGCGTCCTGGGAACTGATGAATGAAACCAGTGCTTCCCAAAAAATCGTGAGTAAATGAGTCTATTTTTGGTACATTTTCAAGTGCTTAAGAAAAAAGGCAAATGCTTTTTATTGTGTTATTATGTCTCATAGAACACCCCCATTTTATTTATTATTCTAATAACATTATTTTCATCAGTCAGACCCCAAATGAAAAATATTTTTTGTGATTTCGATCTTTCGAAATGTGAGTTTTAGGGCATGGAAAAACCGAACTTGACAGTTTTTCCGTTTCTAAGAAATTGAATAGATTGCGATTCCCGTCTGCGATGAAGAAAATGAAACATCCACATTATTCGGCGATCTTTTCTCTACAAATTCATTCTTCTATGTTTTTGTCCTAGTTATCTGAATAAATCAAGAAATTGACCTTAACGAATGTATGAGCGGACGTCAGTGCAGTGTTGCCGATTTTCTCACTACGGTTGGAAGAATCAAGACGGCTGTGCCAAAATAAATGTTCCATTTGATATCCTGGCTGCCTTGAAATGTCATTTCTTATGGTTTGTTTCGCAAAATTTGATCAAACCAGTGAAAATTTTAAACAAACCAATATAAATGACGCTTATTGGCAGTTTGATTTGAATTTTTTTGACCGTCAGCCACGGACTTTGATAATTTTACTAAATACTTTGAAATCGACCCATTTGACACAAAAAATAATAAAATTTTACTCAAAAAAATAATGCATATGAAAATAAATATCATGAACGCAAGTAAACTTGAAAAAACTTCCTAACACGTTTCCATACATTTCAGTCCATTTTCAGTCTAATTTCCATGGATGAGCTTTGTTTCTATACATCATTTATAAATATTTGCAAATATTTAATATGTCTATTCGCTATATATTTCAGTTTATGTTTCCACACTGCATCTGTCACTTTTTTTTTTGCAAAAAATAGATTCAGCACTAAAAATATTTAAAATTCGTTTGAGAATTGGTGGGGATTTTAGAATTCAACATTTTGTTGCAAATATGACCATAACATTCTCAACCGCCGTTGATGATAACTTCTAAACAACAAAGCACTTCAGTATGCACCGATTGTCATTGATTAAGAACTATGCAGTACGCTTTCATACAGAAAAATTTCATGTGTAATCTCAATTCATAATTGTCCCCAACGCTGCGGTATGACGATCCAAGTTTCTGAAACGAATAATAGGAACGTTAAATTATCAGAAACCACAGAAGTATTCACAAAATATACCATAATTGTTGAACAATAATATAGCCATCAGCAGAATCGAAACATATCCATCCGTTTCGTCGGTGATGCCCTGCTCACAGACTCGCTCACTTCTCACACCGCAGACATTTGGCGATGTGAGTCAGTTTTATACTGGGTGTAACAGCATCATGGTAAATCTCCCGTATCTCCCTCACTTTTAAAAGTAATTAATTGAAATTTGGGATATCCAATAATATACTCTAACAATTTATAATAATAATTAGTAATGCACCCTTGACAAGTCAACAAGGTCTCCGCTCGCAAACACATGAATCTCTTTACAAATTATCGATATGTTTATTTATTCATTTAAGCCGATTCAAAAAAAAAAAATACTGGTTTGCATTTTACAGAAAACAAAGTTATTCATAAACACCTGACAAGAAATTTCAATGAACTACATCCCAGTAAGGCAATATCTGAAATTGGAAAGAGGTGCAACCTAACCGTTTGAAAAATATAAAACATCTATCGAAGTTCAAATTACAATTGAAAGAGTATTTCTTAGTTTCTTAATTTTTTGTAATTTTATCAGATTTGACAATTTAATTTAATTTGTATTGATTTATCCTATATATATATTATATATATAGCCAATTATTCCTTGACTTCCCTGTAAAAACATTTACTGTTTCTTGGGTGAAAAAAAAAAAAAAAAAAAAAAAAAAAGCATATATAAGGCGCTCCACAGCAGAGGGCAGAGAGATATAGTCACAGAGAGTTCGGGGTTTTTCTGCGGTGTCTTATCATTAGATTTACGTAAACCATTCGACACTGTAAATCATGATATTTTATTAGTTAAACTAAGACGAATTGGTATCAGAGGCAATGTTTATGCTTTATTTGAAAATTACCTCAACCTCAGTGGAAGACAAAAATTTATTGATATGGGAGGCTCAACATCCTAGAGAAGAGAAATTTCTTGCGGGATACCCCAAGGATCTATCCTTGGGCCTATTTTGTTCCTCATCTATATAAATTCGATATCTTGCTTGAATTATTTTTATTACTAATATTATGTACTAAATAAAATGTACCTATTTGAATTTTTTGTCATTATTTTTATATATTCAAGATGTGACCAATTATTGATTTTTACTATTTTTCTTTCTTTGTATGAATATATATTATGATTTTTCAGTATTTTTATATATTATGATATATAATTAATTACCTTTATTAATGAATTTTATTATATTTCAAATTATGTAGTTGTCATTTTCAAACAAATAAATAAATATATAAATTTGAAAGGTCATTTAAAATTATTTGCGGATGAACTACCCCTTACTATTATGAAAAGAGTGTTCAGGAAATAAAGAAACATATGGAATGTGACCTCTGTTTGATTTCGATATGGTTAAAAGAAAATAAGTTGACTTTGAATTTTGAAAAATCTAGTTCTATATACAGGCCGTTTCTTTTATTATGTGGTAACATTGCTATATTCAAAACCGTAATAGATACAAAGACGATTAAATGGGAAAAAATGTAACTATTGTGGTGGTCAGAGAAAATCTACGGGGACTCTCGCTCTTCCCGACTTATACAGGGAAAACTAAAAATGCTGTTTTCGGATTTTTACGAATAGAACGGTTATTTAAGAAAATATAAAAAATTAAAAAGGAAAGTTTTATTGTATTCAAAATGCACTAGAACTACGTAATGAAACATTTTCAATTAACCGTTTCGTGTCAACACGGCCACCATCAACTATTTTTTCAAATACGGACCTGTCTATTTCATCACAAATATTGATAAAGCGATGAAATCACAATTCAGTGGTATATCACACTCGACATTTTTATAGCGTTTCATATAAATTGACTGGCATCATCAGTGACAACAATTTTTAATTACGGTCCTGTCGTTGGTTCTTTTGTAAATTGTTTTGATTTCTTCAAAACTCATTCAACTATTAGGATACTTCAGTCATTACCCAATACTTTCGATAGGAAGATACCCCAACACAACGAACATTCGTATTTTTCCTTTTTGGGGATTTTTGTATTACAGTAATCCTTGATTCAAGGCTGATTTCTCCTGTTTCAATTTTTACACGAATTATTTTCATAATTCTCAATCCTGGAAGTAATGAAAATATCAGTTTTTGATCAAAAGTGTTGTCTAATTTGGTACAATTAAATAGCATCTCACTTCTTTTACCATATTTAAACACGTAGGCTTTGCTTGATTTCTATGGCAGGAAAAATAAATGAGTTGTTGTCAGACATTTAAGCACTCGGTTACATATTAAATATGTATTCGAATGACGAAAGGACTGATATACTATTTACTTATGCAAAATCAAATAGAAATCCTCTTTTGGCAAGAAGTATGTATGGTGAGCTATACCCGAATCGTCACATTCCAAACATTCAAATGTTTAGACGATTAGAAAGTAATATGAGAGACTGTGGTGCATTTGACAGAAATAAAACTAGAAAATGTGTTGTTACTGAAAGTATAAGGAACCAAATAAATGTTTTGGGTAAGCAAGTATTACCTTATAAAGACTAAACAGTGAAAAATTACGTATTTTTATTTTAAATCTAGAATTGGTCAGTTACAAAAATATTTCTAATCAAGATTGTTCTTTACGAGAAATTTCCCACGAACTTGGGATATCTGTAAAATCTACCAGAAAAATTTTGAAAAAGAACAAATACAAATGCTACAGGATCCGCAAAGTTCATCACCTTAATGAAAGGGATTACGGAAGGAGAGTACGATTTGCGAAATGGTTAAGACGTAGAAATAGGGAAGTTCGAAATATTTATAAAAAATAATATGGACGGACGAATCAAAATTCACCAACAATGGTTGGTTTAACAGAAACATCCATTATAGGTGGAATAATACGAATGAACATTTACATAGAGAAACCAATTTCCAGGAGAGGTTCGGAATAAATGTTTGGTTGGGAATTTTGGGAACAAACATACTAGGTTCTTTCTTTCACGATGAACATTTGAATGGTGAAATGTATTTACATTTTTATCCAATGAGTTTAATGGCTACTTAGATGAATTGCCATTAAGCACCCGCCGTGAAATACAATATTTTCAACAAGACGGCAAGACGGTGCCCCTTTCCATAATGCAGCAATAGTAAGGGAACATTTAGATGCAATATTCCCAACAAAGTGGATTGGAAACAATGGACCAATTGCCTGGCCAGCTCGATCCCCAGACCTTACTCCTTTGGAATTTTTGTCTGGGGATACATAAAGGATAAAGTTTTTTCAACACCTAGTACCGATATCGACCATCTCAAACAGAAAATAAGAGATGCGTGTAATAGCATTACAACCATCATGCTAGAAAATTGCCACAGAAATTGTATGGACAGACAACTTATGTGCATTCAACAAAGAGGCCGTCAATTCGAGCATTTAATGTAGAATTCTTTTTCTGTATTGGTTTTATTTTCTTCCACGAATTCATTATGAAATAAATTGTTTTTCTGTTTGTTTGATTTCTTCTCCTCTTAAGTAAGTTTATTTCTGGGGTAAATTGCTATCGTTCGTTTCTGAAACTGCAGAAATCTTTTGTGAATTTTTATAGTATAAATACAAATTTCATAGATACATTCATTCAAAACGTCACTGATAATTTTTATATCGAAGCGTTAGATTCTGTGGAATTCATAAACGACAGGACCGTAATTAAAAATTGTTGTCACTGATGATGCCAGTTATTTTATATGAAACGCTATAAAAATGTCAAGTGTGATATACCACTGAATTGTGATTTTATCGCTCTATCAATATTTGTGATTAAATAGACAGGTCCGTATTTGAAAAAATAGTTGATGGTGGCCGTGTTGACACAAAACGTTTAATTAAAAATTTATCATTACGTAGTTCTAGTGCACTTTGAATACAATAAAACTTTCCTCTTTAATTTTTTTATATTTTCTGAAATAACCATTCTATTCGTAAAAAACCGAAAACAGCATTTTTAGTTTTCCCTGTATAAGTTGAGAAGGGAGAGAATTCCCGTAAATTTGACCAATTTACTGCTCACCACAATAGTAACATTTTTTCCCATTCAATCTTCTTTGTATCTATTACGGTTTAGAATATACAGGGTGTCCCATATAAAACTCCGCGGGCAAATATCTGGGAAATGAAAGATGACATCCATATTTTGTGAAAGCAGATGATATTGATGTCAAAGGATCCTCTTATTTAGGTAGATATCCATCACTGGGCGTCATCCGTAAGGGCGTCGCGACACCGACGCCAAATTTTTCAAATGGCATCCCAGACTTTTTAATGCTTTTTTGAATTCTGCATAAAATTCTGAATTCAGGCATATAGCACACTCATGGTTTCTCTATAATACTGATGAAATACAGCGACTATTGCATATTATAAAGAGGGCCATGAAAGAGTCAAAAAACACTAACACGAGTCTGATAAAATTGATCTATCAGTGATAATTGCATTGCCTGTTCAGTTTCATCTAGTTGTGTGTTTCTGTAAAATTGCAGACAATACAAACTAAAATAAATGTTTAAAATTACCAAAATATATTTCAATTTGATGATGATAATAACCGAAAAATAAAAGTGATAGCATGAATTATTTTAGTAAGTGTTCGAACTGCCCCCTTCACGTAGAATAATAAAAAGATACAATATGTGTATTCTACGTGAAGGGGGGCAGTTCGAACACTTACTAAAATAATTCATGCTATCACTTTTATTTTTCGGTTATTATCATCATCAAATTGAAATATATTTTGGTAATTTTAAACATTTATTTTAGTTTGTATTGTCTGCAATTTTACAGAACCACACAACTAGATGAAACTGAACAGGCAACGCAATTATCACTGATAAATCAATTTCATCAGACTCGTGTTAGTGTTTTTTGACTCTTTCATGGCCCTCTTTATAATATGCAATAAAGTTGCTGTATTTCATCAGTATCCAAGGGAAACCATGAGTGTGCTTTATGCCTGAATTCAGAATTTTAGGCAGAATTCAAAAAAGCATTAAAAAGTCTGGGATGCCATTTGAAAAATTTGGCGTCGGTGTCGCGACGCCCTTACGGATGACGCCCAGTGATGGATATCTACCTAAATAAGAGGATCCTTTGACATCAATATCATCTGCTTTCACAAAATATGGATGTCATCTTTCATTTCCCAGATATTTGCCCGCGGAGTTTTATATGGGACACCCTGTATATAGCAAAGTTACCACATGATAAAAGAAACGGCCTGTATAACCAGTGAGTCCGGCGAAAAAAATGCATTACAGGCACTCAACCAAGCGGAACACATTTCGAAGAACTGGTTTAACTGTAATTACTTATTCCTCAACAAAGGTAGAGTCTCGACTGAGCACCACTTCTTCTTCTGAAGAGCATATATTGAGCTTTCAGGTATAACATTATTGTAGTAAAACTGCACGAACTAATTTTCCTAATTTTTTTTCAATGTATTTCCACTGTGGCTATCTATCAGCGAACTCTGGAACTGTTACTAACTCTGAACTCTGACTGTCCCCCAGCGATTATATAGTCGCAAGCAGATTCCATCCATGACTCTCGATTATTCTGGAGTATAGAACATTTCATCTAGATGGCTCTTCGAACAGTATCGAAGTGATCGATTTTATTCCAGCTTGTTCTCGCCGATAGGCCAGCAGATATGCTGTTGTAGTTGAACGAGGGTGCATAATTAATTAGATCAGGGTCGGTCTCGAAATCGTTACATTTTTATGGATTCAGGATTTAGCTAAACGCCTTGCCAAAATTACTTATGGACTACGACAATTGAGGCACAATCTGGATATGGACCATTCGAGACTGGCATATTTTGCAATGTTTCATAGTGCAATGACTTATGCCTTGATAATCTAGGGAAACAGGTGACGGGATTTCTATTTTTCTAGCATTGTCAACTGGAATAAATCGGAACCATCGAGGCACATTAAAATGAAAAACTTAAAATTGTATTATCAAAAATGTTGACGTTTGAAATGTCACCTATGTGGTATCATTGGATTCGGAATGCAGATGCAGATTTTCGAAATGTAATAATGTACAGAATGTTCTGTTAAAAAAACGAAAATTGGTATCACTTCCGGCAAAACCGCAATTGAAAAAAAATATTGTGTGGGTCAAAAAGTGCCGCTTATTATGAATGTGGAATATCCCAAATTTCAACGAATTTCCTTCAAAACTAACAGAGATACGGGGGGTGTACCATGATCCTGTCATACCCGGTATAAGTCCAAGAGTACAATATACCCTGTATATTTACCTGTAACTGCTACGAGGACGAATTGTGTCCTTTGGATATGGAGTTATTTGGCTGTCTAGATGACGGAGAAGCCCCAGCTGAACACAGAAGTAGCCTGGTGTCTTCGGTTGGCGAATTATCCAGCGGTGGTGGCGGAGGACAAATATAAAGCGGCAGCTCGCCGATGCCGTCGCCGCAAACCTTCATTTTGTTCGAATCCACCCGAGTCTCGTTGCACGTCTGCTTCTCCCTGCAAACAGCGTTCACACACTTAGTATATATATTTAGTAAAGAAACTCCAAATTATTTTCTAGAATATTACGTATGTATAATAGAAATATACTGTCAAAATTGTTTAGGTCTCCCAAAGCGGCTATGGTTAGTCAGTTGCGCACAATTGTAACAGTGTGACAAAGATCGACAACCATTCATCATAGATTAGAGCGAATAAGATTGGTGTTTGGAAAACTCTCTAAAGGCTATTTTAAAGAAGAAGAAGAATAACCCCTCAGTGTCCGTCAATAAGCGGACAGCCACGTGAGTCAAGAGACTTACAGCTGAACCATCTCAGTAGGCTCATTTGCAAGTCGTCCAACGACTAGTCACATTCCTAGACATCCAAGCAACTTTTACCAATGTCTCAAAGTTGGAAGCCGTTCAGCAAAAGTCAAAGATGCGGAGTGTGAGAGGCTCATACAGCTACACAAGGAAAAGCCAATGCATAGTGTCTTCTTCAAGAACATTGAAGACATTGGCTTATCAAGTAGGCTGAAGTCGGAAACCGACGGATTCCTAAAGGCCTGCCAGCGTAGTCGCGTGATAGCTATAGAGGTCCCTGACACTAGATGCAGAGGGTGTCTTGGGGCAGCTGAGACCGTAGTGCATTTGCTGTCAGCGTGTCCAGCTTATGCGGTCTCAGCCTACATCCACAGGCACAACACGGCGCTACGAGTATTGTACTACAAGCTACGACACTCGTACGGTATAGACGAGACACCGGTGTTGCCTTTTGCTCCGGGGGATATTGAGTCCGGTGTGGAGAATGAAAAGTGCCGAAAACGATTTTCGTCATAGAGTTTTCAGCTCCTAGCGAAACGAACATCTTCCAAAAAGAGGAGGAAAAACGAACCATATATCGAGATCTACTTTTTGAACTCCGCAGGCTTTACCCAAACCATTCTGTTAAAATGGTAGTTCTGATAATAGGGGTCCTTGGTGGAATGATGGACACAGTACTATCAAGCTTAAAAATCATATATACCGGCTTGCCATGATATGGCAGAAATATTAGCCGGACGAATGCAGAAGGCCGTTATTCTTGGTTCACTCAGCCTACTCAGGGCACATGATTCTCGGGGAAAAAATGCTAGGAGCTTTTCTATGGTATCGCGACAAGGATTACAAAGATACACATGAAAAAGCGGGTGCGAAGTAAAACGCAAGAATGTTTTGCTGTCAAGGATAGAACAGGTGAGAGAGTTCGTGGTAAGGACAATCGCCCAAATTTACAGCAGACCCTCTGAGTCACCATAGTGAGGTCGTCATTATGATAGTGGTGTGCTGACGGGTCATTTTCGGCTTAACAGAAGACAATTGAGCTTGATGAGCCTGGCAGTAGGAAGCCTAATGCAGGTTTTGCTAGGAACATTCTACGTCATCGCATGTAAGGTGAAAGTATGAGCCTGACAGTAAAAAGCCTATGCAGAGTCTGCACCATATGCACCAGTATATGCACTACGGGGAGAAAGTCCCGAAGACTGAGACGATATACAAAGGAACCACTATGGAAACTGTGCTTGAGAAGACCAAGCTGAACAGTGTGCTCTGAATCACGCAGATGATTCACAGTGAACTAGGTCAGGAGGGCCAAATCCCTAGTTACGAATCTAATCTCAATCGCATAAAAAGTTTCCTACTCTGTACTAAAAAAATGTAAGATCAGACCACTTAGATCAGGAGCTCGTGACAGATGACGTTTTCCCATTTTACACTGCATGCCTTTTTAAGGCTTGATAATCAACCCTAAATCATGAAAAATAGACGGGTTCCTGGCCGCCTCACGTGTGCACTTCATAAGGAAAAGCACTTTTCTCCTTGTGGGGAATTTTCGTGTTTTTTCACGATATTATACTGACCGCCGTTGCAAATACGGAAGTTCAAACAAATTGAATAGCTACTAATTAATGGCATGCAATCCGCAGCGGCCGAAAGGGCTCAAAGAGTTACGAAAAACGGAAAAAAATTAAAGGGAACTTCCGTGTTTTCAAATTGCATGCCGATGTGAATGATTGAAGTTTTAGTAACGAAAACACTCTGGAAAAATTGGCATGCGCCCCTCGTCGCACCAACGGAAGAAAATTGCGGGAAAACTCTGTAAAAATTTAATTCAGGATTTACGTGATTCCAAACAGCATGCCATTAGAAAGATACGTCATTTGTATAATTAATTAATAAAAAAT
Organism: Chrysolina americana; assembly: GCA_958502065.1. NCBI lineage: Eukaryota > Metazoa > Arthropoda > Insecta > Coleoptera > Chrysomelidae > Chrysolina > Chrysolina americana. The sequence continues at coordinate 2,637,767 of OY293419.1, read as the reverse complement.
AGTAAGTAATTTGGTATGCCTTCCAGGATTTTGCAAAAAACACTGTGAAAATGTATGTGACTTTTTGCAAAATCCTGGTGTGCATGCCAAATTACCTACTATTAATTAGTTATACAAATGACGTATCTCTTTAATGGCATGCAGTTTGGAATTACGTAAAACCTGTTAAATTTTTACAGAGTTTTCCGAAATTTTCCAACGTTGGTCAGAGGAGGGGCGCATTCCAATTTTGCCAGAGTGTTTCCGTTACTAAAACTTCAATTATTCACATAGGCATGCAATTTGAGAACACGGAAGTCCCCTTTAATTTTTTTTAGTTTTTCGTAACTCTTTGAGCCCTTTCGGCTACTGCGGATTGCATGCCATTAATTAGTAGCGTTTCAATTTGTTTGAACTTCCGTAAATTACAATGGCAGGCAGTATAAAATCGCGGAAGAACACGAAAATTCTCAACAAAAAGAAAAGCGCTTTTGCTAATGAAGTGCACACGTGCGACGGCCAGGAACCCGTCTATTTTTCATATTTTAGGGTTAGTTATCAAGCCTTGAAAAGGCATGATGTATAAAATGGGAAAACGTCACCTGTCACCAGCTCCTGTCTAACTACCCTTTCGGTACTTGTTGTTGAGACACAGAAAACCTAAACCACACGGAAGCTTGGCTAAAATTGAAAATTTGGCTTGCATAATGTTATTTCTGAGCGGTAAATTTAAACTGTTGGGTGAGATACGTTTGAAATGATCAGCTTTTGGAAAAATCCGATGAGCAGGCTCGCGCAGTTTTATTGTTCTCGTTGAATGTGGAAGGTACTCATTTACCCAACTCACGTATTGGTGTTCCCTAAATATGTATTCGAATTTAAAATGCGTAGTCCCTGCATGTGGAATGGACCGCCCAGAAATGACATTATACAAGCCAACTTGGATGTATATTTCATTTTGGCGGGAAGCTTGAATGACACTTCTGTGTAGGTTAGGTATTCTGTGGTTGAGATAACAACTGAAGTCGATATCGATATATTTCATCTCGATGCAAAGACAGGAATCGTAAATATTCGTTTTCCGTTATAACCATCGATGGAAGTGAATGGAATTGAGTTGCGTCGCAGGAATATTAATGGCTGATGTCGATATCAGTGTTGAACGAGATATATCGAGTCGATACGTGACTTGTCGAATGATGAGAACTTCGCCGCAGATTTCTTATCGGCGTAAGAACGTAATGAAGCTTTCTCTACTAGAAACGAAAGTAATAAAACTAATAATCTTGCCTGTAGATATCGTCCAACAAAAACAGCTGGGACTTGAGCATCCGCGTCCTCTCCAGCTCTTGCTGGTAGGTCGGCATATTTTTCGAGATGACTTTCTGGCTGGCAGCTCGGCGATTGGTTAGGGGCGACGATAGTCGTTTGTTCGGCGAGTATTCGTTTCCGAAGCAAACCTCGAAGCCGGATATGTTGTCGGAGATCAGTCGTTCGCTCTCGGGATCGGCGTATCGGTTGCCGCTGCTGCTGTCGGATTTTTTCAGGATCGACTTCGATCGACGGTGGAGCTGGGGGCTGGTTCGGCTGTCGATCGAGTCGACCGACAGGGATGATTTGCTGCCGCAGTTCTTACCTGGAAAAGGAGAAAGAAAGTCAGGACTGTTAGGAAATAAAAATAGAAATGGATATTATTATTATTATTCTTGACGCAACGGAGGATATAGTGCCATGATGACACTCTCATTCTTGTCACTAACTGCGCGTATTCATAAAAAATCGAATTTGATCTTGCTGCAGTACACATTACGTTCCTGGTTCTCATAGACACGTAGGCGCGTGTGCTTCATGCATATCTGACAACTCGATTTTTATACTTGGCGTTTGGTAAAGTCTATATTTATTATTGTAATTCCTCAAGTTAATGTCACTGACGTTCTTAATGAAGATATAAAGGGTTATTTGTCAAATTCATAATATGGTGTCAGGTGTGGGGTGTCATGTAAAAATTGTGAACGTGTATCTATTGTCCATATTCATCATTGTAATTTCTGAGATCTATTTTACTGACGTTCTTAATGGAGATGAGAACAGATATTTGTCAAATTCATAACATGATGTCAGGTGTGAGATGTCATGTCAAAATTGTGAAAGTTTGTCTATTGTCCATATTCCGTAAGACTCAGATTATTATTGGATTATTGAATGTAAACTATTTTTTCCCAGTTTCATTCATTGATGTCATTCATTATCATTGTATGTATATTTGTATTATACCTGTGACACTCTCAATTCACTGTATCTACACTTCGTGGACACTATTTTTGGACTCGTCTGTATGTGTCCCCAAGCTGCTAGATGAATAAATCAATTATTGTATTTCCTATCGATAATTTTACTGGAATTCTCAATGATAGTCAAAAGTGTGAAAGTTTGTCTACTGTTCATATTCATTATTGTAATTTCCAAGATTGATTTCACTGATGTTCGTATAATAACTATTGATGTAACGAGATTATTATGCGAGTAATAATAATCATCGAGGACGTTGCCAGGCGATGAGGCGCTTTGTGCCGAGTCGCCTGATGCAACTTCCGAGATTTATTTAAATTGCATGATAAAATCAAGTTACATTCAAAGCTTTAACGTATCATTGACAAAAATTGTTAAAAGAATTTGAATAAAAATTCCCATATTAAAAAAAACTTCATACAAAAAATATTTCATACATAAAACAAAATTTCAAGTCAAGGTCAGAGTCGAGGTCGAAGTCAAAGTCAGACTCAAGGTGAAAGGCAAGGTCACAATCAAGGTCAAAGGCAAGGTCAAATACGAGGTCAAGTCAGCGTCAATTTTCGAGTACCTCAGTCTCCGTCTACCTCACCAAAAATTTTCAATACACATGAAAAAAATATCAGAATGAAATTTTGAGTCAAAATGTATTGAATAAAACTATTATTTTCACGGAAAAAATAAAAAAATAGAATAATTCGAAGTCGAAGTCAAGGTCAAAGTCAAGGTCAAGGTCACATTCGAGGTTAAAGTCAAGGTGAAAGGCAAGGCCAAAGATGAGGTCAACTCAAGGTCGATATGTCGGTGTACGTCCATCTCACCAAAATTTTTTTTTCTACATAAAAAGTAGAAACAAAATTGAATCGAGATGTACCAAATAAAAAAAAATACAGCAGACCTCATAAAGTCGTGCTGATGAGTAGGTAAGATTACAAATAACGTGTGCGTAATACCTAACAACACTGACATTTTTCATAGTGGTGAGTCCAATAGGAATTGTAGGAATTTCGAAAAACAGAAATGGAGGTAAAGAAAATAAGAATGCAGTCGAATACCGAAACACAACAAGAATCTAGGTACATACCCACATAAAACGTATGGATTCGTCAAACGATTTAACCAAAATTCGTCTTAAAATAGTCAAGAATATCCTAATGAATGCAAGAAGCGATATGATCGAAGAATACCACGACAAACAATATACGACTCTAAATTAGTTCGCGAGCTTCGCCCTCAAAGGGGAACTGAATGATGAGGATTGTTGCGGCCGAGGCCAAGCCATCTCAGCGACCCCCACAGCTCCGTGTACCTGCGTTAAGCCTACCTTGAAGCTAAAGGGGAAATGTTCGAAGAAAGAATATCGTTTACTTTATTATACCATCAACATTTAACGTCGGCAACATAGTCAAAGTTATTTAGTAAGCACCGGCCTCTTTTTGTCACCGCATCGGTTACATCTAGAAGGCCGTTGATCTTTGGCCAGAGGTTCCCAAAAGTTTGCCAGAGTTTTCCGAAATCTTCAAAGTCCAATATTTTCCCAAATATCGTTTTTTCGTGAAAAATGTATTGTTTCAGCTTCAATTTTTGCGTTTTCTATTTCATTTATTGCTCCAATTTCGGAAACACCCTGTATGTGAAGGCGTAGATGCACCGAAAAATATTTCCATAATTTTTCGCTATCTATGGATAGAAAATTCAATTTCGCGAGAAAACGAGTGAATGTTGACGTGTTGACGAGAGTTGTGCCTGCTAGTGATAGCAGAGCTTTTTCCAAGATAGGATTATACGGGAGCGAATACAGAGGCAGTAGTTCCATTCATCATCCACCCATTGTCATTCATCTTTGTCCAGACGAAAGCTCACGTGCTAGCGAATGTGCGACAAGAAAAGCTGACAGTCACGGTGTTATCAATTAAGTTGCAGGACCATGCAGCATGTTGAAATAATGAGCGCACAGACGACGTCATTCACGAGTTTGTAAATTCGATTTGCTGACACGATATACAGACAACTGAGAAGACTATACCTTAATATTCTTGCGCAAATCATCCTTTTTATACTGAATTGCGAATTGTGCAATTGAATGGCAAACCATTTTTTTGTATTTGAAAGTTCTGGTTACTTATTAGGAGCTTTGCAAGTTTGTCGAATGAATCTACAAGCATCTTGACCAAGAAAGGCTCGTAGGCCCACTATTTTTCAACTTCACAAAGTATTCGGTTGTCTGTATAAATCTAGATCATACAGGAACCAAGTTATTCTCATATTGGACATTAATGGCTTATGTCATTCTTGATTCATGGAAAAATAATTGAGAAGCTCAATGGATCCTGATCAGAAATTTATAGCGTCTTGGCGTCCCGCAGGGATCTATACTCGGTCCATTGATATTCTTGTTGTTTATCAATGATTTACCGAAGTATGTGGATACCGATTGTTTGGTGATGTATGCCGATGATGCATCTGTTAATAGAATTTTACAAAAATCAATAAAAAACTTATGACAACAAAATTATGGAGAGAAATGACTCCAACTCGAGAACGGTTGAAGATAGAACAAATCTGCGAACGGGAATCGATTCAGAATGAGTAAATTAGTATAGACTGTGAGACTGAAATGAAAATATCATGGAACAAATTTTTATTATGAACACCTTGGCAGATTTTCGAAAATTTGAACTGGAAATTGCAGAGGTTCTGTTGAAAGCCTATAAAATTTTCAATCGAAGCGGAAAATCAACCTTGAATTTGGTGAACCTATTCAAGTGGGGTAAAATTTTATGAAAATGCATAAAAACAATATAAAAAAAAGTTATGGAGGGAAATGACAACTCTCAACTCTAGATAAACTTTTCAACTCGGGAACGGTTGAATATAGAGCAATTCTGTGAACGCCAATCGATTCAGAATGAAGAAATTAGTATATTCTGTGAATACGAAATCGATCAAAAATTAACAAAATTATCTGAAAAATACCAATGGGGTAGACCCCTAAAAATCATATGAATCCAGATAAACTTATCTACTTGAGAACGGTTGAAGATAGAGCAATTCTGTGAACTCCAATCGATTCAGAATGGTGAAATTAGTATACTTTGTGAATTTGGGTTGACAATATCAACAGATACAATTTTTCTTGGCAGATTATCGAAAATTTTCAACTCTAAATTGCAGAGGTTTCGTAAAAAGCCTATGAAATATTTAAATGAATCGGAGTCAACTCCAAATTCGGTGGGCATATTTAAAAAAGTTTGAATTTTGCAAAAAGTGATAGAAAAATGAAAAAAATAAAATTATGGAGGGAAATGACATCTCTCAACCTCAGATAAACTTTTCAACTCGGGAACGGTTGAATATAGAGCAATTCTTTGAACGCCAATCGGTTCAGAATGAAGAAATTAGTATATTCTGAGACTATGAAATCGATCGGAAAATAAAAAAAAATCGAAAAAAGACCAAAGGGGTAGACCCCTAAAAATCATATGAATCCAAATTAACTTTTCGACTTGAGAACGGTTTGAGATAGAGCAATTCTGCGACCGCCAATCGATTCAGAAAAATGAAATTAGTATACTTTGAGAATTTGAGTTGAAAATATCAACAGATAAAATTTTTATTGGCAGATTATTGATAATTTTCAACTCTAAATTGCAGAGGTTTCGTAAAAAGCCTATGAAATATTCAAATGAATCGGAATCAACTCCAAATTCGGTGGGCATATTTAAAAAAGGTTGAATTTTGCAAAAAGGGATAAAAAAATGAAAAAAATAAAATTATGGAGGGAAATGACACCTCTCAACTCCAGATAAACTTTTCAACCCGGGAACGATCGAACATAGAGCAATTCTGTGAACGCCAATCGATTCAGAATGAAAAAATTTCTATTTTTTGTGAATATGGAATCGATAAAAATATAAACAAAATTATCTGAAAAACACCAAAGGGGTAGACCCCTAAAAATAATCTAAATCCAGATGAACTTTTCATCCCGAGAACGGTTAAAGATGGAGCAATTCTGCGAACGCCAAACTATTCAAAATAATGATATTAGTAAGTAGTAGTGAATTTGAAATAAAAATATCAAAAGACAAAATTTTGGATTGAACACCTTGGCAGATATGGGAAAAAGCTTATATTTATATTTGATTTCAGACCTTTCACTTGCTTACAAAAATTATATGTAAATATGCCGTTGAAAATTCCAAGTTGATAATAATATGATTAGTTGAAACTTGAAGTGAATCGAAAGTATATTAAAATGATAACAGATATCAGATAATTATGAAGAGAAAAGTTCCAAAGAAGTGAGCAGCCCAACTTTCGTAACACTCACCAGCTTTGGCCGCCAAATTCTGAAGCCCAAACAAATGCTGATTGATGATTCGTGTTGCTGACGCCAAACTCCTCGAAGGTATGAAAGAAGTTTTCTTCTTCTTCTCCAAACTCTCCTGGGAATCGTTTTCGAAGGAATCTCCGAATCTCGTTCTCGGCCGACCCTTCAAATAAAAAATATTATTAGCATTGTGCGGAGTGCATTTTAATCTGGTACCCAGAGATGGCGCTGAATTCATACTTCAGTGTTTGTCTCCGGGATTTCCAATTAGGATGAAAAGATTTTTTGATTCAATTGGGTCGAACTAGCCTTCGCTGGTGATTGGCAAGGACCATGAAACCAGTACGGAGGTGTTCCCCCAATTAAATTGAAAAATAATATCAGATTTGATACCTATTTAAAATGCATTGCACAGTAGTTATTGTAGAAAACTTTGCCAAGTATCAAACAGATATAATTCAACGGTCGTCGAGGGCAGTAGTTGTTTTCTGTTGAATACTTACCGGTGACCATACTTGTATAGGTTTTTTGCGGAAGACTGGATAACGTAATCCACCGTTTTTCATAATCCGTTTAGCATTGTGACGAGCTGAAGCCGAACCTGTCTGCATCTGGCCTAGGCGTCGTTCGAGGGTAGGGGTTTCTACTAGACTGGAGATTGATCCCCTCTAGACGTGAGTTGCAAAATAACAGAATAGGGGCTCCAAAGGTTATAGAATGTGCTGACACGACAACTTTCTAGAAAATTGCTGGGAACTTCAAGAAAACCGTTTTATGATCCAGAACAGAAGCTCCTTAAGAAAACCGTGTTCGTCGATCGTTTACCAGTCGAATTCGAAGACTCTAACGCAGATTTCAGATACAGGCAGACAGGCTTATTATCATTATAATGCATTTTTTGTAAGAGTGGAAGTTTATATATACAGGGTGAGTCAGAATAAGACCGACAAACTCCGACTACAGATAGATTCCTCACCTCATTTCGAGGTGAAAAGTTCCTATCAAGGTATGTCCTAAAGCGCATCCCCTCTGAGATACAGGGTGTCGAAAGTACGAAAAAAAAATAGATACATTTTTTTTTTCCAAAATTCCTGAAGCAAATTATACTTAACTCGGTACACTAATCAAGGTTTATCAACGTGATAATTGGAAGTTATAATTTTTAATTATCGTAAACCAGTGGCGTAGTTACGTTGGTATGTGGAAATATTTTCCTTCATATTTTCTTTGGACAATTAAGTGAATGGACAAGGCTCATAGATACTCAACTTAAAAGTCATAACATTCCATGTACCTGAAAGTAAAGTTTTCTGAGAAACTTGACAAAAACTGATGTTTCCGGATCTTTCAACAATGAAAAATGTTCAGGAGGTTGACAAATATTCCGATATGATGTGAGAACTCGGCACTATGCAATTTTGCACATGAAATTATTTTGCTACTCAGGACATATCTTCAGTTTTTCTCAATTTTCTCAGAAACCTTCACTTTTAGGTACATGGAATGTTATGACTTTTATGTTGAGTATCGATGAGCCTAACTGTTGTCACACGCTCACTTGTCCATTCAGTTGTCCAAAGAAAATATGAAGGAAAATATTTCCACAGACCACCGTAACTACGCCACTGGTTTACGAAAATTAAGAATTTTAACTTCAAATTATCACTTTGATAAACCTTGACTAGTGTACGAAGTTTGATATTTTTTGCTTCGGGAATTTTGGAGAAAAATATTGAATCTATTTTTTTGTACTTTTGACACCCCGTTCCTCTGAGGGGATGCATTTTAGGATATACCTTGATAGGAACTTCTCACCTCAAAATGAGATGAGGAATCTGTAGCTGGATTTTGTCGGTTTTATTCTGACTCACCCTGTATATTTATAGTTTATACAGGGTAAACATGCGGCAAAAATTCAAGGGGATATTCCTTGACCTACCTATTCTAAGAATATTTTGCCCCATGATGATTTTTGAAAAACCCCGTTGTTTCGAAGATACAGGGCGAACAAAATTCACGACGTCAACATTTTATTGTCAAAAAGTACATGGAAAGTTTCTTGATCTACAATAAATGTTCGAAATGACTCCCTCCAGCCTGGATAGAATCTTCTCGTCATGTACTGCCGAACTCTTTCATACACACAAGGACGTTTCTAATTGAGTTACACCCAGCCCTTATCCGATTTCGCAAATCATCCAAATTCGCCAATGAAGCAACGTAAACTAATGACTTCAGATATCCCCAGAAGAAATTATCCAGAGAGTTTAAATCCGGGGATCGAGCAGGCCATTTCAACAAATATGGAATATGGTTATCGCAAATTTTGCACGCCCGGTATCTTAGAAACAAATGGGGTTTTCAAAAATCATCATACAGCAAAATATTCTTAGAATAGGTTGGAGAATAACCCCTTGAAATTTTGACATATGATTACCTTGTAAATTATTACCTAATAGGAGGTACCTTATAATTACTCAAAACAGTCGCACGAATCTTACCTGAAACCTGGTTTTCCTATGTTTCGTCAGCGGCGAATCGTTCAAACTCACTCTACTCCCCCTCTCGAGCAGCCCGAACCCTTTGAACCCCTCGTCCATCGGCGACGTACCCAAACTCCTCAGCCCAGTATCTCCGGAAGCTGACTTCTTCACGCCGCTGCTCCTCGTCACCACCGCCGATATCACGGGGCTGTTGTCGCCGCTCTTGTCCAACGGGTTGACGTACAGATTGCTGTCCGTGACGCTGGTGTTCTCGTTGTTGACGTCCGAGGCCAAGTCCCCCTGCGAGTTGAACGGGTGCGTGGTGCAGCTGGCGAACGTGTCCGAGCTGTCCATGCTGTTCAGATCGTTGTTCTTCTTCTCGATATCGACCTCCGGGAATCCGAAAGTGTTGATGGTTTGCTCGGAGGCTTTGAGCAGGCGCATCTCCATGCAGACCGGGTTGCGGAAGTCGCTGGTCGTCGACGGCATCAGGTTCTCGGCGTCGACGAACTCTTTGAAATCCTGAGGGCGAATCAGGAGGGGGTTAGTGAGGTCGGCACGTTGTGCCACAGACACGCTACTGAGTGATGCCGATTAGTGAAAATCACTCCAATCTTACCGACTGCGCCATGTCGTGTTTTATTTGAACGCCTTAGTAGTGGGGAGTACTTTTATTTTCACCTATTCATAGTATTCTCCTAACTCTAATTTAGTACAAGCTTGACTTTGGTTAATTATCGTAAAATCAGTCAGTTTGTCTCTGTCAGTTGACTACACAATACACCAATATCACGCCCTTTGTACTGTTGTCACTTTAAAGTAATGATCATACTACAGGGTAGTTGGTACGAGATTCTGGGAAGAAGTTGAACTATTAGTAATGGAAGCTTGACACTTAACGTCAAACTAATTATCGGTTTCAAACTACTTATTTTGTGTAATCCAAATACATTCAGTTCTCAAAAAAACCTTGATAATAATACAAGAATATGTTTTAAATAATTTAAATTATAGTTTAGATTGTGTAAATAAATTGTAAGCAAATTATAGTTGATTTTTTTCATTCTACGATTTGAAAAATTTGCCTCATCGCTTCATATAATGTTTCTATGTAAGTTTGGATGTTGTCTAATTATGAGAGCATTTTTACTACAGTATAAAGAAAATATATTATAAATTAGCAGCATATGAAATGTAGGTATACCGAATCAGTGGAAAGAATTTGGCGAAAAAATGGGAAGGGATTGTAAGTAAATCGAATCAAGAGCTATTTCACAAAACTTTAAAGTCGCTAAGAAAAGAGAAAGCTCATGAAACAAGTTGGAAAAAGAATATAAAAGGAAAAAAGATAACAAATCAAATCGATATAATGAATGGATGGACAGAATATTTCCAGTTGTTACTAGGAGCAGATAAAAAAGTACAAAATAAAAACAGACAAAACGATGTTATAAAAGAAATTGAAGAAATTATAACCATAAACGAACTGCAACAAAAAATAAGGGAATAAAAGAATGGGAAGTCATATGGAATGAAGTTATAGGAAGCATACTTCAAAAGAAAGGAAAGACATTGGCAAAGTCAAAAATAATAATAAGAAATGAAAAATTATGGGCAAAATTTGTACAAGAATAAAATTTTTCTTTTGTTATCAGAGTGAATAAGTTAAGTTTTGAAGTTTTAATATAAACCGATTATGTATTTTCAGATGTGGAGATGACTTCGAGTTTTTCTACTTCTTAACACCATGAGCTATAGTAACTGGGATTTTGATAATATATGAATATATATTTGACATTATACAACTTTTTCAAAGCAGAATGGCAAAGTAGTAGCGTGCCTGTAGCCAAATTATTTCAAACAGGAGACTCCATCCAAAAATGAAGCGAAAGAAAATTTAAACATCAATTCGTCGACAGATTTCAGATATTTACGAGTCTGTGGGAACGGAAGAACTATTAGCATTTCTTGTCAAGAATTGAGCTCTCTTGTTTCAAACAGAACTTCCAAGATTAGTTACATAATTTATAAAACAGCGGTTTGCATAAAGTTTCGCAGAACATTCGTAATCTGGAGATCTTGGGAAGTTTGTTGTGAAAATATAACTTTAATTAAATTTCCATCAACTGCACAAGCTGTTTCCCACGATGACATTGAAAAAACAACCGATACCAGTTCAGTAATGAGATCAGAGTGTATTAAAGTGCTGTTATGACAGTCAAGGTGTTACAAAATAATGGGTAAAATAATTGAATTTGTTACAGAATTCTCTATCTATATTTCAGACTCGATGTGCACAGATAAAAAATGGTGGAGGAGACAATGTTTTTAGATCAATAAAAATCGCAGATTCAACATTTCCAAAAAAAGCAAACGTTAAAGTGTGCTGTTATTCCCCACCTCTAATCTTTCTAATCAAATCCGAATTCTGTTTTACCACCAATATTATGAATCGTGAAATAATTATCCAAAAAGATAAAAAAGGAATGAAATAATGATAAAACAATTGATGTAGGGTATTCTCTCATTACCCGTCAAGTTTTTTCAGTAAAAAAACTGTTCCATATCAGCAAAAATATAACTTCCCGATTCTAATCAAGATTATGCAGTTTTTTGATAATGTAAGCGTTTTGTAAAGACGTGTGCTTCTCCTTAGTTGAGTTTCAATGAACAACTTTTGTATATCGTAGGAAACAACTTGCTTTAGTACAGGTGAGCACAATATTCTGAATTTTTTCAATTTTTGGGACACTAAATGAGATACTCATTATCTACATGTATTGGAATTTAAAATTTCCGTGCATACTAGTTCAGAACAACACCCATACTACAGTTTTATCATCTTTCAATCGTGGCCCTCTTAAAAGAGAATCTGGGCTTGATATTATATACTGAATGCTTCAAAAGTTATAATTATTTCATTTTCGAGATTCAAATCAAGCACAGTTGAAGTATTTTGGTTCATGTCCCTGTAATTGATGAAACTCGAACATTGCAGTTTCTTTCGCTAATTCTATGGCGTCTAATACCCACACACAATCTCTAATTTTGGTGTATACGTGCTGCTAGAAAATCAATGACATGAAAATTCAATTAATCTAGTGATCGTGCAAATGTGATTTTTCCTGCGTGCAAATATCCTAGAATGACAACAAACCTTCTTGAAAAAAACGGGTACCTATTGCAAGAATTATCTGCAAAAATTTGTCGCTGAACAATTTTTGTGTTATCATTTAAACGAATATCTCTGGATATACTCCTCGAACTCTAATTACCTCGTGTACCATATTTTTTGATCTATTGATAATCCAAATGTGTAATCCTCTGTTTGGGATCAACAAATCATCAAAATACCGACTCTATGTTGAAATGTTAGTATAAAAAGTGGCATTTCAATCCAGCAAGCGCTGACAGAACAGAAAACAACATCCACCAAATCCGAATAAATCATTAGAGTCCGAAATCCAATTAATTGTGACTATTTATCAAAACAGTTTGGACCTCATAGTTTGCTTCGATCAATCATCGAAAATGGACGCATGTTTTTGTTGATATCAGACTATCAATCCACCTTCCATCTGTCGATTGGGAATTCCTGATAAAATGAATGTAGAGCTGTTTCATGTTGAGATATTCATCAATTCATTAATCCTTGTGTACACATCAATTTTATCATGTTGTTGGTGCTGTGAAATAACTTGCGATAAAGTGAAAATCGTGTTCTATGAAAATTCATATCGCAGTACAAATATAATATGGTGTATAGTTTGGCATTTATCTTGAAGGAAATAATTTTATTTGAACTACTCATTGAAGTTGCTCATTGGTCAACTGATTTTAATAAAGACTCGCGGTGAGTTTTGGATGAAACTTCAATTAGGGAGTAATTACGAAAGCAGTCAGCAAAAATTATTTAACACGGTGAAGTGAATGAACTATTCATTATATTGGATAATAAAAATATCTTTCTATTCTTTTGATTGCATTTTTTAGAGATCTGCAGTACTTAATTTTAATACTAGAAGAAGAGGTTGAAAGAGTTCAAGCGTCCGCCTACTGGGCAATAACATGCAAAAGTTCATCGTAGTAATTTTTGTAACATTCAAAATCAATCAATTTACATATTTTTGTCATTCATAGCCAGATATTCCAAATAATAGGTTACAGCTTTAAGATGAAAAAATAATAGTTTGTGAAGACCCAGTTGGCAATGTTCTTGTATTGCGTTAATTAATTGATTATGTCGATTTAAAAACGCGCGCTACAGCAAATAATAATATAAGCCGTCCTCCACTCACACAGGCCATGCTATTGGAAGTGTTTATGATGGAGTATTATTTATTATAAGAACGACAAAATTCAAAAAGCTTATTTCTATCCCACCGGACTCTTTTCTTCCCCGGACTTGTTCCAGAACTTCATCCCTGTTTTTTTTCCCTAGATTTTTTGCTCAAACTTTTTTCCTGGGAATTTCTCGAGTATTTTTTTCTGACTTTTTACAGTACTTCACTGGACTCTTTCTCTGGACTTTTTCCTAGATTTCCTACATGATTTTTTCCACGAACTTTTTTTCCAGATTGTTCTCCTTTCTCTTTTTCAATGGACTTATTTGCTCAGACTTCTCTATACGTTTTACCTGGTCTGATTTCCCAGATTTTTTCACTGATCTTTTTATCAAATTCTTTTCTCAAATTTTTTTTTCCACTTTTAATTTTTCAAGACGTCTATCCTCAAATGATTCTTTCCCCGTTCTTTTTTCCTGAACTTTTTCCATAGATTTTTTTGCAAACTTTTTTTCTTAATTTTTCTGCGGATTCTCCTCCGTGATATTTTTTCTCCCAGACCTTTATCCTGAATTTTTTTCCTATGCGTTTTTCCCAGATTTTTTCACTGGAGTTTTTCCCAGACTTTTTTTGACTTTTTTTCTGACTTTTTTTTCGGAACATTTTCACCAGAAATTTTCCCGTTGTTTTTTCCAAGACTTTTTCCCCATACATTTTTCTTCAGTTTCAGTTTCCCGAACTTTTTTCAAATTTTTTTTCACTGAATTTCATCTTTCCACAATTTTATTCCCGAACTTTTTTTTCCGAATTGTTTTCGGATTCTCACCGGATTCCTTTCCATGGGAATTATACCCGGGACAATTTTCCTGGATTTTTTCCCAGGACTTCTGCTCCGGAATTTTTCGCCAGACTCTTTTTCAGGACTTTCATGGAAATGTTCTCCGGACTTTTTCCTAGGTTTCTTATCCCCGGTCTATTTTCCCGGTCTTTGTTTCTCGGAATTCTTTTTCGGACCATCATTCTGGACTTTATTCCTATAAGTTTTTTCCGGTCTCATTACCTGGATTTTTCCCTTGGAATTTTTTCCCGGACTCTTTTACCAGACATTTTTGGCCCGTATTTTTCCCGAACTCTTTCCCAATTATTTTTATCCGATTTCATCTTTCCAAACGTTTATCCCCGAATGTTCTTTTCTCAGACTTTTTTCCGAAGACATACTTGCAATTCTGGACGTTTTCCCCGTAGTTTTATCTTCAGCTTCTTTTCCCCAGACTGTTCATTTTCAGGAATTTTTTCGAAACTTTCGTACCTACACCTGTCTTTCTATGATTCTTTCATTGTAATTTTCTGGGCTTTTTGTATTTACACTTGGAATTTTTTACACCTGGCTTTTTCCTAGGGATTTTTCTTACAGATATTTCGTTCCGAAGGATTTTTCTCTTCTGAATTTTAAATTTTTTACAGACTGTTTTCCTCCTGGAAAAAGTAAATTACTATGATCTAATCTGAACGATAAAACGCAGTCAGTATATCTGAATGATATGTCCTCAAGATAGTGAAATGTCAACTATGGTATGCCTCAGGGCTCTGTACTGGGGCCGCTGCTAAAAGAGGGAATTTTAGTCACAGTTTTGATTCGAGACAAGACTGTTTTCTGTGAGTGTTATGCGTATGATACAGGACTACAATATTTCAGAGATTATGACTCTAAGCAATGGATCCCTTTTGCATGCGTTAGGACTCTGTGAATTGTTTCGTAGACGGTTCACATGTGGCTGTAAGTAGATAAAATGGGGCCATCGAATCATAATGGACAGAGATATAGCGTAACATGAATCAGCTGATGGCGACTATATCGATTTGTACGGTCGGTAACACAGATTTTTCGGTTGCTGGTAGGGGTTGAAAAGCCTAAAGTATGCCGATTGATGGCTGATCTTGAACAGAACAAAAATGGCCACGATGGATTTTGGCATTTTCTCATGTTATTTCCCATGTGGCTGACCTTGAACTCCTGCAGCTTCTCTACTGACTGGGAGTGCACAAAAAGAGGAACCGCATTGTTATAATGATGAAGGTTTCAGAAAAAAAATTAACAGACGTATACACACTACATGGAATTTGAAGTAATGAAAACGAATAATTCAATTCCAATAAAGATGTTGTAGATGTTATCACATAAAAAACAAAACACACACACGCAGTTCGTTAATGTAAAAAACCCTACGTAAATTGTCAGTTTCTGTATTAATTTGAAACATTTCATCAAAAAACGGGCATGTTCTGAATTTGAAAAAGTTAGCAGCACTTGGTGAAAAATTGTTAGAAAAATGGACAGAACACGATAGAAAACAGAGAGTTAGTATGACACAGCGTTAGGGGAAAAAACTCACCTGAAACAAAATGAGTAAAGAAGGCGAAAAATCATTACACGCTTTTGGTACGGAGTGGAATGCATTCTCCTTGACATCTTCCATTACAATCCTGTAACGTAGCATTAGCTTCCATTACTTCAAATCGTAAAAGACTAGTCATCAAGAACTTTGAACGTTACATTTTGGATATATGATGATACAGAGATGTGTTATTGTGTTTTTTTGTAAATTTTGTCCAAAATATTTCATATTGTGTCTTTACTCTCAAGTTATTGAAGTGAATCGTGTGTTAAGGAAAAAGGTTCCCAATGACTAGTCTATGCAGTCAACAAATAATGGTTAAAAAATCCCGCATATACCGGGTGGTTCAGCCAAGTATTCGCAGCTTCGTTACTTTCTTATTTGTAGAAGGTCACCGTAGAAAAAATGAGATTTCACAAAAAACTACTGTCATTTATTTGTGAGTCACCCCGCGAATATGAATATTTTTAGTCATACGTATTCACCTTTGTATTACTGAAACAAGTAGTAAACGTGTGTATGCAACAAAAATTCAATCTAGCTGGTAGTTCCGAAAACCTGGGCCATTTTCAGTTTTGACTCCCCGTATCTAGAAAACTAATCATGGGATTGAGTTGGGCTCATGTACACTTTTGGTCACTGTGTCGAGTACAACAACATACCAAAGTTTCATAAAATTTGACCGGTCGCCACTTTACATAAGAAAAGTGCAGAGTCCTTTATGAAGTTTCATGAAGTAAAATTGGGAACTATACCTGGTTTTTGGACAATGGACGGTTTTTACATTCGTTGCCTCCTCGTATAGGCATTGCCGAAGAAAATTTCAGTTTCAGCTTCGTTTCTAATTGTTGATGCGTGACTTTCGTAATGCCCTATCGTATCGATCCAAAAAGATTAATGATCTACTTGAAATAACTTACAAAAGCTCTAATGGAATGCAGATTTAATATTAATCCAGAAGGCATAAGTACCTACACATTGCATGAAAGCGAACACGAAAAACAAATTGTTTGAGAAAATTGAGTGTCTTGTTCAATTATAGACAGAATGGTATCATTTATAATGATTTTTATGTCCACTATCTTGAATAATACGATTTTGTTTGTATTGCCGTGGCGCAATAAATTTTTTGAATTGAATTTGTACTGTTACTCCCCTAATACAGAGCTTTTTACAACCAACGAGGCAGATAGGCATTATACAGGGTGTTTCCAAAATTGGAGCAATAAATGAAACGGGTAATAGAAAACGAAAAATTAAAGTGGAATGAAAGAATGCATTTTTCTCGAAAAAACGTTATTTTGGAAAATATTGGACTTTGAAGTTTTTGGCAAACTCTGGCAAACTTTTGGGAACCTCTGGCCAGAAATCGACGGCTCCTAGATGTAACCGAAGCGGTAAACCATGACTTCAGATATTGAAAGATGGTATGCCGAAGTAAACGATATCCTTTCTTCGAACAGTTCCCCTTTAGCTTCGATAAGCTTAACGCAGGTACACGGAGCTGTGGGGGTCGCTGAGTTGGCTTGGCCTAAGCCACAACAACCCTCATCATCAGTTCCCCTTCAAGGGCAAAGCTCGCCAGCAAAACGATTTAGAGTCGTATATTGTTTGTCGTGGTATTCTTCGATCATATCGCTCCTTGCATTCATTAGGATATTTGTGACTGTTTTACGTGCATATCAAAGATGAATGTTGGTTAAATCGTTTGACGAATCCATACGTTTTATGTAGGTAGGTATCTAGATTCTTGTTGTTTTTCGGTATTCGACTGCATTCGTATTTTCTCATCTGCATCTCTGTTTTTCAAAATTCCTATAATCCCAATTGGACTCACCACTATGGAAAATATCAGTGTTGTCAGGTATTACGCACACGTTATTTGCAATCGAGGTACTTTTCCAGGAACTCGATATTTCAATGAGATAATAGAAGAAATAAATTTTGAAGTAACTTGGTAGGTAGTTGGAACCTAGGTAAAATAACAACGCCGTTCAACAGATGCGACAACAAGGTAGTTTTCAGCGTGCTTGTGACTCGTTACTTCGTCGTGCGAGACTCTGCATAGAAAGTGGTGGCGGTCATTTCGAACACCTATTGTGGAATCAAATTCCATTTATTGTCAGTAACTTTTTGATCCCCTGTTATGAAATATTGAATTAATTCACTGTTTTTATTTCGATTCACTTCGAAGCCAAATGTAATAACTGGCAAGGTTCACGAAATAATGATAAACTGGCGACGGTGCGGGAATACGAGTAATAAACGCAATACTAGAAGATAGACGCCCTAAGAAGTGATGAATGAAACCGGTGCTTCCCAAACAATCGTGAGTAAATGAGTCTTTTTTTGGGGGATTTTCAAGTGCTTAAGAAAAAAAGATAAATGCTTCAATTGTGTCATTATGTTTCATAGAGCACCCCATTTCATTTAATGCTCCAATATCGGAAACACCCTATATGATCAAGGTCTTCTGAGCTATGGAAATACCATACATACCTCCCAAAGATGAAACCCTCATATTTGTGCTTAAAGGTCTGGACTCCAATGTATATCGAGAGGATCTGATCGAGAAAATACAAGATGTAAATAGCATCCAAATCATGAGAATGAAGACCAAGTAAAGACCCTTATTATTTCATCACTACTATAAAGAGTGTCACTCTAAGTCACCTACAAAAGAACGTTAAAGCGCTACAGCACATAAGCATAATATGGGAATCGAGGAGAAATAAAAGGGCAATAGTACAATGTCACAAAAGGCGAATATGGGGTCAAACAACCTATGATTGCGTGTTTGAAGAAATATGTTTAAAATACGTAGAAAATGACAAGTATGGCTCAAACTGACTGGGAAAGCATCGACTGTCCAGTATGCCACAACCGCATAAAATTCCTCGAAGACTAGCAAGCAAGCATCAAGGAAAAAACTGCAAAGAAATCTACCGGCGCCTCCGCCAAAAACAACAACACATGGTAACAAAGAGTCATGAGGCAAAGTAGCCCTGCAGCAGGAAGCACCAGAAGTCTGGAAATGAACGCAGGTGCCCATTCAATCTCCAACATATTTCCCACCCATTATCGCCAGAGCCGGGGCAACCCAGGTTGGGGGACGCTGGTAGTCAAGGAATAATGAAACTGACTGGAAGAATCCAGAAAGTGTCTAGGTGAACTTTTCAAATTGAGAGCGGTTGTAGATAGAGCAATTCTGGGAACGCCAGTCGATTCGGAATGACGAAATTAATATACTCTGTGAATTTGAAACGAGAATAATGAAAAGCAGTATTTTTCATATACTTTGAAAGAGCAAATTTTTTGAATTTTTCATTTTTCATTATTCAGAAAATCGCGAAGTGCCTTCAAACGTATTTTGTCGAGCTGATACCGAATATGTCATTGAATAATGAATTGAATGAAGGATTAACAAAAAAAAATTGTCAAAATCGCCAAAATTGTGGTTATTTTGACAATCCTTGGCCTAAATCAATTTTAGATGTATAATTCGAAATCAGCTCATCGAAATACGTAAGAGGGGCTATGCAATTTATCAAAAATTGAGGCATAAAAAATGTCGTAAAAAAGTTCGAACTCGGAATTGCAGAGGTTCCGTAAAAATTCTACCAAATCTCTATTTGACTAAGAATCGATTTCAAATTTGGTGAGCATATTAAAAAAAAATACTATTACAAGGATGGAAAAAAAAATTGGTGGGAATTGACAGCTTTCACCTACAGATGACATTTTTAAATCGAGAATGGTTGGAATCCTGCGAACGCCAATCGATTCAGAATGATGAAATTATAGTATACTTTGTGAATTCAAAGTCGATCGGCAAGAAAAAAATAATCAATCAAAAAAAGTCCAAGGGGTATACGTATACCCCTAAAAATCATGAAAAGTACATAATGATTAGATTCACTCACTCACTCACTCACTATATACTCAAAAATTCTTGCTGATTTCGAAAATATATGATTTGGATATGCTCAGATAAAAGGTGTACCCTAAAATATCGATAAAATGTCAAAACTTTTCCGTTCTTACATTCACGTGTAACTAATGTATTCCATTACAGATTCTGTGAATACAAGTTCCATGTTGCTGTTAATATTCTACCCATCAAAGATTGGATACAGAGCAAATACAGTTTCATGCAATGAAATTCATTAGTGAAAGAAAATCCCTCTTATTTACTTCGGCAAAACTAATAAAAGCGTTCCTTTCGGCTAAGAAGTAGAGCAAAGAAAAATAAATACCCCGCCATATTACACACAAAATGGATTTTCAAGCTTAGATTCGCTAGGAAATGAAGAACGTTGGTCAAAATTCGATTCCATCCCACATTTATTAACAGAAACGAACATATATTCGAAAAAAGATTTCAGATAAATTCGTTCGCTATCATTGAGCTTCTATAGAAGATTGCCACTGGGCGTCCTGATTGAGATAGTACTGCGGAAATAGAGATATTGAAGACTTTAGTCTCCGCTACAAAGGGTTCTTCATCGTCAATTATTTTCGCTACTCCTTTCGATATCTCAATGTTTATATCTTCAGCAAAATCTATTTGCATTCGGAAGCTTTTTGACCTCGTCTGAACAACTATGATCCCATCTTGAATAGAAAAACAATGGTTTCAATTGTACACTGAATTTTTTTGGGATTGATTGATGGGGAACGACTAAGCACTCAGCATGGACATACAGTTGCCAAGTGTCCAGTTTTCTTATAGTTGTTGCATTCAAAATTTTTCAGGACATTGCTGACGTGAATTATGGGCGAGAGGGACTGCAAAAATGATAATTTTGGTAGAAAGGGTGACAGCGGGCTACAGTGGATGAATCTTCTAAAGCCTTTGTTGAGGTTTGCTTTATTTGATGAGTAAGGTTGCCAGAACCGTAGCAGCACCACCAAGCTTACGAAGAAACTCTAGTACAGCTTTTTCCAACACTGGTTCCATGAAGTGTCCTCACACATAACTCACAATTCCATATTATGTTCATAAACCGTTTAAAAAAAATGAAGTTTCAGAATCACTAGAAACTCCGCCAAATATTCGAATAATTTTTCAACTTTCCAAAAATTGCCGGAGGTTACGAAACGAATAGGTGTAATCAAAAAACATGGGCCCAGTCTTCCACTTCCGCAATCCCCACCTATCAATGTCCTGAAAGTTGAACTTTCGAACGAAGAAATAAATGACCCGAATTAAATTCTCTCTTATTTTTATACCTCATGAACACATATGAGGGAGAATCGAGGACTGAATAACAAGGCAATGAACGTTATTTGTGGTCACATTTTGTTCGAAAAGCTCGTAAAATTCTAGATTTTCCCTTGCGAATATTATTTGTGAACTCGGTTATATGAAACACAGATGTTACTTAGTTTTCCAAACTACTCGCTTCAGAGGATATTATCTTTCAGACCAAATGGCGTATTGGACAGTTGGATGAATGCAAACATCCATGATGGTTCATTTATTTTTTAATTTCATGTTGAAATTACTAGACTGTACTGTAGTATTGACGGAAATTGACTCCAAAATCATTTGTCTAAGCAAAAAGTATGGACGTTTGTTGGTGAAAGTATAGAAATAATTAAAAAAACACTTCATGTATCATCATCAGTTGTGGATGAAAACATGGGCGTTCTACAAGGATCAATATAAGGTCCCATTTGTTCATACTCCTAATAATCAATAAGGCCATTGTGATTGTGATATACAAGGGTGATGAAAATAAGGCGGTCGAGAGTAGACTAGTACTGAACACTCTCAACGCTTGATTTTTATCTAATTGACTATATTTGAATCCATTTCATTGTGTCCCAGACAAAATAGAAGGGATTTGATATTCTATCATCTCATTGCTTGGACGAGTTCAATAAACTGCAGACCTGAGACTCCGGAAAAATCGAACGGCGTGAAGTCTGGTGATCTAGCTGGCTAACATAAGCTAACCATTCGACCTAGGCTTCTATTTGGGCAGAATTTGTCCAAATTCGCAGGACTAAAAAGAAGCCATTTCAATTCATTGCACGATAGATCTGGCGACAAAATGAAAAATATTTTCATGGTTTTCCATCACAACTGCCAATATTTTTCGATATTTAAAATGAAGTGATCTTGTATTATCAATAATATCTTGGTTGATATTCAAATACTTCAGGCAGGACCTCTTGTGTCACTTTCAATTAGAGGATGCCTGTTAATCAGTAGTGAAGTGGTCGTGGTGTTAGAGCGTTCGCTTCCAGCCAGACGGCCCGGGTGCGATCCCCGGGACAACCTACCACTGAGCCAAAGTGGTTCGGAATCCACTTTTATTTAAACTGTAGGTCTTGGATATTCCTTGCTCCGAAAACCTGGGTTATTCGTGAAAAAACAAAAAAAAATTATTGATGCACTAAGAGACATACGGTACTATTTATGCATTTGATGTTTGATAGCTTTCTCCTCAACTCTTAATTCTACGGAACCTGTCTGTTACACGAATTTCCGGTGTGTCCCCACCTCTGTGGTGCGCTGTTGCCACTTCTACGGTGTTCTGGCCTCCATTCACGCGTCACGTTGTTTTGGTTTAGTCCAAGTTCGGATAATCGATCACAAATTGGCGCCCAACGTGGGACCATCTGAAACGCAAATAAACATCCACGGGAACCCAACCACTATGGTTCATAGTAAAATACCTGCGAACATCAGACGATTTCCATTTTGTCTGGTGTGAGATGAAGGTTAATAACGGAAGAGATGCGGAGTAACTTTTATTGAAAAAATGACAAACAAATTAGAACTGTATTGTTGTGGTGAATCATAGTAAGCCTCAATGATGAAGTATGAGCTAATTGTTCTTTCTTACTCATATCTGACGCTTCACTTTGGCTATCCTGGGGCGCTAGCAATAAATTCCCAGTAAAATTTAATTAGTATCTTATCTGTCTATACTCGAGGCCAAAATATCTACTACACTATTTCTACGGCAATTTCTGAATTGAATACAAATTCTATCGCAATACTTGTGGAATATTCACTTACTGCACTATGTATAGCCACTTGAAAATGGATAAACTGCACTATTTCTGAAAGTCAAGCATCAACGAACGCGAAAAAATCATACGAGTTACCATTCTGGCTAACCAAAACTTTCTTCAGCAGCACGTGCCTAATTAGCAAGAACTGAAAAGTCAAACAAGTAATGGAGTTGTTGCTTATACATGTTGAAACGTTGCTTTTCGAAGTCTAATCCATATTAAGGTAAGAAGCCTGGCTGTACTGACGATTCGGAAAAACTTATTCTAACACAAAACGAAAAAACCCATGCAAACTAGTGGAATGCTTGTTCAAGGTTGAGTATGGTAAGCCAGACGTTTTCTGCAGTACTTGAAGTTTCTGCAGGCGGTTCGATATTCAATAATCAACCTCCCAACATTGATATGAACATGAAAAAAAATGTGCACTCGATTAGGGTTATGCACCAGATCTGTATATACACCCTTATTATCAAAATCATCACGTGTTTGCCACTAAAATTCACCGAGTGGCCAACACGTTCACCTGATTTGTAACTACTTGATATTTTCTTGTGGAGATATCTGAGAAGTGAGGAATGTATTTCATAACCGGCTGAAGATGTATCAAGGTGTTTCAGATCTTCATTTTGAATATATATGGTGGTAAGGAGTTAAGAGAAGGCTCTTCAGTGAACTCGAAATAGACCAATTCGAAACATTCAAATGCAGGTAAAAGAGGAGTAATGATCAAACTTCACCAAGTGATAAAATTTACGAAGCTTCTTCCATACTCATCCTTGGAGTACGAACAACCTAGAATGGCATGCAAAAATAAAAAATGCAACGATGAAAATTTTGTGAACATTTGATGCTCTGGGTGTTTGTTAATTGGTCACTCGTTTTGAAAGTGGAATTATTTATTCATTCATCAATTGATAAGGCCAATTCAAGTTTTTTTATACTTATTTTCATGTAACGTTGATCAATTGTTGATATAAAATTACCAATTAAAATTGGAGCTGGATCATGTTTGAATACTCGTAGTGAATCTGTATATTATGACCAAAAGGGCCCCAGTGCCCTACCTTGTGGTATTTACACTTCGAAAATATATATTACAAACCGACATAATTGTTCATTTCAAGTACTGTGGGTGGCTTTTATTGTGATGAAATATCTTATCCTCATCTCCCCTTGAAGGAGGTGTCCAGAAGATTTCAGATAAACTAAGATTTGTGAATGTCCCTTCGAATAAGGGTTATTTTCTGATAGTCAAAGCAACTAATCGATGTGAAATTACCATATGCCATTTCGGAAGTTGAAAGTTCAAGAGTACACGTGGAACTTCTGAGAAATCGATTCTATATACGAGTTTATTTCGAGCCACTCAATGGCCCCGAATAAGGACCGGAAGGTTTGAAAAGCGTTTCCTATAAGAACGATGTCGATTCTTCAGATATACTTATAGGGTGTTCCGAAACTATGGTACCAAATCGATACAGAAAATTCACCTCGAATAATAAATAGGTTTGTCCTTATTATTTTTTTCTTGAATATTCTTTCGGGTACAGGTGAATAGGGTTGAAAAGTGATCAAAAGTATATTTTTATAACTTCCATATTGTTTAATTTTGAACCAGTAGTTAAGATTGCAAAATTCACTTCAGTAGATTTTTTTTTCGATTATTCGTATTCTCACTCATGAAATCGCAATAATCTTGATCATATTATATAGTAAAAATTATATATTTTCAAACAGAATCGAATGATGAAGAATTCCTAACATTAGTAATTTTTTAGATCTCGCCAGTGGTGTGAAAAATAAAAGAGAAAAGAGCTGTAATGATACCCTCCCTGTACGCCACTGTGGCAACTGAATTTTTTTACTGTGAGAGGTATGAAAAAAATATTTGAGAATGTTCAGTTTCAAGACAATACATTTGAGAAAAAAATCATGAGAAGAGTCCTATTTGTTATTCGAGGAAAAACATCAAATTTAATTTGATGTATCTTAGTTCTTAAGATGTTTCGGGTCATACATTTTTCACAAATCTAAACGAGCGTAAATAGTGAAACTAATGATTCAAATTATCTACTGAGGCTAGAGTTTGGGCTTCAACGGAGTGATTTCAAAAAACATAGACAAGCACAAGCAGAATAAATAATAAAGTAAGAAGAAATACATTATACTACCTTTGATGTGCAGAAACAACATTCAAATTCGCTGGGGAATTCTTCTATCTTTTCAACTTTGTCAGTCTTCTTGAGGGTGTCAGATTTTTTACTTTCAGCCTAGGACAGAAATAAATCAATTTCGTTATTAGACAATTCCATTGATAGAAAATATTTAAATAACGAACTGGGAATCTGAAGAAAACCCCCAAAAATCCACAACTGAACTAGCGGATCGAAATGATATGCCACGTTCAAAAAAAATAAATTACATCCCTATGAAATAAAAATGGTTCACGAATTTTCTGAAGACGATCCTTATCGTAGAATTCATATCTGTGACTTGGTGAGTGAGAAACTTCGTCAAAATAGGATTGAGAATGTGAGCAATATTCGTTTCAGTGATGAAAACACGTTTTCCTTGAATGGACATGTGAATAGACATAATCACCGCTATTATTGGAGCACTGAAAATCCTCATGAGTTCAGGGAAACACATACATACAAGAAGACATATTTCCGGAAATAATTCAGGTGGCTAGATATAACATAGAAAATATTCATTTTTTCGAATCACTCGACTCTCACGCCATTCAAAAAAGTCTTTCAAAATGGTGTTGTATCACCATTTTGAAAGATATAATTTTTTTGTTATTGTCAAAAAGTAACTCATGACCTACAATTTGATAAAAAAAAAATTCAAAATTGAATTCCAACCCGTTCAAAAGTTTGAACTTGTCAGTATTCACCTGAAGACTATTGGGAAAGTTGAAAGAGTCAATATCGAACCCATTACGACGATGGACGTCCGATACCTGAGTAATCAAATTACGACATCGTCTACGACCTACAAACATATTTATATATTGCGGAAAATGGTCTGTTTGAACCATTAGCACTTCCAAAAAGTGTCCGTTTGAATAAATGCCGATTCGAAGAACTGTCGTTCGAAAAACTGTCTATTCGAAGAACTGTCATTCAAAGAACTGTCCATTCGAAGAACTGACCATTAAAAAAACTGTCCATTCGAAGAACTGTTGTTCGAAAAAATATCTCTCGAAGAACTGTTGTTCGAAGAACTGTCCATCGAAAGAACTGACGTTCGAAGAACTGTCGTTCGATGAACTGTCGTTCGAAGAACTGTCGTTCAAAGAACTGACCATTGAAAGAACTGTCGCTCAAAGAATTTCCCATTCAAAGAAATTTTCGAAGAACTGTCGCTCGAAGAACTGTCCTTTGAAAAACCGTTCATTCGAAGAACAGTTCATTCAAAGAACTGTTTATTCAAAGAACTGTTCATTCAAAGAACTGTCGCTCGAAGAACTGTCCATTCGAAGAAATATTGTTCGAGGAACAGTCGCTCAAAGAACCGTTCATTCGAAGAACTGTTCATTCGAAGAACTATCGTTAGAAGAACAGTTGTTCTGAGAAATGTCGTTCGAAAAACCGTTCATCCGGAGAACTGTTAATTCAAAGAACTGTCGCCCGAAGAACTGTTTATTCAAAGAAATGCCGCTCGGGGAACTGTCGTTTGAAGAACATTTGATTCGAAGAACTGTTCATTCGAAGAACTGTCTATTCAAAGAACTGTTCATTCAAAGAACTGTCGCTCGAAGAACTGTTCATTCAAAGAACGGTCGCCTGAAGAACTATTCATTCAAAGAACTGTCGCTCGAAGAACTGTCCATTCGAAGAAATATTGTTCGAAGAACTGTCGCTCGAAGAACCATTCTTTCGAAGAACTGTTCATTCGAAGAACTATCGTTTGAAGAACAGTTGTTCGAAGAACTGTCGTTTGAAAAACCGTTCATTTGGAGAACTGTTCATTCAAAGAACTGTCGCCCGAAGAACTGTTCATTCAAAGAACTGTCGCTTGAAGAACTGTTCATTCGAAAAACTGCTACTCCAAGAATTGTCACTCGAAGAACTGTCGTTTGAAGAACCTTTCATTCGAAGAACTGATCATTCGAAGAACTGCAGTTCAAAGAACTGCCGTTCGAAGAACTGTCGTTAGAAGAACTGTCATTCGAACAACTGTACGGAACTTCTGTTTGGCATTCTAGACACGTTGGTCGATGGACGTTTTCAAGTCAGCAATGGAAAAAAGTTGAATTTACTCACCGAAGGCGAAACGCACTCTTTCGGCGTACTCGGAATCAACTGCGTCTCGTCCTGAGCCAGCGGCGCCGCCGGCGCCTGCTGCTGGAACTGCTGCTCGTCGCCGGGAACCATCCCCAGCAGCCTCCTCTGGGAGCACGGCGATCCGGAAACGGGAGGACCTTCGTTCGTTGGAAGACAAGGCAGAGTGGAAGAGTTGCTGCGTCGATGTCGATTGGGAAAGTGTTCGAAATTGCGGTAGCACCCGGTGCCGGTCTGCGCCGGATTGCGACCCCCCGCGATCGACTCCCCCTCGGTACTGTTGCCGTCGGCGTGCGACATATTGTGGCCTATCGACACAGAGTCGTCAGCTGGTTGGTGCGCGCGCCATGCAGCAGGCCGTGCACGTAACATTTAGAAACGGAGAAAGCGTTTGGGAAGATCGAAAACTGAAAATACGGTCGGGTGCAAGGGTGCGCTGGTCTTTTGTTTAATGCGGATTAACTCAACACAAGCGGATAGCATGCTTCTTCGAGAACGAACAAGGATCTTAGGAATTTCTGCGGTTGTCTTCGTTTTCACCGATAAGGGCGCACTTTTCACCTGTTGAGAAGACAGCGTCTTAGCACAGGTGTAAAACAAAGACTTGCAAAGTAGAGCTAGGGCAGTTCTCAGAGATTTTGGTAAGGAGGTTAGGTGAGTTCAGCTTCATAGAGCTGGATTCAAGAGTACTAGAATGAAGGTCGACAGAATGTTTAAAAGCAATTTCACTTAGCAAGGGCAATGTCTTTTGTGCGGTGACACTTTGAAAATTATTTTCATTCACATAAAACTGTCATGGGGATGACATTTCGATTCTTTGATAATATTAACAGAATGCTCACAATTTCCGACTAGTGTCAGCGAAATGTCGAGAATATCTTGCTAGGAACCTCGGTGTAATCACCATATTTCTAACGAGTTTTTTTCACTAAACTCCCCTTTCTGTATATTTGTCATATTTTCAGTTTTAACAAAACCTAATTACACCCTTTTTTTCATCAGAAAACTGTCCTAGGTAGATACACATGATGATAGCTCTTGCTCTTGTTCGATAAACAGCGAATAATTATCATACTTTCACATGAAGCTCGACATGTCTTGTCATTAGCTTGTCGCAAATTATAGGTGTATTGTTGCAAACTGTAGTGGCACGGGGTGAAAAGAGGTGGTTCAAAAGACACGTGGCAAGTCTCTCGTAACGAAACATAAGTGTATGTGAATCATTATTTTCACCAAGTACGGAGCTTCGTGTTGCGTGCCTCATTTATTTTTCATACAGCGTATGCTGTTTTGATCTCTAACACTTCAATAATTCCATTGTTCGGTACCTACCGTATCAACGGAAGTAATTTTTTATCGCGATGAGACGTATTCATGGAACTCTGCGTTCAACAAATAATCGTTTTTGAGATATTTCAGATATTTTGTAAGCATGGTGCTGAAACGTACGATACCGAACTTGACTGAGCCTAGGATTATCAATAAAAAAAAATTATATACCCTATTATTCTCAAATTTTTATGTGATGACAGTTGAAATGGACAAGAATCCTTTATAGCTGTGATATGAACTTGAACAATATGAAGTACAGAATAGGGCTCTCATTCGCATTCATAGAACTGAATTTACATTACAAATTCTCGAATGTCCACATAAGTCTATGGTCATGAAAACTGTATGATAAATTTCAAACTTGTGTCATCGTATCTGTGATAATGATCCAAAGCATGTTAAGTCTCACTTAATTTTTCTGGTATGTGTTCTTTGAATCGTACATTCATGGCACTTCTCGTTTGACCCACATACTCCTTGTAGCAGTTCATACCACTAATTTCATGATTTCACCTCTTTGCATTTTTTCTGTCATATCTTTGGTAGTACCAACCCAAGATTTGTGGTAGTGCAAATAAAAAAAATAGTATGAAGGTGCAAAAATTTAAGTCAGATGGTGAGATGTCGAAAAAAGTCAATTGAAAAAGTTGCTCAGAACTCAGATCTATATTCATATGAAAAAACCGAAGTTTCAATTGATTTTTTTAAATATTTTTCGATCTCAATGAAAATATTAATTATTTTTGTATGAATAGCTTGAATACACATGTACTGTAACATTTCTATTTCGATTACAATGACATAACTCTCTCATTTTCACCACACCAAATGGCACCAAATTTAAAATACTGTGAACTCCCAAAGATGTATCTTAGTGTACTTCATGTCCTTCATGTAAACAGCAAATTCAAGCCTATTTTGTGAACAGTTGAATACATATTTTGTACCACTGACATCATTTTGTTCAATGAAGAAATGAATTATTATATCTCTAATTCTCCTCATCTATCTCTCATCTATCTATTTCTATTTGAAGAGTAATTATATTTTGAACGCAGTAGCTTTGCGTTGATAAAAGCATTAGATACGTTCAGCACTTGTACAGACTTCATCACTGTTTGATTTTTCATGTGAAAATTCTCTTTAGTTTTTCATTTACATATTACTCTCAAACAAAATATCGACCACCTTCACTGAGACAAGAACTATCACCATCATCAGCACCCAAGAATAGATGAGTATGAGCGAAGAACAATAAAAATAAGCTCAGATATGAAGGAACAAATAAAAAGTTGCTTATCAAAGTCGTGCCGACTCACCTGTGTCCACTATCACGTCTATCAGATCCATGCTCTTCGCGAAAGCGTCCCTAAGATTAATGTGGTGGAATGACACGATGCTCCCCTCCCGCTTGGCCCTCTCCAGCGCCTCGCGACGTTTCAGCGCCTTCTCCCTCCTCATCTGGTTCTTGTAGAACTCGGCAAAATTATTAACAATGATGGGAATGGGCAACGCAATCACCAAAACGCCGCAAATACAACACACGCTTCCTATAACCTTCCCCAGGGGAGTGGTGGGGTAGATGTCACCATAACCCACCGTGGTCATGGTGATACCGGCCCACCAGAAAGTCTCTGGAATGCTGATGAACTTGGTGCCGGCCTCTTCCTTCTCCGCGAAGTAGGCCAGGCTGGAGAAGATGAGCACACCCATCGCTAGGAAGAGCATCAGCAGCCCGAGCTCTTTGTAGGAGTTGCGCAGGGTGAACCCGAGCGATTGCAAACCGGTGGAATGTCGAGCGAGCTTGAGGATGCGCAGTATTCGCATGATCCGAAACACTTGAACTACGCGCCGCACGTCCTGGAACTGGTCCGTGGCGTTTTTATTAGTTTCGAGCAGGAATAGGGAAACGAAATAAGGCAATATGGCTAATAAATCTATTATGTTGAGGCCGCCCTTGAAGAACTTCCACTTGTTGGGCGAGGCGCTGAATCGCAGGATGTACTCCAAGGAGAACCAGGTGATACAGACGGCCTCCACCATGGCCAGCTGCGGGTTGTCTTGGAAGTTACCTTTTTCGTCGTTATGCTGCATACTTGGAATGGTGTTGAGTGTGAGTGCTATTGTTGACATTACGATAAATAAGATGGAAACGATGGCTATGACCTGGAAGATATCGACATGTTCACTCCCTCTGATAGTTGTGACCGGTACAGATTTATCGTACAACATAGGAAAGCCTCCAAACTTGAAACACCTTGGTATGAAGCAGACCCCAGTGAAACATAAAAATCGTTACTATGACTTGAATTTCTTGAAATGATTGACAATTTTTTGTATCATAAACTCTTACTCACTTATTCAGCCGCAATAGGCCGTAGGCCGAAGTACAAGGCCTCAAGGCCCTCTCACATTGAAATCTAACCTAGCCTTCTCATTTACTCACTCCGTGGTACAAGTGGGTGCACGTAGGCTTCTCAACTTGGGACTCTAGACACCTTCATGTAAAGATTCCGCCGGGTATTACACCTTAACTGGTCATACCGGGCTCTGGATTCAGTATACTGTTCCCTCCGATCAAATAACATAACCTAGATGAGTGACTCGCCGCACACGCATTGAGATTTGTGTGTAAGGGACACAAAGGCAGTGTCGGGCATTGTTAACAGAAATATTGAGGTTTAATAAAATAGAAATAATGGAAACCCAATATGGAATGGAAACCAGAAATTATGATGAACATCTACAGATAATCTACGGCCCTAAGAAAGGCGATTAGAAAGGCTTCTTGTTCAATTATAGCTGGTAGTGCAAGAAAAACGTTTTAATGTCACCTGTCAGTATTAACCAGGTAGGTCATTGATTTTTATGTATTTTATTCCTGGCCTAGCTCCTAAATGTAACTGGCCATCGAACAAGGGCTTGGTTGGTTATAGTCGGACGAATTATTACCGTATACTTGGTGAACTGAAGTCGATTCTGAGTCAATCAAGGATTTTTTATTCTTTTTACGGAACATCTGCACTTCCGTCAGATTCCGTCAGATTCAACGACTTTCGTCTGTTAATATTTCAATTTCAAATTCACAAGGTATCTATTTTTATAATTTTTAATCGATTGGAGATCGCAGAATTGCTCTACTGAAACCGTTCTCGAGTTGAAAATTTTGTCGGGAGTTGAGAGGGGCAATTTTCGACCAATTCTATTTTTTTTTTCGATTTTGGAATCTATTCTGGCTCAATCAAAACTTGTATGTGGTTATAACGAAACCTCTGCTATTTCTAGTTGAAAATAATCGAAAATCTGAGATGTTCATTCAAAAATTTTGTCTGTGAATATTTCGATTTTAACAGTGTATATCAATTTTATATCATTCTGAATCGATTGGCGTTCACAGAATTGCTCTATGTCCAACTATTCTCGAGTTGAAACCTGTATCTGGAGTTAGGAGAGGTAACTTCTCGCCAAAAATTTTTTCATATTTTTTTTAAATAATTTTTGTAAAATCCAACCTTTTATGAATATGCATACCAGATTAGAAATCGATTTCGAGTTAATTGAGGATTTTATAGTCTTTTTGTCGAACCTCTGCAATTTCAAGTTGGAAACTTTGGAAAATTTTTTTTTCGTTTGAAAAAAATCGTAAATCCCCCTTGAATGAATCTCGATAGCTGATACTGAATCATAGCACGAATATAATTTTCGAAGGATGATTAACGAAGCCACAAAAATTTTCAACTCGCGATCTTTTGTGCCGGGGAATTTTTGACTAATCCCATTTTTATTTTAAATCTCTGAGCATATAAAAATCATATTTTTTCGGAATTAGCATGAAATTCTGCGTATATAGTGCGAATTTCAAGTGAATCTAACGATTCTGTATTGTTCATGAATTTTAGGGGTCTACCCCTTTGGACTTTTTTTGAGTAATTTTTGTCTTTCACAGATTAAGTTGAAATTCATAGAGTATACTAATATCATCATTCTGAATCGATTAACGTCCACAGAATTGCTCTATCTCAAACCGTTCTCGAGTTGAGAAGTTTTTCTGAAGTTGAGAAGGATAATTTCCCGCCAAATTTTTTTTAATTTTTTTTTGTTCATTCATCTAGAAGTCAATCTTTTTCGAACATCCTCAACAAATTTTAAATCGATTCCAAGTCAATTGAGGATTTTATGGGCTTTTTACGGAACCTCTGTTATTTCTAGTTGGAAATTTTAGAAAATCTGCCGAGGTGTTAATTGAAAAACTTTATTGATATTTTCATTTCGAATTCACAGAATATACTAATTTAATTATTCTAAATTGATTGGAGTCCGCAAAATTGCTCTATCTCCAACCGTTCTCGAGTTAGAGAGTTCATCTGGAGTTGAGAAGGATAATTTTACGCCAAAACTTTTTTTTATTTTTTTTCTGTCCATTTCCGTGACAACCTGTTGTTCTTTCAATATTCTCCCGAATTTCATATCGACTCCGAGTCAAAAAATATACCACTCAGGGTACTTTTTCTGGAGATAACGTCGATTCATTCAGAACTGTTTTTTTCAAACTTTCCGAAACCAAATATGATAAATAATCGAGCAGGTTCTTTCAATCAATATTGAAGTTGTCGTTCCAAAATCTCTAGACGATATAAAGTGTTTATAAAATGTCACATTACAAACGACATCTGTATAAATATAAAGCTCGTTATGTTCCATCGAAAAAACGAATTTCTATTTGAAATTTTTAATTGATTGGATATAAAAAACACGAACCGAGATATTTCGTTCAGCTAAAAAGCTCAAATTCCATTTCGAGGAGGTCAGCTCCATACAGTGTGTTCCAAGTCATTCTTTTGGATAAAATACGAGGTAAGTCTGTTTGCAATTCATAAAATACACACCTGCCACAACTAAGAAAAGTGTATCAATGATAAAAAATGCACAACCTGGAATTCCAGGCGAGCATAAAAACATATTGAGAGAAATGTGTTCTTTGGTAGTTTATGTGTTTGAATAAAGTGTTAGCAGTTGAAATGAAAGCCTTCTTTTCTTAGGAGTTATGAGTTTGGTTTTCATATGATGTGTTGTTTCCCTAATGTTCACTATTTTAGTAACTGATATCTGAATCAACAGAAAATGTTCAAAGCAGCTCGTTTATAAGACATAATTTGTTTCAGAAACATTTTACCCCTTGACGCTTCTTTGATGTACGTTTCCAAGTCGTCTTTATCAGTGGAAATTCTAGAATTTCATAGATATCCCACTGATAAAGATTATTTGTTCACACCCAGGGCATTCATCATCTTTTATTTTTTAAATTTCCAGAAGTTCAGTAGCAGAAACTATTTCCGTCAGGTAACTAGTTTCAAAGACCTAATTGGCAGAAGAAATAGAAACCGAATACCGAAGAACAGCTTCAAAAATATTGATTTTTTCAATACCGTTTTGACTACTAGATACTCAAATTCGTAATATCGGCCCATTGACCTTCTCCACAGTGAAGGTAGATTCAAGATCAGAATTCGAAGAGAATATTTCATTGATGATTCCTTATAATATGTTAAAACTTTCTATTTGATTTAATTACATTCTTGAAAGATGTAAATGCTTTATAGAAGACAACATTGGACTGAAGCCAAATATATCGATTTATCCGTTAAAAAATAGTATCAGTGGAGCAAATTTTGACTGAGCTGGAGCGAAATGAAATTGTCTATAAAACATACGTTTACATGCAAGTACAGTGAACTCATTTTGATTTGTCCCACGTTTAAAAGGCTGTAAAATATCAATTTTTTGAGCTAAAAGTTCGAATAAAAGAAAAAATTGTAGTGTTTTTTTGTTAAGTTTCATGCTGTTCATGTCTTGATGTTCTAGAAAAATTACAATTTTAATATTTACACCAATTTGCGTTAAAGTAATAGAAAGAAAGGGCAAATGTGGCATATTTTCGTAATCAAAAGAAGTATTAAATATTTAATGATATGAGTACATGGTGTACCATTAAAAAAGGTAAGTTGTGACAATAACTTTTACATTTGATAATTTATAACATTTTTGACTGAACAGTATAATTTTTTTTTTTAATTCAATCTCAGAAAATATACACCTTACAGCCTTTTAAAAGCGGGACAAAATAA
Source organism: Chrysolina americana (assembly GCA_958502065.1). Classification (NCBI taxonomy): domain Eukaryota; kingdom Metazoa; phylum Arthropoda; class Insecta; order Coleoptera; family Chrysomelidae; genus Chrysolina; species Chrysolina americana. The sequence goes on along the minus strand of OY293419.1, from coordinate 2,603,226 downwards.
AATGAAAGCTCTGTACTTTGTATTGAAATGTTAGTTTGAAACTACTGTGAATGGTAATAACTCTGAGAGATTCGTAGAAAATTTCAATCCTTTCCTCTTTTCTCGAAAAAGTTCTGGATATCGATGACGGATTATTGTGCATTATATTTCAATTGAAGAATAATCATTATACCATAATTCTTATTATTCAAATACAGGGACTGAAGGAGCCTCATCAATTTCCTTTGAAAGTTTGACAATCGGTCATCATTTCTCAATTGGTTGATCCATTTGACAACTTTGGAATTCATTTTACTGAGTTTGATGATAATGACATTCCCCAGATTAAATTCCATATAAGTCCAATCAAACTGACACAATTATCATCCAATTTCTGTTGTTTTTTTTTTAAATTTTGTTCATCTTCAGTGGGTGGTTTGAATCATATAGAAGATTCCATTATTAGTACTACAACTTGTCGTCTATGGATTTTTAAAACAAATTCAATGCTCATCTCGACAATTCCAAGATTTTTTTCCAAAGTAATGTCATGGGCAGTATAGTAAGCTCGGGTAAGTGTGAATTTGGGGCAAGTGTGAGTTTGCTCGCTATCTTCGCTAAACCGGGCGACAGCCCAATGCCATCTATTGACGAATAGCCTACACTTATAATGAATCCGTAACCATCATATAAAATACAAAAGAGGTCTTGTGAAATCCAAATATTTTCCCCAATTTTCTAACCTACAATTTATCAACCCGAACGAGTATAACAAGTTTATTTCAAGCTTTGAGTGTATTGTTAAAATCTAATGTAAGAATCCATTTTATACACTTTTCTTCTGCCTAAACAATGAATCTTACTATAGTTTGCCGTTTTTTCATAAAATTGTTTTTTTTTACATTTTTCAATTGCATGTCACACTTACCCCGAAATTAAATGTTATTGGGGATAGTGTGACCTATCTGTCGGGGTAATGGAAACCTGGTTCATTTGGCCAATATAAACAGTAATATTTTCTCAGCTATAGTACGACATTATATACGGAAATCTCAGAGAGCCAAACAATATACCTGGCCAGATGTGGAAGACATTGATACACTTTCTGAGGATGAAATAACAACTGTGCTTTCATCACCACTCGTCAGAAGATGGGGATCAATGCAATTCTCATTCGATTTTTCAGATTTCTACCTGTAAATTTTTCTTTCCAACAAATGTTCACTTTCACGATAATTTTTTGTTTTTTTCCAATGGGGCATTTCAAATTCAATATTAAAAAGTTCCTAACTATGTTTTGAATGAAGATATCTCGAAACAAATAAATTGTGGTGAAAGTTTCTTTACTGTTTACTCACACCTGCCCCAAAGAGAGATTTACGTGCATCAATATCTTTAAATTTGGCCAGAATCACACTTGCCCCAAATTTCCGGGGAAGTGTGACCTACGGAGATGTATATCTGAATATATAAATAAAATTCATAGAATACAATTTTCAACAGTTTTCTGTGGCGTATGACAAAGACTGATCTTCGAAGTAAATACCTGCAAAATTTCATTGCTAATATTAGTTCAGGTTCATCAGATGGACTAAATGCAATGCGAACTAATGAAAATCGCGGTCACACTTACCCGAGCTTACCTTACCAACTAGCCCAAATTTTGAAAACAGAAAGATGATTCTACTCGTAATTTTTGGTAATTCAAACTTGAACGATTCTGAAACAAATCATGCTGATCTTGAAAAATCGCATTAGAAGATTCTGTATAAAGGCCGATTCAGATGTGCCCATTCAGGGTTTTTGAAGCACGAACAGTTTAAACGCCTTCTACTCACATTTCTACCACAAGAACATATTTGGTTCTGTAATAATTCTGTCGATGCTGGAAACGTGAGTAAAAGGCATTCAAACCGCTCGTGCTTCAAACACCCTGCATGGGCACGCATGTATCTGAATCGGCCTTAAGCGAACGATTTCCAACAGCTTTCCCAGATGACAATAAGCCGTTCGAAATAATTATGTTGGATAGAATGGATGGCAAGCTTTGATAGCACCAACTGGAAGCTCCATTTGACTACAGAAATCCGCGTCACCGAAGAGAATTCGCAATACACCGAAATAAACGGAATTCATGTGGTCGTCCAGTCTAAAAATATTGTTTTATGTTTTCCTTTCGGTGATATACGCCCACATATCCGTGCCTCATCATGGCCATGTGTTAGATGTTCGGCCATTATCTAATGGTGTTGATCATTTCGCTGTGTGTATGAAAACGCGCTACGGTTCAATTATTGTTCGCTTCAACTGCAGTCTATTACGAGATGCACATGAAAATTTAACGACTACTGCCGAATTCGATTGGATATTTTGACAAATGTCAATCGAGGAAATTGTAAAACGCTTCAGTTTATTTATTATCACAATGTTTACTCGAAACCGTAAAATAACAAACGATCCAGTTGTTATATTAACAAGGAGTGAGTTTCATTCTTTAAACAGTCGTAAACAATAAAAATCATGACGATACAAGTACCTACAGGGTGAAACAATTGAGCTAATGCTCGACACACATTTTCCAGGATCACCTATAGTCACAAATACCAGCAATGAATCCCGTCAACCTCCAACTAAGGGCGAACAGGGCTGGCAAGGAAGCGGCAAAGCGGATCGTAACTTACTCAAAAGTAATAAGGGCAATAAACTCTTTTAACCCATATAAGTCGCCCGGACCTGATGGAATATTTCCTGTTCTACTGCAGCACGAAATTGAAGATGTAGCACCAGAACTATGCAGACTGTACAGCATGAGCCTAGCATTTGGATGGCTACCACAAACCTGGAAATCATTGAACGTGGTCTTTACTCCGAAATCTGGACGGAATTCATACCACCAGGCCAAGGACTATAGACCGTTACGCTTATCATCCTTTCTCCTGAAAGGACTGGAAAAACTGAAAGACCGGTCTTTGCATATGAACCAACATGCCAACCTAACAGGAAAATCATGCGAGACGACTTTGAACCAATTGGTGCCAAGATTGGAGGACTCTCTGGCGAAAAAAGAAATAGCACTATGCACTTTTCTAGACATCCAAGGAGCCTTTGACAATGCACTCTTCGAAATAATGGTCTCAGCGGCCAGGAGGAGAAGCGTTGACGAAACCACCTGCAGATGGATACTCTCAATGCTCCGAAATCGGAAGGCCCAGACCAAGATGTTCAAAGACTCTGGGCAGCTAGAAATTGCCAGGGGAACCCCACAGGGCGGGATTTTATTACCCCTACTGTGGAATATGGTAGTTGACGAACTGCTGGAATCTTCAAACAATCGGGGATACTATATCCAAGGTTATGCGGTCGACGTAGTAGTCGTCGTGCCCAAATAATCTCTGAGCTAATGCAAAATGTACTGAGGACCGTAGAGGAATAGTGCGAAAGAGAAGGACTGAGAGCAAAACCACACTCATTCCCTTCACAAGCAAAAGAATTCTGGGGAGCATGAAACTACCCACATTTTTTGGCAAAACACTACATCATTTTGCGAGTTTTTACGTCGAGTTGTCGCAACTCATCACTATGTGAACAGAAAAAAAAGTTATAGTTTGATCTAAAACTACTCCCTGGAATATTGATAATAAAAAATCCTGCATATTTTTCCAGCATGGACAATGAACTGCGCCCCTGAAATATTGATACTGAAACATCCTTGATATTTTTCCAGCATTGACAATGACGAAAAACATTCACTTGTTTCATATTTCCACCAGTACTTTCTTGTCTCTAGTTTGATACGAAATTGAAGGAAAATATCCACCCTCAAAAACTAATATGGATTTAAGAGCACTGATGATCATGTCAGTTGTTATTTATGGTCGATAAAAAATATATGAAATTACCATTACCAACCGATACTGGCAATTACCTGGCTAATGGTCGTAATAAATACGATAAGTATAAGGGAGAGGGTGATAAAATTCGGAAAGTTAGAGATGCCATGTGCCGTAAAAGTGTCTAAAGTGATATTTCAACGTGAAAGATGAAATTTCAAAGGGTTTTTATGGGAAGCTTTCGTTTGATACTCCTGATAATCCACAATGTCCAATTTTTCAACATAATCGTATCTCTAGGATCACTTCATCAACATGTGATTGTTTCAAGGAGTAATCTATTTGCTTTAGATCAAATCCTCCACTAGTATCAACGATTCTTCCGTCATTCAGCTGTGGGACTTCTTCTTAGCTTTGTCACAACCCATAAAATATCAATATTCTGCTTTACCCACATGCGAAATGATCAAGACCATTATTTCGTTCATTTCTTATAGTTATCACACCCGGTATAATCAGGCTCACATGAATTCATTATTTATGTACTTTGAGGAAATAAAATAATGTATCTACATGAGTTTATACAACCCACAAACCACCTATTCTATAGAACCTTCACGCCAATTTTGTGGGTCGAGAACTCTTTGCTAGTTCGTTGTTCCCACAAGCAGAGGTCGCACCAGTGAGCTGTCAAATTCTGCGCATGCGCAGAGGACAAAACAGGAAAGCGGGAAACTCAAACGCAATGTTTGTCCTAGTGGTTTCAATCTGAAATTGATGCATACAGTGATATTCAAAAAGTACGAAACAAATTGAAAAAATCTTTAGTAGTTAACATGTTTGTTGGGATGTCAATTCTTGAATATCCTAGCTGCTTTTCTATACGTCTTATATTTTCGGCAACAACGTAACAGCAGCAACAACGATTTTAACAGCAGTTTTACGTGGATAACAATAGTAAGATAGAAAGAATATCTATCTATACGCAACAATTTGAAAGTCAAACAAAACACTGGGACACAAAATAATGATGATGAGGAGCCATATATTTTGATTGTAATCTCCAAATTTTTTATTTCCTCCAAAGGATCTTCAGAGCATGAAGGATATTGTTTCGCATTTGTTTTTGGAATACCAGAATAATTAGCATAAAAGGACAATGTATTGATCTGTAATAAAGTTCGCAATAATTCATCAACGGTAAGGATAGTTAACTGGCTGAAAACAATATTCAGAGAGTAAGTCATCTGTACATTTCACAGCCTACTGCGACCTCTGCATTTGGGAACCACGAACTACCAAATGGTACCCGACCTTGACCATATGCTTGAGACGTTTATAAAATAGGTAATCTTCGGTAAAAGTTCAGGAAGCTTCCATTATAATTGTGTATTTACAATTCGGAACACAAAATAAAGAGAATTTCTGTAGTGTACGTTATAGGTTTGACATAAAATAAAGCAAATCATACAAGGCGGAAGAAAATGAAGGAATGTGTGCTGGTACCAAATACAACTAAAAAGCTAATATACATGATAAAGGTAGGTTAGTTTGGTTATAGAGTTAGAACTGAAGCAGACTCGGAAATAGGAAGCTATGTACATATAGCTGGAACCCTGTATCGATCGTAACTAGTCTAGTCGGTAAGCTATTTGACGTTATACACAGCAGTGTTTGAAAGCTGTACAAATTTTAATGAGTTATAGTATCCCATGTATTTTTTCAGTAACGAGAAAATGTATGTCTTCAATCAATGTGTGGATTACCTACTGACATTCCGCTGGACATGAGTGACAAAAGCATTGCTAAATAGCCATAATTATACACGTTGGCATAAGCTTATCATGAACAAAAACTAACAAATTATATTAGTTAGTTAGTAAAATATTCAAGATAAACAGTATATACTGAATTATTAGTTACTCATCTAGTCAGCCAGTTAAGTTTCGGAGTCTATCTCAGAAAAAAATATCGAGCACTATACAGGGTGTTGCCAAAAAGTTCAAATATTTACGGAGGTTGGTTCCTTGTCGAAAAGTTACGTGCTTCCAAAAATGAGTTTTTCTTTTCATCTTCAAATTGTCAAGGAGTTGAAAAATTGCATTTTGTAAACTTGTTTCACCAATAAAAAGGCTACATACCCATGAACATATTTTTTATGTTTTTATGATCTTTCAAAGCCGTAAAACATGCAATCCCTATTCCATTTTTTCAATGAAGCTTTTCAATAATATTGTCTTATTAAAAAGTGTCTTGAAAAAATCTTGGCTATCAAGTTGCTTTGATTTTTATGTGGTAGTTCAAAGTTCAATAGTACCTTTTGAATCTTCAACATAAATATTTTTACTAACGCTAAAATGGCCCATATATATTTGATGTAGTCATGCTACTGGAAATTCTTTGGAAGCGTCTATCAGAGATGTATTCTCAGTGCGTGATCTCACACTTTTTGCACGGGTTCACCGATGTATTTGACTTTTAGAAAAAAATCAAACAACCCATTGTGGTATTCTTCTCGTGATGTGGGCGATGGTACTGGAAGAAGAGGTTCTTGATACTACTCAAGTACGTCCAGAATTGAGTGAAAGACAAATTGGTGAAACTTAAATGTTTGCATTCAACTAATCTGGGAAATTTCAAAGGATTATCTTTCTATCTATATAGCTGTAGCCGAGCACTACAAGCTCAGAAGGCACATACTTTTGAGTCTAAGCTGACTTGGGACTGTAAGCAAACCCTGAGAAAACTGAAAGCAAACAATCAAGGAACCCTGATGTGGGTGCCAGGTCACAGGAGCATCAAAGGCAATGGAGAAGCAGACCAAAGAAGGGGCAAACACACGACTTTCCAGCCCAGAACCCTTCTATGGACTCTCCAAAGCCTACTTAAAAGAAGACTTTCGTCGATGCTGGGAATTCGATTAAATGAAATCTCACTGGAATAAAGTGCCAGGACAAAGACAAGTGAAAAGACTAGTGTGTATATCGCTAAAGAAAGCGAAACAGCTTCTCGAGTTGGATAAAAAAGACTAGAAATTGGCAACGGGGCTACTCACTGGGCACTGCCGTCAGCGGGACTTCAGCTTCGGCCTTCCGGAGCTCCAGACTTAAACCCCTTGGACTTTTGCATCCGAGGTCACTGATTTTATCGGTTTATACGACCTACATTGAATACGTAAACGATTTGAGGAGTCGCATCATTTAAGGCTGCAAAATACACTCAATCTGTTACGCCAAACTGTGAGATGAAGACCTGATTCCTGTCTAATTCTGTACCCATTTTGTGAGATCATTTCAAGCACTTCATATATGAACCTTTCCAAACAGGGACTTTTCAGTAGATCAGAGCAATATTTTGATGTTTTTCAAGATACATGGAAAGAGCCATCAAGAAATGATAATTTTTGACAGTGCGGATGATCGAACTATGATATTTTCTAGAAAAATCGAGCCCAATCCGTTTTTACTCATTACACTCAAGATGTAAATGTTCAGTTGTTATGTTATTTGTTTGAAATTTTTTTTCATGTTTCGTAACTTCATCTCTGAGTTCAATCTGGCATATTACTGAATTGACTCTTCCAATCAACATCGTGACAATTCTATACAATTTTCAGTGCATTCACTGTATTTTGATTGAACTGGATCATTGTTTGGCATCTTCTTAAGATGTTAGTAATTTATCTTGCCTAATTTATAATGATTCAGAATCAGTTTCTGTTATAATTCAAGTTTCAAAAGCTAAATATTTGGCAGTTGTGATCATTTTTTCATTTATTTATCAAAAACATTAAAGTGTTGTCGAATCCCATCTCACTGGCTCTTTGATCTCATTTAGTGGAGTTGAACAACCGGAGTAAGTGTTATCTTTGCAATTCTAATGTTCTGGTAGAAAATAGAATAGTGGTTGCATGCTTCATCCTTCAAAAAAAATGATAGCCTTTTTATTGACAGAACACGTCCATATTACTTCAACTCTTCAGCAATTTCAAGAAGAAAAGGAATAAATAATTTTTTTTTTGTAAGCGTGCGTGAGAACAAGACTGAGAGCTTTTGTATGCCTTTCAACATTCGACAGGGAATCACCTCCTAAAAACTTTTGCACTCATTTGCAACACCCTGTACAGTGTTTTCCATTAAAAACGAGCCATCCTGATTACTTGTAGGAATAATGATTTTCAAAAAAGCAAAATATTTCAACAGTATGTAGCAGGACAAATTTCAACATTGCCACAATTGTGTTACTTTCACTTCCGAAATCCCAGAGCATTTCATCACAATTTTTTTAATAGAACACCCTACTAATAGTAAAAAATGGCTTATATATAATGCAGTCGTCTCCAACATAAAACAACTACTGCCCTCTACGGCCGTTGAATTATATCTGTCAGATTCTTAGCAATGTTTTCTGCGAAAACAACTCCTTAATTTAAAAAATCAGTTCAGTTACAAATTACCTGCGTCCAAAAATCTATGCTAGTCTATCAGTACCTCTAAAAAATGTCGGGATATCTCAGCAAAATATATCTGACTGAACGCCGAATAGCCACAAAAAGACAAATTACAATCGACACCGCTTTAAAGGGATCGCAAATGCGCCAGTAATTGGTTGTCGCGTGTGCCCATCACCATCGATTAAAAAAGCTTTACACAACATTGAGACACCAAGAATTCCTTCTTCAAATTGCGGCAGACATCTAAAAAATTCCAGCATGAAAAAAGTAAGTATCCAAAATTTTACAGCATGAAAGGAACATCCAAAATATGCGGCATGAAAAAATATCCACAGGAATATAAATATATGAGTGAAAATGCACAACGTTCAGCGTATCGATTGGTAGAAGGTTGGCACGACGTTTCGGAAGTATCTGCAATCGTCATCAAGTGAGTATTGATGACGTAATGTGGAAACCTTCAGCCAATCTAGACCGTGAACGACCAAAACAAGATTCCATATCGTCAACAACCTTTTAATACTCGCTTGAATGATCCATACAGTGTGATAAAAATTCAGCTGTCTGCGTGTATAAAGACATTAAACTCGCAGCATTCACCCCCAACCAACTTCCGACAGGAACGGGGTTCCCCAAGGGTCAGTGTTCGGACCTATTATGTTCACCATATATGTGAATGAATTATCTTCAGTTCCTTATAGTGCAATCATTTATTTCTATGTAGGTGATGCAAAGTTTTCATCTGAAAATTAAACATCTGACAAAGCAAAAAATGTATTTGCTAGCGCTACAAGTGGTCGATAGTTCACTTGTTTCGTACGCCTCCAGAACAAACTTTTTACGCTCAGTGAAGCAAAAAAAATATTCGTCTGGTATATATTAATTTAGGTGATAAAATTGTTAGGTAAGAAAAATGAAATTCCTTTCACTGCGTTAAGGTTGATATCAGTGTTTATCATGCGATATATCACCGATATCTGGAGAAAGATGTCCTAGCATTCTTTAAATTCCCAAACAGACAGTAGAATTTGAATCACCCCGTATTTGAAGACATATATATATATATATACGATTAATTTTAAAGATGTTGAAATACCTTTTTCTCTACATATTCCCCCCAAATGTGAAATTTAAGGCAAACATCAAACAGAAAACAACTACTTCCCCTCAAGATCATTGAATTACATCTAACGTCTATTTGTGCAACGTTTCTCTATCAGCTAAGTAGTTGATTAATCCTAACCAAACGAAGAATAATAATGAATTTCCTCCTCTAGAAATGTTGTACAAATATATGTTTGATTTGAAAGTAGTTATTTTCTGTCTGATATTCATCTTATATTTTCCACTGTGTTGGAAATACAATAACCCCACTTTGGCAATCACTGAATTACCAAACTGTATATCATCAGAAATTGGTCTTCTGTAAAAAACGGGATATAATGTATCTGAACACTGAAATATACATTCTGTATTCGTCCAGTCTGATAAAATACGGTTTGCTAAAGTCAGATTCTGCTTTATTACGATTTATGATTATTTTCATTTTCTGATTGAATGCGTTCGTGTACTAATACATACTCCCATTTGCATGGATATATTATATTTATGTTGTTGACTATCATGGGCCTATGAGGAAAGAGAATTAGAGTAGTAAAAATATGAAATAAGCTCAATTTACAATATGAGAGAGAATGGTTCCCCTCATAGCTGGCACGAACATGATAGAAAAACAGTACAACAAAATGAAGGAGACAATTCTCACTCATGGATAGGGGAGTCAACAGAAATGAAACAATGCTGATGCTTTATATTAATTGTCACTAGGGAAAAATTATGATAATAACATCAAGATGAGGTGAACAACCTCCTTGTGCGTATTTTCAAGCCAAATTGGAAACCAACAGCTCTAAATTTTCGAATGGAAAGCTGTCTCAAATTGAATTTTTAGTATCTTCTACTTTTAAAAATCGGTTCTCAAAAATAAGTTCCGATCTGGAACCATCTTGAAAGTTTTTGATGTCCAAATTTTGGTTTGGTTGAAACTATAAAGGTCTACCTTGGAACAAAATTTTAAATATTTATCAAATAGTCGGAAATCGGGATTTTTATTAGTGATTTTTACTAATAATGAAGCAAAAAAATTTAATAAACGTAACTATGATAACTAATTATTGAAATGTTTCGATTCAGTGCTACAATTAATTCTAACTCATATTCTAGTAGCCTCTACTAATCCACCATGTATTTCGATAAATTTGTCGTAGCGCTTACGAATGTTTCTGATTACGTTCCTTAGTTCTCGAGGGGTAATATCTGCACATACCTGTCGAATTCTTGCACAAAGTTCATTTCTACCTCTTGTTTTTGAAAGCCTTTTGTGTGAGAAGTCCCCAGAGAAAAAACTCCAAAACTGTGAGGTCTGGAGATCTGGGTGGCCACTCTATAAACGGACTACCACGGCCTATCCATCGTTTTGGAAAATGTTCTTCAAGCCATTGCCTCACAGCTCTGGCGTAATGAACTGAACACCCATCTAACTGGACAATTGAATTTGATCGTTCATTGATTGGCAGCTCGTGAATAGCATCCCAAAACTCCGTATTTAAAAATTCTAGAAACCTCTGCGCATTAATGTTTCCCTCAATATCCCACACCAGACGTTGATTTTTTGAGAATACTGGCTTTTACAGTTTATTACCCAGTTAGGATTATCTGCTGCCCAATAGCGGCAATTCTGTGATGACACTACTCCATTTGTAGTGAAAGTGGCTTCGTCGGTATATAAAATATTTTGTCAATAAAAAAATTACTAATAAAAATCCCGATTTCCAACTGAGAAAAAATATCGTAGTATGCCCTGAAAAATGGAATGAACATTTAAAATTTTGTCCTAAGGTTAGTACTTGACATTTCAAAAACAAATTATTAAAATCGGTTTACAACTTCAAATTTTAGGGAGGCGTTTCCATTAAAAATGGGTCACACTATGTATGGGGTATTTTCAAATACCCCTGGGTGTGAAAATTTCATTTTTTTGGCGAAACTATTTGCACCACCCAGTATGCAAAGAATTCTCCTATTCAAATTGACATCCTTTTCGAACAATTCATCTCATAGTCAGTCACGATGATAACAAAAACCAAACTTGTTTCATTTCAATTTGCCACTTGGTGATCTGCGACATAAAAGCAGTCACAATAATTCAGCGTTTCCTTCCCCAATGATTGTTTCCCCAAACAGATTTGGACCCAAAGCTTTCACACCCCTTATCCCCAGCACCACCAACTCACCCTCGCCGCTATCGACGTCGTGGGCTTCTCCAGCATATCCCACAGCCACTTCTGGTACTGCGAGCACTTATCCTCCCCGAACTCCTCTTCGTCGCGCTGCCGCAAGGACTCCGCCTCCTTGCGCATCTCCTCGTGGACGTGCTCCTTGCGCTGGTGGTACTTGTGCTGGCAGCACGACTCCAGGTACAGTTCGTCGACCCCCCAGTACTCCAGGTCGTCACTGAACGCGAGCACGCACATTTCGTCCACTAGATGGAGCTTTCCGGTCCGGTAGAAGTTCAGGATCGAGCTGAAGGACTTGGGGTGGCGATCGAAGAAGTATTCGTTGTCGATGAGGGAGTAGTCGTCGCACAGCTCGGTGAGGGATTCGTGGGTGTTGCAGTCCCGAAGGCGGCCCAATCTGAAAACAAGATATGGAAATAAAATTTTGATATCAAGTCTGAAAAGCGATAGATTGCGACTATCGAGACAAACGTAGGTATTGCTTTTGAGGGCAACAAACATCCTTTCTGTTATATGTTATGTATCCATAATTATCTGTTCCTTTGTATATTTTGTAGTTTATGAGATAGACACTCTCAACATTTAAAAGCGCTCAAATACCCAAGTTGAGAACCCTAACTCCATCTTAATGCATTGTGGTGGGTCGGAATACATTCATTTCTGTCCAAATAACAACTTCTCATCATCAGAAGTCATAGTCGGATCGTCAGAGGATTCCGGTCGGATTTTGAATATTTTGAAGTGGTCTCAAAAATAGGATTGGCGTTGGCGCGATCTATGGTGGGTCGGAATACTTTCATTTCTGTCCAAATAACAACTCATCATCATCAGAAGTCATAGTCGGATCGTCGAAGGATTCCGGTCGGATTTTGAATATTTTAAAGTGGTCTCAAAAATAGTATTGGCGTTGGCGCGATCTATGGTGGGTCGAAATACATTCATTTCTGTCCAAATAACAACTCATCATCATCAGAAGTCATAGTCGGATCGTCAGAGGATTGCGGTCGGGTTTTGAATATTTTAAAGTGGTCTCGGAAATAGGATTGGCGTTGGCGCGATCTATGGTGGGTCGAAATACATTCACTTCTGTCCAACTAACAACTAATCATCATCAGAAGTCATACTCGGATCGTCAGAGGATTCCGGTAGGATTTTGAATATTTTAAAGAGGTCTCAAAAATAGGATTGGCGTTGGCGCGATCTATAGTGGGTCAAAATACATTAATTTCTGTCCAAATAACAACTCATCATCATCAGAAGTCATAGTCGGATCGTCAGAGGATTCCGGTCGGATTTTGAATATTTTGAAGTGGTCTCAAAAATAGTATTGGCGTTGGCGCGATCTATGGTGGGTCGGAATACATTCATTTCTGTCCAAATAACAACTCATCATCATCAGAAGTCATAGTCGGATCGTCAGAGGATTCCGGTCGGATTTTGAATATTTTGAAGTGGTCTCAAAAATAGGATTGGCGTTGGCGCGATCTATGGTGGGTCAGAATACATTCATTTCTGTCCAAATAACAACTCATCATCATCAGGAGTCATATTCGAATCGTCAGAGGATTCCGGTCGGATTTTGAATATTTTGAAGTGGTCTCAAAAATAGTATTGGCGTTGGCGCGATCTATGGTGGGTCGGAATCTCATTAATTTCTGTCCAAATAACAACTCATCATCATCAGAAGTCATAGTCGGATCGTCAGAGGATTCCGGTCGTATTTTGAATATTTTAAAGTGGTCTCAGAAATAGGAATGGCGTTGGCGCGATCTATGGTGGGTCGGAATACATTCATTTCTGTCCAAATAACAACTCATCATCATCAGAAGTCATAGTCGGATCGTCAGAGGATTCCGGTCGGATTTTGAATATTTTGAAGTGGTCTCAAAAATAGTATTGGCGTTGGCGCGATCTATGGTGGGTCGGAATATATTCATTTCTGTCAAAATACCAACTCATCATCATCAGAAGTTATAGTCGGATCGTCAGAGGATTCCGGTCGGATTTTGAATATTTTGAAGTGGTCTCCAAAAAAAAGGATTGGCGTTGGCGCGATCTATGGTGGGTCGGAATACATAAATTTCTGTCCAAATAACAACTCATCATCATCAGAAGTCATAGTCGGATCGTCAGAGGATTCCGGTCGGATTTTGAATATTTTAAACTGGTCTCAGAAATAGGATTGGCGTTGGCACGATCTATGGTGGGTCGTAATAAATTCATTTCTGTTCAAATAACAACTCATCATCATCAGAAGTCATAGTCGGATCGTCAGAGGATTCCGGTCGGATTTTGAATATTTTGAAGTGGTCTCAAAAATAGTATTGGCGTTGGCGCGATCTATGGTGGGTCGGAATATATTCATTTCTGTCAAAATACCAACTCATCATCATCAGAAGTTATAGTCGGATCGTCAGAGGATTCCGGTCGGATTTTGAATATTTTGAAGTGGTCTCCAAAAAAAAGGATTGGCGTTGGCGCGATCTATGGTGGGTCGGAATACATAAATTTCTGTCCAAATAACAACTCATCATCATCAGAAGTCATAGTCGGATCGTCAGAGGATTCCGGTCGGGTTTTCAATATTTTAAAGTGGTCTCAGAAATAGGATTGGCGTTGGCGTGATCTATGGTGGGTCGGAATACATTCATTTCTGTCCAAATAACAACTCATCATCATCAGAAGTCATAGTCGGATCGTCAGAGGATTCCGGTCGGATTTTGAATATTTTGAAGTGGTCTCAAAAATAGTATTGGCGTTGGCGCGATCTATGGTGGGTCGGAATACATTCATTTCTGTCCAAATAACAACTCATCATCATCAGAAGTCATATTCGAATCGTCAGAGGATTCCGGTCAGATTTTGAACATTTTAAAGTGGTCTCAGAAATAGGATTGGCGTTGGCGCGATCTATGGTGGGTCGGAATACATTCATTTCTGTCCAAATAAAAACTCATCATCATCAGAAGTCATAGTCGAATCGTCAATGGATTCCGGTCGGATTTTGAATATTTTGAAGTGGTCTCAGAAATAGGATTGGCGTTGGCGCGATCTATGGTGGGTCGAAATACATTCCTTTCTGTCCAAATAACAACTCATCAACATCAGAAGTCATAGTCGGATCGTCAGAGGATTCCGGTCGGGTTTTGAATATTTTAAAGTGGTCTCAGAAATAGGATTGGCGTTGGCGTGATCTATGGTGGGTCGGAATACATTCATTTCTGTCCAAATAACAACTCATCATCATCAGAAGTCATAGTCGAATCGTCAGAGGATTCCGGTCGGATTTTGAATATTTTGAAGTGGTCTCAAAAATAGTATTGGCGTTGGCGCGATCTATGGTGGGTCGGAATACATTCATTTCTGTCCAAATAACAACTCATCATCATCAGAAGTCATATTCGAATCGTCAGAGGATTCCGGTCAGATTTTGAATATTTTAAAGTGGTCTCAGAAATAGGATTGGCGTTGGCGCGATCTATGGTGGGTCGGAATACATTCATTTCTGTCCAAATAAAAACTCATCATCAGAAGTCATAGTCGAATCGTCAATGGATTCCGGTCGGATTTTGAATATTTTGAAGTGGTCTCAGAAATAGGATTGGCGTTGGCGCGATCTATGGTGGGTCGAAATACATTCCTTTCTCTCCAAATAACAACTCATCATCATCAGAAGTCATAGTCGGATCGTCCGAGGAATCCGGTCGGATTTTGAATATTTTGAAGTGGTCTCAGAAATAGGATTGGCGTTGGCGCGATCTATGGTGGGTCGAAATACATTCCTTTCTGTCCAAATAACAACTCATCATCATCAGAAGTCATAGTCGGATCGTCAGAGGATTCCGGTCGGATTTTGAATATTTTGAAGTGGTCTCAAAAATAGTATTGGCGTTGGCGCGATCTTTGGTGGGTCAGAATACATTCATTTCTGTCCAAATAACCTCTCATCATCATCAGAAGTCATATTCGAATCGTCAGAGGATTCCGGTCGGATTTTGAATATTTTGAAG
The DNA here is from genome assembly GCA_958502065.1 of Chrysolina americana. NCBI lineage: Eukaryota > Metazoa > Arthropoda > Insecta > Coleoptera > Chrysomelidae > Chrysolina > Chrysolina americana. The sequence continues at coordinate 2,587,658 of OY293419.1, read as the reverse complement.
TGGTCTCAAAAATAGTATTGGCGTTGGCGCGATCTATGGTGGGTCGGAATACATTCATTTCTGTCCAAATAACAACTCATCATCATCAGAAGTCATAGTCGGATCGTCAGAGGATTCCGGTCGGATTTTGAATATTTTGAAGTGGTCTCAAAAATAGTATTGGCGTTGGCGCGATCTATGGTGGGTCGGAATACATTCATTTCTGTCCAAATAACAACTCATTATCATCAGAAGTCATAGTCGGATCGTCAGAGGATTCCGGTCGGATTTTGAATATTTTGAAGTGGTCTCAAAAATAGTATTGGCGTTGGCGCGATCTTTGGTGGGTCAGAATACATTCATTTCTGTCCAAATAACCACTCATCATCATCAGAAGTCATATTCGAATCGTCAGAGGATTCCGGTCGGATTTTGAATATTTTGAAGTGGTCTCAAAAATAGTATTGGCGTTGGCGCGATCTTTGGTGGGTCAGAATACATTCATTTCTGTCCAAATAACCACTCATCATCATCAGAAGTCATATTCGAATCGTCAGAGGATTCCGGTCGGATTTTGAATATTTTGAAGTGGTCTCAAAAATAGTATTGGCGTTGGCGCGATCTATGGTTGGTGCGAATACATTCATTACTGTCCAAATAATAACTCATCATCATCATAAGTCATAGTCGGATCGTCAGAGGATTCCGGTCGGATTTTGAATATTTTGAAGTGGTCTCAGAAATAGGATTGGCGTTGGCGCGATCTATGGTGGGTCGGAATACATTCATTTCTGTCCAAATAACAACTCATTATCATCAGAAGTCATAGTCGGATCGTCAGAGGATTCCGGTCGGATTTTGAATATTTTGAAGTGGTCTCAAAAATAGTATTGGCGTTGGCGCGATCTTTGGTGGGTCAGAATACATTCATTTCTGTCCAAATAACCACTCATCATCATCAGAAGTCATATTCGAATCGTCAGAGGATTCCGGTCGGATTTTGAATATTTTGAAGTGGTCTCAAAAATAGTATTGGCGTTGGCGCGATCTTTGGTGGGTCAGAATACATTCATTTCTGTCCAAATAACCACTCATCATCATCAGAAGTCATATTCGAATCGTCAGAGGATTCCGGTCGGATTTTGAATATTTTGAAGTGGTCTCAAAAATAGTATTGGCGTTGGCGCGATCTTTGGTGGGTCAGAATACATTCATTTCTGTCCAAATAACAACTCATCATCATCAGAAGTCATAGTCGGATCGTCAGAGGATTCCGGTCGGATTTTGAATATTTTGAAGTGGTCTCAAAAATAGTATTGGCGTTGGCGCGATCTATGGTGGGTCGGAATACATTCATTTCTGTCCATATAACAACTCATCATCATCAGAAGTCATAGTCGGATCGTCAGAGGATTCCGGTCGGATTCAGAATATTTTGAAGTGGTCTCAGAAATAGGATTGGCGTTGGGGCGATCTTTGGTGGGTCAGAATACATTCATTTCTGTCCAAATAACAACTCATCATCATCAGAAGTCATATTCGAATCGTCAGAGGATTCCGGTCGGATTTTGAATATTTTGAAGTGGTCTCAAAAATAGTATTGGCGTTGGCGCGATCTATGGTTGGTGCGAATACATTCATTACTGTCCAAATAATAACTCATCATCATCATAAGTTATAGTCGGATCGTCAGAGGATTCCGGTCGGATTTTGAATATTTTGAAGTGTTCTCAAAAATAGTATTGGCGTTGGCGCGATCTATGGTGGATCGGAATACATTCATTTCTGTCCAAATGACAACTCATCATCATCAGAAGTCATAGTCGGATCGTCAGAGGATTCCGGTCGGATTTAGAATATTTTGAAGTGGTCTCAGAAATAGGATTGGCGTAGGGGCGATCTTTGGTGGGTCAGAATACATTCATTTCTGTCCAAATAACAACTCATCATCATCAGAAGTCATATTCGAATCGTCAGAGGATTCCGGTCGGATTTTGAATATTTTGAAGTGGTCTCAAAAATAGTATTGGCGTTGGCGCGATCTATGGTTGGTGCGAATACATTCATTACTGTCCAAATAATAACTCATCATCATCATAAGTCATATTCGAATCGTCAGAGGATTCCGGTCGGATTTTGAATAATTTGAAGTGGTCTCAAAAATGGTATTGGCGTTGGCGCGATCTTTGGTGGGTCAGAATACATTCATTTCAGTCCAAATAACCACTCGTCATCATCAGAAGTCATATTCGAATCGTCAGAGGATTCCGGTCGGATTTTGAATATTTTGAAGTGGTCTCAAAAATAGTATTGGCGTTGGCGCGATCTTTGGTGGGTCAGAATACATTCATTTCTGTCCAAATAACAACTCATCATCATCAGAAGTCATATTCGAATCGTCAGAGGATTCCGGTCGGATTTTGAATATTTTGAAGTGGTCTCAAAACTAGTATTGGCGTTGGCGCGATTTATGGTGGGTGCGAATACATTCATTACTGTCCAAATAATATTTCATCATCATCAGAAGTCATAGTCGGATCGTCAGAGGATCCCGGTAGGATTTTGAATATTTTGAAGTGGTCTCAGAAATAGGATTGGCGTTGGCGCGATCTTTGGTGGGTCAGAATACATTCATTTCTGTCCAAATAACAACTCATCATCATCAGAAGTCATATTCGAATCGTCAGAGGATTCCGGTCGGATTTTGAATAATTTGAAGTGGTCTCTAAAATAGGATTGGCGTTGGCGCGATCTATGGTGGGTGCGAATACATTCATTACTGTCCAAATGATAACTCATCATCATCAGAAGTCATAGTCGGATCGTCAGAGGATTCCGGTCGGATTTTGAATATTTTGAAGTGGTCTCAGAAATAGGATTGGCGTTGGCGCGATCTTTGGTGGGTCAAAATACATTCATTTCTGTCCAAATAACAACTCATCATCATCAGGAGTCATATTCGAATCGTCAGAGGATTCCGGTCGGATTTTGAATAATTTGAAGTGGTCTCAAAAATAGGATTGGCGTTGGCGCGATCTATGGTGGGTGCGAATACATTCATTAATGTCCAACTAATAACTCATCATCATCAGAAGTCATAGTCGGATCGTCAGAGGATTTCGGTCGGGTTTTAAATATTTTAAAGTGGTCTCAGAAATAGGATTGGCGTTGGCGCGATCCATGGTGGGTCGGAATACTTTCATTTCTGTCCAAATAACAACTCATCATCATCAGAAGTCATAGTCGGATCGTCAGAGGATTCCGGTCGGATTTTGAATATTTTGAAGTGGTCTCAAAAATTGGATTGGCGTTGGCGCGATCTATGGTGGGTCGGAATACTTTCATTTCTGTCCAAATAACAACTCATCATTATCAGAAGTCATAGTCGGATCGTCAGAGGATTCCGGTCGGATTTTGAATATTTTAAAGTGGTCTCAGAAATAGGATTGGCGTTGGCGCGATCTATGGTGGGTCGAAATACATTCCTTTCTGTCCAAATAACAACTCATCATCATCAGAAGTCATAGTCGGATCGTCCGAGGATTGCGGTCGGATTTTGAATATTTTGAAGTGGTCTCAGAAATAGGATTGGCGTTGGCGCGATCTATGGTGGGTCGGAATACATTCATTTCTGTTCAAATAACAACTCATCATCATCAGAAGTCATAGTCGGATCGTCAGAGGATACCGGTCGGATTTTGAATATTTTGAAGTGGTCTCAAAAATAGTATTGGCGTTGGCGCGATCTTTGGTGGGTCACAATACATTCATTTCTGTCCAAATAACCACTCATCATCATCAGAAGTCATATTCGAATCGTCAGAGGATTCCGGTCGGATTTTGAATATTTTGAAGTGGTCTCAAAAATAGTATTGGCGTTAGCGCGATCTTTAGTGGGTCAGAATACATTCATTTCTGTCCAAATAACAACTCATCATCATCAGAAGTCATAGTCGGATCGTCAGAGGATTCCGGTCGGATTTTGAATATTTTGAAGTGGTCTCAAAAATAGTATTGGCGTTGGCGCGATCTATAGTGGGTCGGAATACATTCTTTTCTGTCCAAATAACAACTCATCATCATCAGAAGTCATAGTCGGATCGTCGGAGGATTCCGGTCGGATTTAGAATATTTTGAAGTGGTCTCAGAAATAGGATTGGCGTTGGCGCGATCTATGGTGGGTCGGAATACATTCATTTCTGTCCAAATAACAACTCATTATCATCAGAAGTCATAGTCGGATCGTCAATGGATTCCGGTCGGATTTTGAATATTTTGAAGTGGTCTCAGAAATAAGATTGGCGTTGGCGCTATCTATGGTGGGTCGGAATACATTCATTTCTGTCCAAATAATAACTCATTATCATCAGAAGTCATAGTCGGATCGTCAATGGATTCCGGTCGGATTTTGAATATTTTGAAGTGGTCTCAGAAATAGGATTGGCGTTGGCGCGATCTTTGGTGGGTCAGAATACATTCATTTCTGTCCAAATAACAACTCATCATCATCAGAAGTCATAGTCGGATCGTCAGAGGATTCCGGTCGGATTTTGAATATTTTGAAGTGGTCTCAGAAATAGGATTGGCGTTGGCGCGATCTTTGGTGGGTCAGAATACATTCATTTCTGTCCAAATAACAACTCATCATCATCAGAAGTCATATTCGAATCGTCAGAGGATTCCGGTCCGATTTTGAATATTTTGAAGTGGTCTCAAAAATAGTATTGGCGTTGGCGCGATCTATGGTTGGTGCGAATACATTCATTACTGTCCAAATAATAACTCATCATCATCAGAAGTCATAGTCGGATCGTCAGAGGATTCCGGTCGGATTTTGAATATTTTGAAGTGGTCTCAGAAATAGGATTGGCGTTGGCGCGATCTTTGGTGGGTCAGAATACATTTATTTCTGTCCAAATAACAACTCATCATCATCAGAAGTCATATTCGAATCGTCAGAGGATTCCGGTCGGATTTTGAATAATTTGAAGTGGTCTCAAAAATAGGATTGGCGTTGGCGCGATCTATGGTGGGTGCGAATACATTCATTCCTGTCCAAATAATAACTCATCATCATCAGAAGTCATAGTCGGATCGTCAGAGGATTTCGGTCGGGTTTTAAATATTTTAAAGTGGTCTCAGAAATAGGATTGGCGTTGGCGCGATCTATGGTGGGTCGGAATACATTCATTTCTGTCCAAATAACAACTCATTATCATCAGAAGTCATAGTCGTATCGTCAATGGATTCCGGTCGGATTTTGAATATTTTGAAGTGGTCTCAGAAATAGGATTGGCGTTGGCGCGATCTATGGTGGGTCGGAATACATTCATTTCTGTCCAAATAACAACTCATTATCATCAGAAGTCATAGTCGGATCGTCAATGGATTCCGGTCGGATTTTGAATATTTTGAAGTGGTCTCAGAAATAGGATTGGCGTTGGCGCGATCTATGGTGGGTCGAAATACATTCATTTCTGTCCAAATAACAACTCATTATCATCAGAAGTCATAGTCGGATCGTCCGAGGATTCCGGTCGGATTTTGAATATTTTGAAGTGGCCTCAGAAATAGGATTGGCGTTGGCGCGATCTATGGTGGGTCGAAATTCATTCCTTTTTGTCCAAATAACAACTCATCATCATCAGAAGTCATAGTCGGATCGTCAGAGGATTCCGGTAGGATTTTGAATATTTTGAAGTGGTCTCAAAAATAGTATTGGCGATGGCGCGATCTTTGGTGGGTCAGAATACATTCATTTCTGTCCAAATAACAACTCATCATCATCAGAAGTCATAGTCGGATCGTCAGAGGATTCCGGTCGGATTTTGAATATTTTGAAGTGGTCTCAGAAATAGGATTGGCGTTGGCGCGATCTTTGGTGGGTCAGAATACATTCATTTCTGTCCAAATAACAACTCATCATCATCAGAAGTCATATTCGAATCGTCAGAGGATTCCGGTCCGATTTTGAATATTTTGAAGTGGTCTCAAAAATAGTATTGGCGTTGGCGCGATCTATGGTTGGTGCGAATACATTCATTACTGTCCAAATAATAACTCATCATCATCAGAAGTCATAGTCGGATCGTCAGAGGATTCCGGTCGGATTTTGAATATTTTGAAGTGGTCTCAGAAATAGGATTGGCGTTGGCGCGATCTTTGGTGGGTCAGAATACATTTATTTCTGTCCAAATAACAACTCATCATCATCAGAAGTCATATTCGAATCGTCAGAGGATTCCGGTCGGATTTTGAATAATTTGAAGTGGTCTCAAAAATAGGATTGGCGTTGGCGCGATCTATGGTGGGTGCGAATACATTCATTCCTGTCCAAATAATAACTCATCATCATCAGAAGTCATAGTCGGATCGTCAGAGGATTTCGGTCGGGTTTTAAATATTTTAAAGTGGTCTCAGAAATAGGATTGGCGTTGGCGCGATCTATGGTGGGTCGGAATACATTCATTTCTGTCCAAATAACAACTCATTATCATCAGAAGTCATAGTCGTATCGTCAATGGATTCCGGTCGGATTTTGAATATTTTGAAGTGGTCTCAGAAATAGGATTGGCGTTGGCGCGATCTATGGTGGGTCGGAATACATTCATTTCTGTCCAAATAACAACTCATTATCATCAGAAGTCATAGTCGGATCGTCAATGGATTCCGGTCGGATTTTGAATATTTTGAAGTGGTCTCAGAAATAGGATTGGCGTTGGCGCGATCTATGGTGGGTCGAAATACATTCATTTCTGTCCAAATAACAACTCATTATCATCAGAAGTCATAGTCGGATCGTCCGAGGATTCCGGTCGGATTTTGAATATTTTGAAGTGGCCTCAGAAATAGGATTGGCGTTGGCGCGATCTATGGTGGGTCGAAATTCATTCCTTTTTGTCCAAATAACAACTCATCATCATCAGAAGTCATAGTCGGATCGTCAGAGGATTCCGGTAGGATTTTGAATATTTTGAAGTGGTCTCAAAAATAGTATTGGCGATGGCGCGATCTTTGGTGGGTCAGAATACATTCATTTCTGTCCAAATAACCACTTATCATCATCAGAAGTCATATTCGAATCGTCAGAGGATTCCGGTCGGATTTTGAATATTTTGAAGTGGTCTCAAAAATAGTATTGGCGTTGGCGCGATCTATGGTGGGTCGGAATACATTCATTTCTGTCCAAATAACAACTCATCATCATCAGAAGTCATAGTCGGATCGTCAGAGGATTCCGGTCGGATTTTGAATATTTTGAAGTGGTCTCAAAAATAGTATTGGCGTTGGCGCGATCTATGGTGGATCGGAATACATTCATTTCTGTCCAAATAACAACTCATCATCATCAGAAGTCATAGTCGGATCGTCAGAGGATTCCGGTCGGATATAGAATATTTTGAAGTGGTCTCAGAAATAGGATTGGCGTTGGAGCGATCTATGGTGGGTCGGAATACATTCATTTCTGTCCAAATAACAACTCATTATCATCAGAAGTCATAGTCGGATCGTCAATGGATTCCGGTCGGATTTTGAATATTTTGAAGTGGTCTCAGAAATAGGATTGGCGTTGGCGCGATCTATGGTGGGTCGGAATACATTCATTTCTGTCCAAATAACAACTCCTTATCATCAGATGTCATAGTCGGATCGTCAATGGATTCCGGTCGGATTTTGAATATTTTGAAGTGGTCTCAGAAATAGGATTGGCGTTGGCGCGATCTTTGGTGGGTCAGAATACATTCATTTCTGTCCAAATAACAACTCATCATCATCAGAAGTCATAGTCGGATCGTCAGAGGATTCCGGTCGGATTTTGAATATTTTGAAGTGGTCTCAGATATAGGATTGGCGTTGGCGCGATCTTTGGTGGGTCAGAATACATTCATTTCTGTCCAAATAACAACTCATCATCATCAGAAGTCATATTCGAATCGTCAGAGGATTCCGGTCGGATTTTGAATAATTTGAAGTGGTCTCAAAAATAGGATTGGCGTTGGCGCGATCTATGGTGGGTGCGAATACATTCATTACTGTCCAAATAATAACTCATCATCATCAGAAGTCATAGTCGGATCGTCAGAGGATTTCGGTCGGGTTTTAAATATTTTAAAGTGGTCTCAGAAATAGGATTGGCGTTGGCGCGATCTATGGTGGGTCGGAATACATTAATTTCTGTCCAAATAACAACTCATTATCATCAGAAGTCATAGTCGGATCGTCAATGGATTCCGGTCGGATTTTGAATATTTTGAAGTGGTCTCAGAAATAGGATTGGCGTTAGCGCGATCTTTATTGGGTCAGAATACATTCATTTCTGTCCAAATAACAACTCATTATCATCAGAAGTCATAGTCGGATCGTCAATGGATTCCGGTCGGATTTTGAATATTTTGAAGTGGTCTCAGAAATAGGATTGGCGTTGGCGCTATCTATGGTGGGTCGGAATACATTCATTTCTGTCCAAATAATAACTCATTATCATCAGAAGTCATAGTCGGATCGTCAATGGATTCCGGTCCGATTTTGAATATTTTGAAGTGGTCTCAAAAATAGTATTGGCGTTGGCGCGATCTATGGTTGGTGCGAATACATTCATTACTGTCCAAATAATAACTCATCATCATCAGAAGTCATAGTCGGATCGTCAGAGGATTCCGGTCGGATTTTGAATATTTTGAAGTGGTCTCAGAAATAGGATTGGCGTTGGCGCGATCTTTGGTGGGTCAGAATACATTTATTTCTGTCCAAATAACAACTCATCATCATCAGAAGTCATATTCGAATCGTCAGAGGATTCCGGTCGGATTATGAATAATTTGAAGTGGTCTCAAAAATAGGATTGGCGTTGGCGCGATCTATGGTGGGTGCGAATACATTCATTCCTGTCCAAATAATAACTCATCATCATCAGAAGTCATAGTCGGATCGTCAGAGGATTTCGGTCGGGTTTTAAATATTTTAAAGTGGTCTCAGAAATAGGATTGGCGTTGGCGCGATCTATGGTGGGTCGGAATACATTCATTTCTGTCCAAATAACAACTCATTATCATCAGAAGTCATAGTCGTATCGTCAATGGATTCCGGTCGGATTTTGAATATTTTGAAGTGGTCTCAGAAATAGGATTGGCGTTGGCGCGATCTATGGTGGGTCGGAATACATTCATTTCTGTCCAAATAACAACTCATTATCATCAGAAGTCATAGTCGGATCGTCAATGGATTCCGGTCGGATTTTGAATATTTTGAAGTGGTCTCAGAAATAGGATTGGCGTTGGCGCGATCTATGGTGGGTCGAAATACATTCATTTCTGTCCAAATAATAACTCATCATCATCAGAAGTCATAGTCGGATCGTCAGAGGATTCCGGTCGGATTTTGAATATTTTGAAGTGGTCTCAGAAATAGGATTGGCGTTGGCGCGATCTTTGGTGGGTCAGAATACATTTATTTCTGTCCAAATAACAACTCATCATCATCAGAAGTCATATTCGAATCGTCAGAGGATTCCGGTCGGATTTTGAATAATTTAAAGTGGTCTCAAAAATAGGATTGGCGTTGGCGCGATCTATGGTGGGTGCGAATACATTCATTCCTGTCCAAATAATAACTCATCATCATCAGAAGTCATAGTCGGATCGTCAGAGGATTTCGGTCGGGTTTTAAATATTTTAAAGTGGTCTCAGAAATAGGATTGGCGTTGGCGCGATCTATGGTGGGTCGGAATACATTCATTTCTGTCCAAATAACAACTCATTATCATCAGAAGTCATAGTCGTATCGTCAATGGATTCCGGTCGGATTTTGAATATTTTGAAGTGGTCTCAGAAATAGGATTGGCGTTGGCGCGATCTATGGTGGGTCGGAATACATTCATTCCTGTCCAAATAACAACTCATTATCATCAGAAGTCATAGTCGGATCGTCAATGGATTCCGGTCGGATTTTGAATATTTTGAAGTGGTCTCAGAAATAGGATTGGCGTTGGCGCGATCTATAGTGGGTCGAAATACATTCATTTCTGTCCAAATAACAACTCATTATCATCAGAAGTCATAGTCGGATCGTCCGAGGATTCCGGTCGGATTTTGAATATTTTGAAGTGGCCTCAGAAATAGGATTGGCGTTGGCGCGATCTATGGTGGGTCGAAATTCATTCCTTTTTGTCCAAATAACAACTCATCATCATCAGAAGTCATAGTCGGATCGTCAGAGGATTCCGGTAGGATTTTGAATATTTTGAAGTGGTCTCAAAAATAGTATTGGCGATGGCGCGATCTTTGGTGGGTCAGAATACATTCATTTCTGTCCAAATAACCACTTATCATCATCAGAAGTCATATTCGAATCGTCAGAGGATTCCGGTCGGATTTTGAATATTTTGAAGTGGTCTCAAAAATAGTATTGGCGTTGGCGCGATCTATGGTGGGTCGGAATACATTCATTTCTGTCCAAATAACAACTCATCATCATCAGAAGTCATAGTCGGATCGTCAGAGGATTCCGGTCGGATTTTGAATATTTTGAAGTGGTCTCAAAAATAGTATTGGCGTTGGCGCGATCTATGGTGGGTCAGAATACATTTATTTCTGTCCAAATAACAACTCATCATCATCAGAAGTCATATTCGAATCGTCAGAGGATTCCGGTCGGATTTTGAATAATTTGAAGTGGTCTCAAAAATAGGATTGGCGTTGGCGCGATCTATGGTGGGTGCGAATACATTCATTCCTGTCCAAATAATAACTCATCATCATCAGAAGTCATAGTCGGATCGTCAGAGGATTTCGGTCGGGTTTTAAATATTTTAAAGTGGTCTCAGAAATAGGATTGGCGTTGGCGCGATCTATGGTGGGTCGGAATACATTCATTTCTGTCCAAATAACAACTCATTATCATCAGAAGTCATAGTCGTATCGTCAATGGATTCCGGTCGGATTTTGAATATTTTGAAGTGGTCTCAGAAATAGGATTGGCGTTGGCGCGATCTATGGTGGGTCGGAATACATTCATTCCTGTCCAAATAACAACTCATTATCATTAGAAGTCATAGTCGGATCGTCAATGGATTCCGGTCGGATTTTGAATATTTTGAAGTGGTCTCAGAAATAGGATTGGCGTTGGCGCGATCTATGGTGGGTCGAAATACATTCATTTCTGTCCAAATAACAACTCATTATCATCAGAAGTCATAGTCGGATCGTCCGAGGATTCCGGTCGGATTTTGAATATTTTGAAGTGGCCTCAGAAATAGGATTGGCGTTGGCGCGATCTATGGTGGGTCGAAATTCATTCCTTTTTGTCCAAATAACAACTCATCATCATCAGAAGTCATAGTCGGATCGTCAGAGGATTCCGGTAGGATTTTGAATATTTTGAAGTGGTCTCAAAAATAGTATTGGCGATGGCGCGATCTTTGGTGGGTCAGAATACATTCATTTCTGTCCAAATAACCACTTATCATCATCAGAAGTCATATTCGAATCGTCAGAGGATTCCGGTCGGATTTTGAATATTTTGAAGTGGTCTCAAAAATAGTATTGGCGTTGGCGCGATCTATGGTGGGTCGGAATACATTCATTTCTGTCCAAATAACAACTCATCATCATCAGAAGTCATAGTCGGATCGTCAGAGGATTCCGGTCGGATTTTGAATATTTTGAAGTGGTCTCAAAAATAGTATTGGCGTTGGCGCGATCTATGGTGGATCGGAATACATTCATTTCTGTCCAAATAACAACTCATCATCATCAGAAGTCATAGTCGGATCGTCAGAGGATTCCGGTCGGATATAGAATATTTTGAAGTGGTCTCAGAAATAGGATTGGCGTTGGAGCGATCTACGGTGGGTCGGAATACATTCATTTCTGTCCAAATAACAACTCATTATCATCAGAAGTCATAGTCGGATCGTCAATGGATTCCGGTCGGATTTTGAATATTTTGAAGTGGTCTCAGAAATAGGATTGGCGTTGGCGCGATCTATGGTGGGTCGGAATACATTCATTTCTGTCCAAATAACAACTCCTTATCATCAGATGTCATAGTCGGATCGTCAATGGATTCCGGTCGGATTTTGAATATTTTGAAGTTGTCTCAGAAATAGGATTGGCGTTGGCGCGATCTTTGGTGGGTCAGAATACATTCATTTCTGTCCAAATAACAACTCATCATCATCAGAAGTCATAGTCGGATCGTCAGAGGATTCCGGTCGGATTTTGAATATTTTGAAGTGGTCTCAGATATAGGATTGGCGTTGGCGCGATCTTTGGTGGGTCAGAATACATTCATTTCTGTCCAAATAACAACTCATCATCATCAGAAGTCATATTCGAATCGTCAGAGGATTCCGGTCGGATTTTGAATAATTTGAAGTGGTCTCAAAAATAGGATTGGCGTTGGCGCGATCTATGGTGGGTGCGAATACATTCATTACTGTCCAAATAATAACTCATCATCATCAGAAGTCATAGTCGGATCGTCAGAGGATTTCGGTCGGGTTTTAAATATTTTAAAGTGGTCTCAGAAATAGGATTGGCGTTGGCGCGATCTATGGTGGGTCGGAATACATTAATTTCTGTCCAAATAACAACTCATTATCATCAGAAGTCATAGTCGGATCGTCAATGGATTCCGGTCGGATTTTGAATATTTTGAAGTGGTCTCAGAAATAGGATTGGCGTTAGCGCGATCTTTATTGGGTCAGAATACATTCATTTCTGTCCAAATAACAACTCATTATCATCAGAAGTCATAGTCGGATCGTCAATGGATTCCGGTCGGATTTTGAATATTTTGAAGTGGTCTCAGAAATAGGATTGGCGTTGGCGCTATCTATGGTGGGTCGGAATACATTCATTTCTGTCCAAATGATAACTCATTATCATCAGAAGTCATAGTCGGATCGTCAATGGATTCCGGTCGGATTTTGAATATTTTGAAATGGTCTCAGAAATAGGATTGGCGTTGGCGCGATCTTTGGTGGGTCAGAATACATTCATTTTTGTCCAAATAACAACTCATCATCATCAGAAGTCATAGTCGGATCGTCAGAGGATTCCGGTCGGATTTTGAATATTTTGAAGTGGTCTCAGAAATAGGATTGGCGTTGGCGCGATCTTTGGTGGGTCAGAATACATTCATTTCTGTCCAAATAACAACTCATCATCATCAGAAGTCATATTCGAATCGTCAGAGGATTCCGGTCCGATTTTGAATATTTTGAAGTGGTCTCAAAAATAGTATTGGCGTTGGCGCGATCTATGGTTGGTGCGAATACATTCATTACTGTCCAAATAATAACTCATCATCATCAGAAGTCATAGTCGGATCGTCAGAGGATTCCGGTCGGATTTTGAATATTTTGAAGTGGTCTCAGAAATAGGATTGGCGTTGGCGCGATCTTTGGTGGGTCAGAATACATTCATTTCTGTCCAAATAACAACTCATCATCATCAGAAGTCATATTCGAATCGTCAGAGGATTCCGGTCGGATTTTGAATAATTTGAAGTGGTCTCAAAAATAGGATTGGCGTTGGCGCGATCTATGGTGGGTGCGAATACATTCATTACTGTCCAAATAATAACTCATCATCATCAGAAGTCATAGTCGGATCGTCAGAGGATTTCGGTCGGGTTTTAAATATTTTGAAGTGGTCTCAGAAATAGGATTGGCGTTGGCGCGATCTTTGGTGGGTCAGAATACATTCATTTCTGTCCAAATAACAACTCATCATCATCAGAAGTCATATTCGAATCGTCAGAGGATTCCGGTCCGATTTTGAATATTTTGAAGTGGTCTCAGAAATAGGATTGGCGTTGGCGCGATCTTTGGTGGGTCAGAATACATTCATTTCTGTCCAAATAACAACTCATCATCATCAGAAGTCATATTCGAATCGTCAGAGGATTCCGGTCCGATTTTGAATATTTTGAAGTGGTCTCAAAAATAGTATTGGCGTTGGCGCGATCTATGGTTGGTGCGAATACATTCATTACTGTCCAAATAATAACTCATCATCATCAGAAGTCATAGTCGGATCGTCAGAGGATTCCGGTCAGATTTTGAATATTTTGAAGTGGTCTCAGAAATAGGATTGGCGTTGGCGCGATCTTTGGTGGGTCAGAATACATTCATTTCTGTCCAAATAACAACTCATCATCATCAGAAGTCATATTCGAATCGTCAGAGGATTCCGGTCGGATTTTGAATATTTTGAAGTGGTCTCAAAAATAGGATAGGCGTTGGCGCGATCTATGATGGGTGCGAATACATTCATTACTGTCCAAATAATAACTTATCATCATCAGAAGTCATAGTCGGATCGTCAGAGGATTTCGGTCGGGTTTTAAATATTTTAAAGTGGTCTCAGAAATAGGATTGGCGTTGGCGCGATCTATGGTGGGTCGGAATACATTCATTTCTGTCCAAATAACAACTCATTATCATCAGAAGTCATAGTCGTATCGTCAATGGATTCCGGTCGGATTTTGAATATTTTGAAGTGGTCTCAGAAATAGGATTGGCGTTGGCGCGATCTATGGTGGGTCGGAATACATTTATTTCTGTCCAAATAACAACTCATTATCATCAGAAGTCATAGTCGGATCGTCAATGGATTCCGGTCGGATTTTGAATATTTTGAAGTGGTCTCAGAAATAGGATTGGCGTTGGCGCGATCTATGGTGGGTCGAAATACATTCATTTCTGTCCAAAAAACAACTCATTATCATCAGAAGTCATAGTCGGATCGTCCGAGGATTCCGGTCGGATTTTGAATATTTTGAAGTGGTCTCAGAAATAGGATTGGCGTTGGCGCGATCTATGGTGGGTCGAAATTCATTCCTTTTTGTCCAAATAACAACTCATCATCATCAGAAGTCATAGTCGGATCGTCAGAGGATTCCGGTAGGATTTTGAATATTTTGAAGTGGTCTCAAAAATAGTATTGGCGATGGCGCAATCTTTGGTGGGTCAGAATACATTCATTTCTGTCCAAATAACCACTTATCATCATCAGAAGTCATATTCGAATCGTCAGAGGATTCCGGTCGGATTTTGAATATTTTGAAGTGGTCTCAGAAATAGGATTGGCGTTGGCGCGATCTTTGGTGGGTCAAAATACATTCATTTCTGTCCAAATAACAACTCATCATCATCAGAAGTCATAGTCGGATCGTCAGAGGATATCGGTCGGGTTTAAAATATTTTAAAGTGGTCTCAGAAATAGGATTGGCGTTGGCGCGATCTATGGTGGGTCGGAATACATTAATTTCTGTTCAAATAACAACTCATCATCATCAGAAGTTATAGTCGGATCGTCAGAGGATTCCGGTCGGATTTTGAATATTTAGAAGTGGTCTCAGAAATAGGATTGGCGTTGGCGCGATCTATGGTGGGTCGAAATACTTTCATTTCTGTCCAAATAACAACTCATCATCAGCAGAAGTCATAGTCGGATCGTCAGAGGATTCCGGTCGGATTTTGAATATTTTGAAGTGGTCTCAAAAATAGGATTGGCGTTATCGCGATCTATGGTGGGTCGGAATACTTTCATTTCTGTCCAAATAACAACTCATCATCATCAGAAGTCATAGTCGGATCGTCAGAGGATTCCGGTCGGATTTTGAATATTTTAAAGTGGTCTCAGAAATACGATTGGCGTTGGCGCGATCTATGGTGGGTCGAAATACATTCCTTTCTGTCCAAATAACAACTCATCATCATCAGAAGTCATAGTCGGATCGTCAGAGGATTCCGGTCGGATTTTGAATATTTTGAAGTGGTCTCAGAAATAGGATTGGCGTTGGCGCGATCTTTGGTGGGTCAGAATACATTCATTTCTGTCCAAATAACAACTCATCATCATCAGAAGTCATATTCGAATCGTCAGAGGATTCCGGTCGGATTTTGAATAATTTGAAGTGGTCTCAAAAATAGGATTGGCGTTGGCGCGATCTATGGTGGGTGCGAATACATTCATTACTGTCCAAATAATAACTCATCATCATCAGAAGTCATAGTCGGATCGTCAGAGGATTTCGGTCGGGTTTTAAATATTTTAAAGTGGTCTCAGAAATAGGATTGGCGTTGGCGCGATCTATGGTGGGTCGGAATACATTCATTTCTGTCCAAATAACAACTCATTATCATCAGAAGTCATAGTCGTATCGTCAATGGATTCCGGTCGGATTTTGAATATTTTGAAGTGGTCTCAGAAATAGGATTGGCGTTGGCGCGATCTATGGTGGGTCGGAATACATTTATTTCTGTCCAAATAACAACTCATTATCATCAGAAGTCATAGTCGGATCGTCAATGGATTCCGGTCGGATTTTGAATATTTTGAAGTGGTCTCAGAAATAGGATTGGCGTTGGCGCGATCTATGGTGGGTCGAAATACATTCATTTCTGTCCAAATAACAACTCATTATCATCAGAAGTCATAGTCGGATCGTCCGAGGATTCCGGTCGGATTTTGAATATTTTGAAGTGGTCTCAGAAATAGGATTGGCGTTGGCGCGATCTATGGTGGGTCGAAATTCATTCCTTTTTGTCCAAATAACAACTCATCATCATCAGAAGTCATAGTCGGATCGTCAGAGGATTCCGGTAGGATTTTGAATATTTTGAAGTGGTCTCAAAAATAGTATTGGCGATGGCGCGATCTTTGGTGGGTCAGAATACATTCATTTCTGTCCAAATAACCACTTATCATCATCAGAAGTCATATTCGAATCGTCAGAGGATTCCGGTCGGATTTTGAATATTTTGAAGTGGTCTCAGAAATAGGATTGGCGTTGGCGCGATCTTTGGTGGGTCAAAATACATTCATTTCTGTCCAAATAACAACTCATCATCATCAGAAGTCATAGTCGGATCGTCAGAGGATTTCGGTCGGGTTTAAAATATTTTAAAGTGGTCTCAGAAATAGGATTGGCGTTGGGGCGATCTATGGTGGGTCGGAATACATTAATTTCTGTTCAAATAACAACTCATCATCATCAGAAGTTATAGTCGGATCGTCAGAGGATTCCGGTCGGATTTTGAATATTTAGAAGTGGTCTCAGAAATAGGATTGGCGTTGGCGCGATCTATGGTGGGTCGAAATACTTTCATAACTGTCCAAATAACAACTCATCATCATCAGAAGTCATAGTCGGATCGTCAGAGGATTCCGGTCGGATTTTGAATATTTTGAAGTGGTCTCAAAAATAGGATTGGCGTTATCGCGATCTATGGTGGGTCGGAATACTTTCATTTCTGTCCAAATAACAACTCATCATCATCAGAAGTCATAGTCGGATCGTCAGAGGATTCCGGTCGGATTTTGAATATTTTAAAGTGGTCTCAGAAATAGGATTGGCGTTGGCGCGATCTATGGTGGGTCGAAATACATTCCTTTCTGTCCAAATAACAACTCATCATCATCAGAAGTCATAGTCGGATCGTCAGAGGATTCCGGTCGGATTTTGAATATTTTGAAGTGGTCTCAGAAATAGGATTGGCGTTGGCGCGATCTTTGGTGGGTCAAAATACATTCATTTCTGTCCAAATAACAACTCATCATCATCAGAAGTCATATTCGAATCGTCAGAGGATGCCGGTCGGATTTTGAATAATTTGAAGTGGTCTCAAAAAATGGAATTGGCGTTGGCGCGATCTTTGGTGGGTGCGAATACATTCATTACTGTCCAAATAATAACTCGTCATCATCAGAAGTCATAGTCGGATCGTCAGAGGATTTCGGTCGGGTTTTAAATATTTTAAAGTGGTCTCAGAAATAGGATTGGCGTTGGCGCGATCTATGGTGGGTCGGAATACATTAATTTCTATTCAAATAACAACTCATCATCATTAGAAGTTATAGTCGGATCGTCAGAGGATTCCGGTCGGATTTTGAATATTTAGAAGTGGTCTCAGAAATAGGATTGGCGTTGGCGCGATCTATGGTGGCTCGGAATACTTTCATTTCTGTCCAAATAACAACTCATCATCATCAGAAGTCATAGTCGGATCGTCAGAGGATTCCGGTTGGATTTTGAATATTTTGAAGTGGTCTCAAAAATAGGATTGGCGTTGGCGCGATCTATGGTGGGTCGGAATACTTTCATTTCTGTCCAAATAACAACTCATCATCATCAGAAGTCATAGTCGAATCGTCAGAGGATTCCGGTCGGATTTTGAATATTTTAAAGTGGTCTCAGAAATAGGATTGGCGTTGGCGCGATCTATGGTGGGTCGAAATACATTCCTTTCTGTCCAAATAACAACTCATCATCATCAGAAGTCATAGTCGGATCGTCCGAGGATTCCGGTCGGATTTTGAATATTTTGAAGTGGTCTCAGAAATAGGATTGGCGTTGGCGCGATCTATGGTGGGTCGAAATACATTCCTTTCTGTCCAAATAACAACTCATCATCATCAGAAGTCATAGTCGGATCGTCAGAGGATTCCGGTCGGATTTTGAATATTTTGAAGTGGTCTCAAAAATGGTATTGGCGTTGGCGCGATCTTTGGTGGGTCTGAATACATTCATTTCAGTCCAAATAACCACTCGTCATTATCAGAAGTCATATTCGAATCGTCAGAGGATTCCGGTCGGATTTTGAATATTTTGAAGTGGTCTCAAAAATAGTATTGGCGTTGGCGCGATCTATGGTGGGTTGGAATACATTTATTTCTGTCCAAATAACAACTCATCATCATCAGAAGTCATAGTCGGATCGTCAGAGGATTCCGGTCGGATTTTGAATATTTTGAAGTGGTCTCAAAAATAGGATTGGCGTTGGCGCGATCTATGGTGGGTCGGAATACATTCATTCCTGTCCAAATAACAACTCATCATCATCAGAAGTCATAGTCGGATCGTCAGAGGATTCCGGTCGGATTTAGAATATTTTGAAGTGGTCTCAGAAATAGGATTGGCGTTGGCGCGATCTATGGTGGGTCGGAATACATTCATTTCTGTCCAAATAACAACTCATTATCATCAGAAGTCATAGTCGGATCGTCAATGGATTCCGATCGGATTTTGAATATTTTGAAGTGGTCTCAGAAATAGGATTGGCGTTGGCACGATCTATGGTGGGTCGGAATACATTCATTTCTGTCCAAATAACAACTCATTATCATCAGAAGTCATAGTCGGATCGTCAATGGATTCCGGTCGGATTTTGAATATTTTGAAGTGGTCTCAGAAATAGGATTGGCGTTGGCGCGATCTTTGGTGGGTCAGAATACATTCATTTCTGTCCAAATAACAACTCATCATCATCAGAAGTCATAGTCGGATCGTCAGAGGATTCCGGTCGGATTTTGAATATTTTGAAGTGGTCTCAGAAATAGGATTGGCGTTGGCGCGATCTTTGGTGGGTCAGAATACATTCATTTTTGTCCAAATAACAACTCATCATCATCAGAAGTCATATTCGAATCGTCAGAGGATTCCGGTCCGATTTTGAATATTTTGAAGTGGTCTCAAAAATAGTATTGGCGTTGGCGCGATCTATGGTTGGTGCGAATACATTCATTACTGTCCAAATAATAACTCATCATCATCAGAAGTCATAGTCGGATCGTCAGAGGATTCCGGTCAGATTTTGAATATTTTGAAGTGGTCTCAGAAATAGGATTGGCGTTGGCGCGATCTTTGGTGGGTCAGAATACATTCATTTCTGTCCAAATAACAACTCATCATCATCAGAAGTCATATTCGAATCGTCAGAGGATTCCGGTCGGATTTTGAATAATTTGAAGTGGTCTCAAAAATAGGATTGGCGTTGGCGCGATCTATGGTGGGTGCGAATACATTCATTACTGTCCAAATAATAATTCATCATCATCAGAAGTCATAGTCGGATCGTCAGAGGATTTCGGTCGGGTTTTAAATATTTTAAAGTGGTCTCAGAAATAGGATTGGCGTTGGCGCGATCTATGGTGGGTCGGAATACATTCATTTCTGTCCGAATAACAACTCATTATCATCAGAAGTCATAGTCGTATCGTCAATGGATTCCGGTCGGATTTTGAATATTTTGAAGTGGTCTCAGAAATAGGATTGGCGTTGGCGCGATCTATGGTGGGTCGGAATACATTCATTTCTGTCCAAATAACAACTCATTATCATCAGAAGTCATAGTCGGATCGTCAGAGGATTCCGGTCGGATTTTGAATATTTTGAAGTGGTCTCAGAAATAGGATTGGCGTTGGCGCGATCTTTGGTGGGTCAGAATACATTCATTTCTGTCCAAATAACAACTCATCATCATCAGAAGTCATATTCGAATCGTCAGAGGATTCCGGTCGGATTTTGAATAATTTGAAGTGGTCTCAAAAATGGGATTGGCGTTGGCGCGATCTATGGTGTGTGCGAATACATTCATTACTGTCCAAATAACAACTCATCATCATCAGAAGTCATAGTCGGATCGTCAGAGGATTTCGGTCGGATTTTGAATATTTTGAAGTGGTCTCAAAAATAGGATTGGCGTTATCGCGATCTATGGTGGGTCGGAATACTTTCATTTCTGTCCAAATAACAACTCATCATCATCAGAAGTCATAGTCGGATCGTCAGAGGATTCCGGTCGGATTTTGAATATTTTAAAGTGGTCTCAGAAATAGGATTGGCGTTGGCGCGATCTATGGTGGGTCGAAATACATTCCTTTCTGTCCAAATAACAACTCATCATCATCAGAAGTCATAGTCGGATCGTCAGAGGATTCCGGTCGGATTTTGAATATTTTGAAGTGGTCTCAGAAATAGGATTGGCGTTGGCGCGATCTTTGGTGGGTCAAAATACATTCATTTCTGTCCAAATAACAACTCATCATCATCAGAAGTCATATTCGAATCGTCAGAGGATGCCGGTCGGATTTTGAATAATTTGAAGTGGTCTCAAAAAATGGAATTGGCGTTGGCGCGATCTATGGTGAGTGCGAATACATTCATTACTGTCCAAATAATAACTCATCATCATCAGAAGTCATAGTCGGATCGTCAGAGGATTTCGGTCGGGTTTTAAATATTTTAAAGTGGTCTCAGAAATAGGATTGGCGTTGGCGCGATCTATGGTGGGTCGGAATACATTAATTTCTGTTCAAATAACAACTCATCATCATCAGAAGTTATAGTCGGATCGTCAGAGGATTCCGGTCGGATTTTGAATATTTAGAAGTGGTCTCAGAAATAGGATTGGCGTTGGCGCGATCTATGGTGGGTCGGAATACTTTCATTTCTGTCCAAATAACAACTCATCATCATCAGAAGTCATAGTCGGATCGTCAGAGGATTCCGGTTGGATTTTGAATATTTTGAAGTGGTCTCAAAAATAGGATTGGCGTTGGCGCGATCCTTGGTGGGTCAGAATACATTCATTTCAGTCCAAATAACCACTCGTCATCATCAGAAGTCATATTCGAATCGTCAGAGGATTCCGGTCGGATTTTGAATATTTTGAAGTGGTCTCAAAAATAGTATTGGCGTTGGCGCGATCTATGGTGGGTTTGAATACATTTATTTCTGTCCAAATAACAACTCATCATCATCAGAAGTCATAGTCGGATCGTCAGAGGATTCCGGTCGGATTTAGAATATTTTGAAGTGGTCTCAGAAATAGGATTGGCGTTGGCGCGATCTATGGTGGGTCGGAATACATTTATTTCTGTCCAAATAACAACTCATCATCATCAGAAGTCATAGTCGGATCGTCAGAGGATTCCGGTCGGATTTTGAATATTTTGAAGTGGTCTCAAAAATAGGATTGGCGTTGGCGCGATCTATGATGGGTCGGAATACATTCATTCCTGTCCAAATAACAACTCATCATCATCAGAAGTCATAGTCGGATCGTCAGAGGATTCCGGTCGGATTTAGAATATTTTGAAGTGGTCTCAGAAATAGGATTGGCGTTGGCGCGATCTATGGTGGGTCGGAATACATTCATTTCTGTCCAAATAACAACTCATTATCATCAGAAGTCATAGTCGTATCGTCAATGGATTCCGGTCGGATTTTGAATATTTTGAAGTGGTCTCAGAAATAGGATTGGCGTTGGCGCGATCTTTGGTGGGTCAAAATACATTCATTTCTGTCCAAATAACAACTCATCATCATCAGAAGTCATATTCGAATCGTCAGAGGATGCCGGTCGGATTTTGAATAATTTGAAGTGGTCTCAAAAAATGGAATTGGCGTTGGCGCGATCTATGGTGAGTGCGAATACATTCATTACTGTCCAAATAATAACTCATCATCATCAGAAGTCATAGTCGGATCGTCAGAGGATTTCGGTCGGGTTTTAAATATTTTAAAGTGGTCTCAGAAATAGGATTGGCGTTGGCGCGATCTATGGTGGGTCGGAATACATTAATTTCTGTTCAAATAACAACTCATCATCATCAGAAGTTATAGTCGGATCGTCAGAGGATTCCGGTCGGATTTTGAATATTCAGAAGTGGTCTCAGAAATAGGATTGGCGTTGGCGCGATCTATGGTGGGTCGGAATACTTTCATTTCTGTCCAAATAACAACTCATCATCATCAGAAGTCATAGTCGGATCGTCAGAGGATTCCGGTTGGATTTTGAATATTTTGAAGTGGTCTCAAAAATAGGATTGGCGTTGGCGCGATCTATGGTGGGTCGGAATACTTTCATTTCTGTCCAAATAACAACTCATCATCATCAGAAGTCATAGTCGAATCGTCAGAGGATTCCGGTCGGATTTTGAATATTTTAAAGTGGTCTCAGAAATAGGATTGGCGTTGGCGCGATCTATGGTGGGTCGAAATACATTCCTTTCTGTCCAAATAACAACTTATCATCATCAGAAGTCATAGTCGGATCGTCCGAGGATTCCGGTCGGATTTTGAATATTTTGAAGTGGTCTCAGAAATAGGATTGGCGTTGGCGCGATCTATGGTGGGTCAAAATACATTCCTTTCTGTCCAAATAACAACTCATCATCATCAGAAGTCATATTCGAATCGTCAGAGGATTCCGGTCGGATTTTGAATATTTTGAAGTGGTCTCAAAAATAGTATTGGCGTTGGCGCGATCTATGGTGGGTTTGAATACATTTATTTCTGTCCAAATAACAACTCATCATCATCAGAAGTCATAGTCGGATCGTCAGAGGATTCCGGTCGGATTTTGAATATTTTGAAGTGGTCTCAAAAATAGGATTGGCGTTGGCGCGATCTATGATGGGTCGGAATACATTCATTCCTGTCCAAATAACAACTCATCATCATCAGAAGTCATAGTCGGATCGTCAGAGGATTCCGGTCGGATTTTGAATATTTTGAAGTGTTCTCAAAAATAGTATTGGCGTTGGCGCGATCTATGATGGGTCGGAATACATTCATTTCTGTCCAAATAACAACTCATCATCATCAGAAGTCATAGTCGGATCGTCAGAGAATTCCGGTCGGATTTTGAATATTTTGAAGTGTTCTCAAAAATAGGATTGGCGTTGGCGCGATCTATGGTGGGTCGGAATACATTCATTTCTGTCCAAATAACAACTCATTATCATCAGAAGTCATAGTCGGATCGTCAATGGATTCCGGTCGGATTTTGAATATTTTGAAGTGGTCTCAGAAATAGGATTGGCGTTGGCGCGATCTATGGTGGGTCGAAATTCATTCCCTTTTGTCCAAATAACAACTCATCATCATCAGAAGTCATAGTCGGATCGTCAGAGGATTCCGGTAGGATTTTGAATATTTTGAAGTGGTCTCAAAAATAGTATTGGCGATGGCGCGATCTTTGGTGGGTCAGAATACATTCATTTCTGTCCAAATAACCACTCATCATCATCAGAAGTCATATTCGAATCGTCAGAGGATTCCGGTCGGATTTTGAATATTTTGAAGTGGTCTCAAAAATAGTATTGGCGTTGGCGCGGTTTATGGTGGGTCGGAATACATTCATTTCTGTCCAAATAACAACTCATCATCATCAGAAGTCATAGTCGGATCGTCAGAGGATTCCGGTCGGATATTGAATATTTTGAAGTGGTCTCAAAAATAGTATTGGCGTTGGCGCGATTTATGGTGGGTCGGAATACATTCATTTCTGTCCAAATAACAACTCATCATCATCAGAAGTCATAGTCGGATCGTCAGAGGATTCCGGTCGGATTTAGAATATTTTGAAGTGGTCTCAGAAATAGGATTGGCGTTGGCGCGATCTATGGTGGGTCGGAATACATTCATTTCTGTCCAAATAACAACTCATTATCATCAGAAGTCATAGTCGGATCGTCAATGGATTCCGGTCGGATTTTGAACATTTTGAAGTGGTCTCAGAAATAGGATTGGCGTTGGCGCGATCTATGGTGGGTCGGAATACATTCATTTCTGTCCAAATAACAACTCCTTATCACCAGAAGTCATAGTCGGATCGTCAATGGATTCCGGTCGGAATTTGAATATTTTGAAGTGGTCTCAGAAATAGGATTGGCGTTGGCGCGATCTTTGGTGGGTCAGAATACATTCATTTCTGTCCAAATAACAACTCATCATCATCAGAAGTCATAGTCGGATCGTCAGAGGATTCCGGTCGGATTTTGAATATTTTGAAGTGGTCTCAGAAATAGGATTGGCGTTGGCGCGATCTTTGGTGGGTCAGAATACTTTCATTTCTGTCCAAATAACAACTCATCATCATCAGAAGTCATAGTCGGATCGTCAGAGGATTCCGGTCGGATTTTGAATATTTTAAAGTGGTCTCAGAAATAGGATTGGCGTTGGCGCGATCTATGGTGGGTCGGAATACATTCATTTCTGTCCAAATAACAACTCATCATCATCAGAAGTCATAGTCGGATCGTCAGAGGATTCCGGTCGGATTTTGAATATTTTGAAGTGGTCTCAAAAATAGTATTGGCCTTGGCGCGATCTATGGTGGGTCGGAATACATTCATTTCTGTCCAAATAACAACTCATCATCATCAGAAGTCATAGTCGGATCGTCAGAGGATTCCGGTCGGATTTAGAATATTTTGAAGTGGTCTCAGAAATAGGATTGGCGTTGGCGCGATCTATGGTGGTTCGGAATACATTCATTTCTGTCCAAATAACAACTCATCATCATCAGAAGTCATAGTCGGATCGTCAATGGATTTCGGTCGGATTTTGAATATTTTGAAGTGGTCTCAGAAATAGGATTGGCGTAGGCGCGATCTATGGTGGGTCGGAATACATTCATTTCTGTCCAAATAACAACTCATTATCATCAGAAGTCATAGCCGGATCGTCAATGGATTCCGGTCGGATTTTGAATATTTTGAAGTGGTCTCAGAAATAGGATTGGCGTTGGCGCGATCTTTGGTGGGTCAGAATACATTCATTTCTGTCCAAATAACAACTCATCATCATCAGAAGTCATAGTCGGATCGTCAGAGGATTCCGGTCGGATTTTGAATATTTTGAAGTGGTCTCAGAAATAGGAATGGCGTTGGCGCGATCTTTGGTGAGTCAGAATACATTCATTTCTGTCCAAATAACAACTCATCATCTTCAGAAGTCATATTCGAATCGTCAGAGGATTCCGGTCCGATTTTGAATATTTTGAAGTGGTCTCAGAAATAGGATTGGCGTTGGCGCGATCTTTGGTGGGTCAGAATACATTCATTTCTGTCCAAATAACAACTCATCATCATCAGAAGTCATATTCGAATCGTCAGAGGATTCCGGTCGGATTTTGAATAATTTGAAGTGGTCTCAAAAATAGGATTGGCGTTGGCGCGATCTATGGTGGGTGCGAATACATTCATTACTGTCCAAATAATAACTCATCATCATCAGATGTCATAGTCGGATCGTCAGAGGATTTCGGTCGGGTTTTAAATATTTTAAAGTGGTCTCAGAAATAGGATTGGCGTTGGCGCGATCTATGGTGGGTCGGAATACATTCATTTCTGTCCAAATAACAACTCATTATCATCAAAAATCATAGTCGGATCGTCAATGGATTCCGGTCGGATTTTGAATATTTTGAAGTGGTCTCAGAAATAGGATTGGCGTTAGCGCGATCTTTGGTGGGTCAGAATACATTCATTTCTGTCCAAATAACAACTCATCATCATCAGAAAACATAGTCGGATCGTCAGAGGATTCCGGTCGGATTTTGAATATTTTGAAGTGGTCTCAGAAATAGGATTGGCGTTGGCGCGATCTTTGGTGGGTCAGAATACATTCTTTTCTGTCCAAATAACAACTCATCATCATCAGAAGTCATATTCGAATCGTCAGAGGATTCCGGTTGGATTTTGAATATTTTGAAGTGGTCTCAAAAATAGTATTGGCGTTGGCGCGATCTATGGTGGGTGCGAATTCATTCATTACTGTCCAAATAATATTTCATCATCATCAGAAGTCATAGTCGGATCGTCAGATGATTCCGGTCGGATTTTGAATATTTTGAAGTGGTCTCAGAAATAGGATTGGCGTTGGCGCGATCTTTGGTGGGTCAGAATACATTCATTTCTGTCCAAATAACAACTCATCATCATCAGAAGTCATATTCGAATCGTCAGAGGATTCCGGTCGGATTTTGAATAATTTGAAGTGGTCTCAGAAATAGGATTGGCGTTGGCGCGATCTATGGTGGGTGCGAATACATTCATTACTGTCCAAATAATAACTCATCATCATCAGAAGTCATAGTCGGATCGTCAGAGGATTCCGGTCGGATTTTGAATATTTGGAAGTGGTCTCAGAAATAGGATTGGCGTTGGCGCGATCTTTGGTGGGTCAGAATACATTCATTTCTGTCCAAATAACAACTCATCATCATCAGAAGTCATATTCGAATCGTCAGAGGATTCCGGTCGGATTTTGAATAATTTGAAGTGGTCTCAAAAATAGGATTGGCGTTGGCGCGATCTATGGTGGGTGCGAATACCTTCATTACTGTCCAAACAATAACTCATCATCATCAGAAGTCATAGTCGGATCGTCAGAGGATTTCGGTCGGGTTTTAAATATTTTAAAGTGGTCTCAGAAATAGGATTGGCGTTGGCACGATCTATGGTGGGTCGGAATACATTAATTTATGTTCAAATAACAACTCATCATCATCAGAAGTCATAGTCGGATCGTCAGAGGATTCCGGTCGGATTTTGAATATTTTGAAGTGGTCTCAAAAATAGTATTGGCGTTGGCGCGATCTATGGTGGGTCGGAATACATTCATTTCTGTCCAAATAACAACTCATCATCATCAGACGTCATAGTCGGATCGTCAGAGGATTCCGGTCGGATTTTGAATATTTTGAAGTGGTCTCAGAAATAGGATTGGCGTTGGCGCGATCTTTGGTGGGTCAAAATACATTCATTTTTGTCCAAATAACAACTCATCATCATCAGAAGTCATATTCGAATCGTCAGAGGATTCCGGTCGGATTTTGAATAATTTGAAGTGGTCTCAAAAATAGGATTGGCGTTGGCGCGATCTATGGTGGGTGCGAATACATTCATTACTATCCAAATAATAACTCATCATCATCAGAAGTCATAGTCGGATCGTCAGAGGATTTCGGTCGGGTTTTAAATATTTTAAAGTGGTCTCAGAAATAAGATTGGCGTTGGCGCGATCTATGGTGGGTCGGAATACATTAATTTCTGTTCAAATAACAACTCATCATCATCAGAAGTTATAGTCGGATCGTCAGAGGATTCCGGTCGGATTTTGAATATTTAGAAGTGGTCTCAGAAATAGGATTGGCGTTGGCGCGATCTATGGTTGGTCGTAATACATTCATTTCTGTTCAAATAACAACTTATCATCATCAGAAGTCATAGTCGGATCGTCAGAGGATTTCGGTCGGGTTTTAAATATTTTAAAGTGGTCTCAGAAATAGGATTGGCGTTGGCGCGATCTATGGTTGGTCGTAATACATTCATTTCTGTTCAAATAACAACTTATCATCATCAGAAGTCATAGTCGGATCGTCAGAGGATTGCGGTCGGGTTTTGAATATTTTAAAGTGATCTCAGAAATAGGATTGGCGTTGGCGCGATCTATGGTGGGTCGGAATACATTCATTTCTGTCCAAATAACAACTCATCATAATCAGAA
The DNA here is from genome assembly GCA_958502065.1 of Chrysolina americana. Taxonomy (NCBI): domain Eukaryota; kingdom Metazoa; phylum Arthropoda; class Insecta; order Coleoptera; family Chrysomelidae; genus Chrysolina; species Chrysolina americana. The sequence continues at coordinate 2,559,590 of OY293419.1, read as the reverse complement.
GTCATAGTCGGATCGTCAGAGGATTCCGGTCGGATTTTGAATATTTTGAAGTGGTCTCAAAAATAGTACTGGCGTTGGCGCGATTTACGGTGGGTCGGAATACATTAATTTCTGTCCAAATAACAACTCATCATCATCAGAAGTCATAGTCGGATCGTCAGAGGATTCCAGTCGGATTTTGAATATTTCAAAGTGGTCTTAGAAATAGGATTGGCGTTGGCGCGATCTATGGTGGGTCGTAATACATTCATTTCTGTTCAAATAACAACTCATCATCATCAGAAGTCATAGTCGGATCGTCAGAGGATTCCGGTCGGATTTTGAATATTTCAAAGTGGTCTTAGAAATAGGATTGACGTTGGCGCGATCTATGGTAGGTCGGAATACATTCATTTCTGTCCAAATAACAACTCATCATCATCAGAAGTCATAGTCGGATCGTCAGAGGATTCCGGTCGGATTTTGAATATTTTGAAGTGGTCTCAAAAATAGTACTGGCGTTGGCGCGATCTATGGTGGGTCGGAATACATTCATTTCGGTCCAAATAACAACTCATCATCATCAGAAGGCATATTCGAATCGTCAGAGGATTCCGGTCGGATTTTGAATATTTTGAAGTGGTCTCAGAAATAGGATTGGCATTGGCGTGATCTATGGTGGGTCGGAATACATTCATTTCTGTCCAAATAACAACTCATCATCATCAGAAGTCATAATCGGATCGTCAGAGGATTGCGGTCGGGTTTTGAATATTTAGAAGTGGTCTCAGAAATAGGATTGGCGTTGGCGCGATCTATGGTGGGTCGAAATACATTCATTTCTATCCAAATAACAACTCATCATCATCAGAAGTCATCTTCGAATCGTCAGAGGATTCCGGTCGGATTTTGAATATTTTGAATTGGTCTCAAAAATAGTATTGGCGTTGGCGCGATCTATGGTGGGTCGGAATACATTCATTTCTGTCCAAATAACAACTCATCATCATCAGAAGTCATAGTCGGATCGTCAGAGGATTTCGGTCGGGTTTTGAATATTTCAAAGTGGTCTCAGAAATAGGATTGGCGTTGGCGCGATCTTTGGTGGGTCAGAATACATTCATTTCTGTCCAAATAACAACTCATCATCATCAGAAGTCATATCCGAATCGTCAGAGGATTCCGGTCGGATTTTGAATATTTTGAAGTGGTCTCAAAAATAGTATTGGCGTTGGCGCGATCTATGGTGGGTCGGAATACATTCATTTCTGTCCAAATAACAACTCATCATCATCAGAAGTCATAGTCGGATCGTCAGAGGATTTCGGTCGGGTTTTAAATATTTTAAAGTGGTCTCAGAAATAGGATTGGCGTTGGCGCGATCTATGGTTGGTCGTAATACATTCATTTCTGTTCAAATAACAACTTATCATCATCAGAAGTCATAGTCGGATCGTCAGAGGATTTCGGTCGGGTTTTAAATATTTTAAAGTGGTCTCAGAAATAGGATTGGCGTTGGCGCGAACTATGGTTGGTCGTAATACATTCATTTCTGTTCAAATAACAACTTATCATCATCAGAAGTCATAGTCGGATCGTCAAAGGATTGCGGTCGGGTTTTGAATATTTTAAAGTGATCTCAGAAATAGGATTGGCGTTGGCGCGATCTATGATGGGTCGGAATACATTCATTTCTGTCCAAATAACAACTCATCATAATCAGAAGTCATAGTCGGATCGTCAGAGGATTCCGGTCGGATTTTGAATATTTTGAAGTGGTCTCAAAAATAGTACTGGCGTTGGCGCGATCTACGGTGGGTCGGAATACATTAATTTCTGTCCAAATAACAACTCATCATCATCAGAAGTCATAGTCGGATCGTCAGAGGATTCCAGTCGGATTTTGAATATTTCAAAGTGGTCTTAGAAATAGGATTGGCGTTGGCGCGATCTATGGTGGGTCGTAATACATTCATTTCTGTTCAAATAACAACTCATCATCATCAGAAGTCATAGTCGGATCGTCAGAGGATTCCGGTCGGATTTTGAATATTTCAAAGTGGTCTTAGAAATAGGATTGACGTTGGCGCGATCTATGGTAGGTCGGAATACATTCATTTCTGTCCAAATAACAACTCATCATCATCAGAAGTCATAGTCGGATCGTCAGAGGATTCCGGTCGGATTTTGAATATTTTGAAGTGGTCTCAAAAATAGTACTGGCGTTGGCGCGATCTATGGTGGGTCGGAATACATTCATTTCGGTCCAAATAACAACTCATCATCATCAGAAGGCATATTCGAATCGTCAGAGGATTCCGGTCGGATTTTGAATATTTTGAAGTGGTCTCAGAAATAGGATTGGCATTGGCGTGATCTATGGTGGGTCGGAATACATTCATTTCTGTCCAAATAACAACTCATCATCATCAGAAGTCATAATCGGATCGTCAGAGGATTGCGGTCGGGTTTTGAATATTTAGAAGTGGTCTCAGAAATAGGATTGGCGTTGGCGCGATCTATGGTGGGTCGAAATACATTCATTTCTATCCAAATAACAACTCATCATCATCAGAAGTCATCTTCGAATCGTCAGAGGATTCCGGTCGGATTTTGAATATTTTGAATTGGTCTCAAAAATAGTATTGGCGTTGGCGCGATCTATGGTGGGTCGGAATACATTCATTTCTGTCCAAATAACAACTCATCATCATCAGAAGTCATAGTCGGATCGTCAGAGGATTTCGGTCGGGTTTTGAATATTTCAAAGTGGTCTCAGAAATAGGATTGGCGTTGGCGCGATCTTTGGTGGGTCAGAATACATTCATTTCTGTCCAAATAACAACTCATCATCATCAGAAGTCATATCCGAATCGTCAGAGGATTCCGGTCGGATTTTGAATATTTTGAAGTGGTCTCAAAAATAGTATTGGCGTTGGCGCGATCTATGGTGGGTCGGAATACATTCATTTCTGTCCAAATAACAACTCATCATCATCAGAAGTCATAGTCGGATCGTCAGAGGATTCCGGTCGGATTTTGAATATTTTGAAGTGGTCTCAAAAATAGTACTGGCGTTGGCGCGATCTACGGTGGGTCGGAATACATTAATTTCTGTCCAAATAACAACTCATCATCATCAGAAGTCATAGTCGGATCGTCAGAGGATTCCGGTCGGATTTTGAATATTTAGAAGTGGTCTCAGAAATAGGATTGGCGTTGGCGCGATCTATGGTTGGTCGTAATACATTCATTTCTGTTCAAATAACAACTTATCATCATCAGAAGTCATAGTCGGATCGTCAGAGGATTGCGGTCGGGTTTTGAATATTTCAAAGTGGTCTCAGAAATAGGATTGGCGTAGGCGCGATCTTTGGTGGGTCAGAATACATTCATTTCTGTCCAAATAACAACTCATCATCAGAAGTCATAGTCGGATCGTCAGAGGATTCCGGTCGGATTTTGAATATTTTGAAGTGGTCTCAAAAATAGTACTGGCGTTGGCGCGATCTACGGTGGGTCGGAATACATTAATTTCTGTCCAAATAACAACTCATCATCATCAGAATTCATAGTCGGATCGTCAGAGGATTCCAGTCGGATTTTGAATATTTCAAAGTGGTCTTAGAAATAGGATTGGCTTTGGCGCGATCTATGGTGGGTCGTAATACATTCATTTCTGTTCAAATAACAACTCATCATCATCAGAAGTCATAGTCGGATCGTCAGAGGATTCCGGTCGGATTTTGAATATTTCAAAGTGGTCTTAGAAATAGGATTGACGTTGGCGCGATCTATGGTGGGTCGGAATACATTCATTTCTGTCCAAATAACAACTCATCATCATCAGAAGTCATAGTCGGATCGTCAGAGGATTCCGGTCGGATTTTGAATATTTCAAAGTGGTCTCAGAAATAGGATTGGCGTTGGCGCGATCTATGGTGGGTTGGAATACATTCATTTCTGTTCAAATAACAACTCATTATCATCAGAAGTCATAGTCGGATCGGCAGAGGATTCCGGTCGGATTTTGAATATTTTGAAGTGGTCTCAGAAATAGGATTGGCGTTGGCGTGATCTATGGTGGGTCGGAATACATTCATTTCTGTCCAAATAACAACTCATCATCATCAGAAGTCATAATCGGATCGTCAGAGGATTGCGGTCGGGTTTTGAATATTTAGAAGTGGTCTCAGAAATAGGATTGGCGTTGGCGCGATCTATGGTGGGTCGAAATACATTCATTTCTATCCAAATAACAACTCATCATCATCAGAAGTCATATTCGAATCGTCAGAGGATTCCGGTCGGATTTTGAATATTTTGAAGTGGTCTCAAAAATAGTATTGGCGTTGGCGCGATCTATGGTGGGTCGGAATACATTCATTTCTGTCCAAATAACAACTCATCATCATCAGAAGTCATAGTCGGATCGTCAGAGGATTTCGGTCGGGTTTTGAATATTTCAAAGTGGTCTCAGAAATAGGATTGGCGTTGGCGCGATCTTCGGTGGGTCATAATACATTCATTTCTGTCCAAATAACAACTCATCATCATCGGAAGTCATAGTCGGATCGTCAGAGGATTTCGGTCGGGTTTTGAATATTTTAAAGTGGTCTCAGAAATAGGATTGGCGTTGGCGCGATCTATGGTGGGTCGGAATACATTAATTTCTGTTCAAATAACAACTCATCATCATCAGAAGTTATAGTCGGATCGTCAGAGGATTCCGGTCGGAATTTGAATATTTTGAAGTGGTCTCAAAAATAGTATTGGCGTTGGCGCGATCTATGGTGGGTCGGAATACATTCATTTCTGTCCAAATAACAACTCATCATCATCGGAAGTCATAGTCGGATCGTCAGAGGATTTCGGTCGGGTTTTGAATATTTTAAAGTGGTCTCAGAAATAGGATTGGCGTTGGCGCGATCTATGGTGGGTCGGAATACATTAATTTCTGTTCAAATAACAACTCATCATCATCAGAAGTTATAGTCGGATCGTCAGAGGATTCCGGTCGGGTTTTGAATATTTAGAAGTGGTCTCAGAAATAGGATTGGCGTTGGCGCGATCTATGGTGGGTCGGAATACATTCATTTCTATCCAAATAACAACTCATCATCATCAGAAGTCATAGTCGGATCGTCAGAGGATTCCGGTCGGGTTTTGAATATTTTAAAGTGGTCTCAGAAATAGGATTGGCGTTGGCGCGATCTATGGTGGGTCGGAATACATTCATTTCTGTTCAAATAACAACACATCATCATCAGAAGTCATAGTCGGATCGTCAGAGGATTCCGGTCGGATTTTGAATATTTTGAAGCGGTCTCAGAAATAGGATTGGCGTTGGCGCGATCTATGGTGGGTCGGAATACATTTATTTCTGTTCAAATAACAACTCATCATCATCAGAAGTCATAGTCGGATCGTCAGAGGATTCCGGTTGGATTTTGAATATTTTGAAGTGGTATCAAAAATAGGTTTGCGTTAGCGCGATCTGTGGTGGGTCGGAATACATTCATTTCTGTCCAAATAACAACTCATCTCCATCAGAAGTCATAGTCGGATCGTCGGAGGATTCCGGTCGGTTTTTGAATATTTTGAAGTGGTCTCAAAAATAGGGTTCGCGTTGGCGCGATCTGTGGTGGGTCGGAATACATTCACTTCTGTTTAAATAAAAACTTATCATCATCAGAAGTCATTGTCGGATCGTCAGAGCATTGCTGTCGGATTTTGAATATTTTGAAGTGGTCTCAAAAATAGGATTCGCGTTGACGCGATCTGTATTAGGCCGGAGTACATTAATTTTTGTCCAAATAACAACTAATCATCATCAGAAGTCATTGTCGGATCGTCAGAGCATTGCGGTTGGATTTTAAATATTTTGAAATGGTCTCAAAAATAGGATTCGCGTTGGCGCGATCTGTGGTGGGTCGAAATACATTTATTTTTGTTAAATTAACAACTCATCATCATCAGAGGTCATTGTCGGATCGTCAGAGGATTGCGGTCGAAAAGTGTGGCTGGAAAAAAACCCTGGCTGTTTCCACACCCGTTCCTTGGCATTTGTATAATTCCTGACCCTAAGCAAAAACCCCAACTCACTCACCTAGTATGCGGCAGTCGATCAAGCGTCCTCCAGAGCACCTCGTGCTTCACCCCTCCCACGTTGATGACTACTCTCCTGTTTAGCGCCTTGGAGCGCATGATCATGAAGGGCTCGGGCGGCAGCGAAGACATCGACCTGGAGAAGGGCCTCTGCAGTTGTAGGGGCAGAGGCGGCGGCGGGGGCACGTGTGTAGGCAAGTGGGAGGGGGGCGACATCTGCGGCACGGAGGAGTAGCGCACCTGCTCCCTGTTGTTCTCCATGCCGAGGCCGTCGATGAGGGCGCCGGAGGAGATTTGGTCCCACCGCACGGCCAGCGTTTCGCCTCCATCCCGATCGCCCACCATAGACGGCGCCTGGCTGGGGGTCGTGGTGCTAGCCGTGCTGATGCGCCCTCACCCGCCACTGTCGTCGGCGGCGCGTCTTTGGCTTATCCGAACCTGCAACAAAAGTGAGTATTATAATCGTGTTCAACCACAAGAGTGCAATCATAAAAACTTTATAAGCATGTCGATTTTCCTACTTTCACCCATCAATTTCATCAAGAGGATCCCGTGAAATAAAAGGGTTCCTACAAGCTAGCCAGAACCAAATTCTCAGATCAACAACTGACAGTGCTAGACAAGAACCAGTGGCGACATCTATCATCGCATAGCAAAACTGCGACGAGTTGAACGTCATTTTCCGATTTATAGCATGTTTTCTCGTTAATGACTGTTCTTTTCACTCTAAGTTGTTATTTATAATCACGAGAACTAAGCCATGAGCTCAGCTCAGCATAGCTTAGCTGTCAACTCTTTGCTCAGTTGTCAAAGAATTGACAGCTAAGCGCTCAAAAAGTTATTTTAAAGCACCAATCATAACAATATCAATGGTCAAGTGATGATGAGCACTAAGCACCTCTAAAAAGGGCTTTCTTATCACAAGAACTGGGAACTTGACAATTGAATGGTTTGGGAATGGAATATAATCTGTCATTTCATCAGAGAATTGACAGCTGAGCTATGCCGAGCACTGACAAAAATTGCTCGCGAACACTAAGCACTTAAAGAAGTATTTCCAAGCAATAATCATAACATTTGTCAATAGTTGAGTGATCGCGAGTACTAAATACTTCTAAAAAGTGTTTTCCTATCACGAGAACTGAGCAATGAGCATTTTGGAAAATTTAATAGTATGGGAACATAATTCAATTTGTCATTGTGTCGAGACAAAAAGTGCTCACGAACACTAAGCACTCAAAAAAGTGTTTTTAATAACACTTTCAATAAATGAATGACCGCGAGCACCAAGCACTTCTTAAAAGTGCTTTTTTATCACGAGAACTGAGCAATGAGTACTTATTGAAAATTGAATAGGATGGAAATGAAATAAAATCTATCAGTTGGTCAAAAAATTGACAGCTGGGCTATTCCGAGCACTGAAAAGAATGTCTCGCGACCACTAAGCACTCAAAACAGTATTTGCAAGCACTTATCATAACACTTTCAATAACTGAGTGATCGCGAGCACTATGCAATTCTAAAAATGGCTTTCTAATCACGAGAACTGAGCAATGAGCACATTTGGAAATTGAATAGTATGGGAATAAAAATAAAAAGTCATTTTGAAGTGCTCGAAAACACTAAGCATTCAAAAAAGTGTTTTCAAGCACATAACACTTTTGTTACGTGATGGCGAACACTAAGCACTCATAAAAACGGCTTTCTTTTCACAAAAACTGAGCATTGAGCACCTTTTGAGAACTGGATACGCAGTATGGGATTGAAATTTAATCTGTCATTTTGTCAAAGAATTGAGAGCTGTGCTATGCCGGCACTGATAAAAACTGCCCGCAAGCACTGAGCACATTTAAAAAGTGCTTTATAATCACGAGAACTGAGCATTAAACACTTTTTGAAAATTGAATAGTATAGAAATATTGTTTAATTCAAAATTGTGTCAAAAAAATATGAGCCAAAAAGTGCTGGTAACACTAAGCATTAGTTGAGCTAGGCCGAGCACTAACAAAAAGTGCTCGCGAACACTTAGTTCTCAAAAAAGTGTTTCCAAGCACTGATCATAACACTTTCAATAGTTAAGTGATCGCGAGCACTAAGCACTTCCTAAAAGTGCTTTATAATCACGAGAACTGAGCATTGATCACTCTTTAAGAATAGTATGGGAAAATAATTTAATTTGTCATTTTGTCATCGAAGTGATAGTTGAGCTAGGCCGAGCACTAACAAAAAGTGCTCGCAAACACTAAGTTCTCAAAAAAGTGTTTTAAAGCACTGATCATAACACTTTCAATAGTTAAGTGATCGCGAGCACCAAGCACTTCCTAAAAGTGCTTTATAATCACGAGAACTGAGCTTTGATCACTCTTTAAGAATAGTATGGGAAAATAATTTAATTTGTCATTTTGTCATCGAAGTGATAGTTTAGCTACGCCGAGCACTAACAAAAGTGCTCGCGAACACTAAGTTCTCAAAAAAGTGTTTTCAAGCACTGATCATAACACTTTCAATAGTTAAGTGATCGCGAGCACTAAGCACTTCCTAAAAGTGCTTTATACTCACGAGAACTGAGCATTGATCACTCTTTAAGAATAGTATGGGAAAATAATTTAATTTGTCATTTTGTCATCGAAGTGATAGTTGAGCTAGGCCGAGCACTAACAAAAAGTGCTCGCGAACACTAAGTTCTCAAAAAAGTGTTTTCAAGCACTGATCATAACACTTTCAATAGTTAAGTGATCGCGAGCACTAAGCACTTCCTAAAAGTGCTTTATAATCACGAGAACTGAGCATTGATCACTCTTTAAGAATAGTATGGGAAAATAATTTAATTTGTCATTTTGTCATCAAAGTGATAGTTGAGCTAGGCCGAGCACTAACAAAAAGTGCTCGCGAACACCAAGTTCTCAAAATAGTGTTTTCAAGCACTTATCAAAACACTTTCAGAAGTCAAGTGATCGCGAGCACTAAGCACTTTCAAAATAAGGGTTCTAATCACGAGAAATGAGCATTGAGTCCTTTTTGAAAATCAAATAGTATGGGAATATAATCATCTGTCATTTCATCAAAGAGTTGACAGCAAGGGATGAGTTGTTGTGACCCATTCCAAAAGTTGATTTCAAATAATTTGACTGGTTTGAAATATCATATCTGAATGAATGAAATTATAATAATAATGACTGGTGATCTTGATTTCTCCCAATATTCATATTGAATTTTATGTTTAGCTTGCAATTTTATTGTTGATTTCAAATTATTTGACTGTTCTGAACCATCATTTCTGAATGAATGAAATGATAATAGTAATGACTGGTGATTTTGATTTCTCCCAATTTTTATATTGAATGTTGAGCTTTGCTTGCAATTTTGTCGCAGCGACAAAATGCATATTACAATATCCTTGCAAGTTTTCAATTATAATGTCTATGAACTCTCAGCATAGATATTTCAGAAACGAGAACAGGATTGAAATTCATTACCTGGCACGTTGAGCGAAAAAAGATTTTTGAGTGCAACGACTATGAAAGTATTCGCTAATATGCTTGAATGGAGTTGTAATAAATATATGCCGAGTCACGACAGCTAACGAGTAAATTTTAGTTCGTCATTAAACTACAATTTCCTGTACACTAAGAAATGTCGAAACGATCATATTTTACACCAGAAACAATTAGTATGAGTGGAAGGACATTTTCATGTCAGACCTAGCCTAGAGGTCAAGGAGAAATGAGGCCGAATTGCAATAGTATTTGAAATCACTGGAAAAAGTCATGTAATAGAACCAAGATTTAATCTGGATGTTACTATATTTGTAATATGGTTGTGTAGTACCTACGTTATTCGTTCAATTTTACAGTTTATTGAGCTCTGAGATGGAAAGGTCTGGAAAATGAACTTGTTGTGACCATCTCGGTCAAAGATATAAAATCTTTCTTGATGTTCTTCTTCCAGATTCCTAATTTTTTTTAAGTTCTTTCTTCATAGTCTCTTAATATTAGAAGCTTACCTACAGACTTTTCAAATTTCCTTGAAAATCTACTTTCGAACTTTTCAAACTTTCTAGAAGTTCTTCTTTCATAGTCTTCCAATTTTAGAAGCTACCTTCAATACATTTCAAACTTTTCATGAAGTTTTTCTTTCAAACTCTTTGAACTTTCTTGAAGTTCTTCTTTCATAGTCTTCCAATTTTAGAAGCTTGCTTTTTAGACTTTTCAATTTTTTTTGTAGTTTTTCTTTCAAATTCTTCGAACTTTTTGAAGTTCTTCTTTCAGACTCTTCGAATTTTTTTCATGTTCTTATTTCAGACTCCTCAAATTTTTTCAAAGTTCTTCTTTCATAATCTTTCAATTTTAGAAGCTTTCTTTCTAGACTTTTCATTTTTTTTAAGTTCTGTTTTCGAACTCAACGAACTTTCTTAATTCTTCTTTCAGACTCCTCAATTTTTTTTAGGCTTCAAACTCCTCGAACTTTCTTGAAATTCTTTTTTCAGACTCCTAGATTTTTTTTAAAGTTCTTCTTTCATAGTCCCCCAATTTTCTAAAAGCTTACCTTCCAGACTTTTCGAATTTTCTTGAAGTTCTCCTAATACTCTTCGAATTTTCTTGAAGGTCTTCTCTGAAGATTTTGTTCGCATCAAGTTGGTCCATTATCGAACTCAAATCACTTCCATAAACTACCAATAAATAAGTTTCAGGGCATTCTTGTTCTTGGATCAATCCTCCCGAGAGTTTTTCCTAAACCGGTAGGTTCAACTTTACTCAATTCCAACCTTTTCTTCAAATCGGTTACTTTGAAGTACACAGTCATTTGATCCACAAGATATCATCATGTTTTACACGAAAAGTTCATCAGTTGATTTTACGAGAACACTTCTAGAACACCTATGCATTTGAAAAAATACACTTCCGACACCAATTGTCATAAAAGTTCAATGACCCATTTTTTATAGAAGAATAATACTAATTCATTTCCAGAAAGTCTTCTCGCAACACTTTTTTCAGCTTTGAATTCCGCTCTCCCTTGCTACGAGCTCCCTCTTCAGATGAGACGCTAGAACCGTTATTTTGCGACTTACGCCTGGAAGGAGCCAATCTCAAATCTACTAGCGCTACGGCCAGAAGCTGACAGGTCTGGCTCCAGCTTGTTACACCATTATCTGCCGGAAATGTGACTATCAAACCCCTAAAATATGGTGTGTAATAGGTAAAACTCCTGTAATCTATAGTGAAATAAGTTTTTCGAACTTTCCAAGACATTTCAATCCCATTTATTAAGGAAGGAAAAAGTATTAACCAATACCAATGGAAAAAAATCATTCCGAAAGCTCTAGAAAAATTGTTGAAAGAGAGTCCATAAAAAAACCTATTGCTCATTTCTAAATTCAAATTACTTTCGTTCGAAGCAGTTTGGTTTCCATGAAAATATATCAACTCTAGATGCAACGTTTTACCTCATTTAACGCATTCATGATACAATCGTTAAAAGCAACCTAGCGTCTTTGTTTTTATAGACCAAGAAAAAGGATTCGATGCGGTAAATCACCGATAAGTTCCAGATGAACGTTGGCAAATAGGTTTCAGATGAACACTTTACCAACTCCTACACAGATACCTCAATGACTCACTGAGCTGGGGACATCCACACAACTGCTCGATTAATTTTTTTTTGAAATTCTTTGTTAATGATACGTCTGCTGGAATATTTTGTGTATGGGATGATATTACCAGTCTTTGAGACAATTTTTCTAAGTAGGGGCACTGAAACATTGACCCTAGTTATATCTTAGTCTGATACCACGACAACATTGAAATATGCCCATAAATGGTCGTAAATTCAATACTTAATAAATATCTACATTTTGCACAGAATATCATATTGCATAGCAAACATGACACGATATGGTTCATACTACTCATTCGCTTAGCAACCGATGCAATATAAACCATTACATTTTCAGCAGTACAGCGCACACCTATATTATGAACGCCTGATTTCTTAGGCATTGGATATGAAGCAGAGGTCCGACTAAGTGGCCTGCTAAATCCCCAGACTTCAACCCCCTTGATTTTTTTCGTGGGCTCGTTTGAACAGCGTATGTTATGCCACTGCCGCTCGAACTATGGATGATCAACGACAAAAAATCGAGTCAGAGTGCAAGAGAATCATTCCACAAAAGCTCCAATCCAGTCAACCATCAAACTAGTCAACTATAAAATATTTTCGAAGAAGAGTCATGAGATGGAGGAGGTCACTCATATTTGTTATTGGGATAGGCACATAAAAATAATGAAAAAAATTCAGCTGCAGTCGCTTATCTTCAGATATGCCGAGGTTATTGCCTCAGCTCAGTACAGGGATAGTTACCAACTGTTTTTTGTCTGTTTAACGATCTTCTGGAATAATTTGAGTGTGTTTGAGCTCGGTGCTTAGTTGTCTGATATAATTTCCAGACCAGGAGACTTGGAGTACTTCTGAATCATTCATTTCAGGTGGATATTGTGGTTGTTTCTGGTTGTAATAATAAACCGATCAATTCAGGAAAATTATTAGTATTGTTAGTAGAACTTGCTGGCAAAATCCCCTAAAATCTCACTAGATCCTTACCAACTAGCAAAATGAAGGATAAATCACCCATATATTCGACAGGATTAGTTCAAATATCACGAAAAAAATCGCCAAGAAAATAATATCACAATGAACTACAGAACTGAGCATCCATACTCCCACTCACTTCAAAGAAGATTCACACACTGAACATATCGACGAAAGGACAGTTTGACCACATAAAAATGTATATTTGGCACACACCGTGTGTTTACGCTAAATCGTGTGCCAATGAGTCAAGTGGATTTGAACAATGGAATTTCCGCTGCGGAATATCAGCTGGATGGAGACAATAAATACAGTATATTTATCGGTAATTTTCATCGGAGAAAAAAATAGAAATAAACCATTGAAGATTACTGACTAAAATCTTTTTGGGTATCATATCTACAAATTTGAATTGCATGATTAAAATTCAAAAATATTATTATTTACGTAGAATTCAATTCAAATAATATCCACCAGCGTTGAAAAGGAAGGTTATGCAATTAATTTTTGGTAAGTCTTGATATTCAGTTTACAAAATATTTCTCATTTCAGGACTTCCCACCCTACTTTTCTGGAAATATGCGTATTTTTTTTAAATCTCTAAACTCGTCAACAAATGTATCAAAGGGGACAACTTTTCATCAGAACCAACTTCAAAATCTTAAATTACAATATTTCACACCACTGTCACTTTAACAATTGCTCATAATGTTGTCCATTATTGCCCAAACAACCGCTGTTGAAATGCGTGGCGCAAATTTTCAAACACTTCTGTTCGGCTTGACATTCTACAGTAATCTTTTGTTGAAGCTATTGTAAATTTGGCGACGGGGGTAAGAAAACAACTGATTTTAAAAATAAATCACATGGTGCTAAATCCGGGGACCTAGCTGACCACTCCATAGGTCCTCTTCGCCCAATAATTGGAACAAAACAGAAGAAAAAAACAGTTACAGTTTTTATTCCAATGACACGAAGCAACAAACAGATTTTCCTAAATATCTCCGTAAGTATCTGTTTCAAAATATCCTGTTTCACCCTTGTGGTTGAATCGTCTGACTCGTATGGTTTGGAGGTCTTTTTTTCACGTATTCAAGCTAAAAGTCGTAATTATATGGTACTCATTTTGAAATAAATTTTAGCGGCGGTGACGAAGAACCTGAGTGTTGAAATCGTTCTAAAAAAAAGCGAGAATAAAGAACTTTGGTAAAGGAATCTAGTTTTTGTCCAGAACGTACCCAAGCCAAGAACCCGATCAGTCTCTTCGCATCTTGGCACCCCACGTTGGGCGCCAAGTCACTTCGAATCTTGGCGGCCCACGTTGGGCGCCAAGTCTCTTCGCACCACTACTCTCCAATTCGAATTGCCTCAATCGAATCCTTTGAACAATTAGGTTACCTTTAGATTTTCATTCCTGATTATTCCAGGTCTACGAAATTAATTGCATGAATAAATGAATTACTGTTTTTCTAGTAAAGGCACACAGACAAACGTGTCGTTAATCGAATTCATACAGCACTTGATCTGTCAATCAATCAGATCATCAAAAAGATAATAAAATACTACGTAGTCTATCAGTAGGTATATTCCAATACGTACGGTATATTTTTCTATCGATTGGAAACACCTTGAAAACGCATTGCCATATGGTGGCGGTGTGTGTAGACAGGCATTTTATAGCCTCATAATGTGTGATTTATAACAAGGAAATGGGCTATAATTTTAATGAAATTATCATTATTTTCGCTTCAGTACAATTTGGTATTTATAAACGTGTCCCAAACACTTCGGTAGAATGGAGGAGTTGCTAATTACTAGGGCAGGGACCGCTCTAGGGATTTTGTCAACCTGTGTGGCGTTCATCAGTGAAATTTTCCAAAATATTCGAGATTCGTTTGTTTGAAAGTCTTAGATGATGAGGAGAAGTACTTATATTTCAAGGGGTTCGAGCTGAATTTCAAAAATGTCGTCAACAAAAAGAGCTGGTGCTTTAATGAAAAAAATATTCGAGTCCAGTTAGCTGGTGATGTGACCATACCTGGAAGGGCTGAAACCAATCTGGAGGCTCGCTTGAACGGGGGTGCGAGGAGTGAAAACGTTGTGACATTCAATCCCAAGCTTCGTGATGAGAAAATTGAACAAAAAAAATGCACTAGGGAAGACTGTTGCGTATTGATAAATTCGTGCCAGTAAGGGTTATGAATTCCAATTATTATCCTGTCACCTTGAAGAATAAAACAATTTTAGGGCAGTCTTCATCCAAGCAGTTCACCCTGATGCCATTCGGACTATGCAATTCTCCAGCCACATGTAAGAGATTGATTGGACAGTTTTAGAGGAACCCTCATGGAAAACATGATCTATCGCCTACCGAGTGGAAACTTTATTCTCGACAAGGACGCCACCAAGGTATCACTTGGAGCTGTTCTGTGTTAAATCCGTAAAGGACAGGAGATGACCATTGGTTACTTCAGCAAGATCCTCAGTAAACCAGACCACAATTACTGTGTCACTAGTATAGAATTACTGGCCGTTGCCAAAGAGGCAGAGCTCTTCTACAAATATATAACTCGTGATCGAACATCGAGTAGGGGGTAGCTTTGAGAATGCAGATGTTCTGTCACGAGGAGCATGCCCAGATGACTGCTCACATTACTCACATGCAGAAGAGAAGGGTGCAACAAATTAATAGAACTACAACAGTAGATTATCACTGGAATACCAACAGGGTCCAGAAAGATATCAGGGAGAAACAGATCTTGTTGTGGTCATGGGCTATTCGCACTGGGAACAACAGAAATACTTCACCCCAGACAATTCCCATCGGGCCCATGAGAACCATCCCAACAGCCGTTCTAGAGGTCTTGCTCAACCTGCAAGCTATAAGAAGAGTTCGAAAACAACCCCGTAAGAAAGACATCAGATATCGGTACCCAGGAACACATCAAGTGTTTCAAGACATTCACAACATCTGAAAGTGACGAAAATCCTCTAGAAAGTAAGGCAACGGTTTCACTGGGCCAATATTCGAACTGGCGACAAGAACTGGTGCAGGAAGTGTGCGTATGTGCTGCCAGCAATGGACCTCGAACATGACGTTATCGAAGTTATTGGTTTTTTCTATTGAAAGTATTCCAAAGTCTCGAAAGCTGCAGTCACACAAACATATTTCTCTCTCATACTCCCAAGAGGAAATATTTGTTCGGTTATATTTGGAGCGTATTCTCACGGGGATATTGATAAGTCATAAGGGATTGTTCATAACTGGATTCCTTCCAAACCAGAATTGAAAAAATGTCCTAATTTTAGATGCGAAGCCATGCTGGATGTTGAATTAGAATAACAATGGGCCATATTTCTATCAGTTCTAAGTATTAATAACTTTCAGGGCATCGTATACGCTAGATAAACATAAATGTAAAATTCGAATGATGGAGCACAAGGAATTATCAGCTGTTTTTTGGAACTGGCATAATGCCATTGTTGTAGGTCATTCCGGCACAAATGCACGAAATATGATGTGGGAATTTGTATTGATGATAATTTTATATTGGAATGCAAAGAAAATTTCACCAGTGGTGTGCACTACGTGAAAAAATAATCAGTGTGCTTGAAATTCACTTCATTAGCAACTGAGAAATATTCAGACAAAATATACTCAATACTCAAGCAGATTTATGCAGTACCATTCAGAATTTCTCCTTCACAAAACTTGCCATTTTTACGGTCCAAAAGTTCTCTTTTCCATATTTCATGGTATTTAATGAACCATTAAACATGAATTGATGAATAAAGAAAAATACATCTTTTGTCATGCATGCTTTGATATTTATTTAGAAGACATCTGTTGACCTACTTCACGCATCATGTGGATAAATATCAATAATATATGTCATTTCTTGGGCCAAAAATGTGAGTAGCATTTTGTGTATCAATTATAACAAACTGTGTGTCTTTGAGTTATGTGTACAGATTTCTACAGGAGATTATACTCGTAAAGTAGATGGTATTTGATTTAGACCAATGTCCAAATATTAATTAGCCTTGATTCTGGAAAGGGAAAACTTTAATTTGAACACCAGCCGCCAACGCCTTACATCTTGGGAAGTTTTTTCCGAATATTCTACGCTACTAAAAACAACACTCATTCACCAGGGTATACTCAATTGTGTCCCTTGTGAGCTGTTCAAATGGAACCATCGACCTTGCTGGATCACGGCATTGTTATTTGCTCCACTCATCTGGTGAGAGATAATAACTTTCCATCTCTGGCAGACTAGGAAATTCTAATTTGCATTTGGCAAAATTTTCAGGGTATGCAGTATAAATCATCACGAGTTTTTATTAGGAATTGGCAGCGCAAACTACCATGCCTTGATTTTTCTGCGACAAGGCATATTTCATCCAGTTGGCAATGGTTCAGCTTCAGAAACAAAGAAACAAACATATTGGAACAAGGAAAATAGAGGAAACTTCTTTTTTCCATCACTTTTTAATAAATGAATTTATGGTGGATTGCTTCCTGAATTTCTATTATCGGAATGGAACGAAAATGGAACATAGAACGCATGTGAAAACAAGAATTATTTTTCTTGTGTGGTGGAGGAAAAACAATTTTTGTTTTCATCGGAATGCATATCCTTAACATAGCGGCAGAAATGTAAGCGTTGTCATAACTAGCATAAAGTTGCTTTTATTTAACTGTGAAGTTTACAAACTCACATTCAACTTATTTTACGCATATAACTGTGAAATGATACCCAAAAATAGGCCGTTACTAATACTTTCCTTTCAACTACCAACTATAACACTTCGCACCAGAGAGTGCTTTAATAACAGTATTGGTAATTGTAGGTATGGATGGATATTTTGCCCCATCTTCTTCTGCTATTTCAAGGTGATCTCGTTTACAGCAGCCCCTCAAGCCCCAATTCCTCGAGGAATTCAAGGATTTTAAGGGGGTCTATTCGTGGTATTCCTCCCACAGTCAGCTGGTGTGATCCCAGTATATTCAATCTCTTGTGATGTACAGCATAACACTCCATCAATATATGGTGTGGTGTTTCTGGATGTTCCCCACAGAATCTGCAGGTGCTGTCCTCCTCTAAGCCAAGCTTCCTTAGGTGTTCTTTGAGTCTGCAGTGACCCGTCAGAAATCCCGTGATTGTCTTTAAAATAGTTTTGCTGAGGTTAATCAGTATCTTCAATCTTGCTCGGTTGAAGTTGCCGAGGAGATCTTTGGCCTGCCTTAGCCCTGGAAGTCTTTGCCAGTATGTTGCTTTCATTGCTTCTTCATTTTTATTGAGTTCTTCTTGGAAGTAAGATTTCCAAGTCCGCATCATGGTTCTGGCCCGATCAGTGGCGTTGATGCCCCTTTTCGTGCCAGGGTGTCTGCTTGTTCATTGCCCTCCACTCCGACGTGCCCCGGCACCCAGAGGAGGACCACCTTGTTGTTCCTGCCTAGATCATTAAGTTTTATCTAGGCATTCCCAGACCATCTTTAAGCTGATGTTTTATGAGCTCAATGCTTTGATGGCTGCTTGACTATTGGAGAGGACTGCGATTTCCTTGTTCTGGTATTTCCTGTCGAGGTTGAATTGAATGCACCTTTCTATAGCGTGAATTTCCGCTTGAAAAATACTGGGGAACTGGCCCATGGGTTCGTAATATTTGGTGCGAGGCCCAAAGACTCCTGCTCCAGTTCCGTAGGGAGTTTTGGGCACGTCCGTGTACCATGTTATGGTCATCTTTCCCAGTGCTCGAATGAATTATCTGCTCCATCCTCATTGCTCCTGTTATACAAAGACGTGCTAGTCATTGCACTTTCTCCAGGAATTTCTTTGTTGTGACGAGTTCGGTTTTGCCATGCCACATTACTGCTCCGTAGGTGATCATGGTGTACATCCATCGCAGTATTGAAGGGTTACAGCCCCTCGTATTTCCTGCAATGTTCTAGCACACCATCAGTGATGATTTTGCCTTGTTAACGATCTTTTCTACGTGTCCGTTCCAGAGTAGTTTTCTAGTAGTGCTCTATGTTACGAAAGCGACCATGTAAAATCTATCTAGCAACAATGACTTTCTCTATTTTCTGCTATTAGTTTAGTACCCACGTCAAAGCTTCAAGATTTTTTCATGGCTAAAAGGAAACTGTCTTGTTCAAATGTGCTGGAGGAGGACAATAAAACCACTACATAACCACATCAAAAAAGCATTGATATTTTTAATGACACTAGTACTTTTCCCAGCAAGGGATTGCATGAATAATATCATGATCAATGTCATCACACGCTTTCTGAAATCCGCACCCCAGTACAAGCATCAACAAATATGGATATTAAAATTAATAATGAAAGTGTTTACGATATCGTAAAGCCCAAACTTCCTGAGAGCTCACGACATACTTCCAAAACAGTCCTTGAAATAATCACACTAAATGTTGAACTTTGATATACAGTCGTTCCGAAGCTAATCTGGAAAGTGTTGGATTGGCATTCAACGAACTGGAAATGATTTAGACTCACGGAACGCATGCATATACATATTATATATACCTCCACCGTAATAATCCGGTAGGACCTGGAGCCGGTGAATTTTTATGCATGTCGAGAATTCATGTTACGGTCGTAATTATTCCGAATCCATAAAACATTGGAACACACAACGCCAACCTTTTCTCGTGCTAATTATTCATTTTCAACAAACAGAGGGGAAACAATTTTGATTGAAGGGAGATTATGTTGCTGGCTGGTAAATAGAAACTTTTTTCTGTAATACGTAAGTACACGCTGGAAAGTAGAAACGTTCAACAACGAGTCATTTTTGAGTTCAAATCAGAATTTGTCAATCTATATGAAACAATTTTTTAGTGAATTGCACTGGGTTCATATACCATGTCGTGAATGGTTGGACTGGTATCATAGAAACCAATTCAAAGGACCATCAATTCTACACGATCGATTGAATGTTATTTAGAGTTCTGTCAGAACTATTTGAATTGTCTCTTGGAACATGTTTCTTTGCGAACAGAAAGATATATGTGGTGTTGGAATGATGGTGCTCCTCCTTGTTTTTTAGGATAGACGGATTGGTAAAGAACAGCCACATTTATGGCTATCGTGGTCTCCGGATTTTAGTCCATTGTATTTTTCTTGTGGAGTCATCTTAAAGGCCTTGTTCTCGCTACATCCTTTCCCCCCTTCAGATGTCTTGTTGAACAAAAAACCATTACATTGATGACGCCACTGTTTAAGGACCCTGTATGCAAAAAATAATGATCTTTCTGATCAAAGCACTGTGCTCGTTTCAAATTTTATTTGAACGTGGATTCTAATGCTAAGTGGGTGACTGGACGAAGTCAAAAGCCAAGCCAAAATCTGATAGACTTACCCCGTCCTGGTAGACCTGAATAAAAAGCAAAAGGTGAACGTGAAAAACTTGTAAAGAATTTTAAGCACCGTCTCAACCAGGATAAAATCATGGCAACTGACAGCACGTATAAATCTAGAAAAAGTAATTAATTATATCTCATTTAGAGAAAACGAAGTTGATAATTATGATCCTGAAGTAATTGCCAACATGTTCAATGATTAGAGAGGAAGACTGAGTTTTACTGAATTCTAATTTCTGTGAAAAACTTCTTGCTTTAATGAATCAAAACCTGAAAAATCGGGTAGTCTCAAAACGGACATTGTCTTCGATGGTTATCGTGCCATTTCCTTTTACTTATGTAAGACATTTAAATCATTAACTCTCAGGCAACTGGGCCAAGAACGAACCCTTGCGGAACCCCACAACTAATTTCTGCTATTGAAGAATACTTGTTGGTTTCCACAGTTTTACGGTTTTGTTATGATTCAATATATTGACAAAACAATCCCAATAAAGCCATAATGGCCATAAAATTCAAGATAAAAATGTGTTAAACACTAATCTATTTGAAGTTGTTTACGTTTGTTTGTTATTCCGATGATCTTTTTTTCGTATCATTATTTCATTTATGTGATTCATAGTTGAAGTTATGAACAGCATCCAAGCTTCTTGCTTCATATCACTAATTACACCCGAACCCTCATAAAAGGTTTCCAAAGGTATTTAATTTTCTTGTTTCCAGTTAATTTTTACCTAATTCCTCTTCAGTATGTCCCAGAATTATAATAAGTCTTCAGCAGCAGGAATATTTAAAGGATTTCCATTTCTGTTATAAATATTTCATCAAAATATCCCTCTTAGGTTTCCCTCAAGTATTCTCATTACTGAAAAGTATATCAGAACAATGGATGCCATTAAAAAAGATGTGGTTTCAGAATAAATTTCAGTTTCATGTTCTCTCTTCTGTCTGATGAAAATAATGCAAAAACGCTAACAAATTTCTCTACTAGATGAATAGGGAAATAATGAAAATGAAAATATCGATAGAACAGAAAATAAATTAGCATAGACGGAACCATTAGTGAACTTTTGCCTGTTACTCATGGAATACCTCAAGGAACCGTCTTAGGCCCATTTTCATTTATAATTTGTATGCATTCCCGTTTAACCTCAAAACACAAGGATATATTCTTAGATTGGCTGACGACACTTCAATTATGTACGAATCAGACTGGTAGACGAGCTCAAAATGAAGGTGGATGGAGTTCGATACTTCCGAAATAGATTCACCGCATATGCAAATGACTTATCTATTATGGAAATTCTCGGAGATGTAGTACCTGCTGAACATTGAAATCAACTCATCGAAAAGATATAAGAAATTTGAATGTAATCACTAAACTGAGGAAAATAGTTGAGGGATTATTACGTCTCTATGAAAGATTTCCACCACCCATAAAAAAACTATTATGAATATGTTAAACAACTTCTGGATTAGTCAATATGAAAACCTGAGTCAGTTCAAATATTTCGTTGGAATATTCCTGAACTTCGTGAACGTAAACATGGGTGTCCATATTGGGACCTATTAAATTAATATTGTACATTAACAACGTTATAGCTATTCATGCATCAAGGGAATTATGCCCGAAGGACAGCAAAAAAAGTTTTAGTTGCCTTCGATTTCATCAAATATCACTTAATAATAATTTTTTTAACAGGAACCGAGATATAATCTGATTAAACTAGTTTTTGAAGAACTTTCTTGAAAATATCTGTCTCTAACTACAAATGAACGAACGAAAAAACACAACACTCACGAAGAAGAATCTGAAACATCAAAGCAAATGCTCAAAATTTCTGCTTTCTTCCTAAATACATATACAGTGCCCGTCTAAAGTCCGTTCCCCCCCTACTAATTTTTGAACCATCTGGTATATCGCAACTAAATTTGGAGGGCTTTAATAGGAGATAAAAACCTACTCTTTCATGAAAAAATTAAAGCCAAAAGTTTCAAAATGGTGGCTGAGCGCCATCTTCAATATTTTTTTAAATAGAACACACCATATATTATTCCATTTTCGAAATTTGCTCATAATTCTCAATTCGATTCTTTTCGAAATATTAACGTTTGAAAGGTGAAATTTTGTTCATTTCAAACCCAACCAAAAACACTAATGTTGCTTTCAATCAAGTGTGCATTGGAGAAAATCGTCGCGGTAACGTCTTGTTTACTGTCAAATTAACTGTAACTGTCAAATAGTCCGTTGACCGCCTCAATCATTTTATGAAATGTGCTCCAAGATCGGGAAGACCGCCTCTTTCAGAAGAAAAAAAGGTAGAAATTGTTGCTGAAATGGTAATCAATCCGACTCAGTCGACGTCTGCAGTTGCTGAGTCCTGTGGAGTAAGTTCAAAAAGTGTCCAAAGAGTCCTAAAAAAAGGAAAGTTTCATCCCTATGAAATGAAAATCCTGCATGCTCTCACAGAGGATGATCCAGACCGGAGGGTTGATATTTGTGAATGGTTAACAAGAACAATTGAAGGAGAACGGGGCTTCCTAAAACGTGTATGTTTCTCAGACGAATGCACGTTTTTTCTTAATGGAAAAGTCAACAAACAGAATGTACGATACTGGAGCGATACTAATCCGCATATTTTCAGAGAGGGACATACCCAGTTTCCTGAAAAGGTGAATGTTTGGGCGGGGATTTTAAGCAATCGCGTTGTTGGGCCGATTTTCATCAGAGGCAATTTTGCAGGAGTTCTTTACAAAAATCTTTTAGAAACTGAAATTGAACATCGGATAAGGCAAATTGTATTGAACAACCAGGAAGAGTTTGAAAATCGTGAAATCATATTTCAGCAGGATGGGGCACCTCCCCATTTCGATCGCACGGCTAGAGACTTCCTCGATACTAACTTTCCTGGGCGATGGATAGGTCGCAGGGGAACTACAGAGTGGCCACCAAGATCTCCGGATCTTACACCTCTCGATTTTTTCCTTTGGGGGTATCTGAAGTCAAAAATCTACTCCAATGAATGCCAAACAATAAAAGAGTTGGAACGCTGAATAATAGATACATGTGAAGAAATAGATGAACAGACTTTCATCAACGTGAGAGAAGCTATTTATAATAGGGCACTTTATTGTCAAGATTTAGGAGGGGGCCACTTCGAACACTTGATAAAATAATTGTTGGGATTAAATAAAAGATTTATTCAAAAATAAAATATAATTTTTAACCCAACTAATTTGTTTTGATTGTGAATTTACAGAACGCATTCGTAGGCTTCGAGATTTTCCAGTAAGCGGTGCTGTTTATCCTTAATAAACTCTCTTTACGCATCTTATTGGTCGAAATAATTAAGAGGTTTTACTACAAATTAATAACAACGTGTAGTTAGCAAAACGTTTCACAGGAAGTGACCAAAATCCATACTTCATTTCATACCGGAATGTCACATTTCAAACGTTAATATTTCGAAAACAATTGAATTTAGGAGTACAGTGTATTAGAGAAATCTGTTGAGAATTATGAGCAAATTTCGAAAATGGAATAATATACGGGGTTTTCTATTTGAAAACAATATTGAAGATGGCGCTCAGCCGCCATTTTAAAAGTTTCAGCTTTGAGTTTTTCATGAAAAAGTTGGTTTCATCTCCTATTAAAGCCCTCCAAATTTAGTTACGATATACCAGGCGGTTCAAAAATTAGTGGGGGGGGAACGGACTTTAGACGGGCCCTGTATACGCTCGCCATCCTAGGTTTTCTACAGCCCTCGCTATATCCCTTCTTCTCATTGACCGAAACTGTTGAATCATGCTTCTTTTAAGATCCTCAACATTTTTGAATTCTTGTTGGCCATAAATACGGTTTTTTGATGTGCCCCATAAAGAAGTTTCTCAAGTACTGTAAGTTCAGGCAAAATGATGCCCATAAGATAAAATAAAGTTGATGATGGTAGCCAAAAAACGAAACGCCGTCGGATGGTGAATCTGCAAATATCATTGTATTAAAAAAATTAAAATGATTTTTCGAAATTTCATATTCCATTTTTCCGTTTTGAAGTAAGTTCTAATGCTCCCAACTACTTTGGACCGAAATTATTCAATAAATTGTCTAGTGTTGTGAAAAAAACAGCCAATATCAATATTTTAAAAAGAAAGAGTAGGCACTGATGAATTATTATTGGAACATTGTTTTTATTCTCTGAATAATTTTTTGGAATTTTTAAATTACTTCCAGTTTCGGTTCATTATTTGTAAAATTACATTTTTATATCATCAACTATTGCTTCTATATTATTTTGCTTTTAGTCAATTGATGCTTACAGTACGTTTATATTTTATACAACTTTTGATAAACTGACAAAACTGAAGAATCCTATACAATTTTTATTGTCTTATGGCTACTATATAATATTATTTTTATTATTATTATCAAATTTTGAACCCTCCCAGAAATTAAGTGTGGTCCTACGTAAGTTTTTGTTACGTGCCGCTTGGAATTCTCAAGGATCTTACCCTAAATTCATTTCTAATTGGTGTGTTAATTGACTTTGCGAACAAATTCAGTAGGCCAAAATTCACGTTCTCTCATACGAGCCAGCGTGCGTGTACAAGAACCATCAGCGTCAGCTTCCGACTTCCAAATTGGCACCAGTCCCCTTCGACAAAATGAAAACACGAAATTTATTACCGGCAAGACTCAGGCGAAAGAGAAAACATGAAACTAGGGCTTGAATATGGAACACAATCGGAAAATAAGAAAAACAAGGGCTTATTGATTTGTTCGCTGAGACGTTTCAGTTGCACGTTATTGTGTTTTCTATTCCCTGAGGAGGGTTCAGCAAGGGTGTCGCCAGTTCCTACAAAAAAGGCAATAAAAGGGAGCTTGTCGAAAGATTCGGGCCTGATATCGTCGGAGTATCTACATAGAATCCGAAGCGAGTCACAACATCTCATAATATTTGAAATGTTCAATATGAAAACTTCATCCCAGCTGAACCGCTGATATACGGAGTAGGCTACGTATCTCCCCGCCAAGCGTAGTATCATTGAGATGTTCAATTTTTATTTATTCTGAAGTAATATTCGTTGTGTACCGACTAGAGTTATTTAATGACGCTACGCGAGTGAATTTCGTAATATTGGTGTCAGAAGTGGGATCACTTCAAACAAGCAGTGTCCACGAAGATTTCTAACTAACGCGAGGATAACTGCGACAACTGGTGTCGGAAATTAGGACTTATGAATTAAAGGTAATCAAGGAATCTTGGAGGTCAGTTGTGGCTGATACAACACAAGAATTAACAGACATGGGGGACATTTGCTGAGTGTCAGCTATTATTCAAGAGAGTATGGAACCACGACAGAGAGAAGATTAAGAATTGAAGCGTAAAGAGAACCAAGAAAATGAGAAACGATGGTGTAAAGTGGAACGAAAAAAAGAAGCACGCAGAAAATAGAATTTCAGGGATATACAGACCACCAAGCGAAACGAAAAAATGAAGAGAGAGAATCATTTTTACAAGAACAAGAAAACTGAAAAAAACGAGGGGAGCGAGTATAAACAAGCAGTGAAGGCATTACCTCTGTAAGAAGGATACAGAATAATACACAACCGATTTCAAATGCACCTATAGGAAGGAATCTGGAGGCGCAAAGTCGGGTGATCGTGGTGACCAACAAGAGTAAAGATAGCGCGTTAGAGGAAACATTCGAATTTTTTCCCCACCCTGCCTACCCTGGTCAAGGTGAAAATAAAGTTGACGTGTTTTTGCAAATTTTTATATTTTTCACGGGGGCTGAAATTGACGCACTCTGTATGTATAACAGCGAAAGCAAATATCCTAAGTGAGTGCGCTGATCACTCTGGACGGATCAAACCCACGAAATATCTAATCCCTCGGCAATTATCCTCTCGAATCCATTACAAAGATCATAACCGGGATGTAATTCGAGTGTTCCAGTCTGATGCCTAATGACGTAATGCTCTCTCGACGACCAACAGAATGGAATTACGCTACCGGGGTGTCACTCTAATTAATGCATAATCGGTAGAAGAGGGCCAAATTGGTCCCCATAATTGGAGTAATGAATAAACATAACGTATTTACATAAGGAGTGTGGGTGAGTTTTTCCTCCGGCTGGAATTAGAGGAAATGAAGCAAGGATAAGATGCTACTTGTTTTGGAATGAAATGTCAGTGTTGGCCATCGTCCAAAGTATTTTCTTGAGATTCCAAAATGCGACGTTATTGTTTGGTTGAGGACTGCTGGAAAACAACGGCAGGCGAAATAAAGGAAAAAAAAAATATGGGGAGAAATGACTTCTTTCAACTCCAATTAAAATTTTCTCCAAAACGGTTGAAGATAGAGCAATTCTACAAACGTCAATCGATTCAGAATGAAGAATTTGAAATGAAAATGTTAACGGGCAATATTTTTAATTGAACACCTTGTCAGATTTAAAAAAATTTCAACTCAAAATTGCAGAGATCTCTTAAAAAGCCCATGAAATCTTTATTCGAATTAGAATTGATTCTAAATTTAGAGACTGTATTCAAAAGAGGTTGAGTTTTATGAAAATCATGAAAAAAATTATGAAAACAAATATTGGGGAAAATTACCTCTTTCAACTCCAATTAAAATTTTCAACTCCAGAACGGTTGAAGTTAGAGCAATTCTAAAAATGTAAATCGATTAAGAATGATGAGATTAGTATACTCTGTGAATTTGAAATGAAAATGTCGACGGGAAATATTTTTAATTGAACGCCTTGTCACATTTTCAACTCAAAATTGCAGAGGTTCCGTAAAAAGCCTGTCAAATCTTCATTCGAATTAGAATTGATTTCAAATTCAGAGACTGTATTCAAAAAAGGTTGGGTCTTTCGAAAATGCTGGAAAAAATAATATGGGGGGAAATGACCTCTTTCTGTTTATGTAGAAACAAAATTAATTCTCTGTATGTGTTTGAGTCACGACTTTTCAACAGATATCATCTACTGCTGTTATCAAGTGTATGGATGCGACAGGATATACCGCGGATTTTTATTATATAACAGTCACTCATACTATTATCGTCTTTATGACTGTTCCGATATGTGCGTTATAGTCACATAAAAATCAAATCATCCGGGTATTTGTTGTATGGTAAAGAAATTTCCGTTTCGTTGACGTTCTATCTTTTCTTCATATAAACGAATCGGATATGGAAAGTATCGACTTATATCTATCAATTGAATAACAGCAGCTCATTGTGTAGGTGGATGAATATACGTAGGAATCGGTTCTCGGCAACAAAATGGATTTCAGCGGCTTCGGCTGGAAAACAGAACATTGAGTTGCATTGAAAACATTCGATGAATTAGTATCAGCTTCAGTATTTCTGGACAGTTATTCCATTAAGAATTTAAATTGGTGATTACAGCCAGAATAATCAACCCTTGCTCGCACAAGCTTTTGAAGGGTTTCATCCAAAAACCTAGATTGCCGGATACAACAATTTTAACACTATTTTTTTTAATTCGCCCGACAAATCGCACGTTGAAAATTCTTGTTGAATTGTTGATTCGCCGTCGAGATAAATTTTTGTGATATGAATTGGAATCAGCTCGTCGAGATTCATTTGAGGAGGGTTTACGATTTTTCCAAAAATGAAAATTTTAAATTTCCAATTCGAAAAAGCAGAGGTTCCGTAGAAAGCGTATGAAATCTTGAATTGAATCGGGATTGACTTCAAATTTCGTGAGCATATTAATGAAAAGGGTTACAGGACGAATATTAATGGAAAAAACATGAAACGAATTCGTGGAGAAAAATGGACCCTCTCAACTTAAGATGAACTTTTCAACTAGAGAACGGTTGAAGATGAAGAAACTCTGGGAACGCCAATCGATTCAGAATGATCGAATTAGTATATACTCTGAGAATTTGAAATGGAAATATCTACGAACAAAGTTTTTTATCAAACATCTTTTCAGATTTTCAAAAAGTCAACTCGAAACTGCAGAGGTTTCGTGAAAATCCTAAGAAATCTTTAACTGACGTGGAATCGACTTCAAATTCGGTAAGCATATACAGAAAAGGTTGAATTTAAAAAAAAATTATATAAAAATCATAAGAAAAAATTTTTGGAGGGAAATAAACCCTCTCAACTCCAGATGAACTTTTCAACTCGAAAACGGTTGAAGATAGGCCAATTCTGCGAACGCCAATCGATTCAGAATGATGATATTAGTATACTCTGAGAATTTGAAATTGATCGGCCAAATACAAAAATCACTCTGAAAAAGTCCTAAGGGGTAGACCCCTAAAAATCATGACAAATACAAAATCGTTAGATCCACTCGAAATTCGCACTATATACGCAAAATTTCATGCTGAATCCGAAAATATATGATTTATTCATGCTCAGATACAAGGTTTACCATAAAAAAGGAACTAAAGAAAAAACTGATATTCTCAACTCAAAATTGCAGAGGTTCCGCAAAAACACTACGAAATCTTCAACTGCCGTGGAATCGACTTCAAATTTGGGATGCATATACAAAAAAGGTTGATATTTCAAAAACTTGCTAGAAAAATTACTGAAAAAAAAAGATTTGGAAGGAAATTAATACTCTCAACTCCAGATGAACTTTTCAACTCGAAAACGGTTGAAGATAGACCAATTCTGCGAACGCCAATAGATTCAGAATGATGAAATTAGTATTCTCTGAGAATTTGAAGTTGATCGGCCAAATATAAAAATTACTATGAAAAAGTCCTAAGGGGTAGACCCCTAAAAATCATGACAAATACAAAATCGTTAGATCCACTCGAAATTCGCACTATATACGCAAAATTTC
The DNA here is from genome assembly GCA_958502065.1 of Chrysolina americana. Lineage (NCBI taxonomy): Eukaryota > Metazoa > Arthropoda > Insecta > Coleoptera > Chrysomelidae > Chrysolina > Chrysolina americana. The sequence goes on along the minus strand of OY293419.1, from coordinate 2,530,687 downwards.
ATGCTGAATCCGAAAATATATGATTTATTCATGCTCAGATACAAGGTTTACCATAAAAAAGTAACTAAAGAAAAGACTGATATTCTCAACTCAAAATTGCAGAGGTTCCGCAAAAACACTACGAAATCTTCAACTGACGTGGAATCGACTTCAAATTTGGGATGTATATCCAAACAATTTTGATATTTCAAAAACTTGCTAGAAAAATTACTGAAAAAAGTTTTGGAAGGAAATTAACACTCTCAACTCCAGATGAAATTTTCAACTCGAGAACGGTTGAGGATAGACCAATTCTCCGAACGCCAATCGATTCAGAATGATGAAATTAGTATACTCTGAGAATTTGAAGTTGAACGGCACAATATAAAAATTACTATGAAAAAGTCCTAAGGGGTAGACCCCTAAAAATCATGACAAATACAAAATCGTTAGTTCCACTCGAAATTCGCACTATATACGCAAAATTTCATGCTGAATCCAAAAATATATAATTTATTCATGCTCAGATACAAGGTTTACCATAAAAAAGTAACTAAAGAAAAGACTGATATTCTCAAATCAAAATTGCAGAGGTTCCGCAAAAACACTACGAAATCTTCAACTGACGTGGAATCGACTTCAAATTTGGGATGTATATCCAAAAAATGTTGATATTTCAAAAACTTGCTAGAAAAATTACTAAAAAAAAAGATTTGGAAGGAAATTAATACTCTCAACTCCAGATGAACTTTTCAACTCGAAAACGGTTGAAGATAGACCAATTCTGCGAACGCCAATAGATTCAGAATGATGAAATTAGTATACTCTGAGAATTTGAAGTTGATCGGCCAAATATAAAAATTACTATGAAAAAGTCCTAAGGGGTAGACCCCTAAAAATCATGACAAATACAAAATCGTTAGATCCACTCGAAATTCGCACTATATACGCAAAATTTCATGCTGAATCCGAAAATATATGATTTATTCATGCTCAGATACAAGGTTTACCATAAAAAAGTAACTAAAGAAAAGACTGATATTCTCAACTCAAAATTGCAGAGGTTCCGCAAAAACACTACGAAATCTTCAACTGACGTGGAATCGACTTCAAATTTGGGATGTATATCCAAAAAATTTTGATATTTCAAAAACTTGCTAGAAAAATTACTAACAAAAAGATTTGGAAGGAAATTAATACTCTCAACTCCAGATGAACTTTTCAACTCGAAAACGGTTGAAGATAGACCAATTCTGTGAACGCCAATAGATTCAGAATGATGAAATTAGTATACTCTGAGAATTTGAAGTTGATCGGCACAATATAAAAATTACTATGAAAAAGTCCTAAGGGGTAGACCCCTAAAAATCATGACAAATACAAAATCGTTAGATCCACTCGAAATTCGCACTATATACGCAAAATTTCATGCTGAATCCGAAAATATATGATTTATTCATGCTCAGATACAAGGTTCACCATAAAAAAGTAACTAAAGAAAAGACTGATATTCTCAACTCAAAATTGCAGAGGTTCCGCAAAAACACTACGAAATCTTCAACTGACGTGGAATCGACTTCAAATTTGGGATGTATATCCAAAAAATGTTGATATTTCAAAAACTTGCTAGAAAAATTACTAAAAAAAAAAGATTTGGAAGGAAATTAATACTCTCAACTCCAGATGAACTTTTCAACTCGAAAACGGTTGAAGATAGACCAATTCTGCGAACGCCAATAGATTCAGAATGATGAAATTAGTATACTCTGAGAATTTGAAGTTGATCGGCCAAATATAAAAATTACTATGAAAAAGTCCTAAGGGGTAGACCCCTAAAAATCATGACAAATACAAAATCGTTAGATCCACTCGAAATTCGCACTATATACGCAAAATTTCATGCTGAATCCGAAAATATATGATTTATTCATGCTCAGATACAAGGTTTACCATAAAAAAGTAACTAAAGAAAAGACTGATATTCTCAACTCAAAATTGCAGAGGTTCCGCAAAAACACTACGAAATCTTCAACTGACGTGGAATCGACTTCAAATTTGGGATGTATATCCAAACAATTTTGATATTTCAAAAACTTGCTAGAAAAATTACTGAAAAAAGTTTTGGAAGGAAATTAACACTCTCAACTCCAGATGAAATTTTCAACTCGAGAACGGTTGAGGATAGACCAATTCTCCGAACGCCAATCGATTCAGAATGATGAAATTAGTATACTCTGAGAATTTGAAGTTGAACGGCACAATATAAAAATTACTATGAAAAAGTCCTAAGGGGTAGACCCCTAAAAATCATGACAAATACAAAATCGTTAGTTCCACTCGAAATTCGCACTATATACGCAAAATTTCATGCTGAATCCGAAAATATATAATTTATTCATGCTCAGATACAAGGTTTACCATAAAAAAGTAACTAAAGAAAAGACTGATATTCTCAAATCAAAATTGCAGAGGTTCCGCAAAAACACTACGAAATCTTCAACTGACGTGGAATCGACTTCAAATTTGGGATGTATATCCAAAAAATGTTGATATTTCAAAAACTTGCTAGAAAAATTACTATAAAAAAAGATTTGGAAGGAAATTAATACTCTCAACTCCAGATGAACTTTTCAACTCGAAAACGGTTGAAGATAGACCAATTCTGCGAACGCCAATAGATTCAGAATGATGAAATTAGTATACTCTGAGAATTTGAAGTTGATCGGCCAAATATAAAAATTACTATGAAAAAGTCCTAAGGGGTAGACCCCTAAAAATCATGACAAATACAAAATCGTTAGATCCACTCGAAATTCGCACTATATACGCAAAATTTCATGCTGAATCCGAAAATATATGATTTATTCATGCTCAGATACAAGGTTTACCATAAAAAAGTAACTAAAGAAAAGACTGATATTCTCAACTCAAAATTGCAGAGGTTCCGCAAAAACACTACGAAATCTTCAACTGACGTGGAATCGACTTCAAATTTGGGATGTATATCCAAAAAATGTTGATATTTCAAAAACTTGCTAGAAAAATTATTAAAAAAAAAAGATTTGGAAGGAAATTAATACTCTCAACTCCAGATGAACTTTTCAACTCGAAAACGGTTGAAGATAGACCAATTCTGCGAACGCCAATAGATTCAGAATGATGGAATTAGTATACTCTGAGAATTTGAAGTTGAACGGCACAATATAAAAATTACTATGAAAAAGTCCTAAGGGGTAGACCCCTAAAAATCATGACAAATACAAAATCGTTAGTTCCACTCGAAATTCGCACTATATACGCAAAATTTCATGATGAATCCGAAAATATATAATTTATTCATGCTCAGATACAAGGTTTACCATAAAAAAGTAACTAAAGAAAAGACTGATATTCTCAACTCAAAATTGCAGAGGTTCCGCAAAAACACTACGAAATCTTCAACTGACGTGGAATCGACTTCAAATTTGGGATGTATATCCAAAAAATTTTGATATTTCAAAAACTTGCTAGAAAAATTACTGAAAAAAGTTTTGGAAGGAAATTAACACTCTCAACTCCAGATGAAATTTTCAACTCGAGAACGGTTGAGGATAGACCAATTCTCCGAACGCCAATCGATTCAGAATGATGAAATTAGTATACTCTGAGAATTTGAAGTTGAACGGCACAATATAAAAATTACTATGAAAAAGTCCTAAGGGGTAGACCCCTAAAAATCATGACAAATACAAAATCGTTAGTTCCACTCGAAATTCGCACTATATACGCAAAATTTCATGCTGAATCCGAAAATATATAATTTATTCATGCTCAGATACAAGGTTTACCATAAAAAAGTAACTAAAGAAAAGACTGATATTCTCAACTCAAAATTGCAGAGGTTCCGCAAAAACACTACGAAATCTTCAACTGACGTGGAATCGACTTCAAATTTGGGATGTATATCCAAAAAATGTTGATATTTCAAAAACTTGCTAGAAAAATCACTAAAAAAAAAAGATTTGGAAGGAAATTAATACTCTCAACTCCAGATGAACTTTTCAACTCGAAAACGGTTGAAGATAGACCAATTCTGCGAACGCCAATAGATTCAGAATGATGAAATTAGTATACTCTGAGAATTTGAAGTTGATCGGCCAAATATAAAAATTACTATGAAAAAGTCCTAAGGGGTAGACCCCTAAAAATCATGACAAATACAAAATCGTTAGATCCACTCTAAATTCGCACTATACACGCAAAATTTCATGCTGATTTCAGATACAAGATTTCACATAAAAAATTACGTAAAAGTCAAAAAAAATTCTCACGCATAATTTTTGTGGTATGATTCGAAATCAGCTTGTCGGGATTCATTTCAGAAAAGTTTGAGATTTTTCTAAAATTGAAAAAAATTTATTTTCAACTTGAAAGTAAAGAGGTGCCATACATACATAAAAAAAGCCTATACGTTCTTCAATAGAGTCGGAGTCGACTTAAAATATTCTGTGTAGAACGGTTGACGATACAGAAATCCTGCGAACATCAAACCACAACTCGAAAATGCAGAGGTTCTGTAAGAAGTTGACTAAGATTAGACTTCAACTACGTGCATTTCGGAAAAGATTGAATTTCAAGAAAATGGGCAGAAGAAACTTGAAAAATGTTTGGCGAAAAACCAATTTATGACTATGGCTATGAATGCGGCTTGGAGCCCCTTCTAATGTATTCGGGATGATAATAAGAAAATTTGATTTATTTTTATTTTTCGAGACTCTGAGCCTTGTAAAATACCTCTTCAAACAACGAAAATCAATTTTTGTTGTTAGGAGAGAAGTCTCCAAAGATGTCAAATGTATATTATAAAAGTCTATATTTGAAGGAGAGATAGACCGCCAACTATTACGCAATGTTCCCCAGAAATAAGCGAGTTTGTGAGCGATACATCACCGTCAGAACGAACTTTTCATTCTTGGACCGATAGATTTTTTAATTTCTGAAAAGTTATGTGGCAATCAGAATCAAAAACTTTGAAGAAGTCAACGAACATCACAACTCTAATTTGAATGCAGGTAATGATCGTAATTGTAAAATTTGTAATTAGGTATGCATTCAACCAGATTATTACTGATTACACGAATTTTTTTTTGACACTGACAAATCCAAACTCATGATGAATAAATATTATAGAAAATCGAAAATGTTTGAAAATGTGAACAATATCTTGAAAACTCGCAAACTAGAATTATTAAAACTCCTGCAATAATTCTCCTCACTGATAAGCGAAAAAAAACAAACGACGGCTATGGCGTTTTACTAACAATCACACTGATAACACTATTGAAACAAATGATGGCAGGTGATCTATCAAACAAACGCGTCCAACGCGTGAAATTATTATCTCACTTCCCAATTTCACGAATCCGTGTATCTACTTAGTCACGAAAGCTCTAAAAAACGTCTACAACCCTCTTAGAATGCGATCTGATTAGGAATTAGCAAGATACTGAATTACTCAAAGAGACAAAGTGTGTTGAAAAATTTCCTTAGTCTCGAAAATAATTTGCAAGTGAACCAATTCAAAACAAAAATCTGATATTTGTTGGAACATTGCAAAATTATTGGCTTGATATAATAAAATACTCGTCGAGGTATTAGCCAGGGGGGTAGTTCTTCCGTACGCTGCAGATGAGTGGTAGTGAAAAAGAATAAAATATCAGTTAACGATGATTAACGTGTATATCAGCATAAATCAAATCTAAAAGCCTCAAAGCATGTGATGATTTTTGTTTTCTCTTCGGGAATATGACGATTGTTGACGAGGAGTATTACTCTGGAGAATGCATTTTTTATTATGTGATTTACCTGCCCAAAAAATCTCGTCAAAATAGGTAAGATTTTTGCTCTCTCAACATGTTTCACTGATGGTCCTTTATTGTTGATGTCAACAACATCTTTTCACCCAATCTTGCAGGTTCACCCCCGAATAACATTATTGCGACTCAGTAGGGTTGAAAGACAAACAGTACTCATATAGAAATCTGGATAATGTGGATCAAAGTTTAATATTCGATTCTTCAAATTAAATATGAATGGGGGTACGATCGGCATAAAAATGATTCGTGAATGAAACAACTCACGAGAGATGAAACAACTAGAGAACAAAAGACGTCCCAGAATGTAACCATACCAAACATTTTCCATTAGTTAGGCACAGTATATCGAGAAATGAGAATATTAATTTCAAAAATCCCACACCTGACACCATTTAAACAAAACGCTATTATAGCGAAATGAGGGCAAATAAGTAGCAATCAAACTATATTTCGCGTTTATAGCGGTTTGTTATGGATGCGATATTATGTTGCCAGCAGATACAAATGAATAATCGTGTCAAACTTCTTTGTATGCTCTAACAGGACTGAGGTAGGCGAGAAGTTTCTCTCAGTTGCTGACAGAATGTCATCTGTTACTGCTAACAATGCTTTAGTGCAACTATATGAAGTTCTGAAGCCAGAGTAATCGGACTTAAGATCTTTCAGTTCCTATGGGTTATTTTTTTTTGTAAAAGGTGTTACGTTGGCAAGTTTCAGAACATGTTCTGCTTCCCATCGAGAAAATCAAAGTGTGCCTTTCAATATAACACATTGATTGTATTCCTGAAGTCCTATTCAACACATTCACTCAGTTTTATTAGACGAAAAACATCACATAAAAAATTGTGAAATAAGCAATTTTCCATAGTATGGCTGTGGCATACAAACACTTGGACGGGATGTTTTTGATTATGTACGGACGTTGAAACGTCTCCCCCTCTCGTTAGCTGCGAAGTGTTTAGTCCCAGTATTGAAATTGATTTCCCTCAATTATTGTCTCGAGGTCGATGGCAAAACCAACATAATAATCGATAATAAATAATTGATGTAGCCTCACAAGAGATTCATAACGGATATTCCCTGGTCTGAATTCTAATTTCTACAGGGTATTTTCCATAATCGCAGTATTTTTTTGACAAATCACAACGCACTGTAGTGGAAGGAAGAAGAAATACAGAAGTTCTCTGACGTAGTACCACGAGTGTTTGCAATACTATCGGTACTAGTTCTGTCAAAAATCAACGAGAACAAATAACTTGGATTTTATTGAAAGTATCGTTTGATAATAACTCAAAATTGTTAATTTAGGTATTTTGAATGAACCTTGGACACTTCACAAGGCTATTTTAGGTATGCATAGTGAAATTTAGACACTCCACAACCTTGGATAATTTACATGGCTAATTCACGTTCGCTGAACTAATCTTAGGCACTTCACATGACAAATTTGGATATGTTGGATGAAACTTGGATACTTCACATGGCTCATTTCCGTATATTACATGGCCAATTTGACTCGAGTAAACTTTGGACACTTTACATGGCCAACTTACTTATGTTGAAGGAACCTTAGGCACTTTACATGGCTAATGGGTATGTTGTATAAACGAACCATAGGTACCTCACAATGCTAATTTAACTTGCATGAACCTTGGACCCTTAACATGGCTATTTTACGTCTGTTTAGTGAAATTCTAATTTGACTTCAGTAAACCTTGAAGTCTTTGTACGGCTAACTTACGAATATTGAAGGAACCTTAGGCACTTTACACGGCTAATTTAGATATGATATGTGAAACTTTGGTACTTTACAATCTAATTTGACTTGTATGAACCTTGCATACTTAGGTATATTTCAGTAAACTTGGCACTTTACACGGTAAATCTAGATATGTTGTGTGAAACTTAGGTTGCTAATTTGACTTGGATGAACCTTGGACACTTTACATGGCTGATTTACGTCTGTTAAGTGAAATTCAGGCACTTTACATAGCTAAATTGACTTGAGTAAACCTTGAATACTTTACATGGCTATCTTACGTATATTGAAGAAAACTTAGGCACTTTACACGGCTAATCTAGATATGTTGTGTGAACCTTAGGAACTTCACAATGCTAGTTTAACTTGAATGAACCTTGGACACCTTGCATTTCCGCCTGTTGAGTGTACAGGTCGTTGTTTCAATATTCAACATCAAACTTATTGGTTTTTAATCAATAGGTTCGTGGTTCGGTCCCGATTTCCATGTGATCTTCCAGAAAAAGGGCATTGGTGAGTTAAATACCTATCACAAAAATAAACTTCAGCGTGTTCTCAAAATTACGTGGTCGAGTTGAAACATAAACAGAACCTTAAAAAATCCATTAAGAATGTAACAATAGACGCATCATTTTCGACTGACAGTTTCAATACAGAATAACTAACTACTATCAGGGAATATTAATGGAAAATGCGACCTCGACATCATTTGTCTCGCCCAGTTTGGTTTATTATCGACGGAAGGGTTGTTTCACAAAAGAATAATCTAATTAATGAATAATGTACACAGCACACGTACAATCGACATGATGTGTACAAGGATCTAGTCAATTTAATTCGATGAACAATATTTGTAAACCATATACAGGGGAGGTAAAATCGTGGAACGGAGACAAAAGAAAGAATATATTTCTCAACTGGATCAAAAATAACCCCGCAGGAGAATGCTCAGGTGAGCTCACGACTCATTGCGGAGTTTCGCACGGTAGTGTATCAGAACCGTTACTGTTTATATTATATATCAATGACTTGTATCATAATTTCCCGAATTATTTCGCAATTTCTTGCAGAAGATACGTTGATTTTTGTATCTGACGAGAACCATTTCGATTTGGTAGATAAAAATTATAAATAAGATAGTTAATGATGCCCTTATCGATTTTTTCTTGGTTACATTCTCTCCATCGTTTAGGATCTTCACCATTCACACCCCACACTGCTTCGGTAGGTTTTAACAGATGTTTGTAATACGGTTACCATGTTCATTTTAGGAAAAGGATTATTCATATTGAATAACATACGACTTCGCTCAAAAATTATATTCTCACCGTAATGTTGCCAGAAGATAAATGATATTTTTAATGAGCTATTGTTGAAGTGACATTTTATATTTTATATTACCATAAAACTGGCCTAGGCTAACTAGATTTTAGTAGTCCCTCGTAATCCTCTCTATTTTCTGGACCAGAGCCAGAAGCTGAATTCGATTACACCTGAGACTAATCGTATCGACCATATTCATTAACAACAACAATGTGAAAGAATAAGGCGTACCCTTCTCTCTAAGCGTTTCCACCAAGTGGAAAAATAAAGTCAAACATCTGTCAGAAAACAACTACTTCCCTGGCTAATACCACGACGGACATTGAACTACATCTGACAGATATTTGTGCAACGTTCTTCCAATAAGACCCAATTGCAAGTGCTTGTCTTGTAATTAAACAGAAAACAGAAAATTATCCTTCATTTGTCTGGGAATGACCTGCTGACATGCATGTTTCGAGGTTTATTGCCTCTCATCATTCGTTCGAATCGTTACAGTTTACTCTTCCCGGAGTCTGTGCTACTTGGGAGTGTTTTGTTTCTCGATTATTTCCCGTGCGAATGGCGCTGCGATCAACTTTGTTGTGGATCGTAGTGTCATCCATGAAGAAATATTAGTTAAACAGTTGATTATTATTCATTTGGCAGAGACAGGGCAATTATAATGTCCGACCTACCCTGTCACTGATGAGCATTCGATTTTCCATTAAAGGGTGGTACTAAAATGAATAACTTAATGTTGTTGTTATGTACAACAAAAAATAGTTGTCATAAGAAAATCTTTGTATTGTCAAAAGTAAATCTATAAAAGGAAAAGTTGCTTCTATTCTTAACCCGTTCACCAAATAGTATTTCTGTTAGTACTTCGTGTTAATATACATATTATTGTACAAATATTCCAGTGTTTTATGGACATACACACAAAATATTCATGAACAACACGCAGAGAACATTTCTACATATTTTTTTTAACAATTGAAACAACCCTACACCACCGTAGATAAGTAAACAGTTTACCTATGTACGGTGCCTACACTGTCTCTTCGATAAGGATGATCTAGCAGTCTAATCTTTTTCTGTAAAATTTGTTCTTACGAATCACCTTGGTTTGCGGAGATAACACTTCAAAAGCAGAGCTTGTGCGAGCAAAGAAGATCCGGGATCGAACCCGGGTGGTCTGGGTGAAAGGCAAACGCTTTAGCACCACGACCACTTCTCCTCTAGTTTTAAAGTTAGCGCTATTTTTTAACAAAATCCCTAAAAAAACTGGAGTCCCGAGGCTGCCTCGAACCTCAACATGAAGAACAATTATCAAAAAACGTGTCAGTAGTTTCAAAGCCAAAAGTTGTGTGGTGGCATGACTGAATCCTTATCCGAAGTCCTCTATTGGTAAGCGGCTTCAGTTAGGGCTGAATGAAATTTCAACCAAATTGGTTCTGGGGTATTCATGATACATTACATTCACTGTTTTTTTTTTTTTCAACGCTTTGTATCTCAGAAACGAAGCAACTCCGGACATATGTTTATAGGAACTTTTCTTCTCAAAATGACCCCACTCTCTACAGTTATGAACCGTATTTAGGAAACACCCTGTATGGCGCGATAGACATAGAACTAGGCTACATCGAACTATCAATTTTCACCAGCCAAAGCGTTTGTTATCCACATCAAGTAAAACCTCGAATTCCCGAAGTCAAAATCATTACCTGGTGCTCAGAATCAGGCCAACTCGGTATAAACCCTTGTTCCTGGTCTTGATCGTAATCCATCCTCCACTAGAGCCCGCTGTCCAGTAAATCCCTCCAAGGCGCCAAGAGGTATCAAGCAAGCGACATATTTCGGCACGGAATCATTTGCAGTCATTCGACCAGGACCAACGAACTTCCCAACGCGTCCAAGCGATCCGTGACACAATTCGCGAGGGGCATATCACCTCGGTGTTTTTTTTTCCCAGCAAAACAAAGACACCCACTCTTTGTGCTTGGCCAGACTGTTCGGAAACAAAGGGGTTGCGTAACGCAGCTTTCACGGCGGGGAGTCCGGTGCACTGTCCACGGATCGCGTACGACGACAACGATAAATTTTATATCACTTTGGTCGATCGGTGTGTCTACGAATTTCGCCACGATAGCCGATATTGTTCTAACCGGCCGAACCCCAAGTTGCTTCTTCGAGAGCTTGCCGGAAAAAGACGATGCGCCTTCGATCCGCAGCAACACATAGCAACGAGAGGGTGCCGCCCTCGGCGTACAACTCGATTTTTTACAATTATGTTGATGAAATATGTATATGGTGTGTCCGAAATTTGGAAGTAATCGTTGACGTAGTTTATCATTCCGGGAGCTAGTACAGGGAGTCACTTTGATATCTCTCTTTCGGCGAGGAATTCGAAAAATTTTATTCATTTCATCATGAAAAATATTTCAATATTTTTCAAAAATCTTTGATTTTTTTTCATGTGGAACTTGACGAAAGGCAATAAATCTGTGGTTCCTGTAATGTTGCTGTTATGACAGTTGACAAAACCATGTAAAGATTTTTCATGATGAACCCGTAATCATCTTGTCAGTACCACTCACTTGAACACAATGTCAATCCCAACAAAACAGTACTGCTCCCATTCACCAGGAGGCAAGAGAATGAACTTGAAGCCCCAACCCTGAACATTCTCCCAAGAGCGCGTTATAATCAACCAAAAACTGGCATTGAACAGCCAAATCAACCACATTCTTTCCTAGGCTGTAGCGGCAACCTGAACATGTCACAGAGTCTACGGTAACACATGGGGTTTGAAACTAAATATTATTTATAGGTCATACCAAATGATCATCAAACCTATGGTCACCTACAAATTTCAGAATAAGTCAAGCTGCAGAAAGTGCAGCGGCTAGCCTGTCTGGGAATCACAGAGCAATATTTACGAGCCCTACTGCTGCCTTAGAGGCAATGCTAAACCTTCCGCCATTGCACCTATGTGTAATAAAAGAAGCAGCAAATAGTGCCTTCAGACTGTGCCAGAAGGAAGTATAACGTTTTTTCCCAGGAATGCCTTGAGAGAGGTACCCGAAAGGCAAAAATCTATATACCATCATAAAGCCAAGCAGTACTAAAAGCTCTGAAGTCGAGAACTGCTGAAGATAGAGCAAATTCTGCGAACGCCAATCGATTCATAATGATAAAATTAGTATACTTCGTCAATTTGAAATTAGAATTTCAACAGAAAAGAAATGTCGAATGAACACATTGGCAAATTTTCAAAAATTTTGCATACGTTCCGTTATATACATCCTGTTCACCCGGTAGAGTACGGAGCAAAGTGTTTTTCCCAATATTGAAAAAAAAATGGTCTGTGAACGTCGCTTTGAGAGCTTTTTAATTTATGGCGAAGGCTCTGTTACTTATTAGTCAGTTCTCGAAACTTCATCTAAAATAGTGAAAAAACGTATTCTGGTTCCACTCCAAACAAAAAAGAATCGTGATAATCGGCGAACCTGGTGAAAGTAACGAACGAGCAGACATAAAAAAATACACATGTAGAATTGATAACTTCTTTGAAGTCGCTTCCAAACATACAGTAGGCGGTGTAGCAATAAATCTCGTGATCATTTTTCAGTTGTTCGCAATATCAAGAAATGTATTTTTATGATGTGGCACCGTGTTCGATCATTGAGTTCGATAGAGGAATTACGATTTCGATATTTTCAGAATGGAACAAACTAACGTTAGGATTGGATGTTACAGTTATGTGTTTCGTGTTCATGGAACCCTTTTTTCAATTCAGTGAGGGGAATACAGACATTAGTCCACCGTTTTTGCCACTAGTGTTTCCGCGTAAAATTTCCTACAAAAAGCTATAAAATTTCATTGGATGGATCGAGAGGTGTTTCAGCACTAACTCGATGGCTTTTCGCTCGTAAAACCGAAAGTAGTTACGTGGTAATATGCTAAAACAGGGATGTGAAAACTGGCATAACAAACAACACATTTTCTAGCAAGTCTTCTTCAATGTTAATGACGACAGCTCGCTGAGAAAGTGGATCTCGTTCTGCAGTTTTACAATTTCATCACTAGTTCTCTTTAACAGATAAAGAGTTCATCTGGAGTTAACAAGGGTCATTTCCCTCTACATTTTAGTTTTCATCATTTTTCTATTCATTACTGTCAAATTCAATCTTTTTTAAATAGGCTCTCCGAATTTGAAGTTGACTCCGATTCTATCAAAAATTGTATGCGTTTTCGAGGAACCTCTGCAATTCAGAGTTGAAATTTCTTAAAAGTCTGCCAAAACGTTCAATCAAAAATTGTCTTTATCGATGTTTCCATCTCAAATTACATTATTTTGAATCGATTGGCCTTGGCAGAATTGCTTTATCTTCAACAATTTTCGAGTTGAAAAGTTTATCTGGAGTTGAGAGGGTTCATTACCCTCTATAATTTTGTTTCTATACAATTTCGTGAAACTCGACGTTTCATGAATATATTCATCAAATTTGAAGACGATCCCGTATCAACATGAGATTAAGTTTTTTACGGAACCTCTGCAATTTCGAATTGAAAATTTTCGAAAATACGCCTAGACTTCTATTCAAAATTGAATGACTCACCCACTGTGAATGTTGCCAAAATTACCCACAGATCCTTCAGAAGCCTTCTAGTTTCAGTATTACGACATCATGCAAAAACCTACGTGAAATTGCGTTCACTTAAAAAATTCTCATACTTCCATGGTACCACTTATATTTTACACGCACTCTTTGAAAAATACACTATTACCGCACTTTTAATCACCAGTTATAGTGTCATATCTGAGCAAGTCTTTGGTTGTCATTTCATTGCAAAAATCTTAAGATTTCACTTTTCAACAACACGACTTTGATAATTTGTTGGCATAATTCGTTGAACTAATAAAATCCCATGCCGCCTTGACAATATCGTTATTGAGATGTGGGATAAGGTCCACTAGGAAAACGATGTCATGTTCGTCGTGCCAAAACTTTATTTCGGGACAGCATTTCAGACAAACCGGTCGAGCATCAATTGTTTCAGTTGTTCAAAGTACGATTCGGGGATTTTGGATGGTAACAGAGATTCAAATTGTCGTTGTCAGGATTCCAACAGATATGAGAGGGGATATACAGTGTTTTCTAGTTGAAAATAGTTTGTATAGTCATAAGAGGTTGAATTTTTCGAAAATGAATGAAATCATCATGAAAAATATGTTGGAGGGAAACGACCTCTTTCAACTCTAGATGAACTTTTCAACTCGAGAACGGTTGAAGATATAGCGAACGCCAATCGATTCAGAAGGATAGAATTAGTATAATCTGTGGGTTTGAAATGGAAATACCGATAGACAAACACTTTTGAATCAACACATTAGCAAATTTTCGAAACATTCAATTTGAAGTGTAGTGGTTTGATAGAAAATCTATAAAATCTTCATTTAACTCGGAATCGACATCAAATTTTGTGTGAATATTCAAAAAAGATGGCATTTTACGAATATGAAGAGAAAATGTATTTTTTTAATGTTTTGGAGGGAAATGACCCTTCTCATTTCCAGATGAACTTTTCAATTCGAGAACGGTTGAAGATAGAGCAATTCTGACAAAGCCAATCGATTCAGAAGGATAGAATTAGTATAATCTGTGGGTTTGAAATCGAAATACCTATAGACAAACAAGTGTAGAGGTTTCGTAATAAATCTATGAAATCTTCATTTAAGATGGAATCGACATACAATTTGGTGTGCATATTCAGAAAAGATAATATTTTACGAATATGAGAAGAAAATATTTTGGTTTAATGTTTTGGAATGGAATTACCCTTTCTCTTCCAGTGTTTAAAATTGTTGTTTATAAAAAAAAAATGATTTCAGAAGTTGAAACTTGTGCGAGCTAAGGATTAACGAGGTCTTACCTTTTAACGTGCGATTCCTAGCAGATAACTTCCGAAAACCTTTTTCCGTTCCCCTTTTATTTTCAGGTCTTATCCTAAAATAAATCTCACACTAATGATAATGTCTTGTCCAGTAAAACAATTATGAAAAAACACATCTTTATTTGGATTTCTGGGCAAGAGATACTCGAAGAAACACACCATCGAACAGTTCAAAAATCCAGAAAAAATTAAGTTGATGGTGGCGGCCAAAAGAAGAAACGTCGGATGGCGAATCTGAAAATACCATCATATAGCAGAGAGAAAGTTGCAATGTTGAAGTGGTATCAATTTTGATATTCTTCATCAAATAAATCTGGAACAAATAAAAATAATTTTCCAATATTTCTTTTCTTTTCGTATTACTCCGAAACTACTCAAGATATCTACAATATCTATCTACAAACTTTCTGGGATCCCAATGTTGGCCCTATCAATAAGAATATGAACCTTTCACGTTTTCGCTAAATGAATCTCGATCTCACCCAGGCCAAGTTTCAGAAAAAAATGGAATGACAGTAAGTAATACGAGATACAATCAAAAGCGTCCAACCTCCAATTTCCCGTTAGAATCCCAACTCATCCTGCTGTAATTGATGTAAAACGATCTAATCCTGTTTTGCCGTACACTGGCGAATTCTGATTAAATGCTTCATTTCTCCGAAACTCGGATTTATTTCGGAGCCTTCGCGTAATTATAAAAGTATTCCATGGGCGGATATTCTCATTTTTCTGAAAAATGCGCAATTAATGGGCAGCTTCTGTTCATTCCGAACAGGGGCGGAGTTATGCAGAATTGTGGCCCTATTTTTCTAAACTCAAAACTGTCATCAGATGTGATTCTGCATTGCTTCTGACTTCATCCTAATCAACACCCTCAGTCAATATTGCAGTATCGTCTGGAAAGCCCTTTGTTGGCAAAAAAAAATAAATGGAAAATAGATTCGGCCTCAGTACCGTGCCTTGTGGAATACCATATCCTAAGGTCTTGTATACTCATTTCACTAGTGATCTTTACACCTTTACACCTTGTTTTCGTTCTCCAAGATATGTTCTGAAAACTGACGCATTCATTTCGAATTCCTATATTTCCTAAGGTTGATAACGATATATGCTGACTTTTGCGAGGTCATGGCATGGCTTTCTTTAATTTGATGTTATTGATATTGAATATATGTCGTTTTTACTCTTCTATCACTTCAAATGAACATTATATAAAACACTCCGTACATCCCGTACTCCATGTAAGTTTCGGCAGCAATGTGGTCATCATCAGGAGCCACGACCAATTCCTGATGTATCGATCGTCATTGGTAAAGTGAAGGTGCTATACTGAAACCATGTTTTTGCATTTCCATAAGACCAACAGAAATTGAACCTTGAACTGATATTCAAATAATAATTTCGCGTCGTTCAGAAGTTTTCTCATCGATCCAGTGGGCGGAAGTGAAAATAGAACCACTCAACTGGATCATAACTTCTCACTATGTTGCTGTTAATCACAAGAGAAGTGTTATGAAATTCTGCGTCATCGATATCAATCAATCAATAATCCAAACTCCTTTAGAGTTCCAGCCGATGATTGATGCAACTGCATTCTCCAAAAATAGACACTCGACCTTCATGGTATGTTGGGGAAAAACAACAATAAGATAATAATTAACCATAAAGTTCACAAGGTGGAATAAGAGATCAAATAACTAATGGCTAAAAATATCCGATTCCGATGCAATAGGAATTTCACTGGCGAGAATGCCAGTATCCCGCTTATACCTCGACAGTCATTGGATTACATCTGTCAGACACCCCTGCAGAGGCTGACAAGGCCAACTTTGTTTCGTTGGTTATCACTCTTTTTCATTACAACCTAATTTTTTCCATGCCCTCCCACATAAAGGACTATAAGTGCTCATACTACGTATCTTTGAAAAATTCAAAGCTTGCTTAGTCTGAAGATACATACAAACAACAGCATGGCAGATCTCACACCCTAATTTTTTTTTTCATCAGGAATATCCCATTCAGGCCCTGTCTCCGGAGCCCCGATATATCCAAGGACGCGCCTTCGACTGTGTCTCTCACTCAACTATATAGTTAATAAAGTGGCGACAGAAGGAAATCTCTTGATTTGGTAGAGTCCTACCTAAGTAATAGAAAACAACTGTTTGGAATAAGTTAGTTAAAGAGATTACTGATATACATAATGAACAAAAGGAGCCCAGAACTGACCTTTGGGGTACATTATATTTAATTTGCAGTGAATCTGGGAGTTTGTTATTGCAAACGCACTGATTTTCTCCTGTGACATTATATTCTATTAGTTGGAGAAGTAAACAGTGAACACCATGACATTCAAGTTTTTTTTTTCATGAATATTTATGAAAACACGATATAACGCCTTACTGAGATCTACAAGTGTTGCAGTCATAATTTCTTCTTCGAAACTATCGATGTTTTCAACAGCAGTGTAAATTTCGTCATTTGTCGATTTCAAAGTATGAGAAAATGCAATAATAGGTTTTACAGGAGATGAACGGGAGTATTTAGTAGTTATTTATGTATTGAAAAACATCGAACTGTCTGTAGTTAGTAGTATCGATACTTTCAACTTTCATTCAAATTCATACTGCATTTTTCCATTGGGAAATCGCGCTGAAACATTCCCCTATCTATTGAAAATATGCCGCGATCAATTATTTCCGACAACTGCACAAATTAACCGAATTTTAAATAATTAGGTCAATTAGTTTCAGAACAGTTCCCACCACATGCAATAACAGACAAATGGGTATTAGGTTGATAACTGATATAATTAGTCTACGTTTCCAAAATAATTGTACACGTACGTTCACATCAGACCATGAACTGAATTCTCCCTTTTACACGGCGTCCTAGTTTTTGCGATCCACCAGTTTTTAGTATACTGTGTGATTTTGAATCACAAATATCAATGGACGACATTTTTGAATGGACACAAGCAATTTTTGAACATTTTCAACTCGAAATTGCAGAGGTTCCGTCAAAAGCCTACCAAATCTCTATTTGACTCTGAATTGATTTCAGATTCGATGAGCCCATACAAAAAAGGTCAAATTCCACGAGGGTAAGAATAAAAAAATAAAAAAAAAAAAATTGTCGGGAAATAACAGCTCTCAACTCCATATGAACTTTTCAAATCCAGAACGATTGGAGATAGAGCAATTCTGCGAACGCCAATCGATTCGGCATAATGAAATTGCAGAGGTTCCGTAAAAAGCCTACCAAATCTCTATTTTAGTCAGGATCAATTTCAAATTTGACGAGCATATACAAAAAATATAAAATTTTACGAATTTGAGAATAAAAAGAAAATTACTAATATTTTGGTGGGAAAAACAACTCTCAACTCCAGTTAAACTTTTCGAATCGAGAACGGTTGGAGATAGAGCAATTCTGCGAACGCCAATCGATTCAGCATAATGATATCAGTATACTGTGTGATTTTAAAACACAAATATCAATAGACAATATTTTTGAATAGGCACATAAGCAATTTTTGAACAATTTCAACTCAAAATTGCAGAGGTTCCGTAAAAAGCCTACCAAATCTCTATTTTAGTCAGGATCAATTTCAAATTTGACGAGCATATACAAAAAATATAAAATTTTACGAATTTGAGAATAAAAAAAAAATTACTAATATTTTGGTGGGAAAAACAACTCTCAACTCCAGTTAAAATTTTCGAATCGAGAACGGTTGGAGATAGAGCAATTCTGCGAACGCCAATCGATTCATCATAATGATATCAGTATACTGTGTGATTTTAAAACACAAATATCAATAGACAATATTTTTGAACAGGCACATAACCAATTTTGGAACAATTTCAACTCAAAATTGCAGAGGTTCCGTAAAAAGCCTACCAAATCTCTATTTTAGTCAGGATCAATTTCAAATTTGACGAGCATATACAAAAAATATAAAATTTTACGAATTTGAGAATAAAAAAAAAATTACTAATATTTTGGTGGGAAAAACAACTCTCAACTCCAGTTAAACTTTTCGAATCGAGAACGGTTGGAGATAGAGCAATTCTGCGAACGCCAATCGATTCGGAATAATGAAATCAGTATATTGTGTGATTTTAAAACACAAATATCAATAGACAATATTTTTGAACAGGCACATAACCAATTTTGGAACAATTTCAACTCAAAATTGCAGAGGTTCCGTAAAAAGCCTACCAAATCTCTATTTTAGTCAGGATCAATTTCAAATTTGATGAGCATATACAAAAAATATAAAATTTTACGAATTTGAGAATAAAAAAAAAATTAATAATATTTTGGTGGGAAAAACAACTCTCAACTCCAGTTAAACTTTTCGAATCGAGAACGGTTGGAGAAAGAGCAATTCTGCGAACGCCAATCGATTCAGAATGACAAAATTAGTATACTCTGAGACTTTCAAGTCGATCGGCGAAAAATAATAACTACTCAAAAAAAGTCCAAGGGGTATACCCCTAAAAATCATGAAAAGTACAAAATCATCAGATTAATTTGAAATCACCACTATATACTCAAAATTTCATGCTGATTCCGAAAATATATGATTTGGAATTGTTCAGATACAAGGTGTACCATAAAAAAGCGATAAACAAATTAAATTAAATAAAAAAAAATGAAATAAAAAAAAGATTCAAATCAAAATTACAGAGGTTCCGTACCGACTCTTTATTTGAATCAGAATCGATTTCAAATTCCACGAGGGTAAGAATAAAAAAATAAAAAAAAAAAAAATTGTCGGGAAATAACAGCTCTCAACTCCATATGAACTTTTCAAATCCAGAACGATTGGAGATAGAGCAATTCTGCGAACGCCAATCGATTCGGCATAATGAAATCAGTATACTGTGTGATTTTAAAACACAAATATCAATAGACAATATTTTTGAATAGGCACATAAGCAATTTTTGAACAATTTCAACTCAAAATTGCAGAGGTTCCGTAAAAAGCCTACCAAATCTCTATTTTAGTCAGGATCAATTTCAAATTTGACGAGCATATACAAAAAATATAAAATTTTACGAATTTGAGAATAAAAAAAAAATTACTAATATTTTGGTGGGAAAAACAACTCTCAACTCCAGTTAAACTTTTCGAATCGAGAACGGTTGGAGATAGAGCAATTCTGCGAACGCCAATCGATTCAGCATAATGATATCAGTATACTGTGCGATTTTAAAACACAAATATCAATAGACAATATTTTTGAACAGGCACATAACCAATTTTGGAACAATTTCAACTCAAAATTGCAGAGGTTCCGTAAAAAGCCTACCAAATCTCTATTTTAGTCAGGATCAATTTCAAATTTGACGAGCATATACAAAAAATATAAAATTTTACGAATTTGAGAATAAAAAAAAAATTAATAATATTTTGGTGGGAAAAACAACTCTCAACTCCAGTTAAACTTTTCGAATCGAGAACGGTTGGAGATAGAGCAATTCTGCGAACGCCAATCGATTCAGAATGACAAAATTAGTATACTCTGAGACTTTCAAGTCGATCGGCGAAAAATAATAACTACTCAAAAAAAGTCCAAGGGGTATACCCCTAAAAATCATGAAAAGTACAAAATCATCAGATTAATTTGAAATCACCACTATATACTCAAAATTTCATGCTGATTCCGAAAATATATGATTTGGAATTGTTCAGATACAAGGTGTACCATAAAAAAGCGATAAACAAATTAAATTAAATAAAAAAAAATGAAATAAAAAAAAGATTCAAATCAAAATTACAGAGGTTCCGTACCGACTCTTTATTTGAATCAGAATCGATTTCAAATTCGGTGAGCATATACAAAAAAAGTAAATTTTATGAATATGAGAAAAAAAAATTGAAAAAATATTTTTGTCCGGATATTACCGCTCTCAACTCCGGATGAACTTTTCAACTCGGTAACGGTTTGAGAAAGAGCAATTCTGCGAACGCCAATTTATTCGGGATGAAAAAAATAGTATATTCTGTATAAGACAAAATATCCGTATAGGATGAAAGTGCATATGGAAAACGCACTGAATCAGGTTTTCAAAGTATTGTATAGCATGCAACAAATTCATCCCATCTAAGTCTAAACCGCCCCTTGTAATCTTTCTCCAAAATATTTCACAAAGTTGCGGAACTCTCTGTACATTCTAGGCGACCAGAAATCGCACGTCCGAAACGAGTTTATCGATACGAAAGGCAAATTTATTATTAGCGTGCTCATATTTGATAAACTGATCGCTCAAATCGAAGAAAAATATGGAAACCCGTATTTCAGTATTTTACACCCGCCAGCAGCATGTGGAACAACTATTTGCATTTCGCCGCGATGACGAAGTTTGCGCTAGCCAAGACCTTTCATTTCAAAAGCCTCGTCCAGATAAAACAGTGAAATTTTGCAAAAAAGTTTGATGGAACGTCATATAATTTTTTTCAGTAATTTGCAATTGCTCACTCGGATATTTACTGCTATCAAATTACATATAACATTCCGAAACCGGTCTGTAGTTGGTTCTCCGTTTGAATCGGGTGAAGTCCCGCTATTTGTTTAGAAAGCTCTTTCAAAGTTGTTCCTTCAAAGTAAGGATCTTTGCACATGTGTCTGACAGATATAATTCAATATCTGTCGCGGTATTAGCCAGAGAATTGGTTGTTTTCTGTCGGACATATGCCATACAAACTATACAACCCACCAGGAAGGAAATTTCTATTCGATCACCAACTTTCATGGCATTGTGAGTACAACGGTTATTCCCTGATTGTTGAGAATGGTCTACTGAAAAGAGCTTGGGAATCAGCTGAAGACATTTGTGCCTGGGTCGAAATTAAGTGATGATTAAGTGTGAAATTTTCTTACCGAACCCCCTGCGTGCTTGAATTAATTGCCAAAGTAAATTTTTTTAAAAATTCATGTACTCGAAATATTTCCGGCAATAATTCAAGCACTCGGGAGATTATAAGTGATTATTTCCCTCATCTGTCAGAATGTATGTACCCACGATAAATGTTGTTCAATCAATAGCACACAATAGCAAACGAAAATAATTCCAAATCAGGAATCAAACAGACGAAATAAAGTTGAAGGATAAAAGAAGTTGGGATTCGTTAAAATAATTGAAACGATGTGTTTCCATCATCCTTCTAGGAGGTGTCAGTAAAAATGAGCTACTAAAAATTGTCCGAGTGGATAACTCGAAAACGGCTAGGAATATCCCCAGGGATGTACATACAAAAAATATTCGCCTCTCAATCCTATATCACATGGTCGAAAAATATACGGAGTGTTCCATTTGAAGAACTCGAGAAAATTTAATTAAAAAACTTCCGAATTGAAAAATCATTTTCAGTCATCCTGTATAATTTGTGGGAATGATAATGATTCAGAAATATCACTCATATGTCTGACGAATAGGATTGTTATCATGACCTCCTGCATTCCATGATCTTGAGAACGGTGGTTTTTTCGGTATGCATCTGCAGTAGAGATGGGCGATATACATCGATGTTTTTAAAACATCGATGATGATCCGATGTTTTGGTATCGATGTCGCAAAATGAAACATCGATGTTCAACATCGATGGTTGAATACCATCGAATTTCAACATCGGTCATAAACCAGACGAAGATGCAATCAAAAAATATTGTCGTACGTATTACTGACCAGAGAAATGAGACCAAAGAGTGACTTTTCCAAGTATTTTTGAAATTTTTGGTCTGATTTTTATCTTGAATTCATTACGATTTTTATTTTGTATCATTGAAGAATTAGCATTTTTGTAAATATATACCAGTAGCTCTAAAATTTATACCTATTCAAAATACCATCTGTCAAGAGTCAAAAAACAATGAAAACATCGATGTTGCAAGACCGATGTTTGCAAAATATCGATGGTGAGTTTCGATAGTATCGTCGATGTTCAACATCGATGTTATGTTTCGATGTCCCATCTCTAATCTGCAGATAGCATTATTTTGACAAAAAAAATTATAACTCTCAAGTGATTGGGAGATAGTAAAGGATATTGGAGGTGTGGATGGAGACAACTAAAATGCTTGAAAAAATGTATTGAAGTACATAGCATTTCATTCGAAAAAAATGCAATTGACCCTTTAGATTTTCCTTGGTTCACCCTGTATATTCGACAATAATTTCTAGATATAGACACAGTTCTCTAGTTATATTTGGTATTTGAATTATCGTCCTAACTATCTTAGAACTCAAGCAATCGGACTCTGACGCACTATTGCCCCACCCTGTATAACGCACTTGGTACATAAATAGCTATTATACAGGGTTATTATAAAGTAATGCACAAAATTCATAAAACGTACAACGAACACTTTTGAAAAAAATGCAAAATCACCTCAAACTGTTCTTTTTATTCCGCATCTTTTGACATAAGTTACAAAAATAACACGTCAAAGTTGTCAAAGTTATGACGTCATCAACAAATTTTTTTAATGGGAAGCTAAGATTTTTATCACATTATGTGATAGAGCTTGTGTTTGTACACAAGGGAAAAATAGTTGCAGTAGGGATCACATAAGAAAAAAAACGAGAAAATGAATAAAAAACGAATCAAACGTAAGTTTCATAATAACTTTTCAATTAACTAAACAGTCCATTAAACCAAAACTATTTCTTATAAGAATTGTTCAAACTGTGTCCCGTTTACTAACTGACATAGGCCAAGACGATGGTAGACCGCATTTATAGAGTTTTCGATCATCTGCGGAGTTATACGAGTCATTTCGTGTCTAATTCTTTCCATTAAGTCTTCTAAATTGTCTGGCCGGTTAATGTAGACCCGACTTTTCAAATGTCCCCACAGAAAAAATCAATGGGGGTTAAATCAGGTGACCTACGTGGCCGCTCCATTGGTCCACGTCTTCCAATCCACCGTCCTTCAAACTGGTTATCCAGAAACCTTCGAACAGTATGACCATAATGTGGTGGTGCGCCATCTTGTTGGAACCAAATACTGGGATCCAAGTTGTCCCCATTATTTGGATCCGGAAATGCCGCAAGTAGGTCCGGAAGCATTGCCATACGAAGATGTTCCAAATATCGTTGAGCTGTTAAATTCCCGCGAAAGTAATAAGGACCAATAAATCTTCCCCGGACGATTCCTACCCAAACATTAATTTTTTGGGGACGCTGGGTGTGTTTTGTCTGCATCCAGTGGGGATTTTCCCGAGCCCAGTAGCGAGAATTGTGTCGATTTACAGAACCACTTAGACAAAACGTTGCCTCATCGGAAAATACTGCACTATTAAGAAAATTTGGATTTTCGTCACAAAATTCCAAACGTCTGTCCGGATCATCTTCTGAGAGTTCGTGAACAAGATGAACTTTGTATGGGTGTAGTTTTTCTTTTTTTAACATCTTTACTACAAACGACTGACTAACATTTTCTTCTAAGGCAATTTCTGTTGTAGTTGCGTGAGGGTGTTCTTCTACTGACAGCAAAATATCTAACTTCACATCGTCGCTTATTCCTGGTCGTCCAGATTTTGGAGCATCCCTCACGCTTCCCGTTGCATCAAATTTTGCAACAATTCTGCTTACTGTGCTTCTAGCAATTGGAGGTCTTTCAAAATATGTTGCGTTAAATAAAGCACATGCTTCTTCATGACTTCGAAGGCGATCGCCGTAACCTACCATCATTAGAATTTCTATCCTTTCTCTTTCGGTTAAACGAGCCATAATAATAAAACTGTGATGACACTAATTGTACGACTGACAATTGAAAATTTTTATAAAAACACGTTCTTACTCGATAAGTTTAAGTTTGACTGCAACTATTTTTCCCTTGTGTAAAAACACAAGCTCTATCACATAATATAATAAAACTCTTAGCTTCCCATTAAAAAAATTTGTTGATGACGTCATAACTTTGACAACTTTGACGTGTTATTTTTGTAACTTATGTCAAAAGATGCGGAATAAAAAAAACAGTTTAACATGTTTTTGCATTTTTTTCAAAAGTGATCGTTGTACGTTTTATGAATTTTGTGCATTACTTTATCATAACCCTGTATATTATATCCATCTATTTTTCTTGCAGTTGTTGCCATGTTTTGTTATGCCATAAGAAGGTGGTATCGTCTGCAAAAAGGGTGATCTTTGCTGTTATGTTCAGTGTGATGATAATTTACATGCAGCAGAAAGACGGATCGACCAAGAACTGACCCCTGTGGCGCTCCATATTCAATAGTCACCTTATTATAGTCTGTAATAGGATTTGACCCAATCCAGACTTGTGTTCTGGAAACAGTTACGTAGTAAATAACCCTCAATTTCTCGTGGTCTTGATCGCGTCCTTATTCCTGCTAAGGAATGATCCACTACTGTGTGTGTTTTGGAATTTGTCCTGCCGAATCGGCTGGCAGTGTTATCGCCATTCGTGCAAACAAAGTACGTTTTTATCAGGAAAATGGCACGCTTGAAAGGTACTCGTAAATAAAACGATAAGGCCGACCAAACGCTTGGATCTCATGATTCAGAGGAATTAAAATGTGTCGTGCCGTCGTGACAATGCGCACTATGTATGTTGACGACACGTCCAGGGTCGTAACGAGGGCGGGACAAGAGAATCCCCAGCCCCCGAAGCCAGATTGTACGTAAAGGAAGCACTGGAGATGCCAAGATATTTAACGAAACGTCGTTGTAACAGTGAATTTTTCTTGAGGAAATTAAGTTGTGGACGCCCTAAAGAGAAGAAACGTTGAAGCGGTAAACGCAATTTTGTCGATGTTCAGAGGTAGAAAAAGTTATCGATGATTTTCTTTCGCCATTTCCGATAACATCCATACCATAATGATCGTCTTTATGATCCTTATTACATAAATAACTATTTTGTCATGAATTCTAAAAAATAATTCCAAATATGATGATTGTGCATGCATAAATCCAAGTATTAAATTTTTATTTGCGGGTTTGGTTGAAAAACCTTTTTGGATATGTAGACTTCATTTTGGCAAGGATGTTTCATGGTTCCTGAAAGGTAAGTTTACTGTTTGGACAAAATTATTCAGCTGATACAGGGTCTTCTGAGAATCTGATTATCATACCAATTGTTTCTTGTAGAAATGCTATTCAAGTTCACTTCTAATACCATCGGCCCCAATACCGTACCTTGAGGTACACCGCGTGTAGTTTTCATCTCTGCACATACATTTTTTTTCCGCTGTTAGATAAATTTCGAATATCATATCTATTAGTGTATACAAGAGCTTGTAGTGATCGATAGTATCAATGCCTTTCATTCAGTAAAAAAACACAAATATAATGAGTAATTGAATCTGGAGATTCCTAGTTGGTACTCGTTGAGGTATAAATTGCATAATAAGCACAATTATTATATCCGAATCAGCAAGTTATAGGTTCCTAGATATGAGCTTAGTCAAATTTTGAAAATGTACAGTTTTTAACCTTGTAGAAAATTATTGGAGACGAGAATTCGGTGGATAGGTATGTTAATCGCATTGCAGTTAAAAGAAATGATAGAGGAATGAATATTTTCGATGAGGAAGTGGCTAATTTTATTTTAGTTTGCTTAACTTTTATTGGGAGGTTCCTGCTTACTGAATCTCGAACCGGTTCTGAAGTAGCAAGAAAGCCACTCGTATTCCTTGATCCGATTCAAAAATTTATCCTGCGGCGCTGTAACCTCACTGCCGTCCCAAGCAAGTACAAACGGACAATTTCACGTCGAGTGCAATAAACACTTACTTTTTGCACTTGTTGCATAAATAACTATAAAGTCTTGTACAATGCTATTTTATATTTCTTTAATACAATAATTTTCGATTATAAAAAATAAGTTTGTGGCTGGTGCTGGTACATTCTTCTCTTCACGAACGAAGAAACAATTTTAAACTTTCACCTTTCGTACCTAGGTAAATTCTAAACGTATGGATGAAAGATTAAATTAAAACATCAAGGATTCGTTTAATTTAAATTTTTTGGAACAATATTGTTTATTTTTGTGCTGATACTCGGCTGTTTTTTTGTTATTGAAATTGAAATTTCGAGAGTCTCGAATCGAGATCGAGAAATTGTCTCTGAGAAAAACATCGTGACGAGGGTTTGTTTATTTCTCGTCTCGATGATCGAGACGAGAAAGTGCCTTCGAGACGGGATTTCTCGTCTCGATGAAACCCTGAACCCCACCTCTACGAATACAGGGCCCTCGATTCGTCTTGCACTTAGAGCCCAAGTTACCTCAAGCCGGCACTGACAACAAACACACACACACACATACAAAACACACACCATACCTGCCGAAAAGATCGAAAAGATGAGAGTTGTATCCAATTTCCAGATCCGACACATAGTCCACAGTTAAACGCGGCACTTGAACAACAAACTTGACGCGAAAATTATAAATAAAATCCGTTGGGAATCATCGCAGAAAATGCGCGACACGTCGGGCCCAGAATAAAACTGGCACTAGACATTCAGTAAGGTGGCATCGCGACGCTCGCTTCTCGCTCTGTATACCGGGTGGCCGAGAGGAGCGCGTACGGGAAGAGATTTTCGCGGCAGAGTTCGTACGAACGCGAATAGATCCTGTTGGTTTCTAGAAAAAACGGATCGGGCTTGATAAATTATTGTCTGATGATGAAAGATAGATAGGAGTTTATTAGTCATTTCTGCTACAGATGTAGATGGGACAAGTCATATACCGGGTGTAACAGGATCATGGTACACCCCCTGTTTCTCTGTTAGTTTTAAAGGTAATTGATTGAAATTTGGGATATCCCATGTACATAATAAGCGGCACTTTTTGACCAACAAACGATTTTTTTTTTCACTACCGGTTTCGCCGGAAGTGATACCCATTTTCGATAGAACACCCTGTATATTATTACATTCCTGAAATCTGCAATATTTTCTGAATCCAATGATGCCACATAAGTGAGATATCAAGAGTAAAAATTTTTGATAATTCAATTTTTACTTTTCCATTTAAGAGTGCCATGACTGTTCCGATTTATTCCGATTGACCCGTCTAATATTAGAAAAATCGAAATCCCGTCAAAAATACTATAATGCGTTTTTTATGAGCAAGTAATCGATTTTGGGGTAAAACTCAATTTTTTCAAATGAGACCATATTGAAGGTACTTACCATTTATCAGCACTATTAATAAGGAATTTATTCATACCTGGTAATAAAATGGGCGATGAATACAATCAAAATTACAGCTAAAAGAAAATAAGAAAATACAATTACTTTGTTCTAATTTGATGCTTAGAAGTTAGTAAGGTGGCTTTGAAATACAAAAAATGAACATACAAAACATTACAACAATTATAGTTCCTTTGGATACTGAGCCATTGTCAGATTTTGCCCTACCTTGGGTTAATTTGGATTAGTTTTTGTGGGTTGTGCCAAGCGTAAAGAGAAATATTAGCACAATGATTTCATATCAAACTTTGTACAAATTTTCCGCATTTTTCAACACTTTATGCCTCTATGAACCTTAACTGGCACTTTCAAAGTAGTGATCAAAAAATAATTTTTGGAGCAAAAAAAGAGTTTGAAACAGTATGCAAAATTGAAAATAATAAGGATTATCCTGCAGGATATGGTGTCCCTAAATTACTACTAGGCAAAAAATACTCTTCAAGAACAAGGATGGAAAAAATTGACCTACTTGGGATGGTAAGCGGCAATGTACGCTGATAATTTGACTATTTCACTCATCTTAAAATTCTGACATAATCTGACCAATCGCAAACCAAAGACAATTCGTGTTATCGCGATAACACCAGCTGGAGGATCAGCTTCGGTATTTTCAACGACGTAACCATGGCAACACAAAGTTTGGCAGTTCTATCAATATTGATTGTACCTGATTGTGTCAAAATGAGTCACTTCACTGCAAATTCAAATGAAATTATGAAACGAAACATTATAATATTGACGATTATAATCATTTGTTTATGGCTGTTATACATTGTTCGTATTTATATTAATGAAGAAACTTTATTCGTGAAATGGTGTAATAAAATTCAACTCGTGATTGAATTTATCTCGTAAGTCTGTCTTCTATTTCTGAACTCAACTGAATTGATTTGAGAAAACACCACTCGTCCTGCGGACTCGTGGTGTTTTCACGAAGCAATTCAGTTTCGTTCAGAAATAAATCGACAGACTCATCGTGAAAATTCAATCACTCGTGGCACTACTCCTGACAATCTGAAGGAATAATTTCATTGTTTTCAAAGCCTCCTTAACACTAAATTATAACAAAATAATTGTATTATTATTTTTTTTTTAGGTTTACTTTTGATTGTATTTATCGCACATTTTATCACCAGGTACATACATTCCTTATTAATAGTACTAATAAATGGTACCACGGTATCAATATGGTTCCATTTGCTCATAAAAAACGCAATTTAGTATTTTTGACGGGATTTCGATTTTTCTAGCATTGGACGAAGTATTAGGTAGAAATTGAGTATAATATTGTTATTGTTTTTGTATTTTTTTCATGTAAATCATCTCTTGTATGCTTCTTTCCTTATAGTTTAGTCATTTTCCCAACATTTCTGTATTCTTAACATCGAATTCGGGTAGATTTTAGTCTGAACGTTATTTTGGTTTGTTATTTTTTCGAGGTTTTGAGGTCTTATACTCATGTTCGGAAATTCAAGTTTTCAGATATCGTCTTGTATGTCACTTTGTCACTTTGTTGCATCCTTCACAAGGTATTTCATAGAATATACCACTTTCGAATTCTTTTGGTGTTTTTGAATTCATCTGGGTGAAACTGTTTAACGGTATTTTCATTTTTGAATGCCATATTGAAGAGCACGTTTGTAAAAATTTTTTGTAGAACAGGTGTGATGCCAATCCCGACGTCTAGTGCTAACTTGAAGTGCGCACCCAGGGTGGTGCTGTAGATTTTCCGGGATTTCCTACAGTTGAAAAGTGAATACACCACCAGAATCATCAGCAAGTCGAACAGGAGTGCCAAAGCCCTTGGGTACACTGTATGAGTGTTTATGAGGAAGTATTATTATTATAGAAGGAGAGGGGCATTTCCAGCACCTTTTATACAAAAGTTCAGATCCGTTAGGTTTATTATTTTTTAGGTAATGTTAAGAAAAACTTGTGATTCAGATCAAAAACCAAATGAGAAGATTTTTTTGTTTTAATTGTGATCTTTTGGGCCCTTTCCAAAAAGAGACATTTTCAACAAACATGTTTTCTACCAACCTCCACATCTTCTTATCAGATACGTATAATTTGCTCATAAAAATACTGGCACGAAACCCGTAAACTCTTATTTTTTTAATTGAACTTTTCTTGTATATTGTGATCGTCCAACAAAAATAAATAGTCCGTTTATTATTATCGCGGTTTGAATGGAATCGTTTTATTAGCGTGTATCTTTCGATAAACTATTCCAATACACATTGAACTTGATTTTGAAAGACTTGTTAGACCAATAAAATCGATCACTTAATGTTTTCTCTAATACTGGTCTGGCGATTTTCAATTTCGCCATTAAAGTTTACTTATTGAAGTACTTTATTTCTTTAATCCTTGGCCAAATAAATTTTTTGATGCAGAATTATATATCAGCTCGTCGAGATACATGACGAGGCAGTTTGCGATTTTTCGAAAAATGAAACAAAAATTTTTCGAAAAAAGGTTCAACTCGCCGAAATTGTAGAGGTTCCGTAAATAGCCTATCAAGACTGTATTTGACTAGGAATCGATTTCAAATTTGATGAGCACATACAAAAAAGATTGAATTTTACAAATATGAAAACTGAAAAATTTTAATTTTTTTTGTCGGGAAATAACTCCAGATGAAATTTTCGAATCGAGAACGGTTGAAGATAGAGCAATTCTGCGAACGCCAATCGATGTAAGATAATAAAATTAGTATTCTGTGATTTCGTAAAAATCCTATCAAATCTCTATTTGACTCGGAATCGATTTCAAATTTGATGAGCATATACAAAAAAGGTTATTTTTTAAGAATATGTTAATAAAAAAATTTAAAGAATTTTTCGGCGGGAAATAACAGCTCTCAACTTCAGATGAACTTTTCGAATCGAGAACGGTTGTAGATAGAGCAATTCTGCGGATGCCAATCGATTCAGGATGACGAGTCTACCAGAAAACAAAAGAAAATAACTCAAAAAAAGTCCCTAAAAATCATGAAAACTACAAAATCATCAGATTCATTTGAAATCATTCCTATAAACTCAAAATTTCATGCTGATTTCGAAAATATATGAAATAGCGATAAAATGTCAAAAATTATCTCGCACATCAAATTTTCGAAATTATTTATTTTTCATTTTAGGAAATATCACAAAATGCCACTAGAGATATTCTGTTGAGCTGATTATGAATATGTCATCAAACATGAAATTGGATGAAGGATTAACCAAAATATTCAACAAACTATTGTAAATTGAAAAAAGAATGATAGTTGAACAGATTTTTATTGTTATTTAACCAATCCGCCATTTATTGCAATGCACTTGTCATACCTTCTTCTAATATTCAATATAACTTTTCTCATTTGTTCTGGGATAATTTCTACTGACTGCCATCTAGTCTCGTAAACTTCTTGCTTCACAGTATCGGAAAGAAAAATCTAGCGGTGTCAGATCAGGTGATCTTGGCAGTCACTCAATGTGAAGACTATTTCGACGTATCCATCCATTTCCATAATTATTATTCAGCCATTCTCTTACCACAACTGCATTATTAACAACGGCCTATTCCAAGTAACCACTCCCCACAAGAATGAAAGTTATTGAATATCTAGTAGGTTTTTATTCATTATTATATGAAGGTCGATTTTTTTATATTTTGGCTCTCATTATTGTAACATATGATTTAGTTTGAGCCTGAAAAAAGTGTCGACTGAAAATGTCGATTTATTTTTGAAATTCTCGAATTTCTTCGGATCCGTGTTCATTTTACATAACAAATAATAAAGTTACCTACCTGAATAATATTTCTTGACATTTCAAATGACTCTGTACCCTTATTTACCTGTAATTTGCAATAACATGTTTGCAATAACAAACGTACTTCATAATAAATGTCTAATTATCTACCTAGGAGTATAAAAGCGTGGTTTGACAATGCCGGATATTTACTATCGAAGTGTATTTTGTCAGACGCAGTGAGTTGACAAGCAGCAAGCAGTGTTTCGATTTTTAGACGTCCGAAATCGTTTAGGAAGTAATGGAGAGAAAAATGTCACTGAAAACAAAAACCAATGGTGGGACCATCCGTATTGAGAAAGAGACGACAAATTCCTTACAACCTCCATTCGGCAAGAGTAAACGTAAGTAGCTAGTCATAAAATTACACGATACACTATGACTATAATTAATAATTATTAAAACAGGATTATTCGTCCCAATCTTCCCAAAAATTACCATACAAAGTGTACACAACGGATTTTTCATACAGGCCTTCTTATTACTCCTTACCATGGAGAGGAAATTTGACAACACTGTAAGGACGACCTGTTTTGCCATCATTCAATCTTCTAACTTGTTTACATTCACTTCATTATTTACATGATTTCCTTTACTGATATTTTACCTTAATTGAATGTAAATCATAATAAGCTGAACTGCATGAATTGAATTAATGAAATTGATACTTTCTCCCCAGCACCTTCTCAACAAGGAAGCGCCATTTCCATGGGTATCACACCCTCCTGGTTGCGCGAACAACTGGAGATGTCATTCCATCACATTCGCGCTGCCATGGCAGAAAGAGTGAGCGTTACAAGGGAACTCCAAGACTTGTCAAAAATGGAAATCAACACAGAAAATAAAGTCTTAAAGCTACTCCGCGGTAATCCCAAGAAGTCGAAAATTCCCTTCCTCGTTACACAGGGACTAGACAATAAGACTGTAGAAGCGGATATTCAGTCTGTTGGGGCTAAGAGGGTTCACAGTGGCTTTCCCGATATCCTCGATGAGCCTCCCCATAAAAAAATTCGACTGAAAGATCGCGAGGACCAGGAACTTCTGACATCTTCGCCAGAGTCAAAGCAGTTTGTTCCTCTACACCTCACGCCCACACCACAGACACCTCTTCTGGAGGTTTCCAAGGGTGGAAAAATAGACCTCAGTACGAAGGGGTCTGTGTTGCCTTCAGAATCTGAGGTTATTCATGTGCCACCGATTGTCATTCAAGAACCTACTCCTCAGTATGCAGTAGCATGTGTTTCTGCCTACGCGAATATGGACCTGATGTCGATGCCTTGGATGATGGAATCAATGGTATTTGCAAGTATGCCAGAGCCTGCAATGCCGTCTTGCTTCGTGACACCAGAAGTGTCGAGGATTCCGCCTGAGGACGGAACGATAGATGGGATGACACCAGATCCAGCCCCGGAAGGTCTTCCACATTTTTCAGATGCAATTAAGCGGGAGCAAGACGGCCGGGAATTTCATTTCGCCAACGATGAGGTAAACATCAGCCAAGGCGATTGTGATATGTCGAGCGCAGACGTGAAGTATCAAGGGAGGGGTAAGCTTGTTCAATGGGAACCCTCAGAAGAGATGGAGTTGGAAGTGTGGAGTCAAGGGGTATTCAGCTTTCAGAAAAATGGTTTTAAGGTAGAATAATAATTTTTGCAAATAAACCTTGCCAAAACAATAAATGTGTCACAACAGAACTACTAATTTCTTCTGGAATACAAGCAACTATCACCTTAAACGTTCGATCCCCAGCTTTAATCATATCGAAGAACACTGTTTGGCGAATATCACAGGCACTACCCTTCCATGTTTCAAGGTGTTTGGGACTTCCCGGTGAATTTATTGCAGAGGGTGCCGTAGCTGG
Organism: Chrysolina americana; assembly: GCA_958502065.1. NCBI lineage: Eukaryota > Metazoa > Arthropoda > Insecta > Coleoptera > Chrysomelidae > Chrysolina > Chrysolina americana. Next base: position 2,496,943 of record OY293419.1, on the reverse strand, counting down.
TATATCCCGCAGATACTCTCGGTACCAAATTTATCATGCGGCATCCCAAATGGTCCTTTCTGATGTCCGTGGGATGTCCATTGACTTAGTACATCCCTGGGACATTCCAGAATGACATCCCTTGGGATGTCCCAGGGACGCACTAGTGCGGGAAAATAACACTTTCAAAACTAAAATGCGTGCGGGAGTTGGTAAAAACGCACGGTCGTAGAAACATAATAATTTATGGATTCACCGTTTTGCATCGCGCCCTCATAATCCTAATTTGTCCATTTTTCCCATTATAGATTATTGAAGGTCCTAGACAACTATAATACGTGTCGTGCCGCACGTTCTTTATAATGATGCATCGGGCGAAAATGATTATAGGCGTCGAAGTTCTCGATTACCGAATGATATATGGTCATAAATTGCCGTTATAAAATCGGAGAGAATGCATCAGTTGCAATTTTTCCTATCATGCAATATTCCTAATAATTATAAGTGGATGAAAAAAAAATGTGACTAATTTCAAAACAGGATTCCAGAATATAAGAGCAAGAGCGATTGGAGACTTGAGAGTTGAGTGAAATTTGAATCAAAAATTCATATTTCAATAGAAAAATTGTTATATTATAAAATATTCACCGACATAACTGCATCACAATTATACAAATACTATAATATAAAATGTAAAACTAGGTCAACAATTTATCACAAAATATACTGTACTCCATACTATATTCGAAATTTACTGGGTTTCGTCATTTTGCTTCTTCTGTTAAATGTTCCCAGTCCTTCTTGCACTTGGTGCATTTCATTGAGGAGTTTCTGAAAACAATATAACACATATGATACAATTGATTGGCTGTAGGAACCAGTCACGTACGATAAAAAACTAAAAGAAGTCATATCAATGCATTTACATATCAAAAAAATTACTGTAGAGTGTTTTCGATTCATTTCTGAGAGCTCATCATCCGCGGACAGCACTGTTTCGTAGTTTCCTACTCATCAGCGCGGCTTTACAAGGTCTCCCAAAAACATTCTATTCTCTTTAGATTCTGTTTGCGTTCCTCTTAACGCACGAGAAACTTGATCGAGTCTTGGGTTGGTCAGAACAACGAATTGTTGGCTACCTGTCAGTGTTGTAGATAATCATCTACCCTTCGATTCCACGGATCGTTTCAAATTAAGTTTAAACTAGTGACTGTAGATATCACAAGTAACTATTCATTTATTTATATATGAATGAATGTTTGTTAGCTTTCTCTTTGCACTTGTGTTCAGATTTTACTGAAATTGAACTTTATCAACATAATATGGACAAGCTTATGAAAATCAGTTGATCCGATTCAAACTTCAACAAAACAGAGTTCAAATTCATTGTCTTTACAACAACTTACCTTCTCAATTTGTGTAAATTTTCATTTTCTACTGATAGAGAATGTAATTTGGTTTGTAGAGAATCTACCAAGCTGTCTTTTTCCTGTATTTGCTGCTTTAGCTCAGCAATGGTTTCTTCAAAAGCTTCAAATATAGCCTGAAAATAAACGTTGATTTTAGAATCGATAGCTGTAAATTTATGATGACACAAGTCAGGATATTTTGATTGTTGTAAAATGTTTCATTGTGTATTTCATTTGATAATGAATAAATGTCTATAAAAACCTCATACCTTGGATTCCTCACTCGTTTCTGAATACAAGGGAGGTTCGTTCAAACAAAAAAAGTCCTGTATCTCTTGGGAATCAATCAAATCGTGCTCGTCCAACACAGCATTGACGAGCGTTTGCAAACCGCTGACCCTTTCTTCGAGAAAAATGGGATCAAAGTTATTCTTCAACCATCTCTTCCTGGGAAGATGTTGAACAACACCCGGATAGTCTTTTCTGAGTCTGTTGCACAATCTCACGAAATCTGTGTAGCGTCGAAATACGTACCAGAAGTCGCCCGTCAATTTGTTCTCAACTTTCAGTTTGTAGACCTAAAAAGCCAAAGGTTATTCAAGCAATGATTGATGAAAAGTTTATTCACTGTAAATCTAGCTCTTTCGTCCATTATTTCATATCCAACAATAGGTATCTGGATATTGTTCCAAGATATATTTCCATTTGTTGAGAAAAAGTTATCGTTTTCTTCCTCACTCGTCATGTTGTCCACCATCAGTGTAACATTCGAAGTACTCGATTGTACGGAATCAAAATTCCTATTATACCTTAAAAAAATATACTGACTGAACAATAGGATGTATAAAGGAAACTAAGCCAAAATATACCATCGACAAGGGCGAAATTCAACAATTTAATCGATTCAATAGCATACCTAAGCTGATATGAGGAATATTCTTCAGAATCGGTTGTAGCTGCCTCCTCTGCAGTAGCAGTATTTTTTGCAGGAGGTAAAGAAGTCTTTGGATAGTTTGAAATATCATTGGTGGAATTATCACACATTGTAGATTTTTATTATCGAGAACTAAAAAGTAACATCTGTAGTTCAATCACGTCTCAAACTTCCGTTTCTTGGTCCTTCTTTGTCTTTGACAGGAAATGTTTTCACTTCACATATATATTGATGCTTTTTCGTTTCATATTCATCAGCAAAAATATGCTTATGAATCTTGAAGAAAAATGTTTCATTCGAAAAAAACTTTAAAAATCATAAACTAAAAATGACAAAACAAAACGTTTTATTTGGCAGTATCGCCAGTATCGAACTCGTAAACAGCTGAGGCTGACACGGGACACAAACTCGATCACGAATCACGATCACAGAAACATAGACAAGAGTTCTATGCACAGAAAGCTCGATTCCGATCTGTCAAAATATGTCAACATGATATTTTCTTCACAAAAGGCCGATTTAGGTACTTGCATGCCCATACAGGGTATTCAAACACGTGCGATTCACACGCGCATGCATACTACATACTACAGATACACTACCTTCGTTCAGGGCAAGAAATACCTGACGTATTCTATAACAGTTCAACCAAATAGTTATAGATGTCGCAAACTTACAACCAAATCAAGCAGGCCATTCCGTCCTTGTACTGCAAGTGGGAATTTTTTTCATGTAAAAAATTCAAAACTATTTTGTTGATATCACAGACACAAGAATTCAAGTCGACCAGATTTCCTATGGGCTATCCGCATGACGGATCAGAACAGTTGTGGGGTGGGTCTGTTTAATTTGGGAGATTTAACCAGTTTTGGATGATTATTCAGTTTACGTTATTTTAGTCAGTTCATCGTGGATTGGCTAATAATTTAAGCGCAAGAACTCCTTTCCACAGCACTTCCCAATAGGCAATCCGCATGGACGAATCAAAACTCTATTTTAGTTGCGCCTGCGTGGTGTGCATTGTTATTTTAGGTTACGTTGAGGACACAGATTACGGAAACAGAGTTCCGTAATCTGTGGTTGAGAATCAACTTGGATAGCAAGGTCCAGTTTGATTAGGTTAGATCACGGTCCCTTCTTTTTTCATTTTTAAGCCATAAAAGAAGGGAACATGATCTTACCTAGCCAAACTAACCTTGCTATCCAAGTTGAATACTTGAGACTACTATACCGCCTTAGCATCAATTCAAATATACCGCCTTGGCCAGGATAGTTCTGATTGGTTCATGCGGATTGCCTATTGGGAAGTGTTGTGGAAAGGAATTCTTGCATGTCATATTCAACTAACAATGATTGTTACTTTTCTGCCTGTAGACGTATGTTTTCCATGTGCGAGATTCCATGAGCCATAGAATTTATAGTCAATCAAATAAATGAGATGTCATTATCGTTGAATTCATGAGAGAGATAAAGACAGAACTATCAACTATAGAATTATATGGTACATGGAATCCCACCCCAGGTGGATTTGTCCTGTCCTCTATTTTCAAAACTGGTCACACCCACTCCACAACTATTCTGATTGGTCCATGCAAATCGCGTATATGAAGTTTGGTCGATTGAAATCCTTGCATCACAGACCACCTAGTTTGGTGTCATAGACAAACTGACATGCATATGACATGACGTAATTCATGTTTGTTATTGTTTACGTTTAGATTGGATACTAGACTAGGTGGTATAATATTTGAAAATCCATAATGGTTTACATACATTTTCCCGCAAATTATACCGAAGAGGAACTCATGCTACAAGCTAAATACCAGAAACTCAAAAAGAAGGTACTTAACCAGTATCTAACTGAAGGAACCTTAAATACAAATACTCGTTTCAGAAAAAAGCTCTACAAGCTCTGAAGGCCCCTAAACCTGAGCCGGAAAAGCCAATAATACCTAAAAGACCTGCCGAAGCCCGTGATGCCAGAGAAGTTGCCAAGAAACTTATCAAATCCGGTGTAATATCCGCTATATCAAAACAACAGAAGCAACCTGAACAAGGATTCAAACGCCCAAGAGGCTTAGAGCGGAAGCTAATCTCTGATAAAACCGTCAGCGGATATCAACCATTTTCAGCCATCCAAATGGATGATGGCCCAGACAACCCAGAAAACAAACCTCCAAGGATAAAGAATCAACTCTACGATTCGTATGCAAATGCCAGAGATAGGGAGGAAAGGGGCCTTACAGAGAAGCAGCAGCAACAGCAGCAGAAAACTGATAAACCCAGGCAAGGAAACACCATATATGTGTCCGGATACAAAATAACTGAGGAGTTTCTGAAGAAACATTTCGCCACCATGGGAACTATAATAAATATTTCGATGGAAATTGAGAAAAAGTAGGTTATGTCTATCGCCAGTGAACATTTTATTATTTTTCCTGTTGCAGCCGAGGATTTATAACTTTTGATAAGGTGGATGCAGCTGAAAGATCGATATCAGAGGTAAAAATCACTCTTTAAGCATCACAAAAGTAACCCTATCTTGGTTATGGCTGCTTTTATTTTGTTTCTAGATGAATGGCAGTATGGTATCAGGAATCCCACTAAAAGTGTCACTTGCCAGAAGACAACCCCAAATTGAACCTATCAATGATGCCACTTCTTCAGCTGCTTGGGCTACTTTAGGTAAAGTGATGAGTTTGTGTGGTTTAAAATTATTGTATGATAATATACAAATTATTATTATTATTATTACTATTAAATAATCCATATTTGAGGTAAGTATGATTAGGTGTTTGACAACACTAAGAGACAAAATTCAATTTCAAATTGTTACTCTAACTTATCATCGAATTCATTACATTCTTCCTAATTCGAATTCTTTCAATTAAATCTCTGATATACTGTATTCAGAAACAATCGCCAACAATTCCTGGGAAATTAACAAAAAATCGGTAATTAGCAAAGATTTGAAAGTGTAATACTACATTTACCTACCTAGAGTTATTAAATACACCTTCAGCTTTAAATTTGATAAATCATGCTTTCATTTCACTCAAGAGATTGAAGATTGTAATATTTTTGCATGAAATATTACTATTTATTTGTGCTGTAGGTATATTATATCCAAGCTCAGTCGAATATGACTTTATAATTCCAAATATATACAAAACAGTAGATTACTTCCCCTCTACTTAATTTGTTTTTGCTATTATACTGGGTATATATACTAGGTAAATGTAATCAATTATTGACAAACAATATTTGTTATCATTAACTCAATTTAATTAGATTTTGAATTCTTCTAAAGCCTTAAACAAATTCTCCTATTGATATTTATGTCAAGGATGCATTACAGGCATAATGATAACTTTTTTGTTTGTTATATATTTATATGACCATGTAGGTATTGTATCCTGAATTGATTATCATATATAATGAGTCCAAGATAAGAATATCTGTCAATATTTGGAATTTCAAGTTATTTTTGAAAATAATATAAGAGTTTCCTCACTCATCCATTGTTTTTCAATTTACAGCATCCAGTCATTCCCAAAAAGGAAACCACAGGGATAAGAGGAATTTAGTGACATATGACGACATGTTTGACTAAGAAGAAGACGAGAATGAGTGAAGTAATTGTTTGACAAGCTCCTTAAAGACCTGAAGTTTTTATATTTATTTCATTTGATATTAATATCAAATGCTTCTCTGCATAAAATCCAGAGAATCTTGATATACCTAAATCTTGTGCAATCCAGTTAAAAAATGTAATGAAGTAATTCATTTATTGAAGTAATTTATATGGAATAGATGCACTTCATCGACATCCAATCCAAAAATGGATAGTTATAATAAAAGTATTTTGTTTTGTGTGTTCATCAGAAATATGTATTTCCCAAAATTATTTCTGAGAATGCCAGAATTTTACTCTAATATTGAAAGTAATCGACATGTACCATGGTACTCTGGCGCTTTTCTCACAAACGGTGTTGAAAATGCAAATTTTCAAAAGTAGGAAATGAAAAATGATCAAATATGTAGTTCTTTCAACCTTAAACAACATAGTTTAAAATCGCCCCCATTATTTTTGTTGTTTAATGAATTCAATTTTTGTCATATTAAAGTCTTAATATTATTATAAATATTTGATTTTCCTTCAGCAATATTCTGGTCACGCCTTTTTCCTGAAGCTTCCAATCATTCACCCAAACAATTTTTTTTATTCCTTACAATGAAGTGGTAAATGTTTTTTGTGATAAATATTGACGTGAAGTAAAATATCTGTTGCAAAGTGGAAAATATGAGGCAAATATCTGACAGAAAACCACTATACTTTCCCTTACTGACTTTGAATTACATCTGACATCCATTTGTTGATTATTCCTCAAAGTAGACACTACTTATTGCAAATGATATTTGTAAAAAAACAATGTTTTTTATCTTTCTTGAATGACAACTTGCATACATTTTGGTTTGTTCTTTAAGTTATAAGGGTTTATGAATGTAGACCATGAAAAAGCTGTACACCTAAAGTCAAATAAACTGATTTTATGTATACAAACTTGCAAAGGTAAAGGTGAGTTTGGTCTTGAAATTAAAGAAAAAATCTACTACTTACATAGTTTCATCTCCTGAAAACGAATCCGAAGAAAATTCGAAGTCTCAAACACTTTTCAAATTATGTCCGTCTGAATCGATTTTGAAAACGAATTTTTCAGTAAAAAAAACGCACAAAATGCCTTTTTTTCGTCGACACTTTTTTCAGGCACTAATCGACTCATATTTCACAATTACAAGCCCCAAAGACAAACCGTTTACACAAAAATTCGACCTCGTAGAACCGCAAATATAAATTACTTTGTTTCAGTAATTTTCATTCTTGCTTGCGTTGAGTTGGTCACTTGCACATTATATTATTTGATATTTCAATTTTGTTCACGACAGATTGACATTTCCTATTTTTTTATAATACTTGGCGTTGTTTTGAGTTCAATGCAATGTATTTTTGATAATTGTAGCAAAATGGCGCATACTAAACAATTGAATGAAGGGAAAGTTATATTTGCTCATATCTGAAGTTGAATAGTTGGCTGTGCATACTCTAAGCGACCAACTTACTGACGACTGATATGATATGATAAGAAGGTTGAATTTTTGTGTGAAACGGGTGTTTATGGAAATCGTGATTGTGAAATATGAGTTGATTACCGTCTGAAAAAAGTGACGATAAAAGAACGAAGCCAATCTGTGCATGCATAAAGGGCATTACTCAAGTTAATCGAGTATTTGTTCAGGAGAGGTACGTATGTAACAGAGGCTTTTTTAATTTCTAGGCGAAAGATACCCATTTTTAATGATGACGTTAATTGAGTCATTTAGACAGCAATAAAAATTCCTGTTCGTCAAATCTAGTAAGCGACTGTCACTTTTCCCTCTCACTCTTGTCAGATAGGTATGATTGTTGAGTATTATTGTTCAATCTGAGCCGTTTTGGGGGAGTTTTGTCTGCACAACTCACAAAAAACATCAATTGCGTTATTAAACTGATCCTTCAAATATTCGTTTGAAGGAAGTTATTTATTATTGTAGTGCTTTTAGATATCGTCCTTGATTTATATTGCCAAAAAACACTGGAACTTTTTTTTATAAAATAGCTATGGTGATTTTACAGTTTATACATAATCTCAGAAATCTGGTTGATGGTGTATTTTTTTAATTCACCATTGCCAATATCTAGCTTTAATAGAGATTTCTTATGGATCTGGACACCCTAATAAAAAGAGACGAAAGTTCTTAATTTTTCCGTCCTTGTTGCCAGGGAATGTACTCTGTGATTGGTTACTATAAGTTCGGAGTATAAATGTAATTTTCAACTGTAGCTGTCATGTCATTCAAACTCCCCGCCATTATGGTAACCAATCACAGAGCGTGCCCCTGGCAACAAGGATGGAAAAATTTCGTCATTTATTATTTGGGTGTCTAATTCCATTAGAAATCTCTATTCGGGATACTGTTGTGGAAGATCATCAGTATATTGTTTTTTATACAGTGAACGGCAGAAAGTACGCATGGGATATTATTTCAATAATAAATTTTGATACTTCTACTCGCTTTTGCATCGCAAGAATTCCTTTCCACAACACTTCCCAATAGGCAATCCGCATGAACCAATCAGAACTATCCTGGCCATGGCGGTATATTTGAATCGATGCTAAGACGGTATTATAGTAGTCCCAAGTATTCAACTTGGATAGCAAGGTTAATTTGGTTAGGTTAGATCATGTTCCCTTCTTTTTTCATTTTCAAGCCATAAAAAAGGGAACATGATCTAATGTAACCAAACTGTACCTTGATATCCAAGTTGATCCTCAAAGTAACCTAAAACTACATTGCACAACACGCAGGCGCAACTTAAATAGAGTTTTGATTGGTCCATGCGGGTTGCCTATTGGGAAGTGTTGAAGATAGGAATTCTTGCTTTTGCAGTGTTGCCGTTCCCGTTTTTTTTTTTGTACTAGATATTTCATAATTGTACTGAAGGGAAAAAATCACAGAACACAGAAACGTTTGTGCGAATACTGCAAATTTCCACAGTCCAAAAAGTCTTTATTTATGTAATCTTGTTTCTGTACGTGTTTCGGCGAACGTCTGCATATTCAGATGCTTCGAATTCATAATTTGAATTTTTGCAATTTTTCAAAAATGTATCGAGTTAAATCGATGGCATAGAACACGGGAAAAATAGTGAAAATATTCCAGAACCGTCGAAAGTATTTTTTTGGGTGGTTATATGGGTTAGGATACCGGATAGGCCCTTTGGAGGTGACCTACGCCCGCCAGAAATTTTTATGATTTTTTTTTATCATATTCGTAAAATGCAATGTGTTAAGTATAGTTTCACTGAATTTCAAAGCGATCGCTGGTCGAACATAGTTTCTGTACGTGTTTCGGCGAACGTCTGCATCTTCAGACGCTTCAAATTTGAAATTTGATTTTTTGCAATTTTTCAAAAATGTATCGTATTAAATCGATAGCATAGAACACGGCAAAAATGGTGAAAAAATTCCAGAACCGTCGAAAGTATTTTTTTGGGTGGTTATATGGGTTAGGATACCGGATAGGCCCTTTGGAGGTGACCTGCGCCAGCCAGAAAATTTTATGATTTTTTTCTATATCATATTCGTAAAATGCAATGTGTTAAGTATAGTTTCACTGAATTTCAAAGCGATCGCTGGTCGAACATAGTTTCTGTACGTGTTTCGGCGAATGTCTGCATCTTCAGACGCTTCGAATTTGAAATTTGATTTTTTGCAATTTTTCAAAAATGTATCGTGTTAAATCGATAGCATAGAACACGGCAAAAATGGTGAAAAATTTCCAGAACCGTCGAACGTATTTTTTTGGGTGGTTATAGGGGTTAGGATACCGGATAGGCCCTTTGGAGGTGACCTGCGCCCGCCAGAAATTTTTCTGATTTTCTTCTATATCATATTCGTAAAATGCAATGTGTTTTGTATAGTTTCACTAAATTTCAAAGCGATCGCTGGTCGAACATAGTTTCTGTACGTGTTTCGGCGAACGTCTGCATCTTCAGATGCTTCGAATTTAAAATTAAAATTTTTGCAATTTTTCAAAAATGTATCGTGTGAAATCGATGGCATAGAACACGGAAAAGATAATGAAAAAATTCCAGAACCGTCGAAAGTATTTTTTTGGGTGGTTATATGGGTTAGGATAACGGATAGGCCCTTTGGAGGTGACCTGCGCCAGCCAGAAAATTTTCTGATTTTCTTCTATATCATATTCGTAAAATGCAATGTGTTTTGTATAGTTTCACTAAATTTCAAAGCGATCGCTGGTCGAACATAGTTTCTGTACGTGTTTCGGCGAACGTCTGCATCTTCAGACGCTTCAAATTTGAAATTTGATTTTTTGCAATTTTTCAAAAATGTATCGTATTAAATCGATAGCATAGAACACGGCAAAAATGGTGAAAAAATTCCAGAACCGTCGAAAGTATTTTTTTGGGTGGTTATATGGGTTAGGATACCGGATAGGCCCTTTGGAGGTGACCTGCGCCAGCCAGAAAATTTTATGATTTTTTTCTATATCATATTCGTAAAATGCAATGTGTTAAGTATAGTTTCACTGAATTTCAAAGCGATCGCTGGTCGAACATAGTTTCTGTACGTGTTTCGGCGAATGTCTGCATCTTCAGACGCTTCGAATTTGAAATTTGATTTTTTGCAATTTTTCAAAAATGTATCGTGTTAAATCGATAGCATAGAACACGGCAAAAATGGTGAAAAATTTCCAGAACCGTCGAACGTATTTTTTTGGGTGGTTATAGGGGTTAGGATACCGGATAGGCCCTTTGGAGGTGACCTGCGCCCGCCAGAAATTTTTCTGATTTTCTTCTATATCATATTCGTAAAATGCAATGTGTTTTGTATAGTTTCACTAAATTTCAAAGCGATCGCTGGTCGAACATAGTTTCTGTACGTGTTTCGGCGAACGTCTGCATCTTCAGATGCTTCGAATTTAAAATTAAAATTTTTGCAATTTTTCAAAAATGTATCGTGTGAAATCGATGGCATAGAACACGGAAAAGATAATGAAAAAATTCCAGAACCGTCGAAAGTATTTTTTTGGGTGGTTATATGGGTTAGGATAACGGATAGGCCCTTTGGAGGTGACCTGCGCCAGCCAGAAAATTTTCTGATTTTCTTCTATATCATATTCGTAAAATGCAATGTGTTTTGTATAGTTTCACTAAATTTCAAAGCGATTGCTGGTCGAACATAGTTTCTGTACATGTTTGGGCGAACGTCTGCATCTTCAGATGCTTCGAATTTGAAATTGAAATTTTTGCAATTTTTCAAAAATGTATCGTGTGAAATCGATGGCATAGAACACGGAAAAGATAATGAAAAAATTCCAGAACCGTCAAAAGTATTTTTTTGGGTGGTTATATGGGTTAGGATACCGGATAGGCATTTGGAGGTGACCTGCGCCAGCCAGAAATTTTTTTGATTTTTTTCCATATTATATTCGTAAAATGCAAAGTTTTTTGTATAGTTTCACTGAATTTCAAAGCGATCGCTGGTCGAACATAATTTCTGTACGTGTTTCGGCGAACATCTGCATCTTCAGACGCTTCGAATTTGAAATTTGATTTTTTGCAATTTTTTAAAAATGTATCGTGTTGAATCGATAGCATAGAACACGGCAAAAATGGTGATAAAATTCCAGAACTGTCGAACGTATTTTTTTTTGGGTGGTTATATGGGTTAGGATACCGGATAGGCCCTTTGGATGTGACCTGCGCCAGCCAGAAATTTTTCTGATTTTTTTTCCATATTATATTCGTAAAATGCAATGTGTTTAGTATAGTTTCACTGAATTTCAAAGCGATCTCTGGTCGAACATAGTTTCTGTAAATGTTTCGGCGAACGTCTGCATCTTCAGACGCTTCGAATTTGAAATTTAATTTTTTTCAACTTTTCAAAAATGTATCGTGTTAAATCGATGGCATAGAACACGGCAAAAATGATGAAAAAATTCCAGAACCGTCGAAAGTATTTTTTTGGGTGGTTATATGGGTTAGGATACCGGATAGGCCCTTTGGAGGTGACCTACGCCCGCCAGAAATTTTTATGATTTTTTTTTTATCATATTCGTAAAATGCAATGTGTTAAGTATAGTTTCACTGAATTTCAAAGCGATCGCTGGTCGAACATAGTTTCTGTACGTGTTTCGGCGAATGTCTGCATCTTCAGACGCTTCGAATTTGAAATTTGATTTTTTGCAATTTTTCAAAAATGTATCGTGTTAAATCGATAGCATAGAACACGGCAAAAATGGTGAAAAATTTCCAGAACCGTCGAACGTATTTTTTTGGGTGGTTATATGGGTTAGGATACCGGATAGGCCCTTTGGAGGTGACCTACGCCCGCCAGAAATTTTTATGATTTTTTTTTTATCATATTCGTAAAATGCAATGTGTTAAGTATAGTTTCACTGAATTTCAAAGCGATCGCTGGTCGAACATAGTTTCTGTACGTGTTTCGGCGAATGTCTGCATCTTCAGACGCTTCGAATTTGAAATTTGATTTTTTGCAATTTTTCAAAAATGTATCGTGTTAAATCGATAGCATAGAACACGGCAAAAATGGTGAAAAATTTCCAGAACCGTCGAACGTATTTTTTTGGGTGGTTATATGGGTTAGGATACCGGATAGGCCCTTTGGAGGTGACCTGCGCCCGCCAGAAATTTTTCTGATTTTCTTCTATATCATATTCGTAAAATGCAATGTGTTTTGTATAGTTTCACTAAATTTCAAAGCGATCGCTGGTCGAACATAGTTTCTGTACGTGTTTCGGCGAACGTCTGCATCTTCAGATGCTTCGAATTTAAAATTAAAATTTTTGCAATTTTTAAAAAATGTATCGTGTGAAATCAATGGCATAGAACACGGAAAAGATAAAGAAAAAATTCCAGAACCGTCGAAAGTATTTTTTTGGGTGGTTATATGGGTTAGGATACCGGATAGGCCCTTTGGAGGTGACCTACGCCCGCCAGAAATTTTTATGATTTTTTTTTTATCATATTCGTAAAATGCAATGTGTTAAGTATAGTTTCACTGAATTTCAAAGCGATCGCTGGTCGAACATAGTTTCTGTACGTGTTTCGGCGAATGTCTGCATCTTCAGACGCTTCGAATTTGGAATTTGATTTTTTGCAATTTTTCAAAAATGTATCGTGTTAAATCGATAGCATAGAACACGGCAAAAATGGTGAAAAATTTCCAGAACCGTCGAACGTATTTTTTTGGGTGGTTATATGGGTTAGGATACCGGATAGGCCCTTTGGAGGTGACCTGCGCCCGCCAGAAATTTTTCTGATTTTCTTCTATATCATATTCGTAAAATGCAATGTGTTTTGTATAGTTTCACTAAATTTCAAAGCGATCGCTGGTCGAACATAGTTTCTGCACGTGTTTCGGCGAACGTCTGCATCTTCAGATGCTTCGAATTTAAAATTAAAATTTTTGCAATTTTTCAAAAATGTATCGTGTGAAATCGATGGCATAGAACACGGAAAAGATAATGAAAAAATTCCAGAACCGTCGAAAGTATTTTTTTGGGTGGTTATATGGGTTAGGATAACGGATAGGCCCTTTGGAGGTGACCTGCGCCAGCCAGAAAATTTTCTGATTTTCTTCTATATCATATTCGTAAAATGCAATGTGTTTTGTATAGTTTCACTAAATTTCAAAGCGATTGCTGGTCGAACATAGTTTCTGTACATGTTTGGGCGAACGTCTGCATCTTCAGATGCTTCGAATTTGAAATTGAAATTTTTGCAATTTTTCAAAAATGTATCGTGTGAAATCGATGGCATAGAACACGGAAAAGATAATGAAAAAATTCCAGAACCGTCAAAAGTATTTTTTTGGGTGGTTATATGGGTTAGGATACCGGATAGGCCTTTGGAGGTGACCTGCGCCAGCTAGAAATTTTTTTGATTTTTTTCCATATTATATTCGTAAAATGCAAAGTTTTTTGTATAGTTTCACTGAATTTCAAAGCGATCGCTGGTCGAACATAATTTCTGTACGTGTTTCGGCGAACATCTGCATCTTCAGACGCTTCGAATTTGAAATTTGATTTTTTGCAATTTTTTAAAAATGTATCGAGTTGAATCGATAGCATAGAACACGGCAAAAATGGTGATAAAATTCCAGAACTGTCGAACGTATTTTTTTTTGGGTGGTTATATGGGTTAGGATACCGGATAGGCCCTTTGGATGTGACCTGCGCCCGCCAGAAATTTTTTTGATTTTTTTCCATATTATATTCGTAAAATGCAATGTTTTTTGTATAGTTTCACTGAATTTCAAAGCGGTAGCTGGTCGATCATAGTTTCTGTACGTGTTTCGGCGAACGTCTGCATCTTCAGATGCTTCAAATTTGAAATTTGAATTTTTGCAATTTTTCAAAAATGTATCGAGTTAAATCGATGGCATAGAACACGGGAAAAATAGTGAAAAAATTCCAGAACCGTCGAAAGTATTTTCTTGGGTGGTTATATTGGTTAGGATACCGGATTAGTCGTTCGGAGGTGACCTGCGCCCGCCAGAAATTTTTCTGATTTTTTTCCATATCATATTCGTAAATTGCAATGTTTTTTGTATAGTTTTACTGGATTTCAGAGTGGTCGCTGGTCGAACATAGTTTCTGTACGTGTTTCGGCGAACGTATGCATCTTCAGGCGCTTCGAAATTGAAATTTGATCTCAGACAATTTTTCAAAAGTGTATCGTGTTAAATCGATGGCGTAGAACACGGGAAAAATAAAGAAAAATTCCAGAACCGTTGAAAGTATTTTTTGGGTGGTTATATGGGTTAGGATACCGGATTGGCCTTTCGGAGGTGACCTGTGTCCGCCAGAAATTTTTTCATTATCTGTAGCAATATCAGTTCCGACCTCTGCTATTCAAAATAATTTTTTGTTTTTTCTTTTAGTATGAATCAGTATCTGAGGCGTGTTTAGGAAACAAACATTGACGATATTTAGAATAACTGTTGCGTAGAATAATGGAACCAGAATGATTTTCTGAAATATAGTGATATTTCATTTTTAATTACTCTATACTATTTCTGTTCATAATCAATTTTTTTCAATCAAATTTCAGTAACAATCATTCGAAGGTGTCGTAAATCCAGTGGCGTAATCAGATTCTTTCAGCTGCTAACACATTTTTTTTTTTTTTTATTTGAGGATAAATACATTGAAATAACAGCTTTAGAGGGATGTTCCTCTTTGAATTGGCTGTAGTGTATATTATTTTGTGGTTATGTTCCCAGAATGAAGTACCAGTAAGTCTTTCCACGGTTATTTATTTTCAACATAGCTTATTTTCTATAACTCTCGTATGAACAGAATTTCATCATCTTATTTATAAAATATCCAAACAAATTCATCAATCTTAAACGCTAAAGGAAGGTTACGCATTCCCCGGAGGATTAAAGTACTCCCAGTGGTGCAAATGAACAACAGTCTTTTCATCCCCGTACCCCAGCAAGATCAGTCCCGCAATCAACACCACCACTATCATTATCATTACGTTCAAGTCTTGTTTACCGTCCTCGTTCCTCGCGACATTGTTCAGAATGTACGCAATCAGTCTTTTCAACGAGTTATTCACCTCCGCACTGCACACCCTGACCAGCTGACCCGACAGATTCGCGATGGAAACGTCGCTGGATCTCCTGGGGAACCTTCTGGAAGGCGGGCTCACCACGGAGGACTCCTCCGAGCTGGACCTAGCGAGCTGCTTGGATTTAGCGTGTCGCTTCCTCCTCGGCACCGCGGGAATGCTTTCGCCGAAGCTTTCGACGTACTTTTGGGCTCGCAGGGCGTAAAAACTGGCGGGGGGTTGCGAAGGGATGTACTCGAGCTGGGGCTGTGGCGGCCTCGGCGGTGGAACGTCGTCCACGTCCGGTTCTTGCAAGGATTCTTCCTGGTTGGAGCTGGAGCCCGTTCGGTGCTTCTCCGACTGCCGCGGGGGGCGGTGGGGAGGAGCGTCGCTGGCCTCCTTTCTGTGGGAGGTGTTGGAATCGGAGGATCTAGGAGGCGGTTTGGGGGGGGTTTCTTGCACTTCCGCTTCGCTGGTATTTTCTTGTGCATTTGGATCACCAGAATAATGTTCTTGTACAAAGTCGCCATCTGGTTTTTCTTGTACAAAGTCGCTATCTGGATTTCTAATCAGGTCTTCAGGGGGTAATTGTGCAATTAATTCCTCTAAATTTCTCTCTGACACCTCCAAGTCTTCAGAAGGACATTCTTGCACGATTACATCGCTGGGAAGACTTTCTTGTACAACAAATTCGTCACGAGGACTCTCACGTACATTCGCCTCATCAGGAAGATTCTCTTGTACGCTGAAATCTTCAGCAGGACTCTCCTGTACATCTAATTCTCCAGGGGACTGTTGCTTGGGCACTATGAAGCTCTCATCGGGTAAAGGAAGCAAATTTTCTAGCGCATTTTCGTAAGAGGTGTTAGTAGGGTGATGTATGACCTCACTGTAACCGACGTTTTCTTGGAACTCGTGGTTTATCACAGTACTGGGTTCATTAAAACCTACGTCAGAGCAATCTGAAATCGGAGTTTTTTTTTGTACGTCCGATTTTTCTGCTTCTTCCATCTGACTGCTTCTTAGCGATTCTATTAATTTAGTGATTACTTCCGCAGGTAAGGTGATTTCTCCAACTTTGAGTGCCCCATTTTTGGACGAAATTTCGTTAGTTTGAATACTGCTACTGTCAATTTCCGATACTATTATTTTATCCGCCAGTAATTTGTTCACTGTAAGTTTGTCAACGTCCAAATCTGCGACTTGTAGTTTGTGAGCTTTGAGGACGTCGAATTCGTTCGGTTGTACAACACTTCCCGTTGTTCTAGATGGTTTTGCGTCTGCGAGCTTATTGAATTCTTCAGGAATAGAAGAAGTTTCTTCCAAGTCACTATCTACGTGAACCGGTATCACTTTCACGTTCAATATATCGGAATCTGGCAATATCTTAGCGCCATCAATAGGTTGCACCAGTAGTGACCCATGAGTGATGGTTTCTTCGTAAGAATAAACGCTTGGTGTGATCAAACGTCTCTCTATAGTTGGTTTGTCTTCAACCGTGGCGGTCACAATTGCTTCAGTTGTTTCCTTCACCCCTTCCCGTGAGATAAATCTATCAGTTTGACTCGATATACCTTCAGCTGCAGTTTTTGCTTCTTGTTGTCGTGAACGCACGACTTCCTCGCGTAGTTGGTCTTCCGGAAGTGCTTTCGGTGCTTTTCGTTCTGGTCTCGATGCTTGCACCATTTGCTCGAGGATATTACCTGGAAGAACCGTGGCTTTGTTTTGGTTCCTCGTGGGTATGATTATCGTATCTGTTGGTTCCTGCACCACTTCTTCGCAGATGAAATCGTCGGGAAGTGGCTCTGTCTGTGTGGACACTTCGGCTTCCTCTGCGTTGATTTTATCCAGTTCTGTGGTAGACGTTGTCGTGATGTTTTCCTGCGAGGTGATATCCCGGAAGGGTCTGGATTTCCTCGGGGGCCGGGGTGGTGCCGGTAGCGGCCGGTCTTTCATCCTATTAATCACTGCGCCGGACTGCAAAGCCTTGGTGTGTTCATCTTCCATCTCGATATACTGAGTGATATCGATGTTTTCCTTGTTTTCGTAGGTGTTAGAACGGGAGCTTTTCCTGGTCTGTCCCAGAGTGCTGTAGTTCCTCAAGGGTCTAACAGGAGTTTCATTGTTGCGCGATGATCTCGGCACGGTGGAGAATTGTCCGTCATTCTCGCTCCTAAATGACCTCTTGCGTCGGGTAGGAATGCGCGGAGGAGGCAGAGGGGGGTCTCTGGCTTTCGATTTGTCGATTATGGCGTACCCCATGGAGTCTCTCAAGTCTCTGATGCAGGGTTCTTCCACGCAAGGGATTTGGTTTTCAGACGCTATGGATTCGGTGTGGAGAGATAGACTTTCGTCGTCCTTTTGCGACGTGCCTCTGGATTGGGAGTTGGTGCGTGATCTCGCCCTTGAAGGTCTCTTCGGGATGTCGGTTTGTATCGGTATTATTATTTTGGATCCTGCCCGTATTGCTTCAATCTGAAATCAGGAAAATAATGATGAAAGGATTTATTCAATCTTAATTTTGCAGTTGATTGCTGCTCACTTGAATGAGACTAGACGTGTGTTGTCTCGCCTACTAGATATTGGCGTCCTTTATGTTGTAACAAATCCCCTAATCCAAATTTCATCAAGAATTCTACATGATAGAATGGATTTGGATGGAGCTTGTAAAGTCATCAGGATATCAGATCCTCTTCTCTGTGTAGTATGCGATCACGAAGAAGCAGAGATTGAAGCATTTCTCTTCAACCCCCACCCCTAAACCCGAGACCGCAGAAGGAGGGCCAGCAAGGCCCAGCCAATGCACTAAGTGGTTTTATGGAAAAGCATCAGTTCATCGCAGGACTGGTAAATATAGAAGGCCTAATGCGGGCCATGGATGAAATCATCGAGGGCCTGCTGAAGGCCCGGAATGACTCAGAAAAATTCCTGGTCTTCTGGAAGGTCATGGAAAAGATCCAGAGCTACGGCCTGTAGATGCCTCTCAAGGTGTGTATGCTCAACGTGAACGGAATCAACAACAAAATCCCGTTGGTTGATGATTTCGTCCGCAGGCACAGCGTCGACATAATGCTCCTGTCAGAGACGAAGCTCCGACAGGACCATAGACTGAGATTCAGAGGATTCACCACCATAAGGGTCGACAGGCCCAACGCGCTGAGAGGGGACGGAGTAGCCATTATGATAAGGACAAGTATACTGCATACACCGCTGCCGCCAAGGCAAAGTTCAATCGAACACGCCGGTATCGAGCTAGAAGATGGCACAAGAGTGTATGCGATATACAACCCTCCGGGAAATAGGATGGCGCCAATAGACCTGGACAACCTCTGCAACAGCGGACACAAAGTGCTGCTGGCAGGAGATTTCAATGCAAGGCGGCCTGAGTGGAACTGCGCCTACCACCCCAATGCTAATGGAAAGACGCTCTGGGAATATTCAATGAACAACAATGTTGCAATTGACTTCCCAGACACTCCAACGCACTTCCCCTGGAACGGTACGTCGCCCACGACTATCGACCTGATAGTGAATAAAATTGTGACAGGCATGTCAGAGCCCCGAACGGTCTCAGAGCTCATCTCTGATCACGAGCCTGTGCTCTTCACACTTTGGGGTGGGAGCAACCCCAAAAGGATGAGGGTCGTGTACGACTACTCCACCGCGAACTGGGATGAGTACAGGTAAATTCTAAATCACAAAACCGTGATAAATCCGAACATACTGGAGGAACAAATCGAGAGGGAGACTCTGAAGCTGATTAGGGATATACAGGCAGCCAGGAACGCCACTGTCAGGAAGAAAGCCATGAGAGAGGACAGGGACTTGCTTCCAGACTTCATCTTAGACTTGATAAAAGTCAATAATCGAGAGCGGAAGAGGAAACTCGAAAGTCTCAATGCGGAAGACATGCGGCGCCTACAGAAAGGGCGAATGGACATCCCTACCGTGGGTAATGGTCGAACGCAGGCGATAACGGAACAGAGAAAGGGCGAAATGTTCGGAGAATATTTCCAGAGCGCCTTCCGGGCCGGTGCCGACGAAACCGAAGAACACCGGAGAGTCACCAGGGAAGTCTTGGAGTTTAGACAAGCGCCGAATGTCAACTTGGACAGGCGCACCTACTCGACGCTGATTACCAACTTCGAGGAGGTGACAGATACGATAAAGAGACTTCCCAGGAACAAAGCACCGGGCATGGACAAAATAGACGCAGTTCTCCTCAGAAACCTTCCAAGGAAATCCCTGGTCCAGCTAATCCACATTATAAATGCTATTATAAAGTGGCAGCACTACCCGCAATGCCTGAAGCATGCAGAGATTTTCCCGATACTAAAAGCGGGAAAGCCC
This sequence comes from Chrysolina americana, assembly GCA_958502065.1. Classification (NCBI taxonomy): domain Eukaryota; kingdom Metazoa; phylum Arthropoda; class Insecta; order Coleoptera; family Chrysomelidae; genus Chrysolina; species Chrysolina americana. Next base: position 2,477,067 of record OY293419.1, on the reverse strand, counting down.
CAATAAAGAATAGAGAGCTACCGCCCCATCTCACTGCTGAGTGCGGTCGCCAAGTTGGTGGACAGGATCCTGCTGAAGAGAGTTGAGAATCTCGAGGAAGACCTTCGACTCATCCCGGCTTCCGGAGAGGTCACTCTACAACCTCTCAGGTGGCAAAAATTTTTCACGGGGTGAGGGAAGGTTTCCATCGAGGCCTCAACACAGTGATGGTCCTGTTGGATGTACAGAAAGCCTTCGACACCGTCTGGACAGAGGGCTTGGTCGCGAAGATGCTGAGAGTAGGCATGCCTAGGTACATGGTCAGACTTTTAGACTCCTACTTGGTTGGTAGGGCTTTCAAGGTTAGAATAAATTGTACCAGCTCGGCAATGAGGGCGATCGAAGCGGGTGTGCCGCAGGGATCCTGCCTCTCACCACTTTTGTACTCGTTATATACGCATGACTTTCCAATGTCTGAACACACGAGCACGGAGGTATACGCTGATGACACGGCAATTTTCGCCCAGGCGGGTGAGAGCAATATCGCTGCTGCCCGTGTGGCAACACACCTGGATGGGCAGGTCGTGCCGTATCTAGCGAGTAACAAAATAGTGGTCAATCCGGGAAAAACAGAGCTCATAAACTTCACTAAGAAGGGAAAACGCAGTAACGTGGAGATTACGGGGGGGTTAGTGGCTCTGGGAACCCGGATCGAGGAGTCAGAGTCTGTGCGGTACCTGGGGGTACAATTGGACAGGAGATTGACGCTCGTTAAACACGTCAGCTTGGCAATTCAACGAGCTGCGAGTGCAGTAAAACGGACATACCCGTTGATAGCGAGGAATTCCAAGCTTTCGATGGAAAACAAAGCGTTGATCTACAAACAGGTGATCAGGCCATCGATGACCTACGCCTGTCCAATATTCTGCAGCCTTCCCGCGTACCAGATAGTACGGATGGAGAGGATGCAAAATAAAGTACTTCGTATCGTCACGGATAGTGACAGGTACATTCGGCTAGCCGCATTGCATGAGCTGGCCAATGTCGAGACGATCACTGAATACATAAAAAAGATCGCAGATGAATTCTACAGACATCACATCCTTGGAAGCCCTCTGACCAGGCATATCACCAGGATCCGAAGCTACCATAATGCCCCGAGAAAGCATCAGGGGCTTATATACCAGGCACTGGACCTGTTCCATGAGCAACTAGAAGATGACTAGAAACTGAGGTGTAATGTCTAAACCGGTTTTTTTTGAGTTTTTCTGGAACTTGAGCAGATGATTCCATTCATGAAATACCAGTGAACTAATGCTAGAAAACAGCCCACGTAACACCCCTGCATAACTTGGAGGAGGCAGGGAAACATCCAAGCTGAGACCAAACCACTTACGTGCATATGGCCCACATTACAACGTGGTTTCTGTCTCCGGACAGATGTGGGGCGACTCTGCCTGACCCCTGGAAACAGGAGGCAGGACTAAAGTCTCTCACCCTGAAAGCAGTTGGAACCCGAACCTACCCCCACCCTGTGGTTGTAGCTAGTGTTTTAATATGTCTTTTATTTATTTATATGTCCGTAATAGTGTGTGCTGTATTTTATCTATATTTAATATTGGTTAATAAATTTTGGTATTTTGGATTTCTCTTCAAGGCAGCAACACTTGCAGCCGATGAACTCGGTCTCGTATTCGACCCTGAACGGACGAACCCAAACTCTGTCACCGAGTTGAAACCCGTTCAGCAAAAAATCCACGTTAAAACTGCAGAGAGTGAGAGTATTCTGCAGCCATAAGGATAAGCCAATGCTTCAAAAACATTGAAGACCTTGGCTCATCCAGAAACTTGACCTTTGCATTTCTCCGGTCAAGTGGGCTGAAGTCGGAAACAGAGGGATTCATAATGGCCTGCCAGAACAGTATCTTCATCACCCTCATCTACCGTAGTCGCGTGATGGGTATAAAGGACACTAGATGTAGAGCGTGTCGTGGGGCAGCTGAGACCATAATGCATTTGCTGTCAGCTTGTCCAGCTTATGCGGTCTCAGCATATATCAACAGGCGAGTGTTGTACTATTATCTACGACACTCGCACGGTGTAGACGAGACACCGTTGTTGCCTTATGCTCCGGGGGATATTGAGTCCGTTGTGGAGAATGAGAAGTGCCAAATCTGTTGGAACTACTCATTTCCCACCATCATCAAAGTAGGATGATTTTCGTCATTGAGTTTTCAGTTCCTGGCGAAACGAACATCGTCCGAAAAGAGGAGAAAAAACGGACTAAATATCAAGATTTACTCTTTGAACTCCGCAGGCTTTACCCAAACCATTCTGTTAAAATAGTGTTTCTGATGATAGGAGTCCTTGGTGGAATGATGGACACACTGGTCTTAAACTTAAAAACCATACCGGCTTGCCGTAATATGGCAGAAATCTTAGGCGGACGAATGCAGAAGGCCGTAATCCTTGGTCCTCTTCGCCTGCTCAGGGCACATGATTCTTGGACCAATTGTCACTTACCTCACGGCGTGGGGAGTGGTTATTGGGATAAAAGATCCGGAAGTGTCATGGCTCCGAAGACAGGGCCTGCCTGGTAAATTCCTAACGGACAAATAAACTAATAACCAAACTAAAGATAGTTTGTAACAAAATGAACGAAATACTAACCTCGGGCTCATGAATATCCTTGTCCGAACTGAATATAGCTCTGTTGGAACTGAAATCGCCCATTATCGAATCGCTTTCGGACATATTCAAGCTCTTCAAACTCTTCTGCTTGCGCGGAGGAACAGCCGGCGACTCGTCCACATTATCCTTTTCGTAATCGACAAACTCGAAGTTTCTATACGGATCGGCGAATCTAATGTCGAGCGGTTCTTTTTCCCTCATCTTCTCATCGACATGCGCCATAACATCCTCGTCATGTTCATCGTCGGCTAGAATACCCAGGCTTTCGCGATGCTGGATCAACCTACGATCAGCAGGAACATCTACTGATATAGTCTCTTGGTAGGGAACGAGGTTGTCTGTGTTTTTCTGCTTGTTACCGCGCCTGCTGTGACGCCGAGGTCTTGGTGGTGGAAACGTGCCGAGCTCGTCTTCCGCGGACTCTTCGTCGTACGGTATTTGCTCCTGGGAGGTATGCGGGGTCTTCCTCCTCTTCGGTTTCCTCATGGACTTGCGCTTGGCCGGCATTTCCGGCAACGACTGGTTGGACGCTCTCAGCGCGTAGTTGTTCGCTTGCATTTGCGACAAGGCGTTCGCCGGCGTTCTGAAGGCTTCTCGTATCTCCGAGCTGAGGTACATGCCGACCTCGATGTTGTCCTGGGAAATGCCTTTCTGCCTCAAGAAGAACTCGTCCGAGTTGATCTCCTCCAGGACGCCTTGTCGGTGCATTCCTTGCGAGCTGCCGGACGAGTAGTGTTCCCCGTTGTTGGCGTGTGATCCGAACTGGTACCCTTTCGCCGGCGCATCCTCGGGCGAGTCCAGATCCGTTATCGGCTGTTGCTTGTTCCGCATGTTCTCGATGTATTCGTGATCGTCAGCGTTATACGTGCCTTGATCCCACCTTCGCAAGAAATCCCGCTCCCTGTTCAGTTCCTTGTTTTCCCTGTCGTACTCATCGTCACTATCGATATCTTCGTCGTATCTGATATGAGATGGTTCGTTGTCGTCGATCGAGTCGCCGCGGATATATCGTTCTTTGTTGTTGTAATCGGCGTCCACGGAATCTTCGGAGTGCAGAGGCACTCTCATGGAGTCGCTTCCCGCGCTCCATCTACTGTCGTCCGTTTTAGGCTTGTCGGGCTTTTTCGTTCTAGGAACGGTGGCGAAGCTCGGGATTTCCTCCTCGGCCCGTGTTCGCTCCTTCGGTTTCTTTTTGAAAATCCTCGGGTACGTGCTGAAGTCGAATAGTGGTTTCTTTGAATCTCCGTCGTTGGATTCCGTGGATAGATGGCGCTCTCTGGTTGGCCATTTCGCGCTGTGCCGTTGCGGTAAACTGAAGGGCGGCAGGTTTATCTTGGCCCTGTCTGGAATTTTTGGCAAGCTGAACTTCTGGAAGTTTGGCTTGTGGAATTTGGGTCTGTCGGGTAAGGTTATGTGCGGCTTCTTTATGTTATGCAACCTCGTCCTAAAGTTATCGGCCCTCTGTTTGATCGCTTGGTGGAACTTGCTTGGACCTTCTCTGGATTTTGATCCCGACTGATGAACCATTTTGCTGTCTTTTTTGAACTTCAGTTGAAAAGCTGGATCTTGCATGTAGGGTTCCTCCAGTTGAAATTCGCCGGGGCTTTCATCAGTTTTCGATACTGTTGGAGGATGATGGACTTGCTTGCTGTCTTTTTGGAATTTGAGTAGGAAGGCTGGATCACGCTTGTATGCTTCTTCTTCGGTGATGTTGAACACTTGCGAGTTGTTGAGTATCTGGTCGGTGTTTATAATGCAGACTGTGGGATTCTCGTTGAGCTTCACTCTAGGGATTATTTCGATGTTTTCTGGCGGTGGGTTCACAGGCTCGTATTCATGGTCACTGTAATAAAATAAAAAGAGTTACAGTTAAGTTTGAGTTTAAAAAATAAATACGTTCAATTGAATGGCCACCTTGGTTACCCGACTTAAGTTCCTTAGATTTTTTTGCGGGGACACATAAAAACATTGTTTACAAATCACCACCAGACACATTAGAAGAGTTGCAAAGAAGAATTATTAACGTATGTCGCAAATTCTTTGGAATGTACGACAACAGTTTGAAAATAATGTATACCACTGTATGCAGGTTGGCGGACAGCAATTCGAGCATGTACTCGACTAATAAAGGACAATTGAATCGATTTTTGCATTTTTGTCGCACATTACTGTTGGAATTTCAACGCTGGTGATCTGGATGGCAATAATTCGAATCGACCAGACTTTATTCAGACGAACTGCATGTCGTCGGTCAATGCCATAGTCACGAATGTGCATATTTGATGTTTCGAGATAAATGCCTTTCAAAAATCAAGGCGATAAAAATATCATTTTGGGTTACTGAACCACTATTGGAAGATTTTCTGTTGTAAAACATTAGATAATGATATCTTTATTTTTAGCAACGTCTTGAATTTTTCTCAAAACATCAAATATGCACATTTGTGACTTTGGCATTGGACCGACGATTGTATCAATCAGAACGGTTGTGAGTGGGTATGGATAATTTGATAAATGAACGAAATGTTAGTTGAATATGCGTATATTATTCGTCAATCTGACCTGACTTAACTAACGTAGGCAGAATTACCATTCAAAATTAGAAAAATCTGCCAAATGAGATCCACTCCACAACTCTTTTTATTGTTCCATGCGGATCCCCTATACGAAGTCTGGTCAATTTTAATACGTGGGTATATATGATTTTAACCAATGAGAATTGTTTGTGTGCGTATAGAATGGATATATAAAAGCTTGAGTAACTCGCCCTGAAACGGATTTCTTCCCTTGGAGCTGTTTATTTGTTATGAATTTTGAAATAATTCCAGATTTATTATGATTTTTTTTTTAATAAATATGACAACATTGTAATTTATTCCACACGTCAATTGGTTGAGTAACCAAAGCGCGTAAGATTTACAAATTTAAATAATCATTTTCACGACTTCAATCGATTTGAAACAATCCCAAGAAAAACTTCATATTTGCTTAACAAGTTAGGTGAAATAAAAACAGTCTTATATGTCAGTGAGCCATTCACAATTGGATCTAGGAAGTCTCAAGTGATCCCGGGTCGCCTTCATTTGTTTCACCAATTAACCTCGCTCTCATCGTAGTGAAAAGTGCCAAAATGTGTTTACTGTAATTTGTTTTTCAAAATCAAAGTTTATTTGTTGATGGTCCGGATGACATTATCAAGTGAAAGGTGAGTCATGCAAAATTGAAGGAATATATGTAACATTTTTAGCGAAATGAGACAAATTTTAAATCTTTAAAACAGTTCTGTGTCATCAACTAAATCCGACATCATCTCGGAATTACTACGTACCAAACATACCTACAACAACTACTGTACCCACTAGTAAAAGTAGTAACTCATAGGGTTGATGAGGTTTTTATTTGAATAAAAAAAGGCTAGTAATCGCTTCATGCGTCACTTTCTTACGAAAGTTTTTACAGTTCGTAAAATACATCTCGACAAGTCATTTTAGTATAAACCTCAAACGAGTACATGCTTATTCCCTTCTTTATCAAATACGTCGAAAGTCTAGTGTGCCGGGTTTGTTATTCGATGTTTGATTTGATTTGATTGTTTACGTTACTTCTAGAGAACTGTCATTGTGAAGTGAAGCACATTTTTGTGATAAGTGAACAGTGATAGATATTTCTTTAAATGGGAGAAATTATTCCCAGGTTAGTGTTTGCTGGTAATTTTTTTTTTGATATAAGATAAATAGGTATATCTCCATATATGTTATATATTTGGGTACCTACCGACATAAAAAATTGAAGTCGGTCTATTTATTCTCATTAAAGTGAAGTTTTTGTTCTTGATAATAATTGACCCTGAATATTCAAGTTCTTGATCTAGAATATGTAGGTAAGCACGTTGATTCTTTTGTTGTACAAATGAGTTTTTTTACTACTTAAAAATTCAAATGCCATTAAATGCCATTAAATGTTCATATCCTATGACTTGCAAGAGATCTACTATATACTGTCATATTAACGACTTACGAAATATTGAAAAAATGCATTCCAGCTAACCGCGATAGTCGCTTTGTCAGCAATAAAAAAGCACATTTTTTATGAACTGTAAAAACACAAGAGCTTTTTTTAATGGATAAATTTCGGTTTTTAACGGAATGATTATACCAATCGGTAATTTTGGACGAGAAAATCTGATTTGGAAAAATTGCGAGACCGCAGATCGAGCCGTTTGCCAGTTTCGTTTTTCGAGTAAAAAATTACTGATGAACAAATTTGAGTTGGAAAAAATATATCCAAGAAAAAAAGAGTTCGACTGTTTTTTGGTAAGATAGATCGGCCATATACAGGGCAATTCAAATTCGACCCCCACCATTGGGATCTCCTAAACTACAGGAGATACGTCGAAGAATTGGGGCAAAGTTGCGTATTCTGGTGCTTAACAAAATACTGTTTTGAAACTTGGAAAATTCCGAGTATTTCCGGAAACATCGGGAAAAAACTGAAAATCGGAATTTTCGTTTTTATTTTTTTCATCATTTCGAACACTTGTTGTAATACTTTTTGTGCATTTTTTTACAAGTTCATGATTTCATTCTTGTTTTTTGAAACGCAACGTACTCAGCCAAGTGTTTGCCCAAAATTCCGAATAATGTTCTATCCGGCTGTTGTCTTTCCGGATATAATTCAAAATAAATTTGTGTTGTTTTCGTACTATTCCTATCAAATTTATAATAAAGTTTCAACATATCTCGTTTTTCTTCATTTGAGAATGACGATATTTCAACTGAAGTATTTGTGCAAACTTATAATGTTTAATGAGTTCTGACAACTAGTGTTTATTAAACAAAATTTTTCGATGGAGTCATGACCATCTCAGATGAAGTTGTTTTTTTTAATATCTGTGGTTTCAGAAGTACAAATTATACATCAATGAAATCAGAATGAGAATCACTATTTTTCTGTATAAAAAAACAATATGGCGCCCATATTAGAAAAAAAGTTGATGATGAATGCCAGAAGACGAAACGTCGAATAGTAAATCTGAACATGAAAACGTGTAGCTGAAAAAAAGTATTAATGAAAATGTACTTTTGGTTTTGAGCTATGTTGTCAAATAACGATAGAAAAAAATATAAACGAAAATTCCGATTTTCAGTTTTTCCCGATATTTCCGGAAATACTCGGAATTTTCCAAGTTTCAAAACAGTATTTTGTTAAGCACCGGAATACGCAACTTTGCCCCAATTTATGCTTCGACGTATCTCCTGTAGTTTAGGAGATCCCAATGGTGGGGGTCGAATTTGAATTGCCCTGTATAGAGTCCTGCAACAAGGGCGACTATATCTCCATCGTGGTAATAATCCAAAATGATAGTATTTTCTGGGCTCTACAACATGAAATAATGGCACTTACGCAGGGTGTTCAATTTTTTCTGGGCGGGTCCCCAACTTTGTTTTTTCAAATATTAACCTGATTTTTTGTAGTTTTTCGATATTTCATGAGAAATAAAAGGTACTTTATGGGAATCTTTTTTCGAAAATATTGACGGTTTTCAAGATTTTTAGCATGACTGCTTTTTTTTACAAAAGTCGTCACTCGTAATATTCGAAATTATAAAGTTGTACCAAGTCCCATTAAAATGAATGTTTGGTCAAATATTGTACGCTGGTGATTCTTTCAAACGATATATCTAAAATCGGCCTGTGATATACAGAGTGCGAAAAACAGCTTGCCAAAAATTGAAAATAAAAATGTGTAAAATTATTTCTAAAAATCACAAATTACCCTTATGAGGATTTTGATGAAATTTCCTCTATGGTGACATAAAAAGTATATCATGTGCCATCGTAGTCTACTGTATCAATGAAATAAGTAACTTCACTAGAAACCTTTACACATTACTCTCAAAAAAGAGGGGGTTAATTAAAATTTTCTCTACGTTGGTACCTATAAGAATTACATTTTGGGTAATTTATCTACTGAAATATTTTCACTAGAAACCCCGATCAGTAAAGTTCTTTGAAAAATCAATCATTAGTTCTTCTAGCACTTTCGAACAAACGGGAATTTTTTTGATAAAAGTGAAATTACCCGCTTCTATCGAACATTTTTCATCAATCATATTAAGTATTATAAAGTTTTCTTTTCCTCTTCACTGTTCTCATAGGTATAAATTATGATCTTTTTTTTTGTCTCAAGAACACCTACTTATTGAATATCTTTTATGATAGTTCAAGACATACTTTGGTGGCCAAAATAATTTAAGTATTGGCATATTTTTTATTGTGAATTATTATGGAAGCTGTGTTTTTTTTACAATTTATTTGCATGTTATATATTTATATTGTGATAGTTTATTTTTAAAATGAGAATACACTCATTATTATTATTATATATAAAACCTCAAACATTCCTTTCATAATAACGTCGAGAAAATAATTATTCTGAAATTGAACTGAATATTTTTTATGCATAGTTAACAGTCGTTCAGTGTACACTGATAAAAAAATAAAAGATGGCTTTCAGTCCATCAGATGTTCGAAGTGAGGTCCTCAATTGATTTCAGAACACACCTTTCCCTGTTATAACAACCTGAGTGCTAATTCTCTTTGGAGACTGACGCTGTTCAACGTCTGACACTCATGGCCTTATGCTTCGATATTTGTAGGGCTTTCAAGGTAAACACATTATTTAAGATAGGGCCAGAGAAAAAAGTCCAGTGTGATAAGATCTGGCGATCTAGCAGACCTAGCAGAAAATGTATAATATTTTACTCGGAAATATAGCCTCTATCATAATTTAAAATGGAATTAATTGAATTCAGTTGAAAAGAAAAAGTTGACTTGATGATCTTTGACAGGTGACAAATTTCTTGGACTTCACATCGATAAAAAACTGAAGTTCAACGAGCATATCACTAAACTGGGCAATAAATTGTCTTCCGGATGCTATGCCATTAGGATAATTTCACGACATTTGGGTTTTACTGCCGCTAAAACAGTCCATTTTGCTGTTATTGAATCCCATCTAATCTACTGTATAGCATTCTGGGGAGTGTGCAGCAAATAATTATTGCATATGATACAAATCATCCAAAAAAGGGCAATTAGGGCTCTCTGTAAAGTAAATCAGCGTGATTCTTGTAGGGAGCTTTTCATATATCATAGAATCCTGACTGTTACGTCAATCTTTATCTTAGAAACCACCTGCTTAATTCACAAAAATCGTGACAAATATATTGCAGTGTCATCAATATATAACACTCGCTCATCACAAAACTTGAGATTACCATTACCTTGCTAAGGAATCCATTTTCTATAACGGGCTAAATATTTATAATTATTTACTACTACGTTAGAGGGAAATTGACGAGAATGGCTATACACTCATCCTTTCTACAATACCGAAGAATTTTTTAGTCGTGAACCTTCTTTTTAGAAATGACTGATGTGTTTGCATCTGGCGGACTTCTTAATCATTTCAATTCATTTTATATTTACAAATTTTAATATGTCTGTACCAGTACCAGTACCATATTGTATTTTGTATTTTTTATTTGTTAATGTTTTTCTATTTATATTTTCTTTATCTTTCAATCTGTACTACAAGACTTTTTTTTATTCCTTCTGACAATAAAGCATATTTTGATTGATTGGTGGAATCTCTCTCGCGTTCGATTTGCAGAAAAGGAGTTCAAATACGCGGAATTTCTATTTCGACGACTGGGATATACACCAAGCACTAGTCGATTCTCTTATTTTTAGCACCTTCCATCGAAAACCAAAACCATTCGAAAACATACCGGACCGTAGCGCTGAATCGGCTCGAAGGCCGCGTTCCCACCAAACTGCCTTTGTCTGGCAGCAGCGAATCGCACTGGAAGTATTGACAGGCGCACCGCACGTCCAGCGACGCCGCCGAGGCCCCGTCGGACCGCTCCCTGGAGACGTCTCGCCGCCTCGGGGCGATCTTCGCGCCCTCCGACAGCGACCTCTTCGCCTCCTGCAGGCCCCGCTCGGAGACCAGGGAGGCTCGCCTGCGCCTCTGCCGCCGTCGCACTTTTTCCGATTCCATCCCCGTTCGCGATTCGCCCGGTTTTGTCTACATTTTTGTTTGTTTTTTCCCCGCTCCGGAGCGACTGTCGTGAACGTCTACAGGTCACTAGCTAAATTTAGTGACCGCTATTGTTGGAGCTTCGCCGTCGGCGAGCGCGAACGACGTTTTTTCGACGCCGAGCGAGCGAGTATTTTTATTTTCGTTCTTGGCCTGGGTTCGGGCGAAATTTTCGCTTATTTGTTCTAGTTTTCTTCGGCGCGGAGATATGCTGACGCCGTGCCAATAACGAAGTGAGTATGTTTATTTCGGTGGATGATTGAGACTTCTTCATTCCGGCTCCCACAATTCCATTACGTACTATTTTCGTAACGGTCATCTTCCTGGTGTCGTTCCGCGATTTGTTTTTGTTTGTTGCGAGATCGGGTGAATTGTTCCCGAAGCCTTGGAAATGATTCAGAGCTCTCTATCTTCGTAACAATCAGCAAAGAGTACGATCAGACAATGATCATTCTGAATATTTGGCACGGGGTTCTTTAAGGATCCATTTCAGGTCCACTGCTATTTTATATTCACACCTCAAACTTTCTTCTCTTCAACGCTGTCAAGCCCATCTTTATAAATTCGAACGAGTTCGAATATATTGTACCAGATAGGTAACAGCAATGTGAAATAATACGGGGTACCCTTCTCTCTGAGCGTTTCCACCAAGTGGAAAATAAAAGGCAAACATCTGTCAGAAAACAACTACTTCCCTGACTAATACCACGATGGACATTTGTGCAACGTTCTTCAAAGAAGACCCAATTGCAAGTGTTTGTCTCGTAAATAAACAGCTGGGAATGACCACCTGCAGACATGCATATGTTTCGAAGTTTTGCCTCTCATCAGTGCCAGGGTAGGTCGGACAACATTATTATTGTCCTGTCCCTGCCAAATGAATAATAACCAACTGTTTAACTAATATTTCCCCACGGTTAAACTGTTGAAAAATTCCTTTACCATAAAAATCTACAAAGTCTTTAATTGACTTTGAATCGAATTCAAATTCGGTGGGCATATTCAAAATAGATTGCGTTTTACGAATGGGAATTTGAAAAAAAATTGAGAATTGACCCCTCTCAACTTTTCAACTCGAGAACGGTTGAAGATAGAGCAATTCTGCGGGCGGCAATCGATTCAGAATGACGAAATTAGTATACTCTGTGAATTTGGGATGAAAGTATGGAGAGAAACATTTTTGAATCAATACATTACCAACTTTTTGAAATTTTCAACTCGAAAGTGTAGAGGTTCCGTGAAAATCCTATAAAATTTTTAGATGACTCAGTATCGACGTCAAATTCGGTGTGCAGATTCAAAAATGATTGGATTTCACGAATATAAGTGAAAATTTCATATTTCAATGATTTGGGGGGAAAATTACCCTCAACTCAAGAACGGTTGAAGATAGAACAATTCTGCGTACGCCAATCGATTCAGAATGACAAAATTAGTATACTCGGTTTATTTTAAGTCGATCGGTGAAAATAAATAATTATTCTAAAAAAGTCCAAGGGGTATACCCCTAAAAATCATGAAAAGAACGAAATCACTAGATTCACTTGGAACTTCCACTATATACTCAAAATTTCATGCTGATTCTGAAAATGTATGATTTGGATATGCTCAGTTACAAGGTGTAGCTAAAATAGCACCATCGAATTTTTGAAATTTTTTATTTTTCATCTTTGGAAAAATCGCAAAGTGGCCTCAAACGTATTTTGTCGAGCTGATTCCGAATATGTCAACACATATAAGATAGAGCAATTCTGCGAACGGCAATCGATTCAGAATGATGAAATTAGTATACTCTAAGAATTTTGAATCGATCGAAGAACAGAATTCATTACACGAAAAAAGTCCTAAAGGGTAGACCCCTAAAAAATCATGAAAAATGCAAAATCATCAGATTCACTTGAAATTCGCACTATTTATGCAAATTTTCATACTGATTCCAAATATATATGATTTTTATGCCCACACACACGGTTCACTATAAAATAGGAACTAAAGAAAAATCTGATAAGGTAAGCTCGGGTAAGTGTGACCGTGATTTTCATTAGTTCGCATTGCATTCAGTCCATCTGATGAACCTGAACTAATATCAACAATGAAATTTTGCAGGTATTTACTTCGAAGATCAGTCTTTGTAATACGCCACAGAAAACTGCTGAAAAGCGTATTCTATGAATTTTATTTATATATTCAGATATACATCTCCGTAGGTCACACTTCCCAGGAAATTTGGGGCAAGTGTGATTCTGGCCAAATTTAAAGATATTTTTGCACGTAAATCTCTCTTTGGGGCAGGTGTGAGTAAACAGTAAAGGAACTTTCACCATAATTTATTTGTTTCGAGATATCTTTATTCAAAACATAGTTAGGAACTTTTTAATATTGAATTTGAAATGTCCCATTGGAAAAAAACCAAAAATAATCATGAAAGTGAACATTTGTTGAAAAGAAAAATTTACAGGGAGAAATCTGAAAAATTGAATGAGAATTTCATTGATCCCCATCTTCTGACGAGTGGTGATGGAAGCACAGTTGTTATTTCATCCTCAGAAAGTGTATCGATGTCTTCCACATCTGGCCAGGTATATTGTTTGGCTCTCTGAGATTTCCGTATATAATGTCGTACTATAGCTGAGAAAATATTACTGTTTAGATTGGCCAAATGAACCAGGTTCCCATTTACCCCGACAGATAGGTCACACTATCCCCAATAACATTTAATTTCGGGGTAAGTGTGACATGCAACGGAAAAATGTAAAAAAAAACAACTTCATGAAAAAACGGCAATCTATAATCAGATTCATTGTTTAGGCAGAAGAAAAGTGTATAAAATGGATTCTTACATTAGATTTTAACAATACACTCAAAGCTTGAAATAAACTTGTTGTACTCGTTCGGGTTGATAAATTGTAGGTTAGAAAATTGGGGAAAATATTTGGATTTCACAAGATCTCTTTTGTATTTTATATGATGGTTATGGATTCATTATAAGTGTAGGCTATTCGTCAATAGATGGATTGGGCTGTCGCCCGGTTTAGCGAAGATAGCGAGCAAACTCACACTTGCCCCAAATTCACACTTACCCGAGCTTACTATATTATCAACTCGAAATTGCAGAGGTTCCGAAAAAAGCCAGTGAAACCTATGATTGAATCATTATCGACTTCAAATTTGGTGTGCACGTTCAAAAAAGGTTGATTTTTTCGAAATTGAATAGAAAAATTATGAAAATAAAATAATAGAGTGAAATGACCCCTCTCAATCCCAAATAAACTTTTCAACTTGAGAAGGGTTGCTGATAGAGCAATTTTGCGAACGCAAATCGATTCAGAATGACGAAATTAGTATGCTCTGTGGATTTGAATAGAAAAAATTACAAATGAACTTCGAAAACAATCAAAAATAGAGTAAATCTGGGAATGCTCGATTCAAAATGATGAAATTAAGTTTTATATTTTGTGATTCTTCAAGTAGGTCGGCAGAAAAAAGATTACTCAAAAAATCCAAAGGGGTAGACCCCTTGGTAATACCTCTAAAAATCATGAAAAATACAAAATTTTCAGATTTACTTAAAATTTGCCCTATACCGGGTGACCACGATGTGAGGTACGCCCCCCAATTTTTCTATAGTTTCAAAGATACAGGTTTTAAATTTGGTACGTCGATATAATACTTGAATACGCATATTTTGACTCCATTACCAAAAATTCACCACTACCGGTTTAATCGGAAGTGACCCCAAACTTTTTTTTTCAAATGACACCTTGTATATTTTTTTTCATTATCCGGAAGAACTCGCAATTTGTGGTAACACTGTTCTTCAAAATTGAAAATCGGTTGAAAAATGGCGGAGATACAGTTGATTGTTCAATCGAACAAAGTTGGCCATGAACATCAAACCCAAATCATCACAACTGACGAACGGCGTCAACATTTACGAGAGGAAGGTTCGAGGTAAGATACAGCTGAAAATTGAGCTTCTCATGTAATTGCAGCAACCATATTTTCCATCAATTATCAAAAACTTCCTCAAAACGGAGTAGTACTCATAAAGAAATGCTCACAATTGCAAATTCTCGAATGGCAACATGCTCTTTTCACATTGTCGTATTGAAAAATGATGAATTATCAGATTACTCGAATGTAAAGATTTGAGTTTTTGCTCAACTTTCGTAAGTTCAAGCCGCCTCTGTTTAAGAATATTCAATTTTGAGAACACTCATAATGAAACATCCCGTATCCTTCGATTCCTTTCAGAATTCTCCAAAACTTTTAACACGATTATTTGGATAATTCATAACTTCTCAGTACGACAACATGTATGTTGCCATTTGAGAAATGACAGTTGTGAGCATTTCTTTATGGGTACTGCTCCGTTTTGAGGAAGTTTTTGATAGTTGTTGGAAAATATGGTTGCTGCAATTACATGAGAAGCTCAATTTTCAGCTGTATCTTACCTCGAACCTTCCTCTCGTAAATGTTGACGCCGTTCGTCAGTTGTGGATATACGGATTTTGTGACTTTCTAGTCGGTCGGCAGAAAAAAACTAGCCCAAATAAAATATGTCAAAACTATCCCTTAGGCATGCCATACTAAATGTGGATGAAAAGTATCTAATATCTCAAAAACGGCTACACCATAATAAATATTTTAACTGACAAGAGCTCTTCGGTAAACACCCGTTAACAAATTTTCAGAAAAATACCGCCAGTAGTTTTCCATATGCATATCAACTCAGCTCATCGTGGAACACCCTGTATATAAAACTGGGTAATAATCAATAAAGACTTTGCTACGATTTGGCTGGATGGATATTTAAACTATTCCATTTCAATGCATGGCATTTACTCCGTATCTGGGTAGTTTCAGGAACGAAAACAAAACGTTAAGCGATACTCACCTTATTTTAGACCATTTGTTGTAGTTCTCCCCGGGAGGCACGTCCTTGAAGATTTTATCATCTTCGTCAACTGACATCGACCGAGTATTCTCCGGAACATCGGGTTGAAATTTCATCTCTTTCTTGTCATCACCATCGGAACTGATGACCTGAACGTCCTCGTAGCTTCCGTCTTTGCTCGCTTTCGTGCGGCGCTTAAAAGACACTTTCTTCTTCATTATTGGCGATCCGTCTCCCTTCAAGCTGGACTTCAGCTCGGGAGATTGGGCCTCGTTGATATCCTCTTTGTTTGCTACAGTTTCGAGAACGTTCTCTTTGTCCTCTAGTTCTGCAGGCGTAGTAGTTTTCGCCAAGTTGTCCTCTGGAAGGTTGTCTTTTTTGGTTGCTTTGGGTTCACTCAGACCATCTTCTTCATCAACAAGAACATTATCCTTGTCTAAGTCTCTGCTAGTAGCGTTTTCTTCAGGTTGTTCTTCATGGACGCTTATTACTTCTTCAGTACCTACTATGTCACTAACCTCTACCCCCAAATCCTTGGTTATGTTTTTATCTTCAGGCAGTTCCTTGTCTTTTATTCCTTGTAGATTATTTCCACTTTCCAAAGACACTTTGTCGCTGCTACTTTCTTCGCTGACTGGATCCAATTTGTGTTTGGGGTGGGCGATTTCATCAACCGCCCCCTTCGCCAGTTCCTTGAGTTCGCTTATTTTATTACCGAAAAAATGTTTATTTTCTGACGATGGCGTCTCTGCTACGTCGGAACTGTTGTAATCCAACGTTTCGTCGTCCGAAGGAGCCGTCAGGAATATGAATTGCACGCCTGTCTGGGCAGGGCTGTCGGGGGTGGTGGAACCTGTGTCGGGGGTTTTGAGGCCTTCGTCAACCTGAAGCTGCAAGCACTCCTCACTTTCCTCTTCGGAGGCTTTTAGAGGGATGTGGATGTATACTGGCTCGATGGGTTTCACGGGTTTTAACTGTTTCGACTTCTGCCGTACCTTCTCGATCTTCTCTTCTTTCGGCTTGATCTCTTTCTTGACAGTGGACCTCGACAGCGTCCTCTTTATCTTATCCGATGCCTCTTTCAGTTTCTTCATCAGTCCCAGCTTCGACAGGCTCTTCCTGCTATAACTGCTTTCTAGAGATATTTTTCTTTTTCTTTCGGGCTCCGCTGATCTCGAACGCCCCTTCCTATCGCCTTGCGTTTGCATCTCGGTTTCTTTAGACGTGGTGGCCTCGAACAGCTTGTCGAAAGTGTCGTCGTATTTCGTGGTATCGACTTGGGCGACCTTATTCTCCTCCTCTTTTAATTCAGCGAGTGCAGGCGTTTCCTGTGATTTGAAGCTGACGGGATCGAATTCTCCGAAAGATTTTGAATCTTGCTGTGAGTGTGTTTGATGGTCAGTAACTTTTTTGATGTCTTCTGTTCCATCGTTAATTGCGTCTTCAGTTTTTGACTCTTCCGTGATTGGTGTCTTCCTACTGCTGACTGTTTCTACGTTATCGTCAGTTTGTACTTCATTGTTTGGTTTTGTCTTGATTTCTGCTTCTGGCTCGGTGCCTGCTTCAACATTAATATATTTACCAGTCTCAGTGTCTGCTTCTTCTTTGGATATTGTTTCCGCTTCTTCCTTTGCGTCTGCTATCGTGTTGACATCTGTATTAGTGTCTGTTTCAGTGACTTCTCCTGCCTTTATGCCCACTTCTATTTCTGCTTTTGCTATTTCATCATCTGCTTCTTCAGCGCGAACTTCCATATCGACGTCTGCTTTCGCCTCTGTTTCTGTTTCTTCCTCGATATCTTCGCTCTTAATTTCATTTCGTTGTTTAATGTTTTTGACGAGGTCTCTGAAGCTTCCTGGTTTTTTCTTTTGGTACTTCTTGGCTTGATCCGATCCCGACTCCAGGTGTGAGAATTCATCTGTCTCTCCAGGAGGTGGTTTTAGAGGTATGTGAATGTACAGCGGTTTTGCATTTCGAGGAGAGGCGTTAGTTTTTTTTATTTCCTTTTTCGTTTCGGGGGGCGAGTTACTCTTTTTCTTCGGCGCGGGTTTCTTCAACTTGGACGTGGGAAAAGACAACTTGGGGACTTTTATTTTGGCCTTGGTGTCCCTTAATGTTTTAAGAATCGCTGATTTGGTCTGGCTGATTCTGCTGTAGCTGCTTTCCGCCGATAGTTTTCGCTTTCTCGCCTGGGGTGCATCGTCTTTTTCGTCTACTTCCATCGTGATATCCAGTTCGGATTCGTATTCCTTTCGTTTTCCCGTAGGACCGCGGTCTTCTTTGTCTAAATATTGACTTATATCGTCCGAACTTTCTGCGGATTCGAGGAAGAATATTCCGGAGCCTTGTTTATCTTTATTGTTAGAATCACATTCTTCTATAACTAAAGAACTACTGCTATGCTTAATGGAATGGTCATCGGGTTCGGTGATGATTTGCAATTCGTCCGACTTGTCGTGTGGTTCCCCTGCGTTCAGATGGTTTTCGGTGTCCATCAACTCGGAAATTTCGACGTCGGATTTTCCCATCGTCGACGAGCTCTTGGTTTTTCGCATGCCCTCCATCGTGTACGGTTCGGGGTCTGGTTCCTCGTCGAACGGTTGCTTGTAGAGGTACGTCCACGGGTACCCACCTTTCGTGCGAGACCTTTTAACGTCCTCCCACTTGTATGTTTTGATTGGTACCCGCGGATGTGTTTCTTCTGTAACGAAAAAATATCGTCATCAGATACGAATGATAATAACGATAATAATAGTAGAGAACGCAAGATGGAATAAGTATAGTATATTGCATGCTAAAATAATTTTATAAATATTTCATTATTACATCTAATTTTCAGACATTACTAAAATGTTTTTATTGTTCACTCTGTACATAATGATATGATCTGCACCATCTGAATGATATTTAGTAATATGAAGGTATAGTTGATGATAAGAGCGAAAAAAATGCAGTTGGCACTTTCAAATCCCGAGAAAATCTATCCATCAACGAACTTTGCGATTCTGCACGTTTGATCAGTACATCGAATACTACAATATACTGAAAACTCAGACGTTTCACCGAGAACCGCCCTGTATTCAAAACCATAAAAGATACAATAACGATTAAATGGGAAAAAAGGTTACTATTGTGGTAGTGAACAGTAAATGGTCAGAGAATATCTACGGGAACTTTCGCCTTTCCCGATTTATTCAGGGAAAACTAAAAATGCTGTTTCAGCCGCGTGTTTCACGCACGCCGTCAGGCACAGGTGTGAACGTCGACAGGCATGCATTTCTCATTCAGGGTTAAAAATGTAGGGTGGACACGCATGTTTCTGAATCATGCACGATACTTCTCGGCGGATTTCGTTTTGAAAAGTGTTCAATAAATATTGAAGGTAGATTCGATTCATCGCATTACTTCCTTCGCAGACATCACTTACAAATTTCATTGTCGAAATCAATGACGTGTGTCCGTATGTGTAGATCGAAAGTTTCGTGAATTCGTTCGGGATAATAAATATATTTTTCATAATGTCTCTCTCCTACTACACGCATTAAAGTTCGTACGTGGGTGTGTGTGATGCAAGATCTTGGCGAAGGTTTATTTCTGACTAACAAAAAATGTATTTCAAGATTTTAGGAACACTACGGAAAATATCAAATGAATGTTGGGTTTCCACGAGTATCTTGATGCATTGGACACACGTAAGAAAACACCTGTGTGTCAATTTTAGACGTTATTGCCATCAGTTTGTTTCGGTGTTTTGTTTTGTATTGGTTTACTGTTGTTCTTCCTATAGATGTGAACTGTATTGAGGTTTCAATTGAGTACTCCTTTAGACTCCGTAATAGTAAATTTATTGAAATTATCTGCAGAAAATCATGTCAGTCTGACAAGTTTCAAATTTTCTCTTCTTTAAGAGACAAAAACAAACGGAAGTGATTAATCAAGGCTGCACAGTACTTCCAAAAAATACAGAGTGAGAACCGTTATGGGAGTTACTGATTTCAACATTGTGGAACTGGCCGAGATTGACAAATTCGAACCATTTTCTGGTCCAGAAATACGATGCCTGCTTCTGATCGATAATATTTAACTGAATTAATCAAACGATACAAAACAACATGAGTTGTTTAGATTTATTCGAGCCAAGAACTCATTGGGCAAGAATTTTTATAAAAAAAGGTCAGATAGTCTATTTTTATGCGACAGAGGTGTCTGGCTTGAACTAATCATTGAGCCAGACGACATTGACAACTGTAATGAATGGAAATAATTTTACAGAAACAAATCAAAATAAGTTTGACTGCTATGGTTTTACCATATGACACTCACTATCACAATCATAACTCTCTCACTTTTCACAGAGGCTGTTATAGCCCGATGACCCCTTTGCAATTATTTCATAAGGTAGACACCCGAAAGTTGACTTGAAGCACATACAAGCAGCTCCAACTTCTGTCCATCTCAATTGACGAGTTAATAGAAAGGCTGCTTGTTGCAAACAAGGATGGTTTTAGCGTTTAAATAAGCAGCTCTAACTTTTGGCTATCCTAATGGACAAGGTAATAGAAAGACTAATGCTCAAAGGCTTTCGTAGCCCGATAACTTTGCGATTATTTCAATTACAACTCGGCTAACTTTGGGCCATTCTAATAGACAAGTTAATAGAAAGGCAATAACATCCACAGGATTTTATAGCTAAGGAAAAATCGATGACCTTTTGTGATTATTTCAAAAGGAAACTTGCGAAGGCAGTCTTGAAACTAACTCATTTAGAGCATCCTGATGTTCGAGTTAATAGAAAGGCTTATGAACAGAGGCTTTTATAGCTAAGGATATGTCGATGACCTTTTGAGATTATTTCAAAAGGCAAAGACGGTCTTCAGAAGCTTTTATAGCCCGATTACCCTTTTGTGATTATTCCAAAAGGCAAACTTCCGAACGCGGTTTAGAAGCACATACAAGCAGCTCTAACTTTAGATTATCTTACTGGACGAGTTAATAGAGAGGTTAACATCCAGATGCTTGTTTAGCCAAGGATATGTCAATGGACAAACTTGCAAGGATGGATTTGGAGTTCACACAAGCAGCTCTAACTTTTGGCCATCCTAATGGACACGTTAATAGAAAGGCTAATGATCGAAGGCTTTTATAGCCTGATATATCTTTGTGTTTATTTCGAAATGTAACTCGGTCTAACTTCGGCCATCCTACTAGACAAGTTAATAACTAAGGAAAAACTAAGGCTAAGGATATGCGGATGACCTTTTGTGATTATTTTAAAAGGCAAGAATTATTATACAAGCAGCTCTCAATATGATCTGACTTGACAGTGAACTCTCATTGGGGTGGTGCCCTGAAGCGCCACGGTTAATAATATGAATAGCCCCCTCTAAACGCACAGGCTATGCCTTTGACGAATGTTTGTGAAGAATTAGTATTATTATTTCCTGAAAGAAATGTTGATAAAAGCGAGGACAACTTATGATGGGCAGGCGCTAACTTTTGGCACACCCTGTATAGTTTTGAGACTAGAAATAATTGAGGTACTAATCCAACTGCAAGTTAAAGAAGTTCTAAATCACCTTGTATTGGAAAACAAAAGCGCAAATAATGATGTATTATAATTAGGATGCAGGAAGGAATTTTAATTACTAATCAATAAAGTTGTTGAAAGATGCGAGCACTAGTACACAAAAAAGTAATGGGAAATTATTTAAAAGTCTGGGAGAAGGGGTAATATTGCTACAAAGCAATGGAGGAAATACTGCGATGGTATATACATGGTTACAGAAAAGTGTCGACAGAAAAGGACAATCTACAGGTTTCGGATATAAAATTATACTGCGTACGATTTCAACTGATTTCAGCCATGCCTTATTATCATGAAATAGATCGAGAAGAAATCCACCAAGCAATAAACAAACAAAAAATATCTGAACAACTGATAGGACTTATGAAAATTAACACAATATCGAAGTCTTAGAAATTTTATATCAAGAGAGGACTCTGACAGCCATTATACACAGCGTCTTCAAGTTTGTTCCTAAAAAAAGTATAACGAATAGGTTTAATGATTTTTTTGCTAGCCAGTGGATGTTCATGAAATGTCTCAGGTAATCCAGTATCTAGTATTTCAAAACGACTCAAATAGTGAAACTATAGAAAACAACAAAAAAGCTGGGAAAGGAAGGTGTTGAATTTCAACTGATAATTATTAATAACAGAACGAAATACAAATATGGTTAATTGTTGATGAGCAAACAGGAAGAAGTAGAATATCAAACGGTGGTAGAAAATAGTGTCACAAAATATTTTTTTTGAATTTGTTAGGGATTTCATATACATGATAGTCAAAGAAATCCTTGCTGGGATTGATGCAAGGGAGTACGGCTGGGTGGGACTGTACTGAGGGTCAAAATATGTTTCACAAACAACAAAAACGAGAATATAAATACAAGTAATTCGACGTAGTCTTGCGGAATATGGACCTTGAATCAAACGGGAGAGGAAGGAATAGAGAGGTGGGCGAGACAAATGCTCTAAGAGTAATAGTGTGTTATAAACTCACTAAATATGTTATAATTTCTTGAAAGCACACAAAGAATGAGATGGCTAGAGCATGCAGAATGTTCAAACCCAATTATTATAAAAAATTGGTGAGCCAAGAAAAATGTGTGTAAATCAAGTACCAGAGACGATGATAATAAAAGTTGGAAAGATAAGGCGGCAAACAGAAAAAATTTGAATGGGAGAGAATGAGTAAAACTACATTGTTAGGCGCACGAAAGCCTTTCGAGCTACTTAGTTGTATTTAGTGTTTTTGAAAACATACTGTTTTGCTCATTTCTGTTTTGCCATCCAAATTTAGCTCCGAACACTATATCATGCACTCACCTTTATTAACCTTCCTATCGGGGTTTTCCATTATGATTTTCGGCAACTTCGACACTGCAGTTCATCGAAAATTCCATGGTTTTCTAATCCGTATTCCTCATCGGAAAATTCTTCTTCGTCCGTTAATTTTGCACACTGCACATTCGTGAAACGGCTATCTGAAGTGTTTTTCGGTCTTGGTCTGGTCCGCGACTGAAGTTTTGGTTTATTCCTGGCTCGTCTATTTTTGAAAACTGACGCGTTTTGCAAACAACTGCGACCACCTTAGCTCGGTCGTACTATCGACTTCGCCGATGAAAACGTTGATGGACTGTAGCGGGTGATCCGGAATGGAAGGCACAACAACTTTTCGTAACAAAATATTGCAAATTATTATAAATAATTTTCGAGCCGTCTGAATCTACACCATTAAGAACCAGTAAACTCCCGCACACTTACAATTTCGCCAGTAACATCGAACGAGCAGAAGCAGAAAATGAAATGCGAATTTGAAGAATTCCAAACAAATTCTAATTTGCAGATATAAATATACGGAATTAATTACTCGCCAGAACAATAGCCCATTCAAAATCAAACACCAATGGAATTACAAGGAATAATGATTGAATATTGATTAGAATTCCATTTTCTTTAAATATCCTGTACAACAATTATTTTATTTACCATTATAAGAGAGGAAGAGGAAGATAAACTGGGTCATGCTACTGCTCAGTTGATATTTCATGACAGTTTTCGATATTATTTGGATGTTTCAAGCTTTCCCTCTCTCTGCCTCTCTTCCTCCCTCCCTCTATATCTGCCTTTCTCCCTCTCTCTCCCCCTTCCCCTCACTATCTCTCCTCACCATCACTGCCTTTTTCTCACCATATCTGCCTCTCCCTTTCTCCCTATCTCTCCCCCTCTCTCTTCCCTATCTTTCACTCTTTCTCTCTATATATCCCACCCTCCCTCTCTCCCTTCCTCTCTCTCCGGCCATCTTCCTCTGTCCCTCAGTCCTTCCTCCTCTTTCCTTATCTCTCTCTCCCTTCTACTCTCTTTCCCTTCCTCACCCTCTCTCCTCTCTTCCCCCTCTCTCCTCTCTTCTCTCCTCCCTCTCCCAAGTATTTGAATATTTTCCATTGTGCCTTCACTTCATACCTAGTAAAGATAGAGCTCTTATTATCTTATTATCTTATCCAGACTAAGTCTGTAAATCTTTTTTTTCAGAGCCAGGTAAACCTCTCCAGAAACTATTTCCTGGAGTGACCCTCATAGGTGAACAAGGGAACAAATACGGACCTTGACAAAAAACGAAAAATTACCAAAAATGGTGCCACACTTAGCCCAAAGAAAAGGACAGATACCACAAGGCAAGTATCAAAAACAAATTAGTAGTAATAAATGAATCGATCAAAGTTTCTACGGGAGAGGTATCAAAAAATTGAAAATAAATAATTCCGAGTACGGTCGAAAATACCCTTCTCTCCACACATTTCCACTAAATGGAAAAATTAAACAAATTTCTGACAGAAAACAACTAGCCCTCTGTCATCCATTGTAGGTTCCTCAAGAAGGACAATATTGCAAGAGGTTAATTGTAATAAAGCCATTAAGTATTATCCTTCATTTGGTTGGAAATGCATGTTGTGAGATTTTATCTTCTCATCATCGGTGCTAGGATAGGTCAAACAACAATAGATTCGTTTTGTTCCACAAAAGTTTGGGATGCTGAGGAGTGCTGTTTTGTTTTTCCTCGCGGATGGAGCTGCGACTGACTTATTGTAAGGGCTATCTAGCTGGATCATCACCCACGATTGAAGCCTTCCTTCACTCCATGGACGATCCGTGCAACCTGGGAGGTCGTTGAATGACCATCCCTGAAGCCTTACTGCTCCGCTGGGATGAATTCCAGCTCTTTTTCAATGGCACTGAATCTCTTTCTTCAGTAGGATCCTGTTCCGCACTAAGTAGCTCTCGATCCTCGAGTCCTGTTTCCACAGTTTGAGAATGGGGATGATTTTCGCATGATTCAGGCACTTTGAGTAGTGCTGCTATTTTATTATACTGAGGGACTTCCTTGGGAGGTTCCTCAGTAGAGCGGCGTCAATCCTGTCCGCGTCCGGTGCCTTGTTCCTGGGGAGCCTCTTGATGGTTTCTTGAACCTCTCCAAAGTTGGTTTTCAACTTCGAGAAGGTTCCGCTGACCAGCTCAATCTTAGTTACTTCTGTGAACAGCTTGGTTCCCCTAGTAACTTCCCTGTGTTCTTGTGTGACATCCGCGCTCGCTTTGAACGCACTCTGGAAATATTCCCCGAACATTACGGCCTTCCCTTGATCGGTTATCACCACCGTCGGTATGCCGTTGTGCCCTCTACGAAGGCGCTTCGACATCCGCCATAGGGAACCGGGAAATTAAACCAGAATAATTTAATCTTGTGAAGATAAAGAAACAAATTTAACACAGCTGTTGAATATTCTTGAATTTTCATGTTGAATCTTCCTCCATACTTCTTGTTAAGGGTCCATTATCATCTACTGAGCTCATTATTTAAAAAGATAGGGACATGCTAAATGCCCTAAAAGTTGTATGAGTTTAGAAGACATAAGTATGAGCTACTGACTTCCAGATGTCGCTACAAGTACCAATCGAATATTCTGAATGTTTGATCAAAGGCTAAAAGTCATATAACACAAAAGAAGTTATAAATTCTTTTCAATTGGCATAGGATCGCTACTGACTTTTGCACAACCATATTTTCATGAGGCCTTCATGAATGTTTGAAGTTCAGAAGTGGGATTCCGTGTATAGTTGAATTCTAAAGTTGACAGTTATGTATCTGACTTTCCTATGAATCCTTGCCATGTATTTGATATGTGGAACTAACTCCATTTCTTGGTCAAACATAGTGGATGGCCTGATACCGAAGTTTTTACTCCGTTTGGTAAACAGGATCATCTCTCTCTTTATCGGATTCAGAATCCTGCAGTGAATCGTCCGCATATCTCTGTGCCTGAGTCCATCCATGACTAAGTTCCACAGGTGGGAAAAGCGGCAGTTTCCTTAAAGGCAGCTGTCTCCACCTCTGCGCTCAGTTTATGGTCAACTCGGGATACCTCATCCTTTCTACTGGATAATTATGATACAACTCGGCTGACTATCGAAAAAAAACTTTCCCATGACTACTAGTGCTGTCTCTGGTCAGTCTTTGTCTTGTCAGAAGCATTTTCTGAGTAGTGTCTTTGGATATCTTTCCAAATGGAAATAGGAATAATCCTTGATTGCGTTGTAATTAGCGCTAATTGGGCTCACAAAATTGCAAACATTGTGCAAATTTGTGGTAAAATTATGGTTCAGTCACCCCTGAAACGCTTTGAATTTGCGGTCGTCGTGTTTACGGAACATCCGAAAATAAATGGAAAACGCTGTAGGCAAAGTTTTAGGGGTCACAAAATTGCAAACGATATTTTCCTGATTTGCAACTTCCGGGGTACTGAAAAGGGTGCAAACTCAGTTGGCGACTTTAAATTATGCCAGCAAAGTTTGCAAATCACAATTTTTTTTTTTTGTTTTAGGCACCGACTGCTGTGGTCATTGGCCTCACGAAATTATTGTTTGCAATTATGAAACCCCTAAAACTGCCCATTTTAGGGGTGGCTGAACCACGATTTAACTACAAACTTGCAAAATGTTTGCAATTTTGTAATCAGAATTGGCGCTAATTACTACGTAATCAAGAATTATTCGCATTACCACTTGAAAATTGCAGGTGCAAATTTCAAAAAGGATATAGAAAAGGGTTCGTTGATGCATCTACAATTTATACAATTTTTTTTAACAATTTAACCTTAACATATGGCGGCGCTAAAGATATGTTTGTAATTATTGTGAATTGCCCCTCTATTTTCGCTGGCCTTTAATGGAAAACATCAGCACACTTTCCACACACCAGCTATTTCGCGTATGAAGTAGTCAACGCTGTTATCAACTTTGGGCTCAGTGAGAAATGGTGTATAATTATGGTCATATATTAATCAATCAGAACTAAGCTTTCTTACCAGTAAAGCATATCTGAAGTAGTTGAAATTGTTGCCAAATCTGTCCAGTTTTATGGGATTACTGTAGAAAGAAATATTTCATAGATTCGAGATTTTTATTCATACTATTTATAAATTAAACAAGATAATTATTAATAGAATCACAGATTTATTTTACAAACAGTTCCATTACAACAAATTAAAATAAACAAAGGCAGTGTGAACTGTAATTACATCAGTCCATTTTTTTCTAATTTCTTAAACGGTAGAAAACTAAGTTAACTAAAAATACTAGAAATACAATCTCTGGTAGTAAAAAGTTGTTTCCAGTTATGCAGCACTGGATTCAATGAAGTACATCAGTTTGAAAATTTGTAATGGTACAAAATATTTCACCATGTAATTGACCGTTTTGGTTTTTCATAATATTCACATCAACAGTAAAGCTTTAACTGGGCTTTATAATTTTCTTTTATTTACATAAATTCCATACGAAACACACAAGAATTACCGATTGACATGTCCAAGACAAACATTTTTTTATTATAAACCGTGAGCAAATGATTTTTTTCTCAATATATACATATGATATATTTTTATCCATCACTTGACACTGTTCAAAAAAGTCAAATCTTTCTCAAGCAAAAGTTTCAGCAGCAACTGATTTGATTGCCAATTTTCAGTTTTTTGGAGTTTGAGTTTATTTTTTTTTTCGAGTGCTAATCTAGTTATTTTAAAAAGATGTTTGCTCTAATTTTTCATTTATTCTGAAATAACTTTTTGCTGTGAAGAGAATTTAAAAAAACTAATTATGAAATATTTTGTTTTGTCCATAACATTGTGAATTTTTTTAATGACCATATTTTGAGTTGCTCTAAAAAAACAATTTCATACTTATTGAATATATACAGAAAATATTCTAACAAAAATTTGTTGAAACAAAAGTAACTATAGAGGTAAAAGTAACTAGGAATAAAAAATGATCAAAAAGGGGTCATGAGATAGTGTGTAATACTGGAAGCAGAAGAGTTACTTCATAGTTTTTTTTCGTAAGAAACTGAGTGATGAAATGATTCAATATCAGAAAAAGTATATAAAGGGTCAGTAGAATAGTCATAAAACGTTCTTTGTGAAAATTTTCGTGTGAAATTTTTATATAATTCCGTTCAATTCTTAATCTTGCAAATAATTTATTTTGGTTTGGTATGAACTCCTGACCCATCAAGATGATGGTCAAAAACTAGAGGAGAAGGAAACAAAAACCCTCGGTACCATTAGAAGATGGAAAAAACGTGGCAACTGAGAAATAAAAACTCAAGGAATGATCAGATGACAGCATAGGAAATCGAAACAAAAATTGGAGAGATGAGGTGCATTCATCTGAATGAAAAATCTGAATAATAGAGAAAATTACTCAGAAACTTCACAGAAAGTCACAAAATAGTATCCTGCTATCAAAAATTTAACGAGTTCTAGTCACAATAACAACTGACAATTCAAATATGGCGAAAAAGTGGAACAAAAATGGTGTCCCCTTGAAAAAAGAAATGTCTGCGAATTCAGCAAGTGCCTCTAAATTAATAGAAGAGAAATCGTCAAAACTCGATACTGTAGAAACAAAGAAAAAAATCGCCAGCAAAGATTTGGCAACTGTTTCTAAATCAATAGAATCTAAAACCGTCACATGTTCCAGTGGAATTAAAGCTAAAGGGAAATTCGCCAGCAATAGAAATTTAAAAAAAAATAAAACTTCGCCTAACAGAATTCAGCCTATGCTTTCACAAAGGAAAAGAAATAATTCTTTAAAAGTTCTAGCAACAAGAAAAAAGTTTCCAATGAAGATTCAGCAAGGCTCTAAATAAATTGAAGAGAAACCGTCAAATGTTCTAGCAGCTATAAAAAAGGAAAGATAATTGCCATCAAGAATATATCTGCAAGATGCTTTAATTAATTGAAGAGAAATCCTCAAAACTTCCTACCGTAAAGGAAAAGAAAAAAACAAGCGAAGATTTGTTAACAAGTGCTTCTAAATCAATAGAAATCACAAGTTCTAGCAGCAAACAAAATTTTTCAGGACGATCAAAGAAGGCAAAATATGTAAAAAATTATTTGAAAATCTACAATGCTTCTGAATAGAACCGTCAAATGTTTCAGCGAAATTAAGGGTGGAAGGAAATTCGCCAGCAAACAATGTAACAAGTGCTTCTAAATCGATGAAAAAAAATTAAAAACTTCGTCTGGTAAGATTCAGCTTGTGCTTCAGCAAAAGAGAAATAATTTTTTAAAAGTGTTATCAACAAGAAGAAAAAAGTTGCTAATGAAGATTTGGGCTTCTAAATCGATAAAGAGAAACCGTCAAATGTTCCAGCAGCAATAAAGAAGTAAGGAAATTTGCCAGCGAAGATTTATGAGCAAGATAATTTAAATCAATGGAAGAGAAATGCCCAAGACTTTCTACTGCAACAATCTCCTAGCGGAATTAAGGGTGAAAGGAAATTCGCCAGCAAAGATTTAGCGAGTGCTTTTATATCAATGGGAGATAAAAAATTAAAAACTTCGCCTGGTAAAATTCAGCCTACGCTTTTACAAAAGAAAAATAATTCTTCAAAAGTTCTAGCAACAAAAAAAAAAGTTGCCAAGGCAGATTCAGCAAGGTTTCTAAATCAATAGAAGAGAAACCGTCAAATGCGTTCTAGCAGCAATAAAGAAAAAAGGAAATTTGCCAGTAAGGAGTTATTAGCAAGGTGTTTTGAAATCAATGGAAAAGAAATTTCCAAGACGTCCTACTGTAACAATGTTCCAGAAGAATCAAGGGTGAAAGGAAATTCGCCGGCAAAGATTTAGCAAGTACTTCTAAATTAATGGAAGATGAAAAAATAAAAATTTCGCTTAGCAAGATTCAGCCTATGCTTTTACAGAGGAAGAGAAATAATTCTTCGAAAGTTGCCAATAAAGATTTAGCAAGAATTCTAAATCAATAGAAGAGAAACCGTCAAATGTTTTATCAGCAATAAAAAAGAAAGGATATTCGCCAGCGAGGATTCATTAGAATAGCAAGTTGCTTGTAAATTAATGGAAGAGGAATCCCTATGACTTCCTACTGCAACAAAAAAGAACAAAAAATTAAGTGAAGATTTTCTAATTATAAAAAAATTAAAAATTCTAGCAGCAAAAAAATTGGTGCCAATAAAGATTGAGCAAGTGTTTTTGAAACAATTAAAGGTGTAACCCTCAAATATTTCAGAGGCTACAAATGAGGAAAAAAGTAGAAAAGAAACCGGAGAAAATTCAGCAAGTCTTCTAAATCAATAGAGGGTTAGTAATGTCGAAAGTTTCAGCAAGTACATCTAAATGTATGAAAGAGAAATTGTGTGAAAAGTTTCAAAGGCAACAAAGGAGAAAAAAAAATTTCCAACGAAATTTAGCTATTCTATTCTGTTCTATTGAAAGGTCTAGTGATTCTCATAGGAAGACCTATGGTGAAAGGGTTCCGAAAGTTTTTTTAGTTGTGTTGTGTGAATGGAACTAATGACAAGATTCTTCTACAAATTTGGATGATGATTTAATTCAATTAAAAAATGAACATGAATGCAAACCTTATCTGTTCAGTATGATTTATGGGGTGCTTCAATGCTGAAAGCTATATGGTTCGAGTGTAGGTGACATCATCGTGAACATTGCTAAGTCACATATATAAAAAGCCATAGGGATTTGTATGTGAAACAGATCAAGATACAAATGTATGAAACACTTACTTTCCAAAAGTTTCCTCTACACTGTGATCATCAAGCAAAAAATACAGAATGATATCATTACCATCAGAACTGAAAATAATTCAAGAAAAAAAAAAGAATAGGATAGTTTTGATTTGGAATTTTAAAAACACGGTAAATTGGATCAACGTTACTGTATTTTTTAATTTTGAACTGTGCTGCAAAAGTTTTTAGATAAATATTCACATTTGTTCTGTGAAATACTTGAAACAAAAAAAAAATTAAAATAGTATTTGAAACAGAAGCACAAAACATCCTGTACAGTGATAAAACACATCAAGAATTCCGGATGAATGTTTATAATTCATAGAAAAATAGTTTTGACACCATCCTCTACCGTTATCATTTTTTTTTTTTATTTTAACCGTAAAACAACGGTGTCGGAGGAAACTTCTGAAAAAATAAAAAAGATTTATTTGAAAGTCTCATTTTTGCAGCAACTTCATTTTGGCTTGTGAAAAACACAGAAAAAAAATCAATTCAACGTTCTGTGTACCTTGAACTCATTCCAATTTGGCACTGTTGTAAAGTTTGGAGTGAACTGAATATGACACAAAAAATAAAGCATTGAACGTCAATTTGCACTTACTTTAGAAATATTATTACTACATTCTGATTGCTTGACAGTGAAAAAGACACATGTAAAATATTATATATACAGGGGATATCCAATCATGTGCAGGTAACCGAATCAAAAGCAATCATGCTTTATATAGATCGAGTGAAACGATAAACCGATTTTTCAACAATATTTTAATATTTTGTATATCCAAGATCTTCAGAAATATGATTGTTCTTCAGCCATACATAGCTAAATTAAACGTTAAAAAAAAGACAATC
This sequence comes from Chrysolina americana, assembly GCA_958502065.1. Taxonomy (NCBI): domain Eukaryota; kingdom Metazoa; phylum Arthropoda; class Insecta; order Coleoptera; family Chrysomelidae; genus Chrysolina; species Chrysolina americana. The sequence continues at coordinate 2,445,883 of OY293419.1, read as the reverse complement.
GGTTCACTCGATGGATCAAAAGCCTACTTTATATATATTTATTTCGGTGCGAAATTTTTGAGACACCCTGTATATGCGTTGAGCACTGATTACCAAAATGCTTCAATGAAAATGACGTGATGGACCTATTCCGAAGAATGACATTATTTACAATATATTTACTAGCTTTTGAAAGTTGTATAAAGAGTAACAATATTCACTATTGGGGAAAATTTAAAAATATTTACAAATACTTCCTAAAATTTAGTTAATAAGTCAAGTCTTGTAGAATTAACAATAAATTACGAAAATTTGATAATATTAAGTAGATTAAAAAATCTCGTAAGTAAAGAGATCGAATTAAATGCCTACATTTGGTCCAGATATTACAAAGTAGCTAAAATAAAATAAAAACAACAGCTCGGCAAAAATCCATTTCGCGAGAGCTACGATAGTCTTTTGGTTTTTCCACTAAAAAAATTGGCTGTCTGAATTAAATAGCAAAAAATATTCAATAAATTAAATAAAAAATGATTTAATTGAAAATATAATAAAATAAATAAAATAAAATAAATAATTAAAATGATGAAAATATTAAGGAAGTCTTCATCATCTATTTCCATGTTTTTAAAATTATATTATGCATTTGATTTAATTTTTATTTATTTATGATGTTTCTGAATTTAAAAATAACTTTTATTTGAAATAATATTCAAGCGTTTTCAGAGAATTTTATTAAACTCTAGAAATTAATTAAATTCTTGAGAATCGAGTTTATAAATGACAGATTTTTGAGTGGGATAATATGGATTGAAACTAGTTCAGAATAGTTTTTCTTCACAATATATTATCATTTTCTTCCAGGTTACATAACTCAGTAGGGATTCTGGTTTTTTTAAATTACATAAATATCAGAATTATGTACCAAATTAAAGATTGAAGTATCTTTTTATAGCCCTCAGTATATCTGATTCACCATCAATTCTTTTTGAATCGACGATTTTAATGTCTTCGAAGTATGTGTTGGTATATTTTAAAAATTAATTATTTTTCTGATTAAATATATAAAAAAATCGAATCGATATCAAACGTTTGGTAAATTCAACAAAAAGACATTTCTTGAATCCCACACCTTTATTCCCCCTTAGAATTAGTTTGTATAATTAAGCTGCCTCGCACCACAAATAATGCTCTATTGGAAAGCAAACCACTAATCCGAGTCTGATGATGGATTCTTGCCGAGCTGCCGAAACGTGTAATATAATATGTACATCGAATAAGACTACCGATAAAAATTAAATAAGTAGATCACAATCACGGACAGCAGCGATACAGCGCGATATTATCAAATTTTCAATTTACAGCTATGACACATTTTATTTTTATTTATACAAAGGACGAGAAACCCGGCAGAGGCGCTCTCGAGCGCGCCATATTGTTCATTATGATTTGCCCGCCGTTCAAACTCACGACGGCACTACCTTCGGGTTCGGAATCCGTGTAACTCGAATAGTTCCTCACTGGTTTTTGACGCTTCCACGATTGGCGCAGTGTGTCGTTGACGTTGGCGTAGTGGTTCACGAACGAGTGGGGATCTGAGCGAACGCTTTCGTTTTCGCTCTCCGAACCCTGGAAAAGAAAATCAAACGATTCTGAAAAGGTTTCATATCATTCAAAACAATAACTGGAGTGTAAGAAGAAGACTAAAAATGCAAGCTTGTTTCATGGACTTTACGATTCAATTGGAAATTCTTCGAATTTGTATTCTCAATATCCACATTAAAAAATAATTATTTATTTCAATAAAACCAGATATAATTATAACAACGAAAACAAAATATTAGATAAACATATAACATATTACAGTACAATACCTATAATCTTAGGATGGCCCCATAACAGAATGAATTTTTACTTGAGCTTGAGCTCAATAAAGAATGGTGTCAGGTGAGGGATAGAATAATTATTTCTTGAACTGATTTTTATTTTCCATCACAGGAGAGTCGAGAGAGATCAGTATGCATACTAATTAATATAAATCTGATGAGTATATTTTGACTTCGACTTACATTTGTTTCAAAGAGTAGTAATGAACCAGGAAATATGAATCAGTCGAAAAAATTGTCCCAGAAATTACCATGTACTATATTTTATGACATATATGCCCAACAAAAAAACAACTACTTTCCTAGCTAATACCTCAATGGATATTGAATTATATCCGTCAGACATAAATGCAAAGATCATTACTTTAAAGGAACAACTTTGCAAGATCTCTCTGCTCTGCCTTGAGACAAGTGTACTACATATACCATTTCGTATTTCAAAATGTACTACACTTCCTTATCTGTTACTGAGATCAAACATGTAGAAGACGCCGACCAATAACTTATAATTATTTTTGATTTGGACAATGAGAATTTCAATTCAAAGAAATTACACTATTGATTGTTCTTCGATATTGTTCCAAATTTGAAACAAACTGTAACTCAGAAAATATTATTAATTAAACAATGCGTTTCATTTTAAATTATTATCAATGACAAAGTACTTTGTTTGTTTCAAACTCATGAACTCGGCAAGGAGGAAAATAAATGAAAGTTTCTTTGATAATAAGGCATTCACTTCATTATATGTGTCGGTGGAATATTCTAAAAGGATGTGCAAATTATTAGAAATATATCTAATATTTTATATAAATTTTTTATTTCAATTGATACGAACCATTTTTCCAAATCAGTTGGGCAACTAGAAAGAAATTTTGAATTATACAATTCTAAACGTTGACTTTTTTTGCAAAAAAAGTTTTAAATTTATGGGAAGCTAAAATATGTGGATAAAATATTGTTTGATTTCATTTAATGGGTGTTATAGAGGAAATTCTCACAAGCTGAATCTGAGTTGATTAATATTTACCCTAATCCACCCAATGATATTGCGATCATACTCATTTCTTTAGGAAAATATATAATATACCTATAGTGAACGTCAACATTAAATTCAGTCCTTCATATGTTGACGAAATACTCAATTTTGCACACCTCAGTAGGCTATATCAAACAAATATTATTCTCATTAATTTTGAAGCTGTATAAACTAATGTAGTGAATTAATAAAGCCTCATTTGATCCTTGAATGATGATATCCAATAAGATCGTCTACACTATTATATACAAAAGAATTATCCCAATTTCAATCTCAAACTTCTACCTCAATGACAGGTTTTTTATTACTGAACAATAGATATTTAATGAAACTTACCTGCGAGTCTGATGAGCTCATTTCCGAAGGTTTCTCCGTAACGCTGCTATCGTCGGGATTCTCGTCATACCCTTTCAAACTCTCTTCATCCGAATTGTACGGAACCGAAGCTGGAGACGGTCTCGGCGGCGATTTCCCGATGATCGGCGGCGGTTGGTGCTGGGTCGGCTTCTTTGATAGGGTGCTCTTCTTGGACACGGTCCCCATGGAGTTCATGGTGGCGTTACCGTTCCTGGGACGGTAGTAGTCCATGGCTAGTTCTTGGTTATCGCCCATTGACATCGCCATGGATTCTTCCAGAGTTTTTTGTGCTTCTTCTGTGGTTAGAACGAAATCATCAATCAACAATCAACAGACTTTATTATTGCAGATATCAAGAGTTTTAAATATCACTGAGCATACACATCAGATCATATTTATAAATCATCATTTTTAGTCTTAGACTAAACAAGAGATTCATATATAGAATGAATAGGAGAGGTCCTCAAACGCTACCTTGTGGGCCTCGTCATGTAACCCTCATTTCATCATAGAAAACATATTGAAATTTTGTTTGCCATATGTTCAAGGGAAAAATATGAAACCACTATTTTCTTTAGTAGATTTCAAATGCTTGTTATCACTTATTATTACTATCACGCACGTCTAATTTACATCTGGACCATGAAAACTATAGAGCAGTTTCACATTGTTGTGTTCTAAAACCATAATAACCATATTTTGCTGGGATATATATTCGAGTTCAAACATAGATATATCGAACGTATCATAGAGAGACCGGGCGGCGTTGCCAAATGTTGCCTGTTTCTTCGTTTAATCAATGTTTCCAGTTGAAAACTTCGAAAATACCTCAATTATACCGAGGTACACTGTATAAAATTCAATATATCACAATATATTATCTTTAGGACAGAGATTCGGCAGACCGGATCGGTCTCATATTTCTATGACTACTTACGTTTGTACTTGTAACTCTTGCTCTTCACACAGAGGATGGCGATGATCATGATGATGATTACTATGGAAGTTGCCGCTAAAGTGACCATGAACCACGTCTGGCGGTAAAACGGGGTATGTTGTAAATATCCATACTCCATGTAGAGTTTAGATGGCGTCAGAACCGATTCGTCAGAATAGGCAGGATAGCTGATGCCAAATTTATTGTAGGGAATCACGCGAAATTTATAGGACGTCGAGGGTAGTAAACTTTGGTATAACACTGTGAATTCTTGTAGAGGTCCATTAGTAGTCTTGCTCACCGTTTGCCATCGGGTATCATCTGAAAGGATTTATAAAAATTACAGTAATAAAATATGAAGAGGATGGATTGTTGACTCACCCTTTCTACGAGATTCGATGTAATATCCGAGAATTGGTCCCTTTCCAGTCGGGCCATTGAACCACCGGAGTTCAATGCTGGACAATGTTTTGACCAGACTGATCTCCTTAGGCATGCCGGGTGACCCTTCTTGTGGACCAGTCGTGACATTACTAGACGTTGGCGGTCCGTAGTCGATAGTTTGAGCCTTAACTCTGAAAGTATACGTCACTTCTTCTTCTAAACTTTGGACTTGGAGGTATGTCGTGGTAACTTTTTGTTTGACTTGCTTGCTGAAACCTGCGAGATAATATTTGCAAAATTACGATCCTCATTTTTTTTTGGTTATATGAAATTGTACGATTCTCATAGCTTGTTGATGGTCAAACATTTCTGAAAATCGTTCAGTTGGAAGGCCCTCATTAGAAATTTTGCCGCTTCAGCAACCTAATTATGCCGCTTTGAGCAGAATATATTTCAACGCTTCCCATCACAAATGTTTGGTTGTTACTTTTTCGTTTGAAAGCAATATAAAGAGTGGCGTGACAAGACGAAGCGTCTTTTCCTATAAGTTCTGGCCCTGAGTATATAATTTCCCATGGGGATTGTAGGGTGTTTGAATTCCATTAACAGTATTTGCCGCTCCCTGAGATTTGCCGCGGCAAATCTCAAATGCGACTTTGAGCACTGGAGGTGGGGAAATAATTTTTATTTATCTATTGGGGATTGTTAAATATCTAAATTTCATATCAGAAATTGCCTTTTCCTGAGATATGCCGCTTATAGAGGCAGATCTCGAAAGCGCATTTTTCCATGAGTACTGGCGCTAAAAAAATATTTTTTATTGACGATTTTAAGGTATTTTTAATTACATAATCTGAATTTGCCGCTCCTGAGATTGCTCATAGTGGCAAATCTCAAAAGCGCATTTTTGTATAAGCGCTGGGAAAATTATTTCTAGTAGGGATTGTAAGGTATTTGAATTTTATAATCCCTGAGATTTGCCGCTCCCTGAGATTTGACGCTGCAAATCTCCAAAACGCTTTTTTCTATTAGCGATCGCACTGGGAAAATAATTTCTAGTGGGTGTTGGGTATTTGAATTCCATAATCAGAATTTGCCGCCCAAAGATTTGCCGCTTATATTGACAAATCTCAAAAGCGCATTTTTCTATGAGCGCTGGCGCTAAAAAATAATTATTTGTGGATGTTGGGTTTTGAATTCCATAATTAGAATTTGTCGCTCCCAGAGATTTTCCGCTTACAGTGGCAAATCTCAAAAACCCATTTTTCTATGAGCGCTGGCGCTGGGAATATTATTTCTAGTGGGGTTTGTAGGGTTTTTGAATTCTATAATCAGAATTTGCCGCACCCTAAGATTTGCCGCTCTCTGAGATTTGCCGCCGCAAATCTCCAAGACATTTTTCTATGAGCGATTGCACAGGGAAAATAATTTCTAGTGGGTGTTGGGTATTTGAATTCCATAATCAGAATTTGCCGCTCTCTGAGATTTGCCGCTCCTTGAGATTTGCCGCTTATAGTGGGTTTTGGTAGGTTTTGATTCAGGACACATTCGATGTTACACAGAAAATTGTGAACTGCTTTTTGAGGAACAATTTCATGCTGAAAACATTACTACAATCAAATGCCAGTCTCAGCATAATGCTAGACCAGACATAATACCTAATTTACACCCAGAGGAAATTTATGTGCAGTATCAAAGCAGTATATGTGTCCTACGTGGTCCCGATTTTTTCAAACGCGCATTTTTTATGAGCGCTGGGAAAATAGTTTCTTGTGGGTGTTGGGTATGTGAATTCCATAATCCGAATATGCTGCTTCCATAGATTTGCCGCTAATAGTAGCAAATCTCAAAAGCCAATTTTTTCTTTGGCAAAATTATTTCTTGTGAGGATTGAAGGGTATTGTTCCTTCATCAGGATTTGCCGCTCCCTGAGTTTTACCGCTTATAATGGCAAATCTCGAAAGCGAATTTTTACTATGAGCGCTGACGCTGGGAAAATTATTTCTAGTGAGGATTGAAGGGTATTACAATTCCATTATTAGGATTTGCCGCTTCCCGAGATTTACCGCTCAGAGTGACAAATCTCAAAAGCGCGTTTTTCTATGGGCGCTTTTAGTGGCAAATTTCAAAGGCTTTTGTTTATGAGCGCTGGCGGAATAATTTCTAGTAGGGATAGTAGAGTCAGTTTTGAGGTCTTAATCTGTAATAAGTGCTCTGTCCAATCTGACATTAATTATATTTTGATTGACTGATATTCATATTCATATAATGTGGATATATACAATTTCGTAGGCTTAACTTACGCTCATTCTCCTCTGTAGTTTCGTACGTCACTATGTAACTCAAGATATCTCCGTTCCTCTTCTTCGGCGGATCCCAAGACACGACCAAACTGTTCATGGTAATGTCCGAAAATCTGAGATTCGCCGGGGCGCTGGGTAGACCTTGCATAGTTTTCACTTTGATCATTTGAGACCTTGGCCCGTCCCCGGCCGGATTAAAAGCTAGAATCTGAATCTTATATTCGGTGTATTTGTCGAGGAACACCAAGCTGTGAGACGTGGTAGACGCTGGGACTACCTCGATTTCTTCTTCCCATTTCTTTCCTTCCTCCAGTTCTTGCGGCGAGTTGAGAACTAAATAGAAGATCTGAAACAGATTATAAAAAGTTGAATTTTACAAAATCTTATTAATGTTTTCGTACCTTATAGCCCAAGAGTTCTCCGTTTTGCATTTGTTGCTGTGGAGGTTTCCATCTCAGCCTGACTTCTGTGGATGATACTGGTTCTCCCTGCAAATTTCTGGGTTCTCCGGTGGGGACCGCTTCTCCTACATACACTGTTATCGGAGGACTAGCCGGTCCTTCGCCTTGAGCATTGAAAGGCACCGCAACGATTTCGTAGTTCCTGTCTTGGAGCAACTCGCTCAAAACCATTTTGCTCGCCTGTAACAAAATCATTATACATTTTCTGAAGTAAAGTGTTGTTGGAACATTGTAGGAATACGAGCGTATTTACTCACATTGATACCCATGATTTCTTCTTTCGGGGTAGCCTGAAGCGCCGTCGGAAAATCCGACACTGGCTGAAACACCACCCTGTATCCCCCCGTTTTCGTGTCGCCGCTCCAGTACTGCTCCTCGACCGGTTCCCAAAACACTTCAACGCTAGTAGTAGTGATCGGCACCGCCTTGAGCCCAGTCACGCTCTTGCTGGGTGAAGCAGGGTACGTCCTGACCTCTACAGACTCCGGACTAAACCTACTCGGCCCGATATCGTTGGTCGCTTGTATACGAAATCTGTACAAAGTGAACGGTTTTAGGTCGGATACCGTGTAAGAAGTCAACTGGGGATCGACTCTCTCGGATAAGGACTGCCACGGGCCGCCGTTCTCCATTTTCTGCACCGTGTAGTACCTCAAAGGCGCGAACCCGTCTCGTCCTGGGGTCCAATTGAAGGTTATGTGTTTGCTCTGGACCTGGCTGCGGCTGATCTGCGGTAAAGACGGAGGCTGCGGGATTTCTCGGTTGTTGGTGGTGAAAACCAGCGCGTGGGCGGTTTTGCCCCAGCCTAATCGCGTCTGGGCCGTCACCGAAAACATGTAGTACTTTTCCGGTTCCAGTTGCGTGAATCGAAACGTTCTGTCGGAGGGAGGGAATTCTTTGGAGTATTTGTTGTTGGTTTTGACGTTGTCAATGTGGTACGTAACTTTGTATGCTAATATTTCTCCGTTCGGCTCTTCTGGTACGTCCCAAATTATCCTTGCGGATGTGAATGAGACGTCGGGGAACGAAACGTTGGAAGGAGCTCCGGGAACTGAAAGCAAAAGTGTTATTCGTGTTTTGTTCAGGACATTGTCAAGCAACCTCTGTTCTCAATTTTTCTACAGGGGTTCAACAGATCGGCGTAAGGTGTATTGGTTGACTAGTTTGACTACAGTATCGATTAAAGAAATATCAGGTTGATGAAATTTGACCAAAAAGATTTACCCCCGATTTTAATCTATGTAGTCTTTCTAGCTTAAATTTTGTAGAGAATAACTTCCAAAAATACTCGGCATTTCAGCAAAGAATAATACCACATTCGGAAAAACGATGGAAAACAATAAAACGACGGCAAAAACAATCCAGTTTCTCGTTCTATAGAAACTCACAAAAAAAAAAAACAGAAAATATGAAAAAACAAACAAAATTTCTTTGATCAATCTAAAGTTGTTAAAGGTGTATTTTCAATAAAGATAAAGATGAAGATTTTAGATGAAATTGAGATCTTTGATGTTCGAGAAAACATCCTATGTATAATCCTATCCTATGATATATTACATGGTATTTGACAATTAGTTGGAATTGAAAAACACAACACTCACCATCCTCGTGCGTTCTGACCCTGACGGCTGGCTTACTAGGTTCACCATCTCCCAACCTGGTGTAAGCGAGCACTTGAATGTGGTACGTCACGAACTTGCGCAGCTCCGTCAGCGTTGTGGTGAATGTTGAATTACTCGGAATTTGTTTGTACTGCACCGGAGATTTCGTTTCGGCAGCATAAAACACCTTGAATCCCTCTATCAATCCGTTCTGATGCTCTTTCGGAACGTCTCCCCACTTGACCACGATCGTTGTCGAAGAGGTTGCGTTGGCTTCGATGTTCATCGGTCCAAATGATGGTACTTTAGAATAAAACAATGTTAGAAAGAATATTATCACAATATTTTCAGCATCGGTCATTTTTTGTTAAATATATCTTAAGAAACTAAGGAAGAATAATTATTCTTTCGGCAAGACGATTGAAAATTTTTAATTCGTATATATTGAACCGAAAACTGAATTCGGATAAACTACATAACCAAATAATTACCAGATTCTCTCGTCCTCTCCAGTGCAGTAGGACCTGGGGAAGAGCACCCCACATCATTACAAGCTTGCATTTTTATTTCATAGAGGGCGAATTCTTCCAAGCTAATTATGATATGGGAATTAGCAGTGTGGTCTTCTATGGTGGAACTATGAGCGAAACCCGTTCTTGTTTCGGTGTAGGTGATATTGTAACCTCTTGGATTGCCGAACCATTCAATTTGTTGCAGAGGCTACAAAGATAATGATGTACTATTATGAAATTGAAAACTAGTATTCAAACAACTGAAACTTCTTGGACTGAAACTGTTGAAGAAATTTGTAGAACTAATAAAAAACTACTCACTATCCATCTGACTCGCAATTCTGTTGCACTCATGGCTCTCACGGTAACATTCCTCGGTGGGTGAGCTGGAGGTGCTTGGATCGTCTGAAACTCCTTCGTAGCTTCTGACGGAGTCGAACGCCCAACAACATTATTAGCGATCAACCTCAGTCTGTACAGCGTGAACGGTACGAGTCCCGTTACTGTTATGGTAGTGGCATCCGGATCGTTTATTTCATAAACGATAAACCAGGTGGCGTTCCGTGCAGTTTGCGCCTCGATCGTCCACTTCGTGATGGAAGAGTTCCCGTCGAATCCCGGAGTAAACTGCAGAACGACCGAAAACGCTTCGATATTGGACAGTGCCAGCTTCGACGGTGGATGAGGTAATACCGGTTCGACGCCGGACTGTATTATGGCTATCTTTGGCGGACCGGGGCCGACATCTGTCCATGCGGTAACGTCAAAGCGATAGTGAGTGGTAGCTCGCAAGTCGGTAATTTTAGTGCTGAGAGTGTCCGCAGTGAAGTTTTTCACCCGTATCGTTTGCGGATCGTCTTTGATCATATACGTTAGTTGGTACCTGGTTAAGATTCCGTTAATTTTCTTTGGAGGCTGCCACAGAACTTTGACTGCTCTGTCACTGATTTCGTCGAACTGTAGATTGGATACTTCATCGGGAACTGGAACAAGTATTTGATGTTCCGTTAGTATACCATATACAATATAATAATACTCGGCGATAATGTCAACTTTTCAGAATTGGCGCCCAACGTGGGACAGCTCAAAAATAATGAACCAATTGGATAACGTGAAAAATCAACAATTTTAAGATGGAAATGAGATATTGAGTCATACTCACCATCTTCTTTGGTTTTGACGTGGTGAAAATCGCTCATTTCCCCATCTCCCGGGTCGGTGAAACAGACAACTGTGATGTTATACTCCGTGAATTTCTGCAAATGCGTCATGATCGCGGTTTGTTCCGCGTAAGGATCCAGCAGATTAGGATGCACGGTCATCATGCTCGCTTCCAGGTGACCTCTGGTGCTATGCCATTGCCAAGCCTGGATTTTATAGCCTTGATTGATTCCGTTAATTTTTTGCGGATCGGGCGGGATCCACCAGATCTGAATTGACGTGGAGTTCAGCGGCTTGACTTTGCGAATAATGGGCGGAGCCTCAGGAACGCCTTCTTTCGTTTTTATCTTCGCGCCGTCTGTGAATACTCCCACGCCTTTGTTGTTGTAAGCTGCGATCTGGACGATGTAGTCTTTCCAGGTGATGAGGTCGGTTATCAGATAATTCCGTTGGGCCTGGAAATGAAAATATAAACCAAAAGAGCCAATGACGTATGAGTAGATGAAAACTCAATACTGAATTATCATTTCCTCATATTTGTATGTACCTCATTTGTTATATTCCTGATTGTCCAAGGGCTTTTGTTGTATCCGTATAACCGATACCGAATAATATAACCTAAGATTTGTCCGTTTCGATGTTCTTCTAAGGGAGGCTGCCACTGGGTTATGATTTCAGAGGAACTCCTGGCTGATCCGACAAATCCCACAGGAGGACCAGATGGAGCTAGAAATTATGTCGGAAACGTGAAGATTCTGAACAGAGCTCGAACACGTCAAAGCAAATTGATTTAGGGATTTTCTCATTTCTACAGTAAATAAAGCCGAATATATCGAACACAGCAGCTTTCAGACTATATTAAAGCTATGGGCGGAAGTATTTTGGCTTTGCTCAGTAGTTAACTTGATACAAAATGTTCCTTTTGAATATTCTAAGCTATATTCACTGTGAAACTGAAGGTAATTGCATCAGTGTAATGAAATTGATCAAGCATGCTTGCTTTGTTTTTTCGGTGGCCAAAATATAAACTGACTAAAACAGTGAAGAAATAAAAACCATTCTCATGAATAAAGAAAAGGGGCAAAAACATGTCATGCAATATACAGATTTTAACATACATCCCACCTTTAAACATAAATTTATATGAGCTGCCTGTATGATGAAAAAAAATTAAAACAATTGACTGATTCACTAAAGCATGACGAATATAAAGATGTTAGTGAACAAAAATTAATTTTTGGTTTTTCAGCTTTTTGGTTTCAACTGAAATTGTGAACGCTCACCAATGAGTCGAAGAAGCCTAATAAGTCATAATTTTTATTTTCAAACTACTCAAATTTTTAAAACGTCCGGATATTACTCAAGGAAACATAATTTCAATCTATAAGCTCAATTCTTGACATAAATTATCGACACATTAATGCTTTCATAGTTTACTGACATAACTGATATTAAAAATTGTACTATTGAAGGTTCTAATAAGAGTGAATTTTTTGGACAGGACCGATCACGATAATTTTTTATTTGTCAAAAAAGTAACTAACCTCCCTATTTTTTTTCAAAAACTTTTCTATTCTTCACTCAATTTTTTTTTTTGAAGTTGTCTCTAATTATTACTCATTTAACTAAATGAAGAAATATCGATGAGCAATTTCTTCAAGTTCCAATGAAACCAATCGTATAAATGAATATGAATACTACGTCCCAACCACACAAATCATTATACATGAAAAATATCATTTCATTTGACATTACCAGAGCCAGATAGAAAAAAACTCACCTTCTTGAGGTAACATGACCTGATTGCTGGGATCGGAAGCAGGGCCTTCCCCCACACTATTAACAGCGCTTACCCTAAACTGGTACGCCGCTGCCGCTTTGAGGTTGGTCAGCAGAACCCATCGTTGCTCCATGGAAACGTTACTGAGTTCCGTCACCCAGTTCAAGAGAGGATCCGGTATGGGACCTGCAATCGGTGGAACTAATGCAACGAAATAATACTGCTTGGTAATAAGGCCTGGTAGATGCGAAATTATATCGGTTGATGAGCATGCTTGTGTAACTTCATACGGATTTATTTAAAAAAAAAATTAATTTAACTTATAATTGGTAATATCTGAAATAACAGGTCGGGATTGGTGTGGCCTCAACTCGTTGGTAACCAAACATACTCTCATAAAAATTGAACTTCTAAAAGTTTATAAATAATACCTAGCAGTGAATTTGATTTTTTCGATTTTACTGAGGATGGTTCTCTATTGAGTCTCATAAAAAATCAATGATTAAAAACCATAAACTACTAATCAATATATGAAGGTCAAGCGTCTATCAGTCAAGCTAGTCTTTGACTAATGGAAGTTGAATAATGTATTAACAAATTCCTCATTATCTTCTACAGCCTAAATATCATCACTGCATTACTTATTCAATATACGAACTTATAGCAGTTACAAAATTTGTATTCAAATTCTCGTATTCATAAAACACTGCTTTCATGGAAAGATAGTTCATCTTATATTCGCTACTAATGCTGATTTCAGACTAATTTCCACCCTAGTCGACAAAAAATGTGACGCTCCTGAAGGACCTCAAATGGAGTATTAGTATATCATGTGCGAAAGCTCTGTACAATTTGAGAGCTATCTGTGATGATTTATAACATTTCATGTATAATAACCTACAAAGACGCGCCACTGCATTAATGGGTTTGTGTTAGCACAACCATGCTCTCACGAAAGATACAGAGTCATCTCATGCAGTGTTATCACATGTTAAAATCTCGTTGTTGTTCATTTATTGGTGGAGAGAGCACACAGTATAATTTGCCGTGTTGGTGGTATGTGTATTATTCAATGAAAAATATACGATTTTAATTTCTTACACGATTGCCTATTTACAAACTTTTATCAGTTTCTACGTGGACCCTAGGTATGTTTGGTTACCTGTCTCACTGAGTCATCACTAACGATTTAAAAATATATTTTATTAAAAAAACAAAAAAGTCCTCACTACATGCCCATGCGATTAAACAATGTTTTTGTGTTATAGGAATGTTAGCAAGAATATAGGAAAATATAGGGATAAACAGAAATGTGTTAGTAATAGAAAATAATACGAAGGCGTAGAAGGGACACAGCAATTTAAATTCCGACTAGTAACTCGGATTTTCATAATTCCGACTCAACAACTCGGAATTCCAAAATTCGGATTTTCATGATTCCGACAGCGTATCAAGGAATTCCGATTTACCAATTCGGAATTCCGATTTGATGACTTGGAATTCAATAATTCCGACTTCGTATCTCGGAATTCCATATCGGTAACTTGGATTGTGATAATTCCGACTTTGTATTTTGGAATTTCGACTTAACAACTCAGAATTTCATAATTCCGACTTCATGTTTCGGAATTCTGACTTGTATCTCGGAATTCCGAATTGGTAACTCGGAATTCTGAGTTACTAAATCGTAATTCTATAATTCCAACTTGTTATCTCGAAATTCCGACTTCTAACTCGAAATTTTATAATTCCGACTCCATATTTCGGAATTCTGATTTTTTTATTTGGTATTCTATAATTCCGGCTTCATATCTCGGAATTCCAAATTGGTAACTCGGAATTCCTTATTTCCGACTTAATATGTCGGAGTTACCAAGTCGGAATCTCGAGATACTGAGTTAGTAACTCAGAATTCCGAGAGACCAAGTCCGAATCATAAAATTTCGTGTTAGTAAGTCGAAATTATGAAATTCTGAGTTACCAAGTCGGAATTCAGAGATACTATGTCAGAATTTGAAAATAGAATTGGTGTGGCCCTTCTACTTCTTCGTAAAAAAAATGTCGAAAATATGAGTAAATAAGTAAGTAAGTATGTAAGTAACATGCATGGAATACGATGAGAGGTAGGTAATGATTATTATAGTCGAATTTAAACCAAGAATATCGCATGGTCATCTTACGCCACTATATTTTAAATGAGCAAATTACTAGCGGCGTTGCCAGACTGACGCGTTCATCATTTCGTGTAGTGAGCATCGTAGCGGGTACATTTTGCAACGCCGTCCGGTCTCTCTATGAGACCTCCACTGTATTCTTGGGTTGAATTCGACTGTAGATGCTCTTTCATGTGATGAGAGTTCCCTATAAACTAGTTAAGTCACCAGCAGAATTATAAATAAAAGAGTAAAGATGTGTCACGATAAAAGTGTTCCTGAACTAATAACAGTACTTTGTGCTGAATCTTCAATGAAAATGAGAAGACGCTGATAGTGAAGAAGGTGCATATATTCAATTTGTTGGGTAGATGTGAATCTCGAAGCTACCACCAGTTGTCCCAGACTTTTTGATGATTTTGGTTCGACTCAATTATCAATATTGAAGTTATTTCAATAAACCCTAATAAGTGGAGACTCGAAAAGTGTCAAAGAAAGGAGAGGTAATCACTCTATTCGGGCTTATTATGCCTCGATCACAGTAAGGCAGTCATGAAGGGATAACATTATCATTCCAAGTGTTTTACATACCTTGTAAAATGAAGTTTCCTTTTATCTGATATATAGCAATGTAAAATGGTTTGGTTAAACTTGTTGATGAAAAATAATCCAAGGTTTTATGATCAGTGATGAAGAGTAATGATATAAGAAGTTCATGAAATGTGTTATAGAATGTATCATGAAAAATAATAAATAGGATTCTACCACCAACAGATCTTCAACTTTTAATATTTTAAAAATTTCCAGTGTTTGATGTTGACGAAAAAAGTTGAAAGAACTAACACAAAAACAATGTTTATAAAATCGAAATACACCGAGTTTCACTCACCCAACTCCGGTATCTCTCTTTTTTGTATAATGTACTTTTTTATTGCACTGTTTCCGTCAAATCCGGGTGTCCAGCTGACGTTAACGGCTCTCTGTGGGCCGGTATCCAACCTCTCGGCTTTCACATTGGTAGGAGAAAACGGTAATTCTATGACTGATAATTTTGCCGATCTTGTTTCGTTGCCTCCTGGAGATTGGACTGCACAAGTGTAAAATCCGACATCCGATGCTCGGACTGCCTCAATTTCCAAAGTACCGTCGTTCAGAATCTTTATGCGCTGAGCTCCTTTTGGATTTATCATCCTTGAAAAACGGTTTCGATTTTAATCAACGAATATGTATTTCGGAACGTCTGTAATTGTTTTAAACAAGTACAGGACACAAACAAAAATTTAATCTTTTTTTATTTGTTTATTATTTAATATTTATGAGAGAAAAATGTGAATACAACTAAGAATTTCAACTTATTACTAAATATTTGACGCATTTGGTTTCATTAATTTAAAACTCATTCGATTTTATAGTCAATAAATTTTGATAAACTCAATTTATTTTTTTTCATTAATCTTCATTGTTTCCATACCTCCCAAGTTGAAGCATTGTACGAAATAACACAGCAATACACTATAAATTCAATCACTAATGTATATATCAAATATGTGGGCTGAAGACACTACCATGAGGTACTCCGTGATAAAAAAATATGGGATCTTTGAAAACATTACATTTGTTGTATTCCATCAGTAATATAACTCTTCATCAATTTGTGAGCCACTTAATCCCAAAAATGAGAAACATTCACAGCAATGAATTTGTCATCATGTATTTTAATGAAATATAAAAATTTCATGGTTATTTAAATATCCCAGAACTTCATCATATTGTATATCTTTGACGTGATTTCATGATGAAACTAAAAAATTTCACTACGAATCAGATAAACTTTTTGGGAATTTTTTTGTAAACGGAATATATTATCACTAATGCTGTTTGTGTACTCACTGCTTGTCACGAAACCAATCTAGTTGATAAGGTACAGCTGGATCGGAAGAGATCTTACACTGAAGTGTTGCTGTTTGACCCAAAAGGACTCTTGTATCCACTGGCGGTTGAATAATTTGTGTCCGAACTAGAAAGAAAAATTTATCAGTCACAATTTTCCTCTCGATGAGGCAGGGAAACGAATTTGTATATTAGTTTCATCCAAAGTTACCATTGAATATACACAAAGGATATAGTATACACCAAACCTAGATTTTTATTTGAATAAAGAATGGGTTACTGAACTACAATAAAAGTTTAATAAAAGAATACCCGTAAAAATGCTATAGCTTAGTCCAACTGTGCTGTAAAGAACAAAATATATCAACAAAACTAGTGAAAACATTGAAATGAATACAATGAAAATGAAACTTCAGGAAAACAAACATGTTTGAATTTACTCGTTTTCTTCTTCTTTATTCAAAATGGTAAATGTGTCAATGTTGTAGAGTAATAGAAGAGGCGCTGAGGGTCGCCACTTTTGATCAATAACTCTTCAAACTCGAAATGATTCACATCTAATGTTGATAGGTGGCGTACATTCCATTATCAATTATTAATATCGACTCATTTTCAAGCTACAAACTTAGTTTCAACAATCGCCTAGGGTATGATTCAATTCAAATACCCTCAATGAAACAATACTTCTTTCTCAATCCAACATCGAAACAAAAAGTTAGTAAATAATGCATTAAATTAAAGGATGCAGCAGGCGGCATCTATTAGTATCACGCGAAACTAATCATTCAAAATACTCCATAATAATCGCGAGTTCTTTTGTTAGTAATAGTTGTAGTTTCTGTACAACGATGTCATATTATACTTACTAGATTGAAGGCCTTAGGGCCGAATAAATAATCATTATTATAAATTATATTCAAATGATTTTTGAGAACGTTTAATTGAATTTTGAATAAAGAAAGCAAATTATGTCTGAAAATAAAGTGTTAATTATATCAGTATTTATATTATGTGCAACTGCTATCCTTATTTTCGCTCATTTTCAATATTTAACACACGGATCTGAAGTACACATGTATTCTCAAATAACGTAACATAACATATGACGTCAGCACCAATGGAGCATATGGTCAGCTACAAAAGAGGGAAAGGGAGAAAGATGTGAGAGATTTGTGTACTGAAACTTTTCGGTGTGGTCTTTTGGGACGTCTATAAAAAAAATAGGTACACTCTCAGGGCGATAAATCGTCCGACGATAATCCTAACTTCACTAATACATATTTGTTCCTTTGATGAAGAGCGACACCTATGAAGAGAACCGGCAATCTTGAGCCACTTATAGTTATTTAGATACCAAGGGAATTATAAGGGCCTTATTTACGGATAGCAAAGTCAGCAATTGTCTGAGGTTATTAGGCTCATTGATTCCCGTGGTAAATACATATATCATTTTATTTCTGTCCGATTTCAATAAAATTTTGTTAACTTTTAAGAAAAAATGTAGCAATTCATTACCTTCCTGCTATATTTGAATCAGGTATCATTGATTATAGGAGTTTTGTTGCTGCTAGGTTGTTGCTATGTTACTTGATCATAAACAGAAATTTGATATCAATTTGTGTTTGCATTAAAAACTTAACTTATACCCCAAATAAAATGGGTGATATTTTGAAAAAAGCTGAAAAAGCAAGAGAATCATTAATTCAATCCAAAAGTGAAGCCGTACATCAAAAAGAATACAAGATATATCTGAAGTGGCTGACACGGAATAATGTTATGCCAAAAGAAGCCACTGAAACTGTATTTCTGACATATTTTCAGGAACTGTTTTTTTTTCTGTTTTTTAATCGTTGCAGTCAGAAACGTATAGTCCGAATTCCTTATGGACTAAATGGTCAATGCTGAAATCGATGGTGACTATACATGAGAAACGAGATATCACGGGAATGGGGATCTTTAAACTATTTTCGTTTTGACGAGTATAATAGGTGACATCATTTACTCCGTAATCAAAAATAGATTAGATTACGGAGTAAATGATGTCACCTATTATACTCGTCAAAACGAAAATAGTTTAAAGATCCCCATTCTCGTAACAAATCTAATAAAAGATTCTCTGATCTATAATGGGGTGAAAATGTATAATAAATTACCTTGGGAAATTAAGGAAAAAAGGTACAATATTTTTAGAAATATGACAAAAAAACTTCTTAGTGATAAGGCATATTATAATTTATCGGAGTTTTATGACGATACATTTTAATGTTTACATTTATAATTGTGAAACAATGAACTTTATATTTGACATATTTCATGCTTGCTATTATTTTGCTATGTTTTAAATTTTAAATTGTAAGAGTTTGTATATACATGTTTTTTTTTATATTTTTACCTGTGTTTGTCGACAAGAATTTATTCTTGTGTACAATAAACATATATTCATCATCATCACCAAGTTCAATGAACTAGAGGCTTTTTTGAAACGGAAGAGTAAGAGTTCTAAGCTGAAAAAGTCTGCCGTTTTGTCTTCTAAAGATGTCATCAGATTTTTAAAGAATGCTCCTAATGAAATTCATTTATTGCATAAGGTATTTTTTTTCCTTTTCGTGTGTATTTATTTATTTTTTTTTTGTTACAGGTTGTTTTGATTATGGGTTATTTCGGAGGATGCAGAAGTCAGGAACTTTTGAATATTAAGATATCGGATATAGAGGACCGGGATTCCGTTGTGGTAGTGAACGTATCGGAAAGTAAAACTGGTGCATCGAAGAAATTTACAGTTGTAGATGAAATAGAGTTCTTCACTTTGTCTTTATCAAGACTTCTGCTACTGCTCTAGCTAATGCAAGAGCAACTATGACTAACTTAAAAAGACACGGAGGATAGAAAAGTTCTACGTTGGCGGAGGAGTATTTGGAGGATAGCATCGAATTAAGAAATAAAACGGCGCGTGTGTTGTCTACTTTGCCATTAGAAGAGGCAGGTATCTCGACAGTAGTGAACAGAAGCTCCAGCCATACAAAAGAAGAAATTGTGTCCAGTGGCTGATGTAATTTTCAGGGCACATTTCAAAATTGTACATTTTTCATTTGTTGCGTCTTGAATAAAGAAAACATGGTTTAGTTTTCATTTCATAAAAATATACACATATGTATACCTCACCATTTCTCATTTTATTTTTACTTGCGAAAGATAAGAGTGAATTATAGAATCTATAATATCCCAAGGGAGTTATGACTTGTCTTGATTGATAGCGAAACTATATCAGTCTGAACCAAACAACCTAGAAAACATACATTGAAAATACCGCTGTTGATACAAAAACAACCCATACAACAATCGAAAAGCAGACTGCTCATAGAGGCGGATAAACAGTTGGTAGTAACATCGCATCGCATTTTGAATACTGACCCAGTACTTGCAAATGTGCAGATCCTCGCACTTCCCCAGCTTCGTTGGATCGAACGCAAGTGTACTGCCCTGCGTCCGATTCTTTGACGGCTGCTATGAGCAAGTCCCCCGTATCCAGAATCTGCACCCTGCTCGAAGGCTCCACTTCTTTTTCACCTGAAAAATTAGTAGCAAAATGCACAAGTTCCATGCGGGGTGACACATTAAACGTAACGTAACACAAATGCCAAGCTTGTTTCAACGCTTATTATGGTATTACATAATTTTTTTTGTGGTTATGGTCGTTGATCTTACCGTTGTGTATCCAAGTTGTGTTCGGCACTGGTGCGCCAACGGCTCTGCAGCTGAGGGTGGCGTCGTTTCCGTCGAGAACTGTCATATTCGACGGTCCGTATTCCATTACAGGTTGCGCGGCTGAAAATCCAGAAAATGCAGGAAGGAATACCAAAATATATGTACACACATTTTCATCGTCAAGTAAACATTGTACAAAACCAAAAGAATCGTTTACAAAACATAAAAACATTCAATCTGACTGCCATTATTGGGTGAAGTAAACACACATTTTGTCATTCATATCAGCAGATTTGTGGAAAGGGCATAAAAAAAAATCGCTTGAATCAACTGAACTATGTAGATAAATGAATCAATCAATCCCACTATTATTCTGAATAATTTTAGATCAATTGACTTCTTCCGAATGCTCTTCGGACTAAAAAATGACCCTACAAACTACCACTAAGTTATAAGTTATTACAAACTTCAGCTTATTTGTATATATTGTTATTTTTTTAAATTATGAATAAGGAATAAAAACTGGCGATATCACGTAAGTAGAGTTTATCAATATTTCAAAGGTACAACAAAAAAACATGAGAGATGTCTTGCATATTAAATTCCTGACACTAAACTGTTTCCTGCAATCAATAAAGTTCACATCAGACAAATTCCTATAAAATGAGCATGTTAAATTGAGAGTGAACTTATCTCTCGAATAATAAGTACGCATTATTTTTCATATACACTGTCGCACATAAAGTTCGCGACATATGGAAGTTTTTTTTATTAATAGATATAAAGAAATTTGACTTCGCATTTAGTTTGTGCTTGAAAAATGGGTAAAATACAGCATCTTTCCTTTTTTCATCTGCTACTCTAAACCTGTCAAATTTGACATTTTTTTCGTAAATTCTCAAAAACTCAGTTTTTTTGGAAATTTCGAAAAATGCCAAAGAAGAAAAAAGTTGCCCAGTTTCCAATTTTATACATTTGCTCCAAATTTGGACTCTACTGTCACTTCGATTTTTTTACTTTTTTTTTCAATCTTTCGCTCTATCGATTCGAACGAAACATGATTCAAATATAATAATTTTGATGAATATGAGACTTCAATGTCATATCTTGCCCAAAAAATACTCACATTGGCCTGTTACCAAAAAATAAAAAAATGCACCTCCAGAAATTCGTCTTTGTTGTTGTAAAGATCATCTAATTTTTTCATTTCGTTGTTGAACTGATGTGGATTTTCAATGTATGGACGTTAGTATATCAGTAATCGAATAAACGAATTTCTCTTCATTCTTATTACACTCGAATTTCTTTTAATAGATTTTTATCCAGTTTGATTATTTTTCTGACCAATAATTCAGTTACAAACAAACCCGAAATATCAAACTTTTCTTTAAACTAAACGATGACCTACAGGTTCAAAACTATTCAAAAGACAGTAGAGAGTCCAAATTTGGAGCACATGTATAAAATTGGAAACGGAGCAACTTTTTTCTTCGGCATTTTTCGAAATTTTCAAAAAAACTGATTTTTTGAGGATTTTCGAAAAAATTTGACAGGTTTAGAGTAGCACATGAAAAAAGGAAAGATGCTGTATTTTACTCAATTTTCGAGCACAAACTAACTGCAAAGTCAAATTTTCTTTATAGGTATCTATTAATAAAAAAAACGTAAGTTGAAATTTTTATTCTGCTACAACCGCTTACCAAAGTAGCCTTTGGCGCTTTCAGGTCTCAACGCAAAGTTGAAGTTTTCCATGAAATGTTATTTTGTGACAGCTTTGTCACTTTAGAGCGAAAATATTGAAAAAAAGCTCGATCTCAAATGCTTCTGTTTGAAACGGTTAGATCGGCAATCGAATGTTTTTTAATTTTTTTTTGTTTTCAAGCAAATTATTACTTTTTTTTGTTAGAGATATAAATTATTGGATATTTGTATAGCAATTCATTTAGGATTGATACTGAATGTAAATTTTCTCATAGATAATAATATGTGCCTACGTTGAATGAAGTCTCGATAAATTTTTTGTCTAAGAGCTGCGTTTGTAGAAAAAAATAATGTGTGTATTTCGAGCACAAAGTGTCATTGCCGCTCTCCAAAAATTAATCTCTTTGTCGAGCGACAATCAATCACTTTGCGCTCTGAATACAGAACTAACGTTGAAGTAACATTCATGTTTGATTTTCACCAGGATACAGGATGTTACAGAAATTACGGAAACATTTTGAACAAAATAGATTCACAAGTTTCATCGTTTACAACTTACTTGAAATGAGAGGGAGGAAAAGTACTTTCCTCCCTAGGAAGAAACAGTATGAGTTTCCCCTCTGATTTGAGGGGGAAAAGTATGTATTTTCTATAGGGGTAGGAGGAAAAATCGTTTTTCTTCCATAATTCCAACATTCCCATAATTCTAATTATTGAATGCTTGAATTCAAGGAAATTTGTGAAAGTACTTTCTCAGGTTATTTTTGAAGCCATGGATGAAATTTTGAGTAACTATTGGTAATTTTTCCTCATATTTATTCATCGGGAATCATAGAAGCAATAGTTTCAGCTAAAATAGTCTAGTTTGGACAAAAGATGAAAAGAAAGTCCTATTAATTTTTGAAAGAACCTTTATCCACTATCCATTCATTCTCTTCTCAGTCTCTCCGGCAGTCAGTGTTCAACTAATTTGCAAAAACGGTGCAAACAAAACTAAAATAAACGATTCATTCTATGCTACGAGTGCAAACAGTGTGAAAACATTCCAAAAAAAAAAAACGTTCGAAAACCCTTACATGGCGCGATATAAATAAAACTCTTTTTGCCGTGCCGTTCCCCCGAACTTCTCAATCTCACGATTTTAGCTGCTAAACTCCGAACTTTTCTGTGCTCTGCATATTAATAAAAGGGTGATTTGGTTAGATATGAAATCATTATGTAACACAACCGTCCACCTCCTCCTTCTCCTCAGCTCCCGAGGGAACGTATCACATTATATAAACTTTGCACAAAAAGTCGGGCTCGAAGAATTTCAATTCGAACAAAAGCGAGTTCTGTAACTCAATTTTCGACGTGGCATACTCAGTCGGTAATAATTGGAGACACAAAAACGAAACTTTTTTAAGCTGTCCGTTATCCGTGCGCTATCCAACTGTTTTCTGTCATGGCGATACAAGCGCACTCTTGATAATAGGGGACTGACACGTGATACAACAGGTGGCGCCTTTCGTAAAAAACAAGACAAAATTGAATTGTTCATTTCACCAAGGTTTTTACCTTACATTTGAATACTTATATTATGTGTTGAAGTAATGCTCCCTTCTTTTTGTGACAAGAAATAATGTGATACATTCCGAAAGTTGTGAACAAAATATTACTTACTTTTAACTTTCAGCCAAGTCGACAAGGAGCTCTCTCCAGCTTCGTTTCTAGCAAAGCACTGATACATTCCATTATCGCTGATCAATAATTTTTTTATCAGAAGCGAGTTGTCTTCTTGTACCACATACCTAGAAAAGAAACTATCAATTATCTCGGTGATATTTGAATGGACATTTCCACGGACTTTGAGAGAACACTGTAATTAGAAAGAATATACGCTAATATCACTTGGTATTTTTTATTTATTTTTTCTGACCGCCAGTTTTTCTATAATTTGAAATAAAGGGATTTCGTGACGTCACGTTCATCAAAATTAAACTTGGCAACGTCGTATAAGTTGTACACCATGGAATCTCAAATTATCATTTCATCTGAATTGTGTTCTATGATGGTTGTCATTTGCTTGCGTTCTGTGATACAAGATAGATGCCAGTAGATTGAATCTGTATGCTGGAAACTAACAGACTCTTGAATATTTTATTTTCTGAGGTTGAAGCGGTTTTCAAATTCAAAGTCCCAAAAGTGCTTTGAACCCGATTGTCTGAACACCGGTGAAAATTCAAATCAACTGTATGTGTTCTGTGGTAATAAAAACTTTTGTTCCATGAGCATAATTTGCGGTGTTGCCAACAATAGTTTTTCATCAAAAGGCAGGTTCGTTCAGAAAATTTGGAAGTTACAAATAATACAAAAAATTTCTTTTGCGTACATTTTTTTGATGTGTTGATCCAGTGACAAAGTTTCATTTATTTCTCGATGGCTTATAATCAGCCAGTAACTATATTTTATGGGAGAACGATATTCCCTATTTCGGAACGTGGATTAAGGTGGGGGATGTTTCCGATGAACGAGACGTCAGAGGCATTATGTTCCTGTCTGTGATATTCACAACATGTATCAGTAATATAATGGAATGCATTTTTATGAAACCAACTTGTAATGAGTTCATCACCCATCAGTAATATTGAAACGATTCAAGAGCCAGACCTGACTGCTTCTCGATTTGTTGTTGTTCCACGTGAACAATACTCGAGTCAACTTCGCAATTCACATAAACGAGGATTCCAATTGCTTCTTGATGCGATAGTATCGACGTGTATTTGGTTAAAATAAATTATAAGATATATTTTTCAAGTCCAAATAAATTAGTGGAGCAAAGTTAAATGTATTTTTACTACAGTATTTTTAATAGAACACGTCTGCAAATATGTGCTTACCTTCTGTCAGCAAGATCGAGCTCTTCGGAGTTTTTGTACCAAGTGATGTTGGGCTTGGGTATTCCCAAAACGTCGCACGGCAAGCTGATGGAGTTCAAATAGTCGCCCAGCGTTTCGGGCTTGGGATTGGTAAAGAACCTCGGTTTTTCCAAGACCTCTATTTGAGCCGAGGCTTTGGCCGTGGGAAAACCCCCGGACCTCAAGTTGACCTGACACTCGTACTGGCCGCTGTACGTGGTATTCACCGACGCCAGGATGACGCTCCTGTTCCAGATGTCGTTGAAGGAGTACAAGATTCCGGTGCTCTCGATCGGTATGCCGTCCTTGAACCATAGCGTTTCTAGTTCGTATAGAGGGCGCGCGTTCGCTATACAGTCTATCGTCGTTTGGGGCGTGCCCTTTACGATCTGTAGGTCTTCGGGACCGATTATGATCTCGGGGGCTATTTCTTTGTCTTCGTTTGTTTTTTCGATCGCTAGTCTGATGAAGGCGCTGTTTTCTTCCTTGCCTTCTTGAGAGTTTATTGCACGAGCTCTGAAAATATCAAAATTATAGAATGGGGCAAGCTGGAAACTGTCCACGTCATACAAAACATGCCTATATGCCGAATATTTTATTAGGGTATGTTTATTTGATTTTTATCGTACTAATGCATGAATTTCGTTATCACCGCTAAAACGTTCCCGGGATGTGTTAATCCAGATAGGAATTTATCTACGGTAAATATGTCTATCACCCACAAATATTTATCGATATGTGGCACACTTCATTAAATAAATAATACAGATACAGAAAAATTTGTTCATAACGTTTGAACGTGTTACTGTTTGATATTCTTCTTATGTTCTTATTTAATTTTTTCATTCATATACGAGTTGATAATTCAATTTGATCTGATCATGATTCAATAAAGTATCTGAAAATGGACCTTATTGATTACTGACAATGAAAAAAATGAACACAACAGGTAGATGAACACAATATCCAGGTTAAAACCCTTTTCTAGATAGTGCAGGACTCCGGTCGGCCAGTTCACCCACTAAGGGTGTACTTTAACTTCGAGCTAAATTTAACTCAAGGTGAGTCGATTCCTTCATTTAGCAAATGTCATATTCATTCTAACCACGAGTCAAATTTAACCGGGAGTCAAAGTACGCCAACACGACATTGATAAACTGGCCCTAAGAAGAGCACCGCAGTTGCAGCAGTGTCAGAATCGTCTCCTCGAACCTTGAAAATCCAGAAGAGGGTCTCCTTTTGTCAGGACGGCTCTGTACCTGCCTGATAATTCGTTCTGGTCCTTCCTTTCCTCCACTTTATTCTTTTCCATTACCTCTCTGAGGAAGGTCTCTTCTTTTCTCCACGTACATTCGCTTCCTGAAGGACCTCAATGATTCATGGCTCGTCAGAACTTGTGACATGAAGAAACTTGTGGATTTTAAAACAAATCACCCAGGATCTCACATTTGCTATTAGGACAGTGTGATTTTTCGTTAATGCTGGATCACCTGTCCTGTCAGAAGTTCATTATTGTCCCTTCATTTCGCTTCGTATGTTTTCCTCCATCATCAGCTCCCGCGGTCCCATTCTTGTTTTCTACTAGAAGGACCTTTGTGATCGCCTCCGTAGGAAAACGATTTATGCCATATTATTTGGCATGCGTGAAAGACTTGATGTGGTATTATGAAGACTATGTTTTCCTACACTTGGTTTAGGTATAGCAGTAATGGGTATATAGAAGAAACAAGACAGGGCCCAGCACATAGCCTTGAAGTATACCAAATTTTCGGGCTACTTCCTTTTGGAGGGATATGATTCGATCAAAGTATGACTAGTCACTTTAGCCTAGTTGACGACAATATTGGATAATTCGAGATGCGAATGAGTTATAACAAAAAAATTCATAATATGGTTGGAAGATTTGAAACACTACTCACCTATACGCCTTTTCGTCTGAGGGCTCCGTCGATAGAATGATCAGCTGGTTGTTTTTTGAATAAGCGTATTTTTGTCCGTATGGCGTTATACCTTCGTCTGTTTGCCATGTGACGTCAGGCGGTGGTGTCGATTCGATTTCTGGTAGATCTAAAATTGCTGCGTTGCCTTCTTTGACGGATAGAGATCTCTCGCTTTGATCTTCGAATATTCCCATATCTGCAATATAAGAGTTTGACAATAATCTTGTATCCTAATCGACTGAGAGACCTGCTTTTTAACTGAATCATAAGTTTGTGAACAGCAATCAGAAATTAATTCCATCATAGCGACTATAGAATTTCTTTGAAGAAATGTCGTGTGAATTTACGGCGGTCGTGCACAATATTTACTCACATGCCACTACAATTTTGATTTCTTCGCTAAGTATTGATCCGATTTTGTTCGCAGCTATACACCTGTAGCTCCCACCGTCCTCTAGTTTCGCCGAAATTATTTTGTAAAAGGGATCTGTTGATAGTTCCGTAATGGGAAGCCCGTCTTTCAACCACCTGAACTGCGGAGAAGGATTGCCTGTAACGAAAGAAAAATTACATCACTTATATGGAACTCAAAATGGCTATACATGTATATTTTTACATATACAGGGTGATTTACCACCACCTGCACAAAATTTATTGGGGTACTGGTCTATCATGTGCGAACGCACCACTAAAATTTGGGAGCTATCCGCGATGATTGAACCAATTTTTTGAACGTCAACCATAATCGATACGTCCAGGATATAAAGCTCAATAGAATAATCCTCGACAACAAAGACAATAATATCCATCCTGCACTATCAATTATAGCTGAATATACCGTCTTCATTCCTTTATGAAGCAACGGTACAACTGAAATCAAATTTCGCACATCGATCGTTTCTCATCAATTTCCGCTGGGACTCGTAATAAATATTTCATTTGATTCGGCATCACGCAAAAAACAGCAGTTGTGACATGACATTCGATGGAGAACGATAGATATTGAGGTTGGTAAGGCTTGCGTGTTCTTTGTGAACAGTCTTAGCGATTTGTAGAACACCGTGAAAAAAGTTAATTTGAAACGATTATTGCTTTTGTGACTTCCTCAAAGAGGGTAGGTTTAGGGAAGTCTTCAGGAGGAAGGTTACGTTTTGTTCTCCAACGAAACAACATGTTTATGAGGTAGTATTATTATGATAGAACACTATTCCAAGTGAATAATTTCTTTATTTTGACAATCTTTGCTTTTCACGAGTTTTCAAGTAACCTGAATTTTCCTCATTTTAATACCAGATTAGAAAAATGACATCACCATTTCAACTTCATGCAAGTGTATAATAACTTATGTAGAAACATATTTAATCTAAATACGCTTCTAACATAATTTTGGTGTCAGGTGTGGAATTTTGGTGTCAGGTGTGGGATGGAAACAAGAATGATTGAAATGATCATGGGGAAAGTACCAGAGCAGTGCAGAATGAAACGTCATTCACTGAAGAAAAACAAGAATTCCGAGAAGTAGCCGAGTATACTGGAAACAGATGTACTTATATGTCACATCCAATCTCATCTTAAGCAGGGTATGTTGACATTTATTCGATTTTCGTGCTTCTTCACCTGATGATGCTTGAATATTTACGTCAATCGCCTTGAAATATAACGAAACTAAGACAATAGGTGGCCTGAACACTACTCATACTTCAGATTATCATTGTCTACAACTTCCAAACCAATAATTTTTCTTTAGGAGCGCATTGAACACATTAATGGAGAAACCAGCCAGTGTATGTCGGGCTTCAGCAGTATAATTATTTTTCGAACGATCTTTAGAAATGGGATTCGCTCCAAACGCTCAAAAACATTCCATCAGCTCACAGCTTTTCAATAGAAGGAAAATCGAGTGTATGCACACGTTCGAAAAGCAATCTAGATTTCATTAGGTACCGACACCATTCAATCGATCAAATTTACTTCTCGTTTGTTTTTGTTTGGCACACATTTTGGAATTCAAGTGTGATCGGACAATGAAAAATACATCAGTGAATTCGTTGAGGGAAGAAAAGAGCGGTGAATAAAACATACCAAGAACAAAAACAGTAGGGCTGCTGTGTAGTGTCACAGATGTTTACCGAATAGGCGATCAAAAAACAAAAATGTAAGCACTTTTCTTGAGTACGAGAGTCTATTCCGCTAACAAATTGGGATAATATTGAAAAGTTATTCGAAAAAGTTGCTTACTACTGTTGCTGGATTCATAGTAGATCACCCAATTACTTGAAAACTGTCTACAACATGACGAAAAGTTTAGAAAAAGGGATTTTTCACTTCCACGAGAGGTTTGTATTTTATCGACTCAGGGCGGGTGTATAAAACAGTTAACCAACAGTTCAACTAAACTGAGTTCAGTTGCTTAGGAACTAGAAATTTCATTGGCCAATACCTAGCAACTGACGACTGTTTACTTAAACTGTGTGTGAACTTGTTTTATACAACCCGCCCTCATTGTTAGTGTTGAGAAATGCAATAAGTTGTTGACAACCATGTCAAACTATTTGTTTTGGCAACCAACACCGCGATAATTGATAAACAAATGAATGAGTGAAAAAACCACTAGTGCATTATTGTCGCTGTTAAAGTTGCAGCTAACTTTTTCCGCTGTCAAAGTGACATTTGCACTGTGTCATATGCGATTTTTTATACATGAGTTGAATTATCAGTTGTAATATCACAAGATAGTGAGAATAAAGTGAAAATAATTTGACAGATTTGAAAAATCTGGAGAATTATTTTCTACTTTATCGAACTCTCATGTGGTATTCGATAGATTATTTTTTGATGCCCCAATCATAGACCTATTCTCTATACATATTTTATTTCAAAGTTTACTTGAATCACTAAAACAGAATGAAGTTTGGAATTTGAAGTTCTCATCATGAAATATACAATTATTACGGATGTTTTGTCCTTGGCTGGTGGATTCCGTAACATTGTTTTGTTCTGTTGGATTGAAAGCTATTGCTTTCTCTCTGTCCCTAGGTTATCAATTGAAACTGTTTCCAAATTGACACGTTACTCAAAATAGTATTGTAACATGCATTTTCGTTGATTTTCTTAAAAAGTATCAGTTGTCACATAATAAAAACAAAATACCATAAAAAATTCCCGAGGCAATTTTCAAGGCAGAAAATTCCCACTATGATAATGCTGTGATTGGCCTGATCGTACATGAATGCTTTGAATTGATGGTTTCGATTGGTTGCAAGAATTGTCAAAAAATAATCCATCCTTGTAATGCTATCAATTATGTGTAGGTGAAGATCGGATGGAAGAGCAAAAAACGATACAGGTATTTTATACTCACTCTCATGTTGAGCTCTTATTGATAAGTATCGAGTTCACAGAGTCAATTATCCAAACAAAATACCACACATTCGTATATAAAAATTCAATATCTGAATACGTTCATTCGACTAAACTATTCCATTTTAATATTGTTACTTGAATGTGGCATAGTGCATTTCCTCTCAAGGTTCTAGTTGTGAATACTTTCCCTGCCAACCATAATATTGAAGTATGAAAACAGAGGAAGTCGTTCAGTTTTCCCTTTTAATGTCCATGCATTATGCTAAATGGTGCATTATCCACTCATTATAGCACTTATGGTGTGTGTGTGTGTGTGTTTTTTCACGGTGTCGTACGAAAGAGGTTTGCGTTGTTGCAAGAGTTATAAAAAAAACTTTCCCTTTTTTTTCGAGCATTCCTCTTAATATTGAAACTGTCGCAAAATCGGCGCTGGAAAACCTGGATGGAGCGTAATTGGCAAGAGGCGAGCCGGAAATTAGCAACTAGGCGGAATGCGAGATGCAAGATTCGGGAGGAAATTGTCAGCAGCAGCGGTGGGAAATCAATCGGGAAGGCCGTTTCTGATGTATAAATAACGAAGGACGGCAACGGATCCGTCGGAACGTAAACACGAATTGTTGAATAATTCTGAACCAATCCAGTCGTTGTCAGAATACTTGGAATACAGGTAAACCCATTGTGGAATACGGAATGAAGAGGAATGTTTTACCGGACCGGACAACAATTTGCTTGGAGCTATCGATTCAGTGGAGAATATAAGATATGCAAGGATGATAAAATGACAGTCGGTAACTTTCTCTGCGACAAATTCCTGCCCAAAATGTTGTCAACGAAAGAAAAAACCCTGAAGTTTGATTTTATGGGAAAGCAATTTCAAGTCATATTCACGGAAATTATATGGAAAAAATTGGAGACTATAGCTATCAATGTAACGAGATCATTATGCGATTTATACTAATCGAGGACTTTGCCAGGCGACGAGGCGCGTCACACCGAGTCGCCTGATGCAACTTCGCAGATTTATTTATAATGCATAATAATCTCGCAACATTAAAACGATGATGTGAAAATTAAATCAAGAACATTGTCATTTTAGTGTGCTATAAAAATTAATATAATCTTAATTGAATCTCATTGAAACTGTGGCGAAAATCATGGCAGATATTGATATTCCTGGAAATATACTTGAGGCTGCTAACACTGTAAGATTAGATTTGCTTCCGGATAAATCAAAAATCCATTACGAAAAAGAATACCTTTAGTTTTATGAGTAGTGGAATACAGAACAGGTTCAAGGTGCTGGAGTAACGGTATTACTTGCTTATTTTGTGAAATTCTCAATTGAATGCCTTCTATCATCTTTGTGGCCTAAATATTCCATGTTACGAGCTTGTTTGGAGTTGAAGGCGATTTGATAAGATTTATTGAAAAAATGTGGGGTATAGAGCAAAAAAAATCAAAAGTATTGACGAAAGAGCAGGTTAGTTAATTTGTTTGATAAAACGTCAAAAATTCTCTCGCGCCATTGCTTTTTGAAATGATTCCGAATATACGATCAAAAATGAAATTTGATGAAGGATTGAGCAAGAACTGAAAATGATTTTGTCGAAATCGCAGAAATTCCAGTCAATTCGTTAATCCTTGATCGAATTCAAGTTTTGATACATGATTCGAAATGAGCTCGTCGAAATACGTAAGAGGTCGGTGAGCGATTTTTCGAAAAGTGTGAAATCAATTTTTGTAGAGAGGTTCATATCGAAAGTGCAGAGGGTCAGTTTCAAATTCGAGGAGCACATACAAAAAATATTGAATTTTACGAAAGTGAGACAAAAAAAACTGTCAAAACATTCATGTCAATTTTCATAAATAAATTTTAAAATAAAATTGGTATCTAGGGTATTATAAAGTAACTAACTTATCATATTTTGTGATGTTATGATGTTAATAATTTGTAATAAAGATTCAACTTAAAGGAAGCTAATTTTCAATGATACGATACGAATGGACTGTAGAATTACAGGTGTGAATGTTGACTGTTTCTGTATTATTTCGATTCAAAGTGTTTCGTGGCTAATAATATTGAGTATCGTTTTTAACGAGCCTTGCTTGTCTATAAATGGTTCTTGTTGAACTAGATAGTCTCCACCATTCCTTAAAACAGTAATCTTTACACCGATCCATCTGATTTTCTGGTTTCAGGGCATAGAGAACACTGAATTGATGCAATATTCGACTTCTCTACAGTTCTCTACAGTTTCGATTCATATCTATCAAATTGTTAAAATTGTCCAGTATTTACAACTCCATTCTACTCAAAATATTATTATTGTCTGCATATGATGCTAATAAATAACATGGATGATTCAAAAACTAAAACATGTCGTAAATATAAATGATGATTAGGATGGGATCTAATACCGAGCCTTGTGGAACACCGACTCTAACACAAACTAAGTCAAATTCTTCGTCGGTGACATCTCACTTACATTCCTCTAGAACAGCACGGAAAACCCCGTCACACATTTCCCAAAATGTCTTTGTGGTTTTCTTATAAATAATATGATACGTTTTTGAACCTATTTCAGTGTGAGTTGGTTACAGATATTTTTCTATGAAGTTTATTTGTCCTTTCAAATAATTATTTGGACTTTGCCCAACAAATGGCAAAGAGAATATGTATTTTACGTGAAGTTTTCGTTTTTTCTGGACTACAGAGAGAACAGAAGTTTTTCAGTTTTTGCAGCTAAATAATTTGGCTAAGTACGTGGCCGGCGACAACTGTGGACGGCGGACGAGACGCTGAAGTATGAAAATGTAATAGATAAAAGCATTTCAGCATGCATATTCATTACCCACTGAAATGAATATGTAAATTGTGTAAAAGTTTTAATTAAGTTTTTCATGAGTTATTACCATTATTTCCAGCCAAAACGAAAATGTGCATCACTGTAAACGACTCGTTGTAAAATGCGGATTTTTCAGATTTCCATAACCAGGAAATTATCCAGATATTAAATTCCCACTGGAGAGATACAAGCAGAGGAGAATCGTTAGTGGCGGTTCATAAAATAATTCCGTAGATTTTCGACATTTTCTCAGATTTAGGAGGCAAAAATTATTCTCAGTAGCACTATTTTCAAAACCATCATCAGAGGATGAACGTTTAAACGGATAGTAATATTATTATAGTCAGTAGAAGCCATTGTCGATTGTGAGACATCAGATATGCGAATCAGATTTTTTTTTTAATCTTTGATGAAGATAGTTACCATATTCACTCTGTGAGTATGAGAACAAAAAGATTAAACCCCTTCACCACACAAGTAATTTATTTCCCAGATGCGCATTTCGATATCAAAGTTATCTTTATCATACCCATGATAAAAATAAACCAGTTCAACACCTAATTTATTTTACGAATTAATCAATTTGAAACCAATGGTAATAACAGCCGATTTAATGTCTAACCACGTTGGAAATAGCTGTAATTTATGGGAAATAAATAAAATACATGAAGTTTTTAGCAATCGTAAAAACGGTGTATTTACTTCGAATACTTATACAGGGTGTTCCTTAAAGACATGCTAATATTTGAGGGGGTGATTCTTTGACTTAATTTAAGGAAAAAACTTTCTATAAACGTATGTCCTAAAAGTCCTAACTTTTGAGATACAGGGTGATAAAGTTTTGAAAAAAAATCAGTTTTTTAATAATAACTGAGATAATATTGTAGACGTTTTTATAAAATTTGGTACATGTCTTCTATGCATCAAGGTGCATTTTTTAATGCACAAACATTTTCATTTTCTCAACCAGTGGCGTGCGTACGGGTTTTGCATTGAATATTTTTGGAGAAAAAAATACTACTCCACTGTTTTCTCCTGAAAAAAAAAATACTTTTGAGATTCTCATTTATTTTTGAGCAAATTTGATCTCTTGAGTTTTCTTTGTCCGCCGCATGGTTTTCGCTTAAAAAAATAAAAATCGTTTTACTTCAGGATCAATTCCTCAAAAATCTGATGTGGTGTGGAAATGATTGTGCATCGACTTAAAGCAAATAAAGGAATCAGATTTGTTCCAAAATGAATGAGAATCAAAAAAATATGGATTTCAGCTTGTACAAAAACGAATTTTATTTTATTTTATAAAAGTAAGTTTAAATGAACGGATCAAATTCATTAATTATTGACAATACTAACACTGGCCACCTTCACTTAATAGGCATGCTTCCGCCCGTCTACGCATGGAATTACGCACACGTTGAAATATTCCCGGCGTATTTCGAATAGTTTCACACGAGGCAATTATTCGCTCTCTTAAATCTTCTAAAGTATTAACGGGAGTTTTATACACTAGAGTTTTAAGGTGCCCCCATAAAAAGAAATCTAAACTGTTGAGATCAGGGGATCTTGCAGGCCATTGCTGAGGTCCTCCGCGACCTATCCAACGATTATGATAAACTGTATTTAAATGGTTTCGGACAATTACACTGAAATGAGCAGGGGCTCCATCGTGCATGTACCATATTCGATTCCTTAACGCAATTGGTACATCTTCAAGCAACCCATTTAGTTCTTCTTCGAGAAAGTGTAAATAAGACCGACCATCAAGGCGTCCTGGTAGAAGAAATGGGCCTATTAGATAATCAACAATAATTCCTGCCCATACATTAACCGAAAATTGGTGTTGAAAATGGGTTTCGGTTATGGTAAGGGGGTTTTCTTCTGCCCACATATGATTGTTATGGAAATTTTGAATAGCATTCCGAGAAAAATTTGCTTCGTCTGTGAACAAAATTTGTGATTCAAACTGCGGATTTAGTGCAATACTCTGAAGATACCACTGACCGAAGTTCACACGCTGTGGAAAATCTCTAGGGAGTAATGCCTGTACTCGTAAAATATGGTATGGGTATAACAAAAAATCAACCAAAATACGCCAAACCATTTGATGACAAATATTCAGAGTTCTAGCGATCTTCCTCGTACTCGTCTCAGGATGTTCTTCGATTTCTTGCAGAACGGCTTCCTCAATTTCAAGAGTTCTGACGCTTAGAGGTCTACCTTCCGAAGTACCTTTCTTGAAACTACCAGTTTCCCTAAGTCGGCGATGAATATTTGAAAAGATACGGCTATCTGGTAAGGCACGATTAGGATATCTTTCCTGATAAATGCGTCTGGCTTCTGTTGCATTACCATCAGCGAGGCCATATACGCAATGCATTGCCGCCATTTCTGCATTCGTGTAATTCACCATATTTACCGATATTCAGAAAAACGGCGGGCAACCAAAATAACTTCAATAACACACTTAAAAATCAAGTAAATAATAGTGCGCTTCGCTATTCCTATAGCTTTTTCAAACACAAAATGGTATTCATAACCAGTGAAAACACAATATTTATAGTGATTTGAAGAACAAAATGCTATTAATTACAGATAGGTAGCTGAATTAATATCGTAAATCCATTCAGGTATGCATTTATTATGATTAATACACGCCTATTCTGACAGTCAATGAAATTACTTCAATTTCTTAGAATCGACCAATCAACGGTCGATTACACTGATAAAAACCTACCTAGGTAGCTTTCCCAATAAGTGTAAAGATTAAGAAGTGGTGAGAAGAAATTTCAATTATAAAAAGGTAGCTAAATTACTATCGGACGATTTATTGTTAACAAAATGTTAGGTACCTACTGCGATATGAAGCAATTTCAATTTAATTATTTTAATCAAGAACCGAGCATCTGACAAGAATTACACAATTTTTTGGATTCTCATTCATTTTGGAACAAATCTGATCCCTCAATTTGCTTTCAGTCGATGCACAAACATTTCCACACCGCATCAGATTTTTGAAGAATTGATCCTGAAATGAAACGATTTTTATTTTTTTAAGCGAAAACCATGCGGCGGACAAAGAAAACTCAAGAGATCAAATTTGCTCAAAAATGAATGAGGATTTCAAAAGTTTTCAGTTTTTTTTTCAGGAGAAAGCAGTGGCGTAGTATTTTTTTCTCCAAAAATATTCAATGCAAAA
The DNA here is from genome assembly GCA_958502065.1 of Chrysolina americana. Classification (NCBI taxonomy): domain Eukaryota; kingdom Metazoa; phylum Arthropoda; class Insecta; order Coleoptera; family Chrysomelidae; genus Chrysolina; species Chrysolina americana. Next base: position 2,409,792 of record OY293419.1, on the reverse strand, counting down.
CCCGTACGGACGCCACTGGTTGAGAAAATGAAAATGTTTGTGCATTAAAAAATGCACCTTGATGCATAGAAGACATGTACCAAATTTTATAAAAACGTCTACAATATTATCTCAGTTATTATTAAAAAACTGATTTTTTTTCAAAACTCTATCACCCTGTATCTCAAAAGTTAGGACTTTTAGGACATACGTTTATAGAAAGTTTTTTCCTTGAAATAAGTCAAAGAATCACCCCCTCAAATATTAGCATGTCTTTAAGGAACACCCTGTATAAGTAGTTGTAATGTCCCAGTAGCTTTATGGTGAACCTAAGGTTTACACGGGTAGCTTCATAGATGGCGTTGTGTCTACTTTCTTAGTAGACTTTTTTTATTTGGAAATCATGATTATTAATGAAGTTTGTTGATTTGTCTGCTGGAAAAAGTCAGTGAAACAAATCGAAAGCTTTATTATTTTGACAAAGATGTCTACAATTCTTGAAGTACCAGAAAAACTGTTGAAAAATGTTCAACTGTCGATATCGATATATCCAAGACGAAGAAAACGATGAAGAAATTAAGTTGAGATAAAAATCTTAAATTCTGTGATATATATGACTCAATTTCTTGACAATATATTTACTCATACAGAATATATCAATATCCCTAATGCTTGCGTCTGTAGGTTTTTCTACATCTGAAGAATAAATGCGGCATCAGAAATCAGTGTGTGGGAACACTCTATGAGGAAGTAATAATGTTTTATTATCATTTTTTCTCTCCTCCTTACCGTGTACGTGTCATTTCACAAACTAAAACTCTCTATATAGTACGAGAAACGAACATTCACTCGAGTTTACTCAATCCACATAAATAACTTACACGCAATTGATTAGGAAGCCGTAGTTATGTTTGCCATGTCCTTTTTATTGGCTCTCGAATGGGAAGGAAATACGTGCCAAGCAAATGGTCATTCCACAACGTTCGCCGGAGTCTTTTACACAGGGTGATCTCTGGTGAATTATAAAATAGGACTGATCGTGATTTAGTCATCGTAATGACCACCGTAGCCGATACGATACGATAGATTTCGCTGGTGGTACCTTTTTCGCATTATAGTTTTTTTTACTATTTACCAATTTAATGTATACTTACTCAAATATTCAGTTCCATTGAAGAGCAGATATTTTATATCAAATATGAAATTTTACAAAATATTTGCATTCCATAAAGCCGAATAATGTAAAATTTCGCGACATTATAAATGTAAAACGATTTATAACGTTTGACAAAGAGCACACCGACCGGAAGAAGCAATATAGGAATTTTCAGCATTTGGGAAGCTGCGTGAACAATTTTCTCTTTGTTGTGAGCTGATGTTCACCTGAACGATACGGACAATACATACTACGATGAACGCCATCGATATTTCGATAATAGGAGTAAATTTTTCATGAGTAGTGGACGTGGTAATATTGACAGGAACAATTTCACATTTTCACCGAAGGTATGGCACCTATTTTTGAATTTCATGTTATTGGCATCATTTTGCGAATCCGTGAATATACCTTTGTCACGCACTCAAATAGTTCTTGCAATTCCAAAAAGAGCCATCGACCAGTTTACAGTCTCGCGCACATCTTTACAACATGAAGACGTTCCAATGAAACTATGGAAGAACCCATGCGTGCCCTTAAAAGAGAACTTTGTACAAGATTCTCTTTGAAATGGGTCTATATACAGCTCACCAGTTTGGTCAACATACTATATGGAGTGTAATATTTCCAAAATCTTTGCATATGATGATATCAAAAAATGAGTTTCCAGTCAAACATGATTAAAACTCAGAAAAGGAATCTTCTAGACTTAGGTATTCAAACTTTTTCAATTACCTATTCGTGCATGGATGCAAGGACAGACTGTATAATGATAAATAAATGAATATCTAAGAAGTAAAAATATTTGATAATGAAATAATCAACACATGATTAACAAAAAATTTATTAATAAATTTATTTATGTATTGCGAGCATGTAGAACTATGTCCAGTTATGAAAGGAAAAACAAAATAACTATATTTAATCACTTTCAGATTCAGAACTGTCACCAATGTTTATAATAATGGGTTTAATAACCATGTCACAAAGGAGCTTTTCTCGTTCATACTATTTTACAATGAGTGATTCAGTGGTTTATTCTCGTTTATTTTGATGTACACCGTTTTTCGAGATATTTTAAGTGCATCTGCAACTCTCTAAGATACAGTAAAGAAAAGTTATGACACTTCTTTTGTGGTTCAAATGGTTACCTCTTGAACAGATGAAAGTTGTAAAAAAGGTTCACCATTCGCTCTTTCCCTTTCAATACAAATTGTGCTTGTGAATTAGTTACAGGCATAATCTTAAAAAGAGTTCAAATATATTGTGAATGTTTTTACCTGTATTTATAGAGTTAGGTAATGTTTTTTTTCTTTTTTTCTCTCATTAGGATTTTCACTCTATGAATAACTGTTGTGTGAATATCCCGGCAGTACGGGATTGTAGTCACAAATGTCAATTGTGAGGTTAGGAATTTTAAAGAGTATTTGTGAATGAAACACATTGTATTGTACTTACTTTGGAAGTAATGATTCCAAGAGACGTTTAGCTTTGAAAAAACAGTTTTTATAATATATTCGACTGCAAAATAAAGTAAAACTGGCGACAAACAATAACCAATGACAGAAAACAATGACGCAATTGATGGTTGGCAAGTTTAGTTGAAATGTAAAACACTGTCGGTTTTATGGCTATCTATTTTCACTGTTTTGAGTTTAAATCGATTATAACAAAACCATAATTCTTAGCTTAGAAGACAAATGTTAACGAATTTTGATTCGCTCATAGCGGTTGTTAGAAAGAGATGTTCGATAGAGGGTGTGTGATTTCTTCGATCATAAATTGATGACGTATGGGTAAAGATAAAATAATCGAACTGTATATACTGCTTCCGCAGTTATGTAATCGATACAAATAAACAGTTGCTTTGCCGAGAAGCAATCAACTTCGGAATTTTCTCCAACCCTTCGAGACACGATGCTATTCTGGAACGGGGAAATTTGCAATTGATAACGGCCATATTTTAGGAAATCTGTTCAGCTGCAGCAACACACCCCTTATGCGCTTCATGTAAATGCAATTACCGTGAAAGCAGTCTCACTTTTTTCGTGTTTGCTCTGTTTTCCTCTCGTCGAATTTTTCCTTGTAATTTTGTTCGGGCTAATCCAGCGGAATGTAATCACTTTTTATAGATTCCCGGTTCGGAACTATTAACTTGAGTGTTTTTTCGACGGTTCATTTGCATTCTGACCGGATGCAAATATGAGGATTTGACTTTGAACAATCGAAAGGAATCAGTGCATCAAAAAGAATGATTATTTACGCAACCAGTTTTGAAGAGACTTTAAATTATGGAATATTTCAGTTGCCAGTGTTTGTAGATGAGGGAAACTAATCTCGAATCCACTAGCAACACCGATGATGACGTTACATTTCCTCGAGGCCGAACGCTGTCAGATCCGGCTCCAGCTCGTTACAATATTATATGGAAAGACTTGTTGAGGTTTTCAGCGTCGTATACACATTTATGACAGTTTTGCATTCAATTTGTGAATCAAAAAGTTAAGATATTTCCACATTTAATATCATAACTGATTAAAATATACACTCTATACCAAAACTAAAAACAACGTTGTTCTTTCCATACTAATAATGAAGGAAATATACTCTTAAACGTAAATTTCTTTCTGAAATTGGCGAGTAGTGGGTATATTTCTTTAAGTTTCCTGAACTATGATCGAAATAAAATATCCACGGAATTTATTTTGCCTTTCATAAGAAGGTGCTTGAGTTTATGCTGGAGAGTATATAAAGTTCTAATCAGATACTTCCTGCCCTCTTATTTCAGAAATAATGGGTAGCTAACGTTTCCGAAATTCGACATATTTGTGTTACAATGCTTATATACGAAACAGATTGGAATAATATTCTAATAAGGTTTCCGACCGTGTAGTTGAGATATAAATACAAATTTTCTGCAATACTACTTTCATGTAGCGAGTTTGAGAGTACAATGGAAATGTATAGCTTCATTTTCATTCGAGCTGTATCTAATAATAATAGTAATGCAATAGAATTCAAGGATTGAAATTACACAATGGAATATAGGAACAGTCGGGTACTTTATAAGAATTATGAAGTAATTTCGTACGAGTAAATCGAACAGAGTAAATCGAACAGAACAGAAATATTAATATTAAATAAAAATCGATACCAAGTAACTTAAAATCAAGAATTACCTAGGTGCATACCGGAAAAACTGAACATGAATCTTACAGTTCGAAAGAGTTTGATCGTATGCAATGACAATATGTCACTCATAACCGCATTATGTATGATTTGTCTAGTATTTTTTTCTTCAATGCGGAACTCCTCGAGGGTCTATTTTGGGCCAAAAATTTTCTTGATTAAGTTCAATGCTCAGCATCAAAATTATCTATCCATTTATTGAAATCTTATTAATAGCAATACTGAAAAACATTCACATCATTCCACACATGTTTTTTTTCATTTGTCTATCACGAAACGTTTGTGGACGGGAAAATTTTCCTTATATTATCAGCTTGCCTTCTCTTCACTCAATATTAAAATCAAAATAAAATTAATGAAGAAAAAAGGATTTGAAACCCAAGGCCCACAAGCTTTTATAAAATACGAAATTTATTTGCAGACATCGAAACTAAAAACACCACTAACTCGGTTGATACCTCGTCGACTATTGAATTACATTTGATTCACTGATTATTCATTGAACGTTCCTTGTTTTAGTTTTGAGAAAATTTCCAACACCGCCCTGGTATTCCATTATTCCAAACTAACTCAATTATATTTAATTGGCATTAAAACAAAAGGTTAATACAAAAAGCTTCTAACTAGTCTACATCAATGAGTATGTCGACTTTTCGAAACACCAACTTTTTTAATGATGTTGCAGACCCTTCCACGTCTCTATTCATTCCAAACTTTTCAATAGAGGTCATTTTGTGGCGTGATACATTATTAAAGAACGAATTAAAATCGTTCTTTGACCATGCATGCCAGGATCATCACCTTTCTTTCTTACTTTGCGAATGGTTTCGCTGACTATAGGCATAGAAAATGAAAAATGTATTTTTATACGTGTACGGTTGAATTGTGATATCCTGTATACCCTCGTTTAGGGCGTCCATCGCCGTAATGGACTGAAGAGTTGTTTCGCTTGCTAACATCAAGCATCATCTTATAATTTCTGGAAGGCTACTGTTCAATACGGATAAGGAGTTCCAAATAATATTTCAGGAGGAATTCCCTGTATATGACTTGCTGCTTATAGCCTCGATAAGGAGTGGGTAATACCATATTGAACAGGTAAGATTTCAAAGAGAGTTAAAAAAATATTGTCAAGAGTACCAAGAACGACATAAATTCATTCATGCGGCGCTGTTATCACAAAGGGGATAATTGGTGGACTGTATATTGTTCTAGGAAATTTAGAAATAACTTGTTTGTTTCGAATCTGATTTGACTGTCAGAAAAATCGGATTGATAATACGAACCACCGTACCTCCACGAACTCCCTCAACAACTAAAACTACCTCCGAACTCTCGAAAGCTCGCCGGTAATAAACGCGAGAGGGCTTCTAAGATCGACAGCTCGAACCAGACATTGTTAATTCATCGAAGAGGTGGTTCATTAACGTAAATTTGATTCATTAAAATTGCCGGTTCACCTGTTGTTGTTGTTATTATTATTAATGATCCAAGTTTCCCAGTGGCACTCTGTCACGATAAGGGATCGTAATTACTCGATATTAGCTCCGTATATGAATATTTGTGTGCACATGCTGTATTATGGAGTGATGTGTGGGTCAGGTCGAAATTGGTTTGCAAAATTGAGAAGGCCCCGGCTTACATAAGCTGCTGAGAATTCAGAAGTAGAGAAGGACGAGTGTACATGCAGGTTGTAGACTAGAGAAAAACTTGGAACTTGTCAACTTTTGTATATACAGAAAAGAATCAAAATCTCGTCAGAAATAGATAGATTCCAACAAAGTATCTGCTATGATTAACTGTATATCCAGCTACAGGGGGTTGTTTCAAAGTCAAAGGAAGTACATGCATGGATCATGGAAATGGCCTCCTAGATCGCCAGATCTAACCCTCCTTGATTATTATTAGGTCATTTGATTCTCGTGAGATGGAGTGAGTAGCAGTTTTAGACAATAAAATATTGTTCAAATTGGGTAATCGTCCACTGCAGAAGTGGAGAGAAGGATTGATCTATATCATATGATTTTTTTTATATTGTCCATTCTTCAGTAATGTTTGACAAATGAATTTCGTGTTTGTATCGATTGTAACTAATTGTTCCTTACTTCATCCAACATACATGTCGACATAAAGCACGTTAAAGGAGAATTATATTGATGATAGTTGGCACCTTCAAAGTTATCAACATCCTAGCTAGATATTATTGAGCATCAGGTGGATATAAGAATTCCGCGGTAAAAATCGTAAAAATGGGAAATTTTGATGTCCCATTGTAAACATTTATGACAACATAAAAATAATGTCCTGAAAAAATGAACGAGTATATACGATCGTAAAACAAATAATGATCTTCGATTTGAAACATGAAAAACACAGTAAAGTATGTCCCTTTTTCCGAAGCGATAAACGTTACCTCAAGTTTTTTATTTAGGTTGATCCCCAGAAGATAGGAACGAGGGTATTGCAAGGGTATTGTAAATATTAACATATATCGTATGTATACAAAAATATGGAAAATTCAAAAGATTAATTATCTTCAGGTGAAGTACCAAGAAATGATCAGAAATGATCAGATGTTTCGGTATGCAAATTTTAAGTTTTATTTTGTTCATTATACAGTGCGAGTCTCCAACTTGGAATACATTCAGTAAATCAAAGGCAGTTTCTTTGTTCAAAATATACTAGGATAGGTCGATTAGTATTATGAATCGAGCTGTTTTTGATGTAAAAAAATTTCACACAGCTTGTCATAAATTTGAGATATGACGTCATCGACACTTTTTTCAAACAGCAATTCTAATTTTTTACGACTACTCATGAAGGGCATATCAAGTCACACACACGTACCAAATTTCAAATTCTTATTCTTTGTCGTTCAAATAATATTCAACAAACATCAACTAATTGGCGCCCAACGTGGGGGCCATTAAATACGAAGATGTATTGATATCTAGTTAGCCTAGACCAGTTCCCTGCATAAACAAAATATTGCGTTACCATAGCAACGAACAATAACTTATTAGAAGTGTCAGTAAAGTTTGACGTCAAAAAAGTAAACCAGAGTAACGCAATAAATTGAAAGAAAAAATATGTCAACCAAAATTGTGAAAATCGAAAATTGGAGTATCGAGCCATCATCAAGTACCTGTATTTAAAAGGGTTAAGAGGTAGGCAGATTTACGAAGATATGCTTAATACCCATGGTGATCAACGTCCTTCGTATGCGACCGTGAAAAATTGGACTGCAAGCTTCAAAAGAGGTAAATTTTCCATGAAGATCGGGAAGGCCAGTTTCTGTGTCAGTCCCCGAAAATATCGATGCAGTTCATGACATGATTTTAACAGACCGTCGAATTGGGCTAAAACGGATATCTGAAGCACTGAATATTTCATACGAACGCGTTCATCATATAGTTCACGTCAATTTGGACATGAGAAAAATTGCTGCAAAATGGATCCCCAAATGTTTTAATGTTGACCAAAAGCTTACAAGGGTAGTAGCATCGCGTTCGATCTGTGCTCGATTTGAAAACGATGTAGACTTCTTAAACCGAATTGTTGCTATGGATGAGACTTGGGTACATTTCTACGATCCAGAAACAAAGCAACAATCGATGGAATGGCGACACTCCGGTTCTCCAAGACCTAAGAAGTTTCGTGTCCAAAAATCTGCTGGAAAAGTTCTTGCTTCAGTTTTTTGGGATTGCCATGGAATAATCATGATTGATTTTTTGGATAAGGGTAGAACAATAACTGGAGATTACTATTCGATATTACTGACGACTCTACGGGAAAAAATTAAAGAGAAAAGACGCGGAAAGCTTTGCAGGACAACGCCCCTGCACACAAATCTCATGTTGCCATGCAAAAAATTTGTGATTTAGGGTTTGAATTACTAGAACACCCCCCTTATTCACCAGATTTGGCTCCGTCCGAGTATCATCTCTTTCCTCAACTGAAAAAAAGTTTAAATGGTCGTAAATTTTCTTCCAACGAGGAGGTAATAAAAGCTGTGGAGGTCTGGTTTGCAGAGCAAGAAGAAACATTTTTTTGAAAGGTCTAGAGACGTTGCAGGTTCGCTGTCATAAATGTATTCAATTAAGAGGAGAATATATTGAGTAATAAAATATTTTGACATTGAAATTTTGTTTGGTTCTATAGTAGGCTAAGAATTTTTCACTATATCCTCGTATATCAGAGGTTGTAGCCAGAGCGCAAAGGGAAGAAATGCACTGCATACTGGCACAACCCTTGAAAAGGAGTGGGTTTCTGATTTCAAGTTCTCTTATCATCGTTTCATATTTATGCTGAGTATGAACATCGATTGCTAAGGAATATCTAAATTTGGAGGATGAAAAAATAGTTATGTAGCTTTCAATAAGCTCCTAGATTACAATTCTTGCCATAAAGCGGAAATTGATGTTTCGAGAATGAATCATCATAATCATATCCGCTTCTGTAGTGTTATATTTCTAGAGCATATTTCTTCGGGTCTTGTGTAACTCTGAATTCCTACCCGAAACCAAATTTGTAATTGAAAATGTCTTTGTTAACTAGCTTTCATAAATTTGAGTGTATTCTAGAACTTTTTTTGTGGTGTTCTCACTTCTCAATCGTAGAACTCCAGATATTTCCGAACGAGACAACCTACACGACGCCGTCCCCACAGAAACCCTATACATGATTCTCGCGAGCTGTCTGCTGCGGTTCTAATGAGATATTTCCCCGCAATTTCGAGACGATTCTCGTCTCGGTGAAGTTGTGCTGTTGCACCGAGAAACTCGTAGAAACGCACACCATCGTATCACGCATCTTTTCGCGGTTGAACGGTCGAGCGAAATAATTCATCATGCTCGGTTTTGCTCTCTAGCATCCGGTTACGCACGACAGAGACGTGGAAACGAAACTTAATTTTTCAACGGGTTGATTCCAGTCGACGTGCCAAGGGCACGGAATTGAAGTTGCGTGTACACCGTTAAATCTTTGCCTCATCGGTCAAGGATAATTGTACAGATTGTCAAAACAGACGATGTTTTCAAATATCTGACATACCACGGAAATCTATTCAAAGCAGATATGAATAATTATACATCAATGATAAACCTCTTACTTGCGACAGAACTACTTCTCGGGATATAGAGTCTTGTCAAATTCAAGAATTGGTTCTGACCCCACACCTGACACCATAATTTTCTTACTCATGAATTTTCACAAACTAATTAGGTCATCAATTGAACAAATTTCATACTCCCTCTGTATCATACTCCATCGACCACATTAACTATTGTATTAAACTTCGTAGAATCCAGACCTGAAAGTTCCAGGAACACTGTATCGCTAACCCTAAGGCCCATTATGAAATTATGTACTTGTAACGATTTACTTCATGCCTAACTCTGTTTAATAGTCTCTCGTGCGAATAGGATGAAAGAGAATTTCCACTTTATATCGTTTTGCATGGTCACGCTAGATTTGCCACGCTCTCATTAATATTTGATTATATTTCTTTTGGATTTAATATAGATGGAACTGTTCCCTTTTTTGTGTTGAGGCTTCACCTCGATGATTTATGAGCGCGAACGTACTTGAGAAAAGTGTTGGCACGTCGGAATTACATAAGGCATGCGAGCCTTGTTTGTATGTATTCAATGGATCTGAAAACTGTTGATACCTGTACAACAATCCAATTTAAAACAACATAAAATAGTTATTCATTTCTTGAATGGATTCACTTTGAGGCTGTAAAATGTACCTTGAAATCAGCCCCTTCACACTCTCACACTTTCGATTAAGATTACGGATCGGTCTGAATACGCAATCGACAAGTTTTTTTTTGGAGTAATTTAGAGTTGCTTCACAAAGAACACTCGGTAGATTGGCAATATAAATCCGTGGCATGCGTTAATAATCCCTTTTATATTTTATTATGGAACTAGCATTGGCCAGACATTTATGAAACATTAATCACTGCATGCGATTTGGGCATTATTTTTTTATCGGAACCGTAAAATAAAAGCTGCTGAACACCGCAATTCGAAATAAAATGCAGGATATTTTGCTGCAGTCCACTTATGCATGCGACCTGGTTCTAATCTGTTCATAATTTTCAATTGCTAGGTTACATAGAGTGTCGAGATATTGTTTATCTGTTCATGAGGAGATACAATGCAGCACAAGTCCCAAATCATCAATTTATGAGGCACTATACCACCTAAATTCAGCTATTTTTCAATAATAGTCATACATGGAAGGAGAAAACAGATATGTCTGGCGTACCACAAGTATCAGTTTTGGGACCCATTTTATTTTTCATATATGTTAATGACCTTGCCAATCACTTGCCTTCAGATATAAGAGAGGCAAATTTGACCAAAAAAAAGTTCAGAAATAAAGTTAAAACATTTTTAACTGATAGACCATATTATAACTTACAAAAGTGTTATGATGATAATTTTAATTTCAAAATATTGATATTATTCATACAGTGAGCACGAAGATTGGAATGAATTTGCTAAAATCTTCACAGGACCAGTAGAGAAGAATTACTCGGAGACGTAAATTTTGATTTTCAAAAGTGCACTATTTAAAATGTGTGTTTATGTGACATCGTAGTTGTGTTAGTTATGACCTCATCGATATTTTTTGCAACACCGTTTTAATTTTTTTATATTTCACAATCTTTGTCAGTAAGAATATTCTTCGATAATAAAATTTATTTCGCTCTCTCTCTTAACATTTGATGAAAGTGCATACGATACGTATAATTTCGTAAATATGGTACACAAGAAAATTAACGAAAAAAAATCTCAACAACGGATAATTAATAATTCAATGAAATAAAAACAAAATATACTCAAAATGACCAAATTGGATGTTGAAATTGTCTGCCGTTATCTTCTTGACAATACGCAAGGCAATGTTGAAATTGTCTTAGAACGTTTCTTATTGTTTGTAATTTAGTCTGCAATTTTGTCTTTCAATTAATTTTCATTTTCTTACGTAAAGGGCTCGTAACTCAGTAGGTACCGAAAGATTTTGGAAAAAAAGGTATATGAATTATTTTGACTCAATATATACATTCCCGAGAAAAAAGAGAAAGCCACTGATAAAAAAAATTCAACTCAACGTATCAGGTATAGAAAAGTAACAAAGTGATGATCATCACCCCTCCAATTCATTTGGTAGACGAATGAATAGAACTTGAATTCTTTTATGGTATTTTTGGAATTTTGTGTAATTTTTTGCATTTCTGGGCATTTTTTGGCATTCTTTTGGCATATTTGTCACTTTTTGGCATATTTGGCATTTTTTGGCACCAAGTTTTATTTGATATCATTCGTGGTCCAACACAAATGGAAATTTTCTTGTTGGCAAGAAGACATCAATCTAAAAACCGACAGCTGAGAAATCGCCCAAACGAAACATGAGTATTTTCATCTGCTTTTATTCGGGATCTCGATGTCCGATCTGGGTGTCTATTCTGGAGGTTTAACGTATACGAATTCGATATTGTATCTCTCTTCAACGAGCGGTGTCTGTATTGCTCTATATTACTTCAAACATTTGAAAATGCTTTCGCATGGACTAGAGAATAGACCCTCTGGTCCTGACGAGAAAGCAATCAGCAAATGTATCTTCGGTAGATTTCGGCGGAATATTCCGGCCCGTGCATATAAATGTTTACACAGGCCGATACAAAGAGATCTGTCATTACACTAACACGTGAATGACGGCACGAGAGTCTGAGTAAAGCACAATAAACATGGGTTTTATGTGTCGGACAAGGTGAAAAATTTGATTATTGCAGTCGGATTTATACTAGCGTCAGCCGCGTCGTTCATTAATATAAATAAAAGCATTACGAACGGAATATACGACCTCTCGTATGGACCGAATTTCGTGGAGCAGATTTTTGTTGTTAATTCCGACATACACTCTTTGACGTGCGTCCTTTATTTGATGAGCGGTTCATCAAATATGGGACGCACAATTCAGGTCGCTATAGAAGTAATGTAAATAGAATATAATACTTAGTACATTCGAAACAGTCGAAAAACAACTCATCAAAACCCCATTTACTTTCATTATTGATTAATGCTCTAGTGTCATCAAACCCCTATACGCAATGGAGGGAAAACTATTTTGGTTAATTATAGACTCGTATTACTGATTTCAAACGTAGCAAATGTAATAGAGACTGTTGATTTCAATACATAAAATGAAAATATCATGTTTCTACGTATTTTCCACTACTACAATATACGCTCGCAAATTGACATATGTTTAGATGAACAATTTAAAAAAATACAGAAAAAACATTGTTTTATAAGGGTTGATATAATATAGTTAGTTCATTTAAAACAAGTTGAAAAAGAGACTAGTAGACCAAATGTCACGGACGAAATAGATGATGTAGGTACTTATTTATGTAGTGATAAAAATTGGCTGATAAGAAGACCTGATTTTCCTGTTTTCCTGCTAGATGTAATTTGGACAGGTGAAAATACTTTTACGAATTGTGGGATATTCAATCGAAATAGCGAACACATTTGGAGCATAAACAACCCCAGGCAGTTCCGAGAAATTCGACGTCAAGTGCGATTCAGTATTAACGTGAGGCAGGAATTTACAAAGATAAAATTTTGGGTCCTTATTTATTTGAAGGAATTCTGAATGGAGAAAGCTATCACTAGTTTTCAATGTCGATTTTCGAAGATTATTTGGATGATTTATCTTCGGCTAACTATAACAACATCTGGTTTCAACATGATGGTGCTCCAATGAACAATACCAGACGAGTATCCCATTATCTGACTGGAAGGTTTGATGACAAATGAATAGGGAATAATGGGCCGGTGAGGTGGCCAGCAAGATCTCCAGACTTAAATGTTATGGATACATTCTTATGGGTACACTTGAAAATAGAGTTTTTATTATTTTCCAAAATATGTTTCCTTTTATTTTTTTATTTTTTAACTAATCTTCCAGGTTTCCAGAGAGAAACCCCTCAGAAGCTCCTAGGAGCTTGTGCGAGCAAGGAAAAGATCCGGGACCGATGGCCGTGCTGGGGTTTGAACTCACGACCTTATACTAATAAGGCGAGCGCTCTACCACATGACCATCACGGCCCATAAATTTCTTCCGGATATATCCGGATATACTTGGAATTTTAGAACCTTCTCAACGGCATATTGTTAGTAAGGTAAATGCGCAACTTTTGAAACACCCTGTATAGTGATTTATGACGTGAAACATATCTTTAACAATATTCTTGTCAATTTTCAACCTCTTACAAAATGTGAAGCTGATAATTGTTCCGACAGTATTGAAGGTGAGGAAATTATTGGGGTATATAAAGAATAATAGTGTTCCAAAGACAGTGCCTTGTGGCACACCAAACTGATGGGGTGTATCAAGAATAACAGTGGCCCAAAGACAGTGCCTCGTGGCACACCAAACTGAACCAAGTCTTCTCAACAAAGTTTATTTTCGATTAGTACAAATTGTTTCCCTTGGTATAGATAACTTTCTGGGATGTTATAGGTTTTTCCTCAAAGTCCAATATCTTCTAAGGTTTCAAGTAAGTAGCTGTATGTGGTTCACAGTATCGAAAGCTATGGAGAGATCTAGAAATGTTCTCAGTTTGGGTTTTCCGTTATCTATCGTCTTACATACATTTAGGATGTTTAGCTAATTACAGTATCTTGGGTGGATTTTCCTCCTCTGAACTCAAACTGTTTTTCTGAAAGCAAGTTTTTTTTTAACTTAATAATTTGGTCTGCATCTTTTTCAAAATATCAGAGAGACTGATCTATAATTATTGTCAATCACTAATTGTTTTCCTTCTCCATGAAGTGGTTTGATAACCAGATTTCATTATCATTTTGTTGATAAGAAATATCTTGGGTTTGGACATTTCTCTTTGAATTCATTTGAGAGTTTCAGATTGAATGTCATCAATTCCTGCTGATTTCTTTGGTTTCAATGAATTTATAATCTGACATAGGAATTTCTTCCTTATCTGCAGGTGAAAGAAACTTTGAGTATGGCAAAGATTTTCTAGTTATGGGATAAGAAATTGGTTTCCACTTGGGCATAATGTTTATTGAAGGCATTTACAATTTCCAGGTAGTTAGGTAGTTCTCCTGTTTGGATAGCTTCTATTTCTTGAATTATTTCATAATTCAAATCTAAATATCAATCAAAAGAGATGACCCGGGAGATTGAAATTGAGTTTTTACGGAATTAAAAGAGGGTGCAGAGTATTCCACACAAATTACACGATTTCGCAGAGACCTCACCACAAGAGCGAGTTCAAAAATATCATTTTCATATATCAGTCTTCCAGGTGTTAACACGATATCGGTCGCGCCACCCCCACAATCCCATCCTCTTTGAATATCTCTGGCGTGGAAACATCCCCAAATTATCTTCATTCTCCGCGAAACTCAATCCATCTTCACGCAACACCTTTTCATGGTATTGCTTTTACGGACTCCTTCCGTGTCTTTTGTTCGGAACGTGTCTGTTTTCTCTTTCGAAAGGGGAAACGCGCTTTTACGGCCCATAAATAATGGGCTGAAAATAAAGCCCGCTTGGCCGCACATATTTCGGTTATAAACACAATTTTGTTAATAACTCCGGAATCGTTAAATCCGAACTACCTCCGTCACTTTTAACGGCTTAGTTTCGCGGTTGGCGCTTTGAAGGCGACTCTATCAAAGAGTTTTCTTGTGAGGCTGCGATTCACAAAAGTGGCACGCGTTTTGAGCTTGTGATAAACTTCCAGAAAAACGCTGATATATTTGAGTACATGTCTGCAGAAACTTCCATTCTGTATTAAATTATAGGCTGTGGCACAGCCGTCTTAATTGGTGAAGAAATCTGGCAACACGGTTATAGCGTCCGACCATGCAAAGACATTAGTCATTGTATTGTCGAATGGTAAGTTAGGTAGATATTCTAGGATGGACGCGGTAGTAGGTACCTCATGGGTTTTGTGGAAACCTATCAAATTATTCATCTGAAACAATTTACCTGAGTTTGACACATTCAGTAGATATAATATATGTACCTTCTAATAACATTATTTTCATTAGTCAAACTTCCAATGAAAAATCTGAAAAAAATCGGAGATCATCTTTGTGGTTTTGATACTCATCAGAAAAAAAATTGCGAATTTTAGTGCACGGAAAAACCAGACAGTTTTTCCGTTTCTAAGAAATTGAATGAATTGCGATTCCAGTTTCTGATGAAGAAAATCAACCACATGAATCAGTGTTCTTTCCTCTGCAAATTCATTCTCCTATGTTTTTTCCTAGTTTTACAAATTAATGAGAAATTGCGGTGTTGACGATTTTGTTACAACGGCTCGGAGAATTGACGGCTTTGGATGTGGTGCTCGTGATGGTGCTGAAGGAAAAAATAACCGAAGAACTGTGTAAACTGAGACCTATGCCAATACTTCCCACTGCACCATTATCCACCTTGCAGATGTTTATTCATTTTATTCTTGACAAACAATTGAAAAAAATTCCACCGTTGGGTAATCGTAAATGAAAATGACCTTCGAATGTTACGAATTTTCATGATTTGGCTTTTTCTTTTCGTAATGTTATTGCCTATCTTCCTCACAAGAAAGTCACAATTTCTACGAACGTCATACTTATAGAAAATATGACTTAAGTTTTTCACAACTGAAAAAGTTAATAATTTTATCATAGAGTTTGTCAGCAACTTCGTTGAAACTCACAGAAAACATTATTCGACGATCGACAATGTTCACGTAATTTGTTTTCATTTCACCTCCATTTATTCAAATTTTGTCTCCGGTACCACGAAAACAATTCGCGGCACAAGACCTTTTAAATAATTATCGAGCACTCAAAAGGCGGTCGGCCGCAACTTAACAATGAAATATTCAAATAAAGCACCAAGGGTTGAATGAATAATGGAGTTTCCGGAAAGAATGAAGCAATCGAGTTTTGTAACAAATTCGAAGAAATGGTGAAGGTTGACAAATTTATCATCACTGATTTTTTTCGACACGGAAATGTTCCGGTCGGATCCATCAAAGAATGGAAAATCGAAGTATATCGACCTACGATCAATTTTATTTATTTTCACCCTCGATAGATGTAATAAACTGGAACGTGAAGGAATCTACGAAAACTAGGATACTGAAAATATTTGCATCAGAAAATGTTTTCAAATTGGAAAAGTACATTTATTTCTATTCTGGTATGTGAAATTCGATCATATATTTCAATCAATGTGATTTTTTGACGAAATTACGTAAATATTTACGCAAAAGTGGAGGTCATCTAGGGAATACTTTATATAAATCAAAATTTGGAAAATTCGTTTAGTATTCTCTAAAACTTCATTTCTGGTTCAAACAGTCATAGAGGTTTCACTCGGACCTTAATTATATACAGGGTTATTCACGTTATTCGACACGAAGCCTTATTGCTAAAGCATTTGATTTTTTGAAAGTTTTTTCTTTACGATGGATAGGGACCTATTGGCACTACATTTTAAAAATATTTTCATGTTGAACAGGGTGTGCCAAAATCCTGTATACCAAGAGATGACTGATTTAGAGGTTGTCTAGGGAATTCTTTATATGAGCAAAAATTTAAAAAAAAAAACGTTCAATGACCCTCTAAAATATTAAGCCAACTTAATTTTTGCTACAAACACTGCTAGAGGATTTAAGACTTATAAACCAAGGGATGACTGATTTGGAAGCCGCCTAGAAAATAGTTTATACAAGTAGAACTTGGAAACAATTTTGTTTTCACCCTTTAAAATATTTAACCAACTTGATTTTTGTTACAATCAATACCAACAGATGACTATTTGGAGGCAAGATGATTGATTTAGAGGTCGTCAAGGGAATTCTTTATATAAGTCAAAATTTGAAAAAAATGATCCTTAAAATATTAAGTCAACTTGATTTTTGATACAAACACTTCCAGAGGAGTCAAAAATTATTTTCCAAGAGATGACTGATTCACAAGCTCTATCCATGTTCTAACTACGTCAGGAACACCATTTCTTACATAGACTGCTACTAAAATAATAATAATATCTACATTAATTTTCTTTGGAAACAAAATCAAACTGGCTTTGAATCGATGTGACACAGGACCCTCCCTCTCTTAGCTTCACATCTACCCCTTGGCTGCAAGTATTCTTTACAAGTATCCCCATTGAAAATAGATTTTTCACTGGAATAGACATATCAAGAGTGCGAAGTTTCCAATTTGACGCTCTTCATACACCAGCTAATGAATGAATAAATGGCTGAATGAGTGCACAATCAGATCTCTATCAATTGAATGGAGCTAATGGAGCAGAAAAGTGTCAGGACAGAAATAAAATCCTTCTAAAATAAACCCCAGTCGAAGCTTTATTGTCAAATCGGCCGTGAATATTCCAGTACTCGTCTATATTTAAACGACACCAAACAGAAATAGTCCTGTCTATTCATCTATTAATCTCTCTCGATTAGCTGTTGGACAGATTCAATCGATAATCTACAAAGTATTTCATTGAGCCAATAATTATTATGATTCATTAAAACAGCCCTAAATCGTTGAATCCATTCGGACAGGGTGTGCGAACACTTCCAAAGCTGAAAGCAGAATGAAAGATTACGACATACGTCAAGAATTGTTCAAGATTATTTTTACTTTGTGAAGAAATATTCCGTGTTTATGGAAGGAATATAAGACACGATCGATGTGTTGTATTTTTTTTTATCGGAGATTCAAACTTAGTAGTTTTCTATATTCACGAATATTTCATACGGTGTCTTTCGAAAGTATCGGAACGGTCTCATATTTCAGAAACAGCCATTAGAAAATTTATGAAAATTTCGACAGGGTGGTTTTTGATGATGCTCGATTGAACGGTGATATCGGCAATGTTGCAAATCAACAGTTTTCCAGATATTGAGGGTTACTCAATTTTTTATGCCTTCAAATATCAGATTTTAAGTTAATGTAGTTTTTGAAATATGTCAACATGGCTTTTTCGTTCAAAAGTCTGGGAACGTTCCAATATTTTCAATACGGTTAAAGAAATATTTGTGAAGTTTTATACAAGACGGTTCTTGATAATGTCCGATTCAATGGTGATATCAGCAATGTTGTAGTTTGAGCCATCAGCAAATTTTAAAATCTTAAAAAATAAAATATGACAGGCAGCTCTTTTAATCACATCTCAAATACTGACTAATACCTTGAGGGAAATTTATGTCCGCTTGGGCTATTGTTTAGTAAATGATGGCAAACACTTTTTTAGCATTTGGTCAGATAGTTTTCAGTTTCTGTTATTTGATTCAAAACTCTTTTGGAAAAGAATTCAATTATTAAAAAGTTGTTTTAACAAAAACCATTTTGTATGAAATTTCATGATATTTTCTCGATCCCTTTTGATAATACTGGACCGTCCGCAGACATTTCAACGAACCATGTTCTCATATTTCAAAAACCACATTAATTCACAATGTATTTGGAGACATAAGTAACGACGGGGCGCTGAACTGATTGCAATGGAAATAAATAGGGTTTTCCGTTTGGAAAAATTGAGTTATCCCCAATATCTGAAAAACTTTTGATTTGGCAACATTGCCGATATCACCATCATGAAAAACCACCCTGTCGAAATTTTCATAAATGTTTTCTGGGCTGTTTGTGAAATATGGGGCTGTTTGTGAAATATGTGACCGTTCTGATACTTTTGAAAGACATGATTTTGAACTATTAATTTTTGTAGACGTATTTTGTTGTATTCATCAAAGTGGGATTGAAGCTGGTGATTTTAAAAATAAGTTACCATGACTTTCCAAAGCAAATTGCAAAAATTAATTACAAAAAAGTTTGAGTAAATAAATGTTCGAATGCTGGTGTTGAATGAGAATATCGGGTACGCGACCAAAACGTCCTTTTCAACACGAATCATAGGTATCAATGCTTTTTGAACGATCGATTAACGAAAATACGTCGCTACAAGGCCTTACCGGACTGATTGTACGGTTGTAATGAACTTGTAATCACAAACAATTATATAAAATTGAACATCGATCATCATCGATTTTTGCACTCTGAAATCGTAGACACAGGTCATGATATCTCTTCAAAACTTGGGTGTGTTTGCTTCAGTAACGGATTTTTTGAGGTTGACGAGCAAAAAATGTTCATTAATCATCACGGATTGTTCTAAAATTATACAAGTGATTCGTCATTTTTCCACATTTTCCGTAATTGCTAACAAAAAAACATACAGACTATTTCTGTACCAATTTGGCATGATAATATTACTCCACATTTACGAATGTACACTGAGAAAAATAAATAAGAATCATAGAATCCTATATCTCTGCTACCATGTAGGAGTTTGTCAGGCCATCAGAGGGAGTACAATGGGGGTGAGTTTCAGAAAAAAAAATTTAGAAGGCTTTGTACACGTTTCTGCTCGGGATATGTAATGGAAAATATTCTTTCCTTCAACACTGATAACATGTAGAAGTTTATCAGGCCGTCCGAAAAAAAAAATCAAAGGCGGCACAAATGGCTTCATACATTTCCCAACTGAGTAATTTTTTTAAGAAATCAAGCAATAGGTACAGAGATGCACACAAAAATACGAAACAAACTGTATCTATCGAGAGAGTTCAAATTATATCAGTACTACTGAAATGGGAAAAGAACAAGCTTTCTAACGATACCAAACATGACATTTGGTTTCATTTTCAATGGCGTCACTCCACCAATAGCAAATCAAAAAAATATTTGGATTCACGAGACGGTCTCCGAGTGAAATACTGTTGAATATTACACACTGTGAATGTAGTTAGAAGGCATATCCAGAAATGTTTGATTAGATTGTTTTTGGATGTTGTTGATTGTCTTGTCATAGTCTTTTGTCAAGAAGTTGCATTAAAGTTTTCGTCTGATTTAGTATTTTTTCGTCGTATTGCAAAAAATACCGTTCAAATTGATTATTATAAACAATACGTAGACTATAAATCAAAATTTTGGATGAATACGGCTCCGAAGCCATTCCGAGGGAATGTGCACAGTGTCGAAGTTGAAAGCAGAACGGAAGGGTACGATATTAATTGCTTCATTACTTACTTAATCGATAGGTCCAATTAAACGATTGCCTTCGTTTGCCCCAGTCATAAAGTTAATCCGCCTCAGACGTCAAATTAGAGAGCGCCTTGAGAAATGAGGTCCCGCGCAAAGACTTTCCAAGTATTTGTTGTCTCGCTCTCCGAAAATGACGGTGAATTATTAAATTTCAGGGTCGAAAATTAAATATAATACAGGAACAGTTCGCATTTGTGACTCGACTAATTATTATGAGGGTAATTTATCACAAAACGATTCCATTATTAGAAAACTTTATTATATAGAATTTGCAACATTTTCCCAGCTGACAAGTCATTGTTGAAAATCATAAAATGTAACTTTAGTTTTGTCAACGAAATTATTAGTGGTACACTATGTCAACCACTGCCCTTCAAAGGGTTTAAGGACTATCTGCATCAGTCGAAGTGCTGATGAAAGTTGTGTCGACATATTTATTGACATATGACGTTCACGTACATGATGAAAAGAGATGGACCAAGGACAGATCACTGAGATATCCCATGTAGTAGTATTCAGGAGTTATATACAGTGTAGTCCATTTAAAACGAGCCACCCTGAATATCTCTTGGTACAATGATTTTCAAGAAAAATAAAAAAACACGTCAACAATAGTATACAGAGGGGCATATTTTGAAAAATTCACATTTGATGTTACTTCCCCTATCGCACCCCCAGAGCATGTCACCATTTTTTTTAATGGATCACCTTATATTGTTTCGCATTATCAGATGCTCCATGATGAGCAGATTTCAACAAAGTATAAAACATTTCGGGAGCTACAAATTATTTGAGTTGAAAACGAGCCACCCTGAATATCTCTTGAAGAAACAAATTTTTTATAGTAAGTGTTCAAAAACGTTTCCACCAACTTCCATACAATGGTACAAACGAGCTTCCATTGCCGCCCTCACATTTTTGAGAATCTCGGGAGTTATTTCTCTGCAATGCCTCATGATATTCTCTCTCAAATCTTCTCATGTTGTTGATTCTATGTCATAAACTTTAGACTTCAAATAACCCCATAGAAATAAATCTAAAGGAGTCCTATAAAGTGGTCTCCTGAAATTCCATTATCGACAATTTTGCCGGTTCACCTCTCGATTCAAACTAAACGTACTTTCATCTGAAAAACAAATTTTATACAAGAAATTCTGATGCAAGTTGATCCGTTCAGTGAGACTTTCACAAAACTAGATACGTCTATCGAAATCATCTTCGTTCAATTCATGATCCAGTCTAATCTTATATGGATGAAATTTGTACTTATGAAGGATCATTTGTACGACTGATTCCTGATTCTCGAGATAATTTAGTAAGAGATTGCGTATTTTCCACTAGTCCAACGTGCCATAAAACTGCAATAGAAATAGCTCCATCGTTGACAACTTAACGGTTATGCTTTTTATTGTTAACAGATCCAGTTTCTATAAATTTGTTCAATAATTCCGAAACGTATTTGTGTCGTACGGGCAGCAGGTCTAGCACTATTTCCATTCTGGTAGTAAAAACTAACTATTTCAATCCGTTCTCGAAGCGTATTATAAACCATTGCTTCTCAAGAATTCACAAAAACAGAAACACCAATTTCAACTTCACCTGGTAGGTAATCGTTATTGTAGAATGAGACAAATTGAAAATGAAGAGAATATCGAATTCAAACTTAACTAGGCAAAATAAGACTTTTTTTAAGGTAACAGATTGTACAGAAGTTCATTCAGGACTCGTTTTCAAATCAAATAATTTTTAGCTTCCAAACTATGAACTTCAGACTATAATGTATTCTACTTTGTTGAAATCTGTTCATCATGGAACATCTGCTAATGCGAAACAATATAGGGTGATCCATCAAAAAAACAATGGTGACATGCTCTTGGGGTGCGATAGGGAGAGTTAGATCAAATGTGAATATGTCAAAATGTGTCCCCCTGTATACTATTGTTGACGTGCTTTTTTATTTTTCTTGAAAATCATTGTATCAACAGTTATTCTGGGTGGCTCGTTTTATATGGAATACACTGTATGTCATACTATGTACTCCTTTTCGGTGGGTATAAAAACGTATTATACTCAACACAAACGCAAATCAAAACAGGTGTAGGTTCCCATCGGCAACAAATAAAAAACAACCATAAACCTCTGTTAATGGAAATAATCATAATGAATCAAGGCACAGAATTTTATTTCGATAAATACAACAAATCTACGAATCATATTACAATGGATATCGCAATTATTTTAACGTGGAACACGAACAGCTTCACAATTCAAATCAAATCGCTGTTGTATTTTCAACGAGGTTTCACATAATATAAAGCCTACGCGCGAAAAACCCGCGAATTTCGACAGACAGTTCGACGTTTTTCATCTTGCTGCTTTTTTATGGAGAATTTCGCGTATTGGATAAATAATAAAATGCTTGCTTCACTGAACGACAAACTAATAAATTCGCGTAACCGGGGAAGATCGATGTTTCGTACAATGAAAAGCTTTCAGTCAGTTTGACTGGGCTTGATATGATTTCTATGAATTGCATAAACTGGATGATTTGTGAGCCAACGCAAAAATCCATTCCCAAATATAATCCACAACAGAGAAATTTTTTTCAACGATAAATTTATGTATTTCAACTTCTGATAACAAAAGTTTTCTTAATGGAAGAACTATAAAACATTGTGAAAGCCCATGCAAGGCTACCATTAAGTATTTACTTCCAGAATTTCAACTGCTAAAGCAGAAATAATTAAACTGCGACATTTTTTCTCGACTTCTAGTTCTGGATCTCTTTGAACACGATGGGTCACATCTCCTGCACCAATTTTCAACATCTTGACAACAAGTCTTCCAGCAGAATAGTTCTCGAATAAGACTCAGGGTCGTCTTGATTCCGAAGAGTTCAGCTGCAGGAGTGCCATGAAGTTGCTCGGGAACATCTATAAAATGTGCTATTGACACTGGAATTGCTCCATCTGGTCTCCCCTATTCGCGATGATCCTAGTATCACTTATAGTTTTTCAGCCAACTCCGGATGCAACTCCGAAAGCAACTCTTACAATGGGAGCATGCAGACATTTTTTTCTTTTCGACATGGTAACAGTCGACTTCTTTGTTTTCAAGTTCCTGAGGGCATTGTTGCCCAAGTAGTTCTTGTTTCTTACTGCCTAGGGTGCTGCGGACCAATAAGTTACTACTACCTCCGCGAACTTTTGGACAAGCAAAAATAACAGCTCAAATCACTCCTCACACATTAATTTTTCACGGTATGATTTATTCACGAAACAACAATAGTCCGCCAACAATATTACCTCAACATCTGCAGTTACATATGCATTTCAGCGGCATGGAACAGGACGATTTACAATGGCTTCGCTCCATATTTATGAGGGAGGAGGCTCTTTAATAATTTCAAAACACAACGACTAGTATGTAAAAATGTCACGTAATTGCCTTTGTAGCCGAACTAACGGGGTTTGGAGTAAACTACTCACGAAATTTAATGTTTAACAGCGGTGTCCCACCGTTTTTTGACCAAGGGTATATGTTTGTCGAATTCAGAGATTTTAGATTTTAAAAAACTTCAGCTTTGGTTTCTCGATTGTACTGAAAAACAGAAGGCCTTGGTTCCTTCGAATAATTCGATACATTGTCTCAAAGTCAGTTCTTTCTGACTTGGAAACCTATAAGAGACAGCGCACATCACAAATAAAACTATGGATCAATACGTAAAGTATGTTATATTATATATTTTTTTTAAAAAATGATCCGAAGAAACATTAAATTTAGTTTGAGAAGAGCGTGAGAGGCAACTTGTACACTTGTAAACTCTGGAATCCCAGTAATAATAAGTTGCAAGTGGCTCTTGAAAGCAGAGATGGACTTGGTGTATTGTGTTAAATGTACAGTTGTAATGTTATCTTCCTATGTTGTTGTGGAACAACAAAACCAACCAACAACAACAAAATGAAGAATGATATTCAATGGCTTTATTACTATCAGCATTTGCAAATAGTGTCCTCCGTGAGGACCATTTCACAAACGGATGACAGGTGTGATTCAATGTACGTAGGGGCAAGTACTTTGTGGAAACGTGTGGAGAAGGGTATTTTCGGCCGTAGTAGGAATTATTTCTTTTGATTAAATGGTCAATGCTAAAATCGATAGTGACTATACATGAGAAACGGGATATCATCAAGTTCAACGAACTATAGGCTATTTTGAAACAGACGAGTAAAAGTTATAAGCAGTTTTATCTCTTAAAGATATCATCCTAATGAAATTCATTTATTGCATGATGTATTATTTTTATTAATTTCCTTTTTTGTGTGTATTCATTTATTTTTTTTCGTTATAGTTTTTTTTGAAAATGGTTTATTTTTGAGGATTCAAAGGTCAGGAACTTTTGACTATGAAGGACCGGGATTCCGTTATGGTAGTGAACGTACCGGAAAGTAAAACTGGTGTATAGAAGGAATTTACAGTTGTGGATGAAAGAGTTCTCCGCTTTGCTTTTATGTGTTTTTGCGTCCTGAAGGTATTGAACGATTTTTCATGAGCTTCCTACAATAACGGGTGTTCCAAATTGAGTCGGCCCCATTGCCAACTCCGTTATTATTGGTGTTACGAATTTGGTTAAATGGGCAAACTAGTAGCATTTTTAATGGCCTTCTCGATGCCAAAAACAAAAAAAATTGACAGTCGCGTCAGAATATTTCATGAAATGATATTTCTTCCAATGTAACACCCTATTTTTTCATGCATTTCGATTCATAATAACATTCTCAACAACAAAGCTCATATCACCTTTCTTCCCAAAGTGGAAAATGAGCGACTTATGGGAAATAATCATTTCTTTCACTATGGGACAAAAAATTTCTTTGTTTTGGCGAATAGAACCTTATGATTGTTCAATCACCCAATTTGTCAAAAGTTCTCAAGTATACATGATAATGTCATGAATTATTGTAACTGTCGTATACTGTTCGAATATTTTTCGACATGCCGTTTTCCCATCAAGAAAAATGTGATATCTTAGAATCCTACTTGGTTCGCTAGAAAAATTAAGAGCACTCCAACACTACAGCAATTCGTTCCCCGATCGTGAATTACCTAATCGGCGTTTTTTTCTGTGCTTCATCTTCGATTCAGGAACAATGAAACAGTTTTTGAGAAGAGGAGAACTAAAAAACGTTATGTACCATCTGAAGATACAAAAATTGACGTATTATCCTACTTTGAGGTATATCCAAATAATTCCATCAGAGATTTATCTAGAGAAATAGCTGTTCCACTGTCTGGTTTTCAACGAATTCTGAAGAAACATAAGATTTCTCCTTATAAGTTAAGATCAGTGCAAACACTAGAACCTGGTGATCCTGAGAGACAATTGGGTTTTGTAGGTGGTTTGTGAATAAATGCAGACAAGATCCAAACTTATATAGAAATATCATATGGAGTGATGAGGAAAATTTTTCAAATCGTGGGATGTATAATAGAAAGAATTTTCATTATTGGAGTAGACATAATCCATTTCTAGTCCATCCCCACAATCCGCAAAGACGATTTAGTATTAATGTTTGGTGTGGTCTATTTAGAGGCAGAATTATCGGTCCATTTTTTCTCCATGGTTCTTTGAACGGACCCCGTTACATTAATTCATTAACAAGAGTGTTGGAAGAGTTTTTCGATGATCTTGATCTGGAGGCCGTCAGATGATCTATTTTCAGCAGAATTTAGAGCACCAGCACATAATGTCAGTGGCGTAAAAAGAATGCTGCGAGGCTGTTTTGGAAACAGATGGATTGCTACAAATGGTCCTGTTACGTGGCCCCCTCGTTCACCAGACATGACACCTCTAGATTTTTATTTTTAGGGATTTCTGAAAAATGAGTTGTACAAAATAAAACATAATAATGTAAATGAAATTATATTGAAACTATAATTAATAGAATTGATGGCCGAACTGTGTTGAATGCCACACGTAGTGTCAAAAGAAGGGCCCAAATATGTGTTCAACAAGAAGGCAGTGTTTTTGAACATTTACTCGATATTTTATAGCGCTTTATCAAATACGTTTGTTATAAATGTTTCCTATTGATAAAACTGTCTTATTTTCACCTTTACGAAAAAAAGTCAAATGAGATTTGTTGTTGAGAATGTTATTGCGAATCGAAATGCATGAAAAAATATAGTGTGTTCCATTGAAAGAAATATAATTTTATGAAATATTCTGAAAACGCGATTTTCGTCATAATCATGCCATTTTTCCGCGTGTACCCGCTCACACGCCCCTGCATCATAAACCACCGGTCATGATTTACGGTCCCGTTGCATTTGAACCACCTAAATTAGCGTCTAATACGAGTATCAAATCCACATCCCACGTTCGGCTCGTTACGGACCTGACAGGCGACAAATCATGGAAGTTCGCATGCGAAAAAACTTCGGCCGCGCATTTTTGTCGCCGCGATGAATGAGAGGTTTCGTTTCGCGAAATTTCGCTAATTAACATGGTACGTGCGCGGTTGTTTTTAATTCAAAATTTCCGCGGCATTAGTCAAATCCGTCCGACAGGTAGTTTATGTTTGTAGTGGGAGCGTTTATCGAAGTTTCCCGTAAGATTGATAGGGCGGCGATATCCGATATTTATTGTGTGAAATTCCGGGCTGAAATATGGAGAGCGCTGCTACGAACTTTCCACTTATTTAACCGGGTATAAAAATAAACAAGCAGTTGTAAAGTTTACATTGCGGGTGTGTTTATTGGAGTTATTAGTAACTCGTAGAGATGTTAATAAATTCGATAACGGACGGCAATCAGCCTGGATTATTTTTGTAGCACAGATCTACGCACTACTCCCGAAATAAACGCGTCTAAGTAATGTACGAACAGAGAATTTTAATCAATAGATTCTGAATCATGATTAGAGTCGGAACTGAAAAAGTGTTAAGTACTTAAAACTTGAAGATCAAATCACAAAAACGTTTGGGAACACCTATACTTTTACGACAATAAACAGAAACCACGAAGTACAGAAATACACAGCGGTCTACAGGTACCTAATATTTGTTTTCTTATTTTTTATTCATAAATGACTTTGTCAATAAGAATAACTATCTAATATACTGAATGAGTTTTAAATTTTCTTGAACCTCTTCTTCAAGTACCGCAAGGGTCGATTCTTGGACCACCTCTATCCGTGATTTATATACTGAAATTCATAGTTAGACGATATCAAACAAAATAAATCTACAAGTTCCTGAATGCTGTTCGATCCTAGTGGGTCAGCAAATCAATCAAGATGTAACTCTTTGAAAGGCAGTAATTGACACAGCGCACCATCTCGGCTATTTGCAAGGTGGTACCAAAAGTAAACCATCATTTTATAACTTTTCTACCGTTACTGTCATCTAGCAAATGTCTGAGCAACCTATCAACTCAAAGATTTGGTTCATCTCCTCTCAAACAGATGGCGAAACATGAAATATTTCTCAAAAAAATTTGAGTCTTAAGAAAATTAATGGAAAGTACCACTCAAAGACCAGATGAACTTTTCAACTCAAGAGCAGTTGAAAATAGAGTGCTGCAGAATAACGAAATTAGTATACTTTGTAAATAATAAACAGAAAACATTTTTGGATGAGAACATTAGCAATTTCGGAAATTTTCATCTCGAAATTGCAGAGGTTCCGTAAAAAGCCTATGAAATCTTCAATTGATTCGGTGTGCATATTAAAAAAAGATTGAATTTTACAAATATGAATAGAAAAAATATTTGAAAATGTTTTGGGGTGAAATAACTCCTCTCCACTCCAGATGAACTTTTCAACTCGATAACAGTTGTAGATATGATTATTCTATTTACGCCAATCAATTCAGAATGATGGTATACTTTTAGAATTTGAAATGATAATATCAACAGACGATATTTTCAGGTGAACAACTTGGTAAATTTTCGAAAGTTTCAACTCAGAAGTGCAGAGATTCCGTAAAATGCCTATGAAATCTTTAATTGACTCGAAATTGACTCCAAATTCGGTGTGCATATTTAAAAGGAAAAGTTTTGAAAATGTTTTGGGGGAATAACTTTTCAATTAAAAAACGGTTAGAGATAGAGCAATTCTGCGAACGCCAATCGATTCAGAATGATGAAATTAATATATTCTGTGAATATCAAGTCGATCAGAGAAAACAAAAACTACTCGAAAGTCCTAAGGGGTAGACCCCTAAAAATCAGGGAAAATATAAAATCATCTGATTCACTTGAAATTCGGACTATATATGCAAAATTTCATGCTGATTCTGAAAATATACGATTTGTATATGCTCAGATACAAGGTTTAGCATGAAGAAGTTAAAACGTCATAAATTTCCTCGCACGATCGAATTTTCGAAAGTTTGTATTCTATTTTTCAAAAAATCGCAAAATCCCTAAAATGTATCTCGAGTTCCTGCTTCAGAATCGTACAAATGGACAAAAGTTCAGATGAGTTTCAGTCGAAAAAATGCATCTATCCACAAAATCAACATGGCCAAGTAAATATCGTTCTGATTCAAAAATACGAGGTGATTCCGCATTTGTTTTTGAGAGATTGAATATTGAAGGAAATCGAATTTTGAAAATTTTTATTTATAATTTTTCAAAAAATTTCCAGGTTCCCTCAAATGTATCTTGATGAAAAAATTTTATATTACATAAAAATTGGCGGGAAATTATCCTTCTCAACTTCAGGTGAATTTTCCAATTAGCGAGCGGTTGACGACAGAGCAATTTCGTCAATGTCAATCGATTCAGAGTAATTCTTCTTTGTTGCAAAAAAAAAGAGCTCGTGAGATTTTTTTCATATATTTATATCGATTTAAACAGGTGAAATTATCCAAAAATTTATGATTAATTAATAAATTTAAATTTTTTTGTCTTTATTCGCGGTCAAACCACGAACTAAGATCGGTTGTTGAAAAAAAGTACTACAAAAAATTTCAGTAATTTTACGTTGCATTCTACTATCAGCGGCGACTGAAAGCTCGACTGAATAGATTAGCATATATCATTTATGAATACCAGAAACGGAAGCGGCCCTAGGTTGGACCCCTGAGGCATTCCCGAACGATTAACATCAATACTAGCATGGTTCAAACATACACCCGATACCACTTGAGGCCTTATTCAATTATTCGGTGACTACCCTAGTCTGAAAAGATAAAATTTCGAGTCTCTTATACGACTATTCCGCGAGTGCTACACCGCTACGAACGGCGTTACATAAACTACCAGAATACATGTTTATTAAGGCC
Organism: Chrysolina americana; assembly: GCA_958502065.1. NCBI lineage: Eukaryota > Metazoa > Arthropoda > Insecta > Coleoptera > Chrysomelidae > Chrysolina > Chrysolina americana. Next base: position 2,380,017 of record OY293419.1, on the reverse strand, counting down.
TTTATGTCGCCACGTGCCGCATAAACAGTTTGAATCTGCAATAATAAAATTACTAGAATGCACCGGAAAGTCCGTAACTCACAACGTTTCATCGTTCTGAGAATTTGTACGGTGTACATGTTCAAAAACATACGCGGAAAAGCGATATAAAGGGAATTTAGGAGAATGGAAGTTGATAATGTTTCTACAAGAAGTGATGATAACAAAACGAAATTGAAGATTTTCAAACATACTATTAACTTTCTCTATAGAGGAAGAATCAACTCAATATTTCTCTATATGACAGTCAGTAGGTGAAACAATAATTTTAATAATAATTTCTTCATCTACCTAATCTCTAGTAGAGGCGTGTTTCAGGGAGACTTCCTCAGCCCTCTTCTCTTCTGCATCTCACTATTGCCATTGTCCATTGCACTACGTAAAACTCGCGGATACAACTGCGGCACCCCCAGCAACCGGAGGCATAAGGTCACACATCTGTTTTACATGGATGACCTTAAACTATATGCCTCTGGAGAAAAGGACCTTCATCAGTCCTTAAGGGTGGTGCATGCTACTGGAGTGGAGTTTGGGATCGACAAATGTGCCACGGTGCATTTCAAAAGAGGACTCTATGCGAGGAATACGGAGAGGACGTTCAGCTCGTAGACTGAAGCATCCTACATCATCTGGATGCCGGAGAGACGTATACCTACCTAGGGGTGGAACAACGCCATACCCAAGAGGTAGCTACTGTTAAAAACTCTCTCCGGGGCAAGTATCAGCACAAACTCCAACAGATCTGGTCATCAGAACTGTCGGAGGAAAACAAAGATGCTGCAACTAATATGCTTGCCGTTCCGATTCTACTTTACTCCTTTGGAGTGATGAAATGGACTCAGGAAGAGCTGCGATAACTTGACGTGAAAACTCGCAAAATTATGCACATTCATAGAAGCTTGCATCCTAAATCGTCTGTTCCACGCTTATACTTCCCCAGACAACGGGGAGGCCGAGGACTTTTGTGTTTGGAGTGTCTACATAACAGAATGATACTGGATGGAGCCTGTAAAGTCATCAGGAGTTCAGATCCCCTTCTCTGCTTGGTATGCGATCATGAAAAAGTAAGGATTGGAGCATTTCTTTTCAAGACAGCAACCCGTGCAGCCGATGAACTCGGTTTCGTATTCGAACTATGGAACTACTCATTTTACACCCTCAGGTATGATGGACACGCGGCTTGCCGTGATGCGGCAGTAATTTTAGCCGGAAGAATGCGTAAGGCCGTAATTTTTCCCTTACCCTACATATGTGCGGAGTGTCAACCGGGGTTATTGCCACACCAGCGCGCCTACTCTGGATACATCGGGGCTCTGGTGACAGGGCCTGACCAGGAAATTCTCGACAGAAAAAAAAATTCTATTGAGCTGTAGGACAACCCAGAAAACCTATATCACCTCCACCCCAACAGCACAAACTCATATTCATCTTCATCCTTAGGAACATCAACTTTGTTCTTCTGACAAGATGCAACTCAAATCAATGGATTTCGATCACTGGAATTCAAGATAATATATTTTTTTCTATAGCTACTCACCGAAAGCCTGACATTGCACGATTTTTGTAGTTCCCAACCTAATGATGCTGCTACTCGAAGAAGATGTTGTGAATCTCGGTGCTTGTAGTAAATTTTCTGAAAAAAAAAGAAAGAACTAATGAAAATGCATAGTCACGTAATAATGAAAACTATACAGGGTGTTCCAAATTAAGTTGACGCCATTGAGAGCCCCGTTGTTATTGATGCTAAGAATTTGATCAAATGGGCGAACCATTGGCATTTTTAAAGAGAAAAATATGTCGGGATTATTTGAAAAACTCAAATAGCATTACACCAACATTGACAAAATTATTACAGAACCAAGTGAAATATGACCTCGTCATAGAAACGTGAATGTTCACGCACTTTCAACTCCGATATCATTATAGGGATACCCCAAGCGTCAGTCAAGGGCCCGTTTCTGTTCCTCATGAACATCAGCGACATTATACAGGTACATAGTAAATCTCATGTTTCTTTGTACGCCGATGACACTATAATTGTTTTCAATCATCAATAATACAATGTTGGTCATCTTATTTGTAGTGAATGATGATGATTGGAAACTGAGGAAAGATAATTTCATATTTTAAATATTGTAGGGAACTAATCAAATTTTTATTGAATTCCTTGGACGTAGTTGTTCAATTTTTAAGTAGCAAATGAATAAATAGTCTGGGTTTAAGTATGGCCATACAAATGGAAGGCTTTTGAGTGAAATATAAATGCCAAATCCTACTAATAGCTTTGCAGGCTATGCCTTTGGGTACATTCTACGACTGATCATGGAATATTATCATTATTGAAAAATTTTATTTCCGAGTCAATGAATATCTTAATAATTATGGTACATACATGTATATATCAGATACGAAGACCGAGAAAATCCATGTCAAATGCATGCATTGTTCATTAGACAGGTCGATCGAATAACCAACAATAGGAACCAGCTTGTCACCGAGGATATATGTCCCGTGTCACATCTATTTGTGATAAAGGACACGCAAGGATAATAGACAACGTGTTGAGCAAGAATATACCCAGAAATGATTAATGTAATGGGAATGTGGGACCGTAAGTGAGGTTGGCTAATTTTTTTCTGATTGATAGAACATGAATACTGAATTTTATCATTACCGCAATCAAACAATACTTGTTTCGAAAAGTTCTCGTCAAAATTATTGATAGTTTTATATAGTTTTGGGTTAGTGACTAGAGAAACACTTTAAAATGAACAAATATTACTTTGTGCAGAACATCTGATCATCATATGCTTTACTCATAACTACTAATTGGCTTTAAAATATCATCAACATAAATAATTACAATATATTTAATTAAAGGTGATCGTGGCTAATTTTCCATAGACAATCCAACAGCCATTGTCGTTAATCACTTGTTTGAATTAGATTTTGTAAAAAAACAGACACCTTCATAAAGCTGCCGGATCCTGAACTATAAGTTGTCCGAGGATTATATTGTCGAATTTTTTCTCGTCAGAGATTCGAAAATCCCGATCAACTAATTCGATTATTCCGGACCAATCGGAATCCCCGGAATTTTCGATTTTCGGTACAGCAATACAATACCCCACGTAGAAAAGTGCAAACAAGTAAGTCACGAAACGGGAAAAACCTCACGATATCCTCTTAACATTATAGGATTTTCTCCTCAGTGTGAATCTGGGCATAAAAAATCAATCTGGAGTAATGCAAACAACGTGAGAGCAATCCCTTGTATTCCTGTTCTGCACACGCATACCATTCCCGAACCAAATAACAAAATTGATGGCAATATCAGTGCTGAACAAATATCAGCGAGCTATCAATCTATATTATAATGACCGTATCGGGGAAATGTATTTAAATCGGGCCTCATTTCAATTTCGATGAATTAAACTAAACATTACGTGAAATCGACAATTTTTTAATGAATTGGAAAAGCCATTCGATGATGATTATGCTGCAAATTTATAAGGTTCAATTACGGAAATGGCTTTGAAACCCAAATGCTGTGTAAATAGGCGAGGACCTATGGGAAGAAAAGTAATACGTTGAAAAAAATGTTGATTTATTATTGAAATTTGGAAATCATAGAGTATATCAATCAGTGCCATTATTCAAATGTTCCTTTTTATTGATTTATTTTTGAATGAATATTACATTGATAAAACTGTCAACTCATTATGAGGCATTCAATCCCCGTTGGCAAATAAGGAATCTATGAAAATAGGCGAACCAAGAGCCGCTTGAAGAGTCACCAAGGGCCGCCAAAGAGCTACCAAGAGCCACACAAAGAGCTAACGGGAGTCGCAGAACAGCTACCAAAAGCCCAACAATAAGCCAGCAATAAGCCACCAAGAGCCACCAAACAGCTACCAAGAAATACCAGAGCCACACAGAGAGCCAACGAGAACCAACAAAAGCCGCAGAAGAGCTACCAAGAGCCCCACAATGAGCCAAGAAGAGCCACACAATGAGCCACCAAGAGCTACCAAGAGCCACACAAAAAGCCAACGAAAGCCAACAAGTGCAGCCAAAGAGCTATCAAGAGCCGCACAAGAAGCCAACAAAAACCAACAAGAACCGCTAAAGAGCTACCACACAAAGAGCCAACAAGAGCCACAGAAGAGCTAGCAAGAGCCCTACAATAAGCCATCAAGAGCCACACAATAAGCCACCAAAGAGCTACCAACAGCCACACAAAAAACCAACGAGAGCCAACAAGAGCAGCCAAAGACAGCCAAAAAGCTACCAAGATCCGCACAAGGATCTAACGAAAGTCAACAAGAGCCGCTAATGAGCTACCACACAAAGAGCCAACGAGAGCCGCAGAAGAGCTACCAAGAGCCCCATAATGAGCCACCAAGAGCGACGCAATGAGCCACCAAGGAGCTACCAAGAGCCACACAAAAAGCCAACGAGAGTCAACAAGAGCAGCCAAAGAGCTACCAAGAGCAGCACAAAGAGCTTCCGAAATCACAGGGAGAGCCACCAAGGGCTACCAAGATCCGAACAAACAGCCACTCAGAGCTGCAGAAGAGCTATCAAGAGCAGTAAGAAGAGCAACCAAGAGCCGCACAAGGAGCCAACGAAAGCCAACAAGAACCGCTAAAGAGCTACCAAGAGCAGCACAAAGAGCTACCGAAAATCACATGGAGAGCTACCAAGATCCATACAAACAGCCACTTAGAGCTGCAGAAGAGCTATCAAGCGCAGTACGAAGAACTAACAAGAGCCACACAAGGAGCCAACGAAAGCCAACAAGAACCGCTAAAGAGCTACCAAGAGCAGCACAAAGAGCTACCGAAAATCACATGGAGAGTCACCAAGAGCTACCAAAATCCAAACAACAAGAGCAGTACTAAGAGCTACCAATGGAGCACGAAAGTCAACAAGAACCGCTAAAGAGCTACCAAGAGCAGCACAAAGAGCTACCAAAAATCACACAGAGAGCTACCAAGAGCCAATCAAACAGCCAGCTCGAGCTGCTGAAGAGCTATCAAGAGTAGTACGAAGAGCTATCAAGAGACACCAAAAAGCCAAAGCTGCCATATTTGACTTCCACTCGCATTTCTATGACAATGTGATATTTTATTTGGTTCAGTAATAATTTTGTCAATGCTGGAGCAATACCATTGTTTTTCAAATAAAAACAACATTTTTTTTCGCTGTATTTTTTATTATTTAAACTAGAACATGTCCTTATATCGTGCATACTCACCCTGCGTTTTTCACGCACGCCGACTGGCACAGTTGATATAGTTAAAGTAATTTTCATACAATCCCCCAAAGAAAAGTTTTTATCAGATGTATTTCAATATCCGTCGCATAATTGTAAAGGGACCTTGAGGTATTTTTTGTCGATATTACTAGATTTTCAATATGTTTTTCGTGTTTATCCATTCACTAAACTGGGCAAATTCATAATATTATTGACGATAGGTATAGGAGAGTAACGAAAGTTCCCCGCGTATCAATGTTGTCAACTGTCGTTCTCATCAAACGAATGACGAAAAAAATAAACGACACTAGTTTGGGAATGATGTCAGCTTATTATCTATTGACTTTTGCATAATGGGACAATTCATTCTCGTGTTACAGTGATGAATACACTAATTAGATCGTTTATTTTGGGTACGAACCAAATGAAGCTGGGATATAAAAATGGAAATGTACACAGAAAATATACGAACATTCCAGTAATTTGTCTCATAGGTCATATATATCAAAGGGAATATGGAGGTAGTTGAACAAAACGTCAATTCGTGACTAAAAAACGATCAGTTCTGTGTGACAATTGACAGCTGAAAACAAAACAGGCTTGTATTGTCCAGTATACCGTAGAAAATAAGTTGTTAAACGAATAGTTATGGCATTTATTGAGAATAGTAAGCAGGTAAGTATGGCCTAAATTTACATAAATAAAAAAACAGGTAAAGATGGAATTACAAGTAATATTGTTGAGTCTACTGAAAGGGTCATAAATGTTGTGACGAATATTCTGATGAAGAATAAAGACTTCAAAAAAGATCGAATACATGAATTGAACAAGTGGAGTGCTTCCTGCTGTTGATCTTTAAGTGTTCTCGTTCATTGGATGGGGCTAGTTGACTTTGATATTTTCTGACCTTTCTAAGCACTGTTAGAGGTAAAAAATTGTCGAAATTTTTCGTTTCTTCGGTTTATTTTTATCCAGGAAGAATGAAATCCACTGACAATACACCTTCTCAAATGGGGTGAGTCGTTCAAGCATATTAAAAGTAATAGTGGCCCCAAAACTGAACCCTGTGGAACTCCAAGAGGTACAAGGCGTAAGTCTGACATTCCTATCAATCATTCTACGGTTTGGATGGTAAAATGTAACCCAAACAAATTAGTCGATATAGAAAAATTAATAAAAAGTTTTCCTGAGAAAAATTATTTATTATCTGATCAACAGTATGTGCATACTGATTCAACGGAAGAAGCAACCATATAAATAATTCCAAGATTATATAGCCAACGCCTTGTATCTTTGTTGACGTAGACGAAGTCTTCGACACGGTGTATCATAAAAGCTTCTGAAAAAATTAGACAAAGTCTGGTGGCTTCAGCAAAGAAACCCCTTATTCTCTCCTTAATTTTAGCCAGATATCTGACAGAAAACAACTACTTCCCTGGCTAATACCACGACGGGCGTTGAATTAAATCTGACAGATATCTGTGCAGCGTTCTCCCTAGAAGCTGGGAGACAGCCACAAATGCTTTCTGTATCAAGTAGCAGAATCCTGCCCGACATGATCAAGGACTTGACCACTACATACCGGTTTCGAGGTGAATTGCCTCTCTTCAGTGCAAGGTAGATCCGACAACATTTACAGTCGTCGAAGTCCTTGGTCATGCCATGCAATTCACTGATAGTTGAAATGATTATCTGAAGTGGATGCGGAGTCTCGTAAGAAAACAGTCGCAGCGCCACCTCTAGAAAACCTCAGAAAGCACTCCAGAGTAACTCGGGGTAGAGTTTAATTCGAAAAAATCAGACAAAGTCTGATGGCTTCAGGAGAGAGACTGAACTTTAGCAAAGGAACCCCTTATTATTTCCTTGAAAGCTTCTCATTGCACTAGAAAAAATGGGATTCCAAATGAATTGATGGCAGATATTATATTTACAATAGAAGATACAAGGTGAGCATAGAAGAGAAAGGTCCACAGCAACTAGGATCCACAATGTTCCTCAAGGAACAGTTCTGGGGCCACTTTCTCTGAATATTCACATGAACGACTGAATATATCTGAAAAGGTCGCGGTCTAGAGGCTTCTAGCACGATATCCCCAAATGAATCTAATCTAGATCCATCCATGTGATAAAAAGACGTGCTCTGAAAGATCAAATACAATCATACAGGTCGAATGGCCTCTTTATTATAATAATCTAAACTTATGAAATCGAAAAATATGCGCGATGGACTCGATCTGCTACAGAGATGGACTTTAAATCATAACAGAACGTGATGGAAATATATTTGGATGGTGCGGCGAACAAAGGAGAGATAAATGAGTGGTAACATCCCAATTGTTCGACGAACAAACATCCTTTACACTCAACGTCTCATTTGTTGCACAATTCAGAGCCACCCATGGCCCGCTTTATCAACGTCGACCACACATACCGAAAACCGTAATACGGAAAGCTACGCGAAACTTGATTGGTTCCGGGGGACAAAATCAAGTTTGCCGGTGACAAGCGTTGCGTATAATCACGGGACTTTGTCATGTAGTCATTAAATGATTTTGTTTGTGGAGAGCTTTCACATTAATTTCTAGATTGAGGCGGCCCCACAAAGGGATGGATCCATCGCAAATGTTTAAACGAACCATTGCTTTACGGGCTGTTTATTATTCATTAGTACATTAACGGGGGTGAGTTTTCGGAATTTTGATTACTCTCGATGTAGAGTGTGTGAAAATTTGGCGAAAAAATGTGAAAGAGGTACGTTGGTAAACGTGTATTTCATGGTGGCATTTTAGAGTTGGTGGCAAAAACAAAACGAAATATTGGTTAAGTCAACACGCAAATTGTCGAATATATAAAATCATCACCAAATTATTTAAATTTATTTAATTAAATTCAATGCATGAAAATCTGTGAACCTCAACTTCCATATTCTAAATTTCTCTGGCTTTGCTATCATAATGTAAGTTTTTATATTTGTACATTTTTTCATATTTTTTATTGTCAGTTGCACTTTTTGCTTTTTCAATGTTACGTTATTCATTTACCTTCATTTTTTGTGACAGACTTGTTAGTTTTTTCATGTTCTTCAAATCAATAAATATTTATTAAGTTTTTGAAATTATTTCTTTCGTTATTTGGATGAATGTGGTTTGGCTGAAAACAGCTTGAAAACCTATCGAAAATAACAAGCGAGTAGGTACTGAGTTTCGACATTATGATACCAAAATATTCTGATTCTTCTCAAGTCTCGTATGTCAAAACTTTTTTTGGTCTAATATTTTGAGAACCTGTGACCATCTCGTCGCATATGACCTTTCCATGAACAACTAGATTAAAAAATAATTTTTTTTTAAATTTGCTCACAAAATTTGAAAAGTGACACATGGTTGTATTCAGAATGTCACATCAAGACAAAAGAAATGGAATTATACCAGGTGTCACATTTAAAAATTATTTCGTTTACAGTCTGATTATTTTATCTTTACCCGTGCGTCATCATCAGGAATACCATAATTCTTAGCTTAGAAGACAAATGTTAACGAATTTTGATTCGCTCATAGCGGTTGTTCGTAAGAGATGTTCGATAGAGGGTGTGTGATTTCTTCGATCATAAATTGATGATGCATGGGTAAAGATAAAATAATCGAACTGTACGTATCCTCCAAATCAACGTCGATACCAGTCGACGCACGTTTCGCCAACAAAAGTGACATCCTCAGAAGCTCAAAGGTCATTGTCGAGTGGACAGAGTAGTGCGGTCGGATTTTTTATAGTTTGAAGTGATCTCAAAAATAGGACTTGAGTTGGCGCGATTTGTGGTAGGTCAGAATACATTCATTTCTGTCCAAATAACAACTTCTCATCATCAGAGGTCATTGTCGGATCGTCAGAGGAGTGCGGTCGGATTTTAAATAGTTTGAAGTGGTCTCAAAAATAGGATTCGAGTTGGCGCGATTTGTGGTAGGTCAGAATACATTCATTTCTGTCCAAATAACAACTTCTCATCATCAGAGGTCATTGTCGGATCGTCAGAGGAGTGCGGTCGGATTTTAAATATTTTGAAGTGGTCTCAAAAATAGGATTCGAGTTGGCGCGATTTGTGGTAGGTCAGAATACATTCATTTCTGTCCAAATAACAACTTCTCATCATCAGAGGTCAATGTCGGATCGTCAGAGGAGTGCGGTCGGATTTTAAATATTTAGAAGTGGTCTCAAAAATAGGATTCGAGTTGGTGCGATTTGTGGTAGGTGAGAATACATTCATTCCTGTCCAAATAACAACTTCTCATCATCAGAGGTCATTGTCGGATCGTCAGAGGAGTGCGGTCGGATTTTAAATATTTTGAAGTGGTCTCAAAAATAGGATTCGAGTTGGCGCGATTTGTGGTAGGTCAGAATACATTCATTTCTGTCCAAATAACAACTTCTCATCATCAGAGGTCAATGTCGGATCGTCAGAGGAGTGCGGTCGGATTTTAAATATTTAGAAGTGGTCTCAAAAATAGGATTCGAGTTGGTGCGACTTGTGGTAGGTCAGACTACATTCATTCCTGTCCAAATAACAACTTCTCATCATCAGAGGTCATTGTCGGATCGTCAGAGGAGTGCGGTCGGACTTTAAATATTTTGAAGTGGTCTCAAAAATAGGATTCGAGTTGGTGCGATTTGTGATAGGTCAGAATACATTCATTCCTGTCCAAAAAACAACTTCTCATCATCAGAGGTCATTGTCGGATCGTCAGAGGGGTGCGGTCGGATTTTAAATATTTTGAAGTGGTCTCAAAAATAGAATTCGAGTTGGCGCGATTTGTGGTAGGTCAGAATACATTCATTTCTGTCCAAATAACAACTTCTCATCATCAGAGGTCATTGTCGGATCGTCAGAGGAGTGCGGTCGGATATTAAATATTTTGAAGTGGTCTCAAAAATAGGATTCGAGTTGGCGCGATTTGTGGTAGATCAGAATACATTCACTTCTGTCCAAATAACAACTTCTCATCATCAGAGGTCATTGTCGGATCGTCAGAGGAGTGCGGTCGGATTTTAAATATTTTGAAGTGGTCTCAAAAATAGGATTCGAGTTGGCGCGATTTGTGGTAGGTCAGAATACATTCATTTCTGTCCAAATAAGAACTTCTCATCATCAGAGGTCATTGTCGGATCGTCAGAGGAGTGCGGTCGGATTTTAAATATTTTGAAGTGGTCTCAAAAATAGGATTCGAGTTGGCGCGATTTGTGGTAGGTCAGAATACATTCATTTCTGTCCAAATAACAACTTCTCATCATCAGAGGTCATTGTCGGATCGTCAGAGGAGTGCGATCGGATTTTAAATATTTTGAAGTGGTCTCAAAAATAGGATTCGAGTTGGCGCGATTTGTGGTAGGTCAGAATACATTCATTTCTGTCTAAATAACAACTTCTCATCATCAGAGGTCATTGTCGGATCGTCAGAGGAGTTCGGTCGGATTTTAAATATTTTGAAGTGGTCTCAAAAATAGGATTCGAGTTGGCGCGATTTGTGGTAGGTCAGAATACATTCATTTCTGTTCAAATAACAACTTCTCATCATCAGAGGTCATTGTCGGATCGTCAGAGGAGTGCGGTCGGATTTTAAATATTTTGAAGTGGTCTCAAAAATAGGATTCGAGTTGGCGCGATTTGTGCTAGGTCAGAATACATTCATTTCTGTCCAAATAACAACTTCTCATCATCAGAGGTCATTGTCGGATCGTCAGAGGAGTGCGGTCGGATATTAAATATTTTGAAGTGATCCCAAAAATAGGATTCGAGTTGGCGCGATTTGTGGTAGGTCAGAATACATTCATTTCTGTCCAAATAACAACTTCTCATCATCAGAGGTCATTGTCGGATCGTCAGAGGAGTGCGGTCGGATTTTAAATATTTTGAAGTGGTCTCAAAAATAGGATTCGAGTTGGCGCGATTTGTGGTAGGTCAGAATACATTCATTTCTGTCCAAATAACAACTTCTCATCATCAGAGGTCATTGTCGGATCGTCAGAGGAGTGCGGTCGGATTTTAAATATTTTGAAGTGGTCTCAAAAATAGGATTCGAGTTGGCGCGATTTGTGGTAGGTCAGAATACATTCATTTCTGTCCAAATAACAACTTCTCATCATCAGAGGTCATTGTCGGATCGTCAGAGGAGTGCGATCGGATTTTAAATATTTTGAAGTGGTCTCAAAAATAGGATTCGAGTTGGCGCGATTTGTGGTAGGTCAGAATACATTCATTTCTGTCTAAATAACAACTTCTCATCATCACAGGTCATTGTCGGATCGTCAGAGGAGTGCGGTCGGATTTTAAATATTTTGAAGTGGTCTCAAAAATAGGATTCGAGTTGGCGCGATTTGTGGTAGGTCAGAATACATTCATTTCTGTTCAAATAACAACTTCTCATCATCAGAGGTCATTGTCGGATCGTCAGAGGAGTGCGGTCGGATTTTAAATATTTTGAAGTGGTCTCAAAAATAGGATTCGAGTTGGCGCGATTTGTGCTAGGTCAGAATACATTCATTTCTGTCCAAATAACAACTTCTCATCATCAGAGGTCATTGTCGGATCGTCAGAGGAGTGCGGTCGGATATTAAATATTTTGAAGTGATCCCAAAAATAGAATTCGAGTTGGCGCGATTTGTGGTAGGTCAGAATACATTCATTTCTGTCCAAATAACAACTTCTCATCATCAGAGGTCATTGTCGGATCGTCAGAGGAGTGCGGTCAGATTTTAAATATTTTGAAGTGGTCTCAAAAATAGGATTCGAGTTGGCGCGATTTGTGGTAGATCAGAATACATTCACTTCTGTCCAAATAACAACTTCTCATCATCAGAGGTCATTGTCGGATCGTCAGAGGAGTGCGGTCGGATTTTAAATATTTTGAAGTGGTCTCAAAAATAGGATTAGAATTGGCGCGATTTGTGGTAGGTCAGAATACATTCATTTCTGTCCAAATACTAACTTCTCATCATCAGAGGTCATTGTCGGATCGTCAGAGGAGTGCGGTCAGATTTTAAATATTTTGAAGTGGTCTCAAAAATAGGATTCGAGTTGGCGCGATTTGTGGTAGGTCAGAATACATTCATTTCTGTCCAAATAACAACTTCTCATCATCAGAGGTCATTGTCGGATCGTCAGAGGAGTGCGGTCGGATTTTAAATATTTTGAAGTGGTCTCAAAAATAGGATTCGAGTTAGCGCGATTTGTGGTAGGTCAGAATACATTCATTTCTGTCCAAATAACAACTTCTCATCATCAGAGGTCATTGTCGGATCGTCAGAGGAGTGCGGTCGGATTTTAAATATTTTGAAGTGGTCTCAAAAATAGGATTCGAGTTGGCGCGATTTGTGGTAGGTCAGAATACATTCATTTCTGTCCAAATAACAACTTCTCATCATCAGAGGTCATTGTCGGATCGTCAGAGGAGTGCGGTCGGATTTTAAATATTTTGAAGTGGTCTCAAAAATAGGATTCGAGTTGGCGCGATTTGTGGTAGGTCAGAATACATTCATTTCTGTCCAAATAACAACTTCTCATCATCAGAGGTCATTGTCGGATCGTCAGAGGAGTGCGGTCGGATTTTAAATATTTTGAAGTGGTCTCAAAAATAGGATTCGAGTTGGCGCGATTTGTGGTAGGTCAGAATACATTCATTTCTGTCCAAATAACAACTTCTCATCATCAGAGGTCATTGTTGGATCGTCAGAGGAGTGCGATCGGATTTTAAATATTTTGAAGTGGTCTCAAAAATAGGATTCGAGTTGGCGCGATTTGTGGTAGGTCAGTATACATTCATTTCTGTTCAAATAACAACTTCTCATCATCAGAGGTCATTGTCGGATCGTCAGAGGAGTGCGGTCGGATTTTAAATATTTTGAAGTGGTCTCAAAAATAGGATTCGAGTTGGCGCGATTTGTGGTAGGTCAGAATACATTCATTTCTGTCCAAATAACAACTTCTCATCATCAGAGGTCATTGTCGGATCGTCAGAGGAGTGCGGTCGGATTTTAAATATTTTGAAGTGGTCTCAAAAATAGGATTCGAGTTGGCGCGATTTGTGGTAGGTCAGAATGCATTCATTTCTGTCCAAATAACAACTTCTCATCATCAGAGGTAATTGTCGGATCGTCAGAGGAGTGCGATCGGATTTTAAATATTTTGAAGTGGTCTCAAAAATAGGATTCGAGTTGGCGCGATTTGTGGTAGGTCAGAATACATTCATTTCTGTTCAAATAACAACTTCTCATCATCAGAGGTCATTTTCGGATCGTCAGAGAAGTGCGGTCGGATTTTAAATATTTTGAAGTGGTCTCAAAAATAGGATTCGAGTTGGCGCGATTTGTGGTAGGTCAGAATACATTCATTTCTGTCCAAATAACAACTTCTCATCATCAGAGGTCATTGTCGGATCGTCAGAGGAGTGCGGTCGGATTTTAAATATTTTGAAGTGGTCTCAAAAATAGAATTCGAGTTGGCGCGATTTGTGGTAGGTCAGAATACATTCATTTCTGTCCAAATAACAACTTCTCATCATCAGAGGTCATTGTCGGATCGTCAGAGGAGTGCGATCGGATTTTAAATATTTTGAAGTGGTCTCAAAAATAGGATTCGAGTTGGCGCGATTTGTGGTAGGTCAGAATACATTCATTTCTGTACAAATAACAACTTCTCATCATCAGAGGACATTGTCGGATCGTCAGAGGAGTGCGGTCAGATTTTAAATATTTTGAAGTGGTCTCAAAAATAGGATTCGAGTTGGCGCGATTTGTGGTAGGTCAGAATACATTCATTCCTGTCCAAATAACAACTTCTCATCATCAGAGGTCATTGTCGGATCGTCAGAGGAGTGCGGTCGGATTTTAAAAATTTTGAAGTGGTCTCAAAAATAGGATTCGAGTTGGCGCGATTTGTGGTAGGTCAGAATACATTCATTTCTGTCCAAATAACAACTTCTCATCATCAGAGGTCATTGTCGGATCGTCAGAGGAGTGCGGTCGGATTTTAAATATTTTGAAGTGGTCTCAAAAATAGGATTCGAGTTGGCGCGATTTCTGGTAGGTCAGAATAAATTCATTTCTGTTCAAATAACAACTTCTCATCATCAGAGGTCATTGTCGGATCGTCAGAGGAGTGCGGTCGGATTTTAAATATTTTGAAGTGGTCTCAAAAATAGGATTCGAGTTGGCGCGATTTATGCTAGGTTAGAATACATTCATTTCTGTCCAAATAACAACTTCTCATCATCAGAGGTCATTGTCGGATCGTCAGAGGAGTGCGGTCGGATATTAAATATTTTGAAGTGGTCTCAAAAATAGGATTCGAGTTGGCGCGATTTGTGGTAGGTCAGAATACATTCATTTCTGTCCAAAAAACAACTTCTCATCATCAGAGGTCATTGTCGGATCGTCAGAGGAGTGCGGTCAGATTTTAAATATTTTGAAGTGGTCTCAAAAATAGGATTCGAGTTGGCGCGATTTGTGGTAGAACAGAATACATTCACTTCTGTCCAAATAACAACTTCTCATCATCAGAGGTCATTGTCGGATCGTCAGAGGAGTGCGGTCGGATTTTAAATATTTTGAAGTGGTCTCAAAAATAGGATTCGAGTTGGCGCGATTTGTGGTAGATCAGAATACATTCACTTCTGTCCAAATAACAACTTCTCATCATCAGAGGTCATTGTCGGATCGTCAGAGGAGTGCGGTCGGATTTTAAATATTTTGAAGTGGTCTCAAAAATAGAATTCGAGTTGGCGCGATTTGTGGTGGGTCAGAATACATTCATTTCTGTCCAAATAACAACTTCTCATCATCAGAGGTCATTGTCGGATCGTCAGAGGAGTGCGGTCGGATTTTAAATATTTTGAAGTGGTCTCAAAAATAGAATTCGAGTTGGCGCGATTTGTGGTAGGTCAGAATACATTCATTTCTGTCCAAATAACAACTTCTCATCATCAGAGGTCATTGTCGGATCGTCAGAGGAGTGCGATCGGATTTTAAATATTTTGAAGTGGTCTCAAAAATAGGATTCGAGTTGGCGCGATTTGTGGTAGGTCAGAATACATTCATTTCTGTCCAAATAACAACTTCTCATCATCAGAGGTCATTGTCGGATCGTCAGAGGAGTGCGGTCGGATTTTAAATATTTTGAAGTGGTCTCAAAAATAGAATTCGAGTTGGCGCGATTTGTGGTAGGTCAGAATACATTCATTTCTGTCCAAATAACAACTTCTCATCATCAGAGGTCATTGTCGGGATCGTCAGAGGAGTGCGGTCAGATTTTAAATATTTTGAAGTGGTCTCAAAAATAGGATTCGAGTTGGCGCGATTTGTGGTAGGTCAGAATACATTCATTTCTGTTCAAATAACAACTTCTCATCATCAGAGGTCATTGTCGGATCGTCAGAGGAGTGCGGTCGGATTTTAAATATTTTGAAGTGGTCTCAAAAATAGGATTCGAGTTGGCGCGATTTGTGGTGGGTCAGAATACATTCATTTCTGTCCAAATAACAACTTCTCATCATCAGAGGTCATTGTCGGATCGTCAGAGGAGTGCGGTCGGATTTTAAATATTTTGAAGTGGTCTCAAAAATAGAATTCGAGTTGGCGCGATTTGTGGTAGGTCAGAATACATTCATTTCTGTCCAAATAACAACTTCTCATCATCAGAGGTCATTGTCGGATCGTCAGAGGAGTGCGATCGGATTTTAAATTATTTTGAAGTGGTCTCAAAAATAGGATTCGATGTTGGCGCGATTTGTGGTAGGTCAGAATACTTTCATTTCTGTACAAATAACAACTTCTCATCATCAGAGGACATTGTCGGATCGTCAGAGGAGTGCGGTCAGATTTTAAATATTTTGAAGTGGTCTCAAAAATAGGATTCGAGTTGGCGCGATTTGTGGTAGGCTCAGAATACATTCATTCCTGTCCCAAATAACAACTTCTCATCATCAGAGGGGTCATTGTCGGATCGTCAGAGGAGTGCGGGTCGGATTTAAAAATTTTGAAGTGGGTCTCAAAAATAGGATTCGAGTTGGCGCGATTTGTGGTAGGTCAGAATACATTCATTTCTGTCCAAATAACAACTTCTCATCATCAGAGGTCATTGTCGGATCGTCAGAGGAGTGCGGTCGGATTTTAAATATTTTGAAGTGGTCTCAAAAATAGGATTCGAGTTGGCGCGATTTCTGGTAGGTCAGAATAAATTCATTCTGTTCAAATAACAACTTCTCATCATCAGAGGTCATTGTCGGATCGTCAGAGGAGTGCGGTCGGATTTTAAATATTTTGAAGTGGTCTCAAAATAGGATTCGAGTTGGCGCGATTTATGCTAGGTTAGAATACATTCATTTCTGTCCAAATAACAACTTCTCATCATCAGAGGTCATTGTCGGATCGTCAGAGGAGTGCGGTCGGATATTAAATATTTTGAAGTGGTCTCAAAAATAGGATTCGAGTTGCGCGATTTGTGGTTGGTCAGAATTACATTCATTTCTGTCGCAAATAACAACTTCTCATCATCAGAGGTCATTGTCGGATCGTCAGAGGAGTGCGGTCAGATTTAAATATTTTGAAGTGGTCTCAAAAATAGGATTCGAGTTGGCGCGATTTGTGGTAGAACAGAATACATTCACTTCTGTCCAAATAACAACTTCTCATCATCAGAGGTCATTGTCGGATCGTCAGAGGAGTGCGGTCGGATTTTAAATATTTTGAAGTGGTCTCAAAAATAGGATTCGAGTTGGCGCGATTTGTGGTAGATCAGAATACATTCACTTCTGTCCAAATAACAACTTCTCATCATCAGAGGTCATTGTCGGATCGTCAGAGGAGTGCGGTCGGATTTTAAATATTTGAAGTGGTCTCAAAAATAGAATTCGAGTTGGCGCGATTTGTGGTGGGTCAGAATACATTCATTTCTGTCCAAATAACAACTTCTCATCATCAGAGGTCATTGTCGGATCGTCAGAGGAGTGCGGTCGGATTTTAAATATTTTGAAGTGGTCTCAAAAATAGAATTCGAGTTGGCGCGATTTGTGGTAGGTCAGAATACATTCATTCTGTCCAAATAACAACTTCTCATCATCAGAGGTCATTGTCGGATCGTCAGAGGAGTGCGATCGGATTTTAAATATTTTGAAGTGGTCTCAAAAATAGGATTCGAGTTGGCGCGATTTGTGGTAGGTCAGAATACATTCATTTCTGTCCAAATAACAACTTCTCATCATCAGAGGTCATTGTCGGATCGTCAGAGGAGTGCGGTCGGATTTTAAATATTTTGAAGTGGTCTCAAAATAGAATTCGAGTTGGCGCGATTTGTGGTAGGTCAGAATACATTCATTTCTGTCCAAATAACAACTTCTCATCATCAGAGGTCATTGTCGGATCGTCAGAGGAGTGCGGTCAGATTTTAAATATTTTGAAGTGGTCTCAAAAATAGGATTCGAGTTGGCGCGATTTGTGGTAGGTCAGAATACATTCATTTCTGTTCAAATAACAACTTCTCATCATCAGAGGTCATTGTCGGATCGTCAGAGGAGTGCGGTCGGATTTTAAATATTTTGAAGTGGTCTCAAAAATAGGAATTCGAGTTGGCGCGATTTGTGGTGGGTCAGAATACATTCATTCTGTCCAAATAACAACTTCTCATCATCAGAGGTCATTGTCGGATCGTCAGAGGAGTGCGGTCGGATTTTAATATTTTGAAGTGGTCCTCAAAAATAGAATTCGAGTTGGCGCGATTTGTGGTAGGTCAGATACATTCATTTCTGTCCAAATAACAACTTCTCCATCATCAGA